>OZ010590.1:75848217-75915717 GCA_963932145.1 Acanthosepion lycidas
AGGTAGAATCTCTGAGTGATGCCAAATCGGTCGGGTTTCGATAGGGGCTTGAAACAATCGCAAGTCTCCGAAGATTTGTGATACAGTGAAACAGTGTCTGTGGATAACAAATTTATATAGTAAAGGTAACAAATCCGTTGGTATAGAAGTGGATCCTAATATAAATTATTAAAACTGATCCACAAAAAGAGTTCAACGTATTTATTTTTCCAGAGCAAATAATTAAAAAACAATAAAATCAAAAATCAAATCATATGGGGAATAGCCTATTTCGGCAAGATGTCGCTTGTCCTGTATGAACTAAATTCGTGTCAGAAATAAAATTTAACTGTGAAAGCTAAAAAAAAAAAAAGAAAAAGAAAAGTAAAACAGTCGAAAAACTAAAAGAGAATTTATCAATTTCAATGTTTCAGTCAGACGAAAAGTATGAAAGAAGGGTCAGAGGATGTGGAAGTTATTCGTCTTAAGGCGAAAAAGTTTTACAAAATGAATATTAACCTTATGACATTAAATTGGGGTTATATGAAGAATGTAATATTAATTTCAAATTAAAAGAGGAATAAAAAGGGGTTTCAAAATAACTTTAATATATATAATAATGGACTCTCCCGTTGGTTTCGACGTATGAAGATTAGACAGCTTATTGATTCAGTTATGAAATTTTGTGCAATAATCTTAAGTGGCATTTAAGACCCGCTAGTGATTTACAAAGGCGGCCACATATGGAGCAAGTGTGAGGATTGTGAGATGAGATTATATATAGATTTTCAAATTTTCGTTTTTGATAATTAATGTACTTTGCTGCTACAAAAAAATAAACATCTCCAAATGTTCAAGTGATCGTCGATAATGGTTTTGCCTATGAGTTATAGCAACAACCAATAAGTAAAACAAATGATTGTCTACAACAGTTGTGACTGTTGCAAAGCTGATGTTTTCTTTCTCTTTTATACTTCTATAATTTCCACTTATTTAACAACAGAAATTAGGATGCAATGAAAACGTCTCTCTGGTCACCAAAATATCCACGAAACGTAAATTTGGTTTCAAGTATATTAAAAATCTAATCGGCAAATAAGGACAATTTTCCCTGCGGAAGTGTGTGTATGGAAGCCGATTTTCCTTCAAATACGTAGTTTTCCTTTCAAATATGAATATATTCATAATGGAATCTATTGTTATAGCCTTCTCCATATCGCTCCTGTTCAGTTTAGAATTAAGGTACAAATCATGCTTTATATGAATCTGCCGAAACCAGGCAAATGAATGTGGCTAGGATTTTGCTTCTTCTGGTTTTATTTCAAGTAATTACAGGTAGAGATACGTAGGGGATTGACGAGGTTGAGGGTTGAAAATATTTGTAATAACTGTTCACCACTCATATTAGGACAGACACAACATTTATTCCCTATTCATTTATTTATCCACTGTAGCATGCTGGTTTCAAAAACTATTAGGTTGGTGCAAAAATAATGTCGTTTTCTCACATATGTGAGAAAACGACATTATTTTTGCACCAACCTAATATTAAGATGAATGGATTCTAAAGGGATGTGGGTTCATGCCTTTATCAAACTTTGAATAATTGGAAATTAAATATTTACACGATTACAGAAATTTGTTTTCAAACAGCCTCGTTAGCAGAGTTTACCATTAAGAATAATCGTTTTCTTAAACTGGCTATTTAACCCATAGTTGTGGGGCAAAGAAAAAGGATGGAAAAATATGTCGTATTTTCGAATGGCATTTGTTCTAATGTGAACGTAGCTGCTTTGTCCAGATCTTGATCTGGGTCTGCCGGTTCCGCTTTCTCGTCGATAACCGTTATGCTGCACACATATTCCCTATCTGATAATACTAATCACATTAACATAATTAAAAAATAATAAGATGTGCACGATCTCAGCGGCGAAACAAAAGCAGAAGAGGGAAGCAGCAGTTGCGCTGACGTAAAAAAGCCGGACCTTGATAGATCAAGCATCTGACAGCCCGATGCAACAAGGTTTGCTAGATCTCGCCTGTCTCAATTCCTTTTGAAAGGCAAAAGGGGCGCTCAGGGCCAAGTTTGCAGGCTTCTCTGTCGCGCAGAGTTGTCTTCCAAATTCAAATTCACAGGAATGGCCACGTCAAACTCTTTGATTCGCAGCCAGAGGAGTGAAAGTGAATAGGGAGAGAAAATGATAAGCCCGATACTCGTATGCGAGCAGGTGTCAGCAACAACAAATAAATAAACAAAATGTCATTGCAGAAACGCATACAGATGTTTCTTTAAATTGAACGACGCTTTCTTATTGACATTCGGAGTTGTGGCGAACCCGAGTCAGTACAGGCACAAAAGACCCTGACTATGTGCGGACACGTCAGTCAAAACCTGTTATATACGGGTTGTCCCCGTTAGCAGCAGAACAGCTTTACATGTTCAGATACGGGCCTCTCTGCAAGTTATCTCGATTCGGGTTTCTTTCAACTGTCTCCTGCCCATAAAAGTGATGGGAAATCCAGCAGTTAGGAGTGGGCAGTTGACGAGACTCGGTGTTTTGTGAAGTCGGTCACGTGGGGGTTTTGCCCCTAAAGTTACAATCCTGTAGTTTCTGAGGCAGTGTTATTTTGTTACCTCCCGTCTTTCCATTCTCTGACTAATGCCTCCCGTATTTATTTTGAAAGCAGTCGTATAGGTGTTTCCTATAACTTCGACACACCCAGGAGTTTAGTTGATAATTATTCTGTCAACGTCAGAGAGGCTAGCAAATTTATACGTAAGTTAGAATCTTTATAGAATGTTATTCTTTATTCCTAGGCCCTTGGCATGACGATAAACTACATCCGGCAGCAAGGATTCGGACTTGGAGATTTCAGGTTTTGAGAATTATGGAACCACCTCTTAATTACAATATTTAGATTATTCGGACTATTGTCCTCATCTTTGTCGCCATATTTATTACGCTCCGGCCTTCTCCAGGTGGTTGGAATGTCGAACTTAACCCTTTATTTCGCTCACTGGGGTAGACTATTCTAGTCCCACGTGCCATGTCTTATGGATGTCAGCTATCAGTTATCTCCTTTTAATTTTCCCTCTGAATGTTCTCCACTGCCTTAACCAGGTATTGAACTCTACTGAACTTTATCCACTGTGCCATGTGTCCTTGAAGACAGATGGCGCAGTGGATAAAGGTTAGATCCAGTGACAGGAACCAAAGAGTGTGAGTTCAATCTCAGAAATATAGACAGACATTGCTATTGTTGTTGTTCCCTGGTCCACCTTGACCCAGGGTGGTAGCACCTGTTAGAATCTTAACTATAGGCAAACAGTGAACCCCAAACAAAAATAAAACAATATGAAAATATAAAAATAATTAGTAAGTAAAAAGTAAAATTACCAGCAATATATTTTTATATAAAAGAATTAGCGACAATACCTATTTATAACAAAATGACCAATAATACGATTTTATAGTAAAATCACCAGCAATACATTTTATAGCAAAATTACGAACGTTTTATCTGTACTTGAAGGTATACGATTACATTGAAAATATATTTAGTTGAAGCCATATAATTGTGTTAAAATATTTAGATTTCGGCATTAAATAAGCCATAAAGCTGTTGATAAGACGCCAAAGAACATCAACCAGCCAAGTAAACAACTAACACGAAAGAATTATTTCATGACATTATTCCATACAATATCCTACAATTTCTTAAATTGTATTCCAAAATATAACTTCAAAAAAACTACAACATAAAACACACATATCACTGCCTGTAGTAATTATGTCCACACAAATGTTTATGTCCAAAAGTTGAGTATCATCTACCATATATTCAACTGTGAAAGCAGAATAACAAAACTACAACATAAAACACACATATCACTGCCTGTAGTAATTATGTCCACACAAATGTTTATGTCCAAAAGTTGAGTATCATCTACCATGTATTCAACTGTGAAAGCAGAATAACAAAACTACAACATAAAACACACATATCACTGCCTGTAGTAATTATGTCCACACAAATGTTTATGTCCAAAAGCTGAGTATCATCTACCATGTATTCAATTGTGAAAGCAGAATAACAAAACTACAACATAAAACACACATATCACTGCCTCTAGTAATTATGTCCACACAAATGTTTATGCCCAAAAGCTGAGTATCATCTACCATGTATTCAATTAGAATTCAAAATTAGAGCATCCAGTATTTACTGAGAAGTCACTCATCCAGGTACCGACCAGGTTCGACGTTACTTAATTTCGGTGATTGAACGGGAACCAATGTTTCCGTGTGATATGGCCGTAAGCACAAGATTAACCATCCATTGTAAGAAGTAAGACATTTCAGTATCTGGAAATGATTAAAGATAATTACATAACCTGTTGAAGCTGTGGAACTATAGTTCACTTGAGGTCTAAAGGTCTAACCGTCTAGATCAGACTATTAATACACAGTATTGCAGTAATTCCAGGGTTTTCCACCCGCGGAGACATACATAAGGATACTGGGAACATTGCATGCTTGTAGACCAAAGTTTTTTCTTACGGTAAAGCAGAGGTCAACATTCTCATTTGGTAAGGTATTTATTAGATTCGCACTAGGTCACTATTTTTGCAAGATCGAGGTAAGATGACATTTAACTAGAATTTATTTAAACTTTACTGTTTTTATTATTTATTATTTATAACATTATGATATATAATCGCTTAAATCCTGCCTTTAACATCCTTCGTTCCATAACCTATCACCAACTCTTTATCGAATTCACATTATAATTATTTGTAATTATCAAAAAATGTAATTATTATTAATTATTATTAAAGTATCATTAGTGTTAAGCTACGATAACCAAGAGTGCAGTTTTCGACTTTGTAACTGCTTAAGATATGCGCCTGCTTATGTGGATTTTACTGTATTAATCTTGCTATATTGCTGAAGAATATACTTTGATCACGCTGTCCGTGACGATTTTTCTTTAAACCGCTTAGTTAAATATATGAAATTAGCATCGGGGCCAATTTTATATATTAAGTAAATTCGCTGGACCAAATGTTTTTTCAATAGTCTAAAATTTCTTTTGGTTGGAAAATATTTGTTCTCAATTAATACTTAATTGTACGGTTATGATTGGATTAAAAATTGCTTTAAATTTCCAAGTTAAAGCCTATAATGATATATCACTAACAAAATTCACGCTACGATGTGCCGTTTTTACTTTGTACGGCGAAAAGAGACATATGCAAAAGATAATCGTTTTAATAAGTTTATATCTCAATTATTAGTTATATTCTAATCCATCGGGTAAATAGAAGTAAATATATTTGAAAGACTTTCGTTAGACAAGAGAAAATATCTGCGCGACTTGTACTTAGTTAGCCATTAGAGACGATGACGCTGAATTCGCAACCTGTTTATTCATGTGTCTTGCTGCTTGTTGAAAAGGCAGAAGGGAATTGTTTAAACGCGGGAAAGACAACGCATATGAAAATACAAGTGTTCACACTCGCACACAGATAAATATACACATATGTCTACACAGGTGCATAATTCTTCATACGTACAAGTACGCTCTGACGCATACACAGTAACCCATACTTCCAGATCTGCCCACACACGCACCCTAAAAAAACATAGTTACATACACAGTCATCCATGTATACTCACATACACGCATCAGTTCTCTGATACATTCTTATATTAGGTTGGTGCAAAAATAATGTCTTAATAATGTCGTTTTTTGACGTAATTTTTAACGTCAAAAAACGACATTATCACGTCATTATGTTTGCACCAACCTAATATCTCGGTTATAAAGATTCTCATATCCACGCTCTCTCTCTCTCTCTCTCTCTCTCTCACACACACACACACACATATATATGTTCGAACACGCGATCATGCTTACATATATCACTTCAATCGCACGCATTTAGTAATGCAACAACCATTGCATTCAGTTTGGCACCCACTTGCATACAAATATGCACATATAAACTATGAAAAATCACCGACATGGATAACTATGGACATGAACATATATACATTTGTATGCATGCACTTTTCTCTGATACCTGGAAAAAAATAGCACACGTCCAAATCGCCTGACGCTTATTCATACTATTAATTAGAAACATTCAGCACAGTGATACACTCACAGACCGATTTTATTTATTGCTACAACATAAGCGCACAGTGACTCACACAGGACATTAGAAATGCACCAACGCACACATACATCAATTCAAACAAGAATACTCGATGAAAATATTGGTTTCGTAAAATAGTCACGTGCAATTAAGATCCTTCATATCAACTTAAGTAAAAAGAGGGATCGAATTTGAAGTGATCAATATTTTACGAAGGAATTGAATGCTTTCATTTATTTTAAAATAAGACATTTTGTTGAAGTGAATATTCAGGAGCTGAATTGAAAATCGATAAACAGAAAAATGCAGAGCACGAAGCAAATAAAAATCGAGTCGGGCGTATTGGAAGAAAATGTAAAACGAGAAAATGACAATAATAAGAATATCTAAAATTTTACAGATGTAAATTGGAACAAAAAGCCGGCTACATAGCTTTACAAAACGTGTAGCACTCAGAGTTGACAATATATTAAATTGCACAATGTTTCATCAGTTTGATGAGGTTTTTTATCACTCGTTCATAAGTTGGGAAGTCGTCAGGCTTATTAATGTTGAAAGAAAACCTGTTTCTTTTTTAAGCAGGGTTTCTCTTGTAAATTCATAAATAACATAATTTCGTATAATTATTAACAAGCTTGTTTCGTTAGAATAGTTACGACTGAGTAGTAAGTTCGATCTTCACTGGATGCCCCATATTATTGGCTTTGTGCCGCATCTAAGCTGCGCTTAGAAAATCTTCACAAGTAACTGAAAATTGGAATGTGTTCAGTCGTGCTAATGTAGAAAAATTTTTTAAAGAGAATGTTAAGAAGGCCTCACATGTAAATTCGTCAACTGTTTAATAATATATCGTAAAATATGAAGATGTAGACTTTAATTGTAGTAGGAAGTCACTTTTTATAAAGAAGGCTTTAATGTTTCTTTTGGAGATTCCTCAATTGTTAAAATACATTGAGTTATTTAAAAAATTCATAACGTTTAATCATGCTCACATAATATTAGGTTGGTGCAAAAATAATGACGTAATAATGTTCTTTTTTGACGTATTTTTTAACGTCAAAAAACGACATTATTACGTCATTATTTTTGCACCAGCCTAATAGAAAAACAGCAATTATTAGGTTGGTGCAAAAATAAGGTCGTTTTCTCACATATGTTAGAGTGAGAAAACGACATTATTTTTGCACCAACCTAATATCATGTTAAAATAGTGATTGCATAGAGCCTAAACTTCCACCTACCATGAAGGATCGGTGTTCTCTTGTTATATGAATAAAGTGTCACTGCTGACACTTGAGTTTGAACATAGATCACCAGTGATCAAACACAGGCGATCTCATTATTGAATTAAGTGGATCACGTGACCATAGAGGAAATACATATATGGGAGGTAGCGTGTGTCTCATTGATCGCTATTCCTCGTCTATCCTCTATACTATACGGATCGTTATTTATACTCTACCATCAATTACTATACAACCGCTATTCTCTACTCTATTCACTGTACTATTTCTCAATTCGGATCACTATACGGATTACTATTCGAGCGAGTGTTATCGAGTAAGTACTATTAATGCAAGTGATATTCGAAAGTGTCCTATACCAGTATTGTTCAACGGCATTACTATAGTTGTATCTGCGATTACAAAGTCTCTACTACAACGAGCATTACGAAAGTGACAACCAGAAATCGTTGACATCACAAAAGTGGCAATGAATTTTCGCTGACATCACAAAATCTTTCAAGGAAGTCTCTTGACTTGAACGTCTATTGCGGCTCAATTTAAACCCATAGCACGTGGCACTCATATATACAATCTATTGATATAGATGTTAGAAAAATGGGAGGTTCATTGGACCGCGCCAGTAGGCACCTGACACTTCTGCTATACCCTACCAAAAGCTAGATCAGACTAAAAATGAAGCTGTTCAGTCCTCTCTTGCTTATTATTTTATTTTTAATCATTTCACCCTAAGCAAGGCGATAATGCCACTAAAGCCCAAGGGATTACCGGGAGTTAAAGAGAATGAAAAGACTTTTGAAGGAACCGGAAACTCAATCCTAAATAGGGAACAAGGCATATACCTGTTCAGTAGACGAGGTAGGATTGTGAACATGGCGATAGGCGAAACTATCCACTCCTTGCCTGTTTTGATACGCTGTTTTTCCACCCTACAGCCGACGAAACGTAGCAAGCCTTTCGCTAGTCAATCGTTATTTCCATAGCATGTGCTCTGACGAGGTATATTACTTGGTCCCACCAGCACTGACCTTTGAAACTGCGACCCGTCATGCCATGTACACACCGATGAGGCATCCTCATTCCGTTCGTATTAGTAATTTCCAGTCTGATAGCTCTCTGACAAGAACGGCTGCTTTGTTGAACATGGTAGAAGTAGGATGTTTTCTCAATGACTACATTCTTTCATGCATAACCTCATGAACTTCATTTCTTCTGCTCATACATCACAATACAATGACATTCTAACTTAAGTGGTTCTTGGATCCTGTATTCTGTAAACATCAGTAAAAATATTCAAATTATATAACGAGTGGTTGAAAAGTAACTGCCTATGTTATGTATGAGTGGCCAGCCAGGAGTTCTGATTTAACACCTTGTGACTTTTTTCTTTGGAGTTGGTTAAAGTAGTAAGTCTACTATATCAAAACAAGACTTTGAAAGAATTCGAAAGGAGAATACAAGAAGTTGTATATATATGTTCCATACCACAAGAATTCTTGGTGAAATAAGTTGGCCGGTCGAGGAGCTGGTAGCGAAATCTGGTGCCATATTGAATTTTAAATAAAGCCTCATGCTAAACGCTTTTCTCGCATAACCATTTCTTGTAAAAAATTATACTTAATAAATTAATTATAAGTATTTTAAAATGGGGAGTTACTTATCAGTCATCTGCAGGTTGAACTTATTTTTATTCGGTCGAGTTAGCTGTGATTCATGAGGCCAAGCATCACGATCATGCATCGAGGTAGGAAGGTCATTAGGGACGCGTTCTGCGTCATATGACAGCTAGTTAATACAGGTGACCAACTCGCCATGCACCATGGCTAGGCATCCAGAACAGTAGACCAATCGTTACTCACTGTTATGCTCGCCTGCCGTGACCTGCAAAGGGCATTCTGCGTTTACTCTTTCTCGTTAATTTTCCATTGTTTTTGCTTTATAAAAATTCATATAAAAGTTTTTTCTCTATCACTCATACATACATACAAGGTACAATGGATAAATTGGCGTCGAAAATTACGCAATAAAGAAAATAACACTGACAGGTATAACTGGTATATTGGGGGGGTATCAAAAATACTTTTACAAACTTTGGGGACTGGTTCCTCGTGACAAAACAAGAAAAAGTCCAAATATTAGGTTGGTGCAAAAATAATGTCGGTTTTTTGACGTAAAAAATACGTCAAAAACGACATCATTTTTGCACCAACCTAATAAATATATGTCCGCAAATCCTTCATTTTTGAGTAATTACATTTCAAAGAAGATTACGGTAGCTGGCACGTAGACTAGGTTACGTATATCATTCATGTACATTTTTGGCTAGTTTGTCTCCAACGTTTGACATGTGCAGTAGTGAGTTAACAGGATATTCATATCAAGCAGATATGATTTTTACATACGGCCGCGCGAGTGGTAATGGACGCGAGGCTTCACAGCGTTATCAGATTGCGTTTCCAGACCGAAGGCAGCCGAGTTATCAGACATTGCTGCTGCTTATCGTCCCGTTGCTGAAACATGACCCGTCGCACCACAAACTATGGCTCGAGGAAGACTGAGATTCGTCTGTACGCCTGACCACGAAGAACACATACTACAGGCTGTCAAATGGACATAGCATATCTTACATCTCATTGTACCACATAACGGGTACTTCAAAAGCAGCTCTTATATCCGTATCAATTGCAACATGTGCAGGGTCTTTGCAACAGAGATCACTCAACACGAGAGAACTTTTGCCGATTCTTTATTGAACAAAACTTCAGTCTTGTTTACGGATGAGGCAATATTTGGAAGGCGATGGAATAACAAATTTACATAACCAACGTTTGTGGATGGATCGGAATCCCATAGTACAATACAGACTAGTCATCAGTATCCGTTTACGATTAATGTGTGGGCTGGAATTCTAGGTGACTGTCTAGTAGGTACATATGTTCTCCCAGCACGTCTTACAGGAGGTGTTTACATGCTCTTTATTTCGAAAACACTTCCAGAGCTGCTAGAGGATGTACCCCTGTTAATAAGAAGACGTATGTGGTTCGCGTATGATGGGGTGCAGCACATTTTATTCACATTGTTCGCAATGCACGAGATGACATCTATCAGGAAAGATGGGTAGGTATTGGCGGAACGGTTCCATGGCTTGCACGTTCCAAAAACCTCAGTCCTTTGGATTATTATCTGTAGGGCCACCGAAAACAATTGGTTTATGCAGCAGACATTAATAATACAGAGACATTTCATCAACATGTCATGTGATCTGCGAAACCATTCGACACTGTATGGGAGTATTTGAATGGTTCCGCCAGTCAATAATCCGACAGGTGCACACGTAGATAGAAGCAAGCGGAGGACATATTGAATATTTTTTATGAGTTGCTGCGTTTAGGACAAGTACTCCTCCCGCCAAGGGCAAACCAGCACACTTCCGATTCCAAATATCACTGTTAATATAGATTAGCACCCGGATATAACCTATTTCCGGTTTGTCACCACTTTATCCGAAAAGATACCCTTTCCACTCTTTTACTTGCGAATTAGCAAATGGTAAATTTAGATGCTCCTTAGGAGACCGAATTTCAAAGGAACCATCTGCTAGCCCATCAAGCAGAAACAGTTGAAATCGATATATATATATATATATATATATATATATATATATATATATATATATGAAGAAATATAATCTTAAGGTGTGCTATATTTATGGGATAAAGAGCTCAATATCAGAGATAGAGCGCGTGTAAATATAAAAGTGCACATAGAAGGCAACACTTAGAGGTGACAGTCTGTTTCATGCTAGATGCAATCGTCAGGCCACGTGTGCTGTTATTTTTCTCGGCTATTTATATATATACGGGTCAGTGGTGCATTGCGGGTAGTCTATTATGGATTTTATTGTACCGGAAGTCGTTTATTTATTTATTTGGGTTAAATTATTTTGCTTGATTTTATTTATTTATTTATTTTTTATTTTAAAACTATTAAATAAGTGATATAAACAAATTTTTACTACGTTAATAAAAAACACCGCTTAAAAAAATAATAAAAAAATAAAAAAATAAATAAAATAAGAAACAAAAAATAAAATGCATATAGCATGAAACAGACTGTCGCCTCTAAGTATATATATATATATATATATATATATATATATATATATATATATATATATATATATATATATATATATATATATATATATTCAATTAAAAGGTGCAATTATAATTTATAAATTCATGAATCATTCATACAAAGACCCTCTATATTTGTTTTTTGTACGAAAATTCATGAATATATATATATATATATATATATATATATATATATATATATAGGCAGCATAAATGCTCCTTCAACAACATAAACTTTAGACATCAGACCTCTCTATCTAAATATTTTTGGCACCTGAAAGAAAAGAATAGGACACCTAAAGTAAAATGGAAAATCATTAACAGGACTAGAACTTGCAAAACTTGGGATGACCCATGCCTTTTGTGCCTCCATGAGAAACTACACATTATTAAGCTTCTAAACAATAAAAACCTATTAAACAACCGGCAAGAATTAACGGTTTTCTGCCGACACAACCGAACTTACGCTCTGAAGAACTAGCTAAAAACACGCATACAAAAAAATAAATTTTAAAATCCATAGCACATATACATAGTTTTAATAACCTACAAAAATTGATAACCCTTTATGAAGTCGTCAAATAACAAACGTTACGGCCTTTTCATATACACAAATCCCTTTCACAAAGAGATATAATAAAAGAATAAAATAAAAATAAATAAATAAATCTCCGTAGACGCTCAAGCCAGACTATGCGAAAACTTCCTCCGTCGTAAATTTAGCCACCCCCACCTTACCGTGACCCGGCATCTATGAAAGTAACTCTATACTGATACAAATTATTAACACCCCACCCCTGCCGATTCTAAACAATCCGCCCTTGATGTTACCATTGAAATTTTTGATTTCAATTATGACCATACTATTAAAACACGTAAATTTCAGAAATAAGTTCATTCCCAAAAAATTTCGCTTGAAGATGGAACAGAGCCTACTTTAACTCAAGTTAATTCAAATATTATTTTGATGTTTTCGGCTCTTGTTTTGAAACAT
Source organism: Acanthosepion lycidas (assembly GCA_963932145.1). Classification (NCBI taxonomy): domain Eukaryota; kingdom Metazoa; phylum Mollusca; class Cephalopoda; order Sepiida; family Sepiidae; genus Acanthosepion; species Acanthosepion lycidas. The sequence goes on from OZ010590.1 coordinate 75,860,734, forward strand.
GAGACCTCTTATGTAGCGAGTTGGAATCATATTTTTAAATAAATAATTATATATATATATATATATATATATATATATATATATATATATATATATATATATATATATCGCCGACTTCGCAAAGGAAATGACAGGCCAAGCAGATATGTATTATAATAAGATTTTATCTTTGTACACGCCATTACACAATGTTCATAATATACAGATACTACGCATAATAACTTCTTGCTTTCCAGTCAAATTTGTTGAAAAATTTCAAATATTACCTTCTGCGTACTTAATTTCTTCTCTTTTTTTGTTCTTCCTTTAATAATTTTCTTCTTTTTATCGAATTCTTTCCGACTCTATAACCCATTGCTGCTTAGTATCTTTATTGACTTTCTTGTAGTAAAATGATAAAATAAAGAAAATGAATAAATTAACAATAAAATAAATAAATAGATAAAAATGATCTATTAATTCCCGGTGTTGTCGAACTCTATAGAACAGTTATATAGATGAAATTATTTCTACGTTACTTCAGGACATATTTATAAAATATAATTAACATTATCAATTCAACATGACAAAGACGAAAATGTTTAAAAAAAATATTTTTTAAGTTTTATGAACCGTTTCGCTTCATAAAACTTTTTTTCCAATTTGTCATGAATTGGAGAATGCCTACTCCAAATTCAAAACCTTCGGAGGGTCGTTTGGGGATCCTGTGGCAGATTGTGCACCAGTCCTCTGTATTCGAGCTTTTCCAAAAAGTGCGGTCGATTCTCCACAAGCCTCACCACTTTAATCAAATGATATGCGCAGGTAGTCTTGCTGTTGGTTCGAAGAACCTAGCTGCTTGAATCTCATACGTCAAAAATGACCTGAAAGTCCAGTAAATTTAGCAAAAGGTGCAGGCCGACATGCAGATAACGAATCCGGGATGCCAAAATCCAGCAAGTACAACAATTTAAATTTGAAGTGTTTTAACAGAGGACGTAAAATGCGACACTGAAATCCGAAGGTGTATTGGATTAGGGAATGATGCCTTCCAGAAGCTAAGAATAGTATTAATTAACAGTAAAAATTTCGTTAGAAACAAAGAAAAGAGTACAAAAATGTTACGTAATATCTCTTCTTCTATATGGCAGTGAATGCTGAACAATCTCCTCACAGATCAAGAAGAGACATGAAGCAACAGAAAGAGTGGTTCTACAGAAGGATGATGAGAATACCATGGAACGAGCATATGAGTAACGATTAAAATAGAAACAAAAAGAACATTTATACTTAACACCAGGGAGAGTTTTCAAGGGCGCATAATAGGGAAAGAGGGATTGGAAAATTTGAAACTCACAGGGCAGATTGAAGTTAAGAGGGGCAGATTGAAAATAACGCATAACCTCACTCGTGAGCTTGAGTGAATGGATGACGAAACAAGGTTTAGGAGAGATTTTATCAAGAAATTTATTAAGAACTGCAAAAGACAGGAAATTGTAAAGAGCCATGATCGTCAACGTCCTGAATAGTCACGGGACATAGAAGAAGAATATACACTATGCGTATTCCATTAAATTTGTATGAGAAAACAACGGAATATATAGATATAAATAAATATAAGACAATCTGTAAAACCAATTTTGACATGTTTCGCTGATCAGAGAGCTCCATTAGAAAACTGTATATAATTTCGACTAAATTGATATTTATGAGACTGAACGCTAATTACATTAGTCATAAGAATATTGATTTTTTAAACACTTTAATTGTAGTTCTATTTTACTTAGGTTTTATAAAGAAGTACGTATGCCTTAAAGCTAATATACGACCGAAGTTTCAACTGTAGTAAACTGTCACAAGAGCCGTAAGACCAGTCGTCCACCTCCCTGGCTTCTCACGTGTTCACAGCCAATGATGCATTCGAAGGTAATCGGTAGCCAGAATATCCGGGTTATTTCATCAACCCCATAAGTACCACATCCGGGCAATTCCATTAACCGTTATAACAACAGAATTAGTTACCCCCGGTGTATATTTTTGGCGCGGAGCCAATGACATCGGCATGCACACGCCATCAGTCTTTTAACGATAAGTGTATTTCTTGTACGCATCAACTTATTACACATTCTTACTAAACTGGTATTGAAGCAAAATGAGAGGCGAAAATTCTAAAATAAATAAATATATACAAATGAGATCGCGTTGCAGTAATGGACATCGACTCGGAATGCGTTCTCGAAGGCAGAAGACATCCATATATCTCCAAACATGTTTAACTAGAAGAGATGATTTGTCTAATTTTTGTTGTATTTTGCCAATTTTCAAATAAGGTTTTGAGATTAGAATTATAAATAAACTATCCGAAGTTCATGTGTCGTTTGTTTTGTTCAAATATTTTCGACCGTCTTTGGAAAGATGAAAGTTTGAAACAGCATGCTGTGATGACATATTTAATGATTATTGGGAGCGACACAGCACCAAAATAGATGCGTTATTATTAACATATATATACTATTATAATATTAATATCTATCTATCTATCTATCTATCTATCTATCTATCTTACAAAGATTTTACATACGGACAAACAATTACGGCAAATATGCATTTTTAAACAAAAATGCATCTTTTCCGTAATTGTGATGGTTATAAACGCGTTTCTAGCCATCTTTGTTCTCACCTGTAGAGATGTGTTCGCCTCGAAACAAAAATGCATCTTTGTCGTGAGTAATTATTTGCCTGTATAACATCTTTATACTAAATAACTATTAATCTACTCTTGGTATTGAGCCTTCTTTTAAATTAATGCTATGAACATTTGAGTTTATAAACTTTTCGTTCTCATTACATTTGTATATATATATATATATATATATATATATATATATATATATATATATATATATATATATATTACATGAATCATTCATACAAAAGACAGATATAGAAGTTAATGATATAAATGGCGAGAATCCATCTTCGCAAACAAATTTAATAAAGTACATTAACCCCGAACCTGTAGATGAATGTTATGATCGCTGTTTATAAATTCCAGTTGCATAAGGTATTTTTTTAGTTTTTTACAAGCTTTCATCTGTTTTTGTTTTTTACTTCTCGGTAATAACAGGACACCGAAAATATAGATGTAATCCAAAATATGTTTTAAGAAATGTGTTATTGTTAATTGTAAGGATTTTTTGGGAGCGTGCGGTCGCAATGCTGAGGTTGAATTTTTAAATTTTAAGATTACACCACATGATATTCAAAATCCGTCACTCATCTAGGTACTGAACAGGATAGACGTTGCTTATCTTCGGTGATCGTACAGGATTGGATTGGTTTGGTTTACGGCATATCAACCTCAATGGGTTATCTAATGCCGACAAAATTTTTTATTTCTGGTAATATTTTTTTCTTCAGAAATGTATTGCTGGTAATATCTTTTTTTTTCAAAAATGTATAAGTGGTAATATCTTTTTTCAAAAATGTATTGCTAGTAATATATTTTTTACAAAGTATTTTTAGTATTAAAACCTATTTTTACACTTATATAGCGTTTTACCCCCAGGTTGGGGGGTTAACAATTTACCCATAGTTAGGACACTAAAAGGTGGAACTGGGAACACCAGCAATTAAGACGTGGTTCCGCGCTCCTCAAAACCTCCTCATCAGAGGCCTTGCTGTTGGACGTAGTTTATCGTCTTATCTAGGACGCGGTTGCAGTTTATCGTCATAGCCAGGAATTGGTTATATGTTGCAATAGATGATACAAGAATGAATGGAATATAATTCCCTCCAAAGAGGCAGTTTCATTTATAGGCATTATTAGATGTTTCAGTATGCAGAGATCTATCTGAAGTTAATAAGAATTTAGTGGGGTTAAATACATTAGGATACTGCTGATAATCCGTTGACCCGTCTGACTTAAAAGAAAAATCAGTTTTCGAATATTTGGTTGGTTTTTGGTTGGTTTTGTTTAGTGACATATCAACATCTATATGGGTTATTTAATGCCGAAATCTAAATATGAAAACTCAAACTTTATTATTATTAGGTTGGTGCAAAAATAATGACGTAATAATGTCGTTTTTTGACGTTAAAAAATACGTCAAAAAACGACATTATTACGTCATTATTTTTGAACCAACCTAATAATTCAAGAGAATAAAATTATTTCATATTTTTTTCTATTTCATAATGTAGTCCTGTCTTCAATTTTACTAAAAAATGTATTGATTTCCATTTTGCTAAAAAAATGTACTGTTAGTAATTTTACTATAGAAATGTACGGTTGGTAATTTTACTATAGAAATGTACGGTTGGTAATTTTAATATAAAATGTACTGTTTGTAATTTTACTGTAAAAGTGTATTTTTGGTAATTTTATTATAAAATGTATTGTTGGTAATGATATAAAATGCATAGTCGGTAGTTTTACTATAAAATATATTGTTGGTATTTTTTTACTATAAGAATATATTGCTAGCATTTTGACTATAAAATGTATTCCTTGTATTTTTTATTATAAAAATTCATTTTATACTATCGTACTGTTTTGATTTTAGTTTGGAGGTTCACTATTTACTCATAGCTAGGACCGCAACAGGTACAATCACCTCTGATCTAGGTGGGTCCGGGACCACGACCAATTAAAATGTGGTTCCACGCTCTTCAAAACATCGAGTATACTATCTAATGTTTGGTCATAAAATTAGGTATATGACGAAGTAGATTGAGAACTTTTCAGAACTTCTTCGTAAGCGGATCTGCTTGAGAATATTTTCAATGCCCTTTGTATGTGAGCAGACATTACTTTACGAGTGCCTGCGCGCATAGTTTGCTAAAAGAACATTTATTTAAATATGAAGGTTGTTGATTTGAAAAGGTTTACAAACGCCACCGAAAAAGGGTTAAAAAAAAGAATTGCTCAGATTGTCAGCTAAGAGACAAACACTAAGCTTTGCGTCCAACATCTGCTTTGTCCACACTGATGAGGTTCGAGTTAATCAACCAGAAAGACGAAGACAGTCTTTTAGTCTTTTCTATTGACTACGCTTTTGTGTCCAAGGTGTGATTACGCGGTTGTTTTTAAACTGAAGAGGAAGTTCCTTCCAATTAAAGTGAGAGTCGCATGAATAAATTTTTATTTTAGGAGACAATTAAAACAGCTCAAAAACAAAAACAAAAAAAAAGAAAAGAAAAGAAAATTAATTCAGAAAATCAAACAATCATTCTCTTTCATCGATGTTCACATCCAAAAGTTCCCCACTGCATTGTTATCCCTAATAACGAATTCCAAACTCCCGGATATTCTTGGCATCGAAGGAATTATAAATGCGATAGTGATTAGTTGGAGAATACCGATTGCGATGAGTCTAAATTGAAAATTGGAAGGCTCTGCTTGCCCTGATATTTAATATTCTCATTTCTGATTCTCATATGACAAGATAGGAAAATACACATCGAATCCAGTCGCACCACACACGCACACACTCCGCAATAATTATTTAAAATTAACCGTTGTACTTACAATGTTTTGTAAACAAGCGTTCCCAGTCGAAGGGGGATAACCAGCGATGCTAAATTTTAAAATGGTGTTAATATTAGTCAACTCAAATGTATTTTAAATCATTCTTACTATACTCCTAATACATTATTTTCAGTGTTGGTTTGTTTCTTTTGATACAGAGAGTCTCCAGAATTTGAAGTATTCGTTTATTATTTTCATTGGGTAGTATATTGGTGTTGTCAACAAGTATTTTCCTGTATTCTGAAGATGGAGAGGAATGTGTCTTTAAATGTTGTGTGATAGAACATGTATTTGATAAATGGAGTGTCAGGCGTCTTGATAATATTATGGTTATCAAGCCAATATGTGGATTTACTCTTTTGTCAAAGATACAATCACCCAAATGACATTGAAATTGACATAAAATGATGGTCTTTTACAAAACACCAGTTGACGGAGAATAATTAAAGCGTATGATTAATTGGCTTTTGTTAAATTTAGTATAGTATATAATTAGTTTTATTTTTTTACTGGTATAAGTGGAGAAGATATTAGAACTGATTTTTAAATGAAACATGACTGAAGATATGCTGCCTAAATAAATCCATACACACACACACAACGTTTATTTAATAAGGATGGATGATGTCTCTGAATGAGAAGTAGGGTAGCCGTGTTCGAGTTCCAGTCGAGTCTGATGCGTTCGATTACGCGCAAATACCTTTGAGAAATGTACTAATACAACTCTTCTTCCCCCATAGGTTGAATAGCGAGACAGACTGGGCCCCATGGAAACCAGCTTATCACAGAAAGAAAAAGGCAACTAATCGAAAGAGACATGATCATCAAAGCCTGTACCACAAATAGTACACATGGTTAAAGATCTAATATATATATATATATATATATATATATATATATATATATATATATATATATGAAGAAATAAATAGAGCGTATGTAAATATAAAAGTCAACATTGAAGTGAACACTCAGAGGCGACAGTCTGTTTCATGTTAGGCGCAATCGTCAGGCCTGTCACCTCTGAGTGTTGACTTCAATGTTCCCTTATATATATATATATATATATATATATATATATATATATATATATATATATATATATGTGTGTGTGTGTGTGTGTGTGTGTGTGCAGGGTAAATGAATGAATTGTCGTCTAAATTACGGAAAAATGAAAATAGCTTCTGGACGGCCTCCTTGTTTAAATTGGTGAATGTTGCCAAAATCCTTGCTTTCAGCTCATCTTTGGTGTTACAAGGAGTTTTGTTGGTCTCTTGCTCAAATGCGCCCCACACATAATAATGAAGCGGGGGTGCAGTCTAGGAAGTATAGTGGAAAAATATAAGGAGTGATGTGGTCGCTGAAATTATCTGACAGCCATGACAGTATTCTGCTGCGTGTATGGAATGGTGCAGAGACCTGTTGTCAGACATAGGCTCTTCCAGCAACCACACTCTGCAGCACTACTTCCATAAGGCAATTGATGTAGGCCTCCGTGTTGAGTCTGAGACCCTGTGAGAAGACTAATGGAGGCATAACGCCCTCATCACTAGTGATCACTCCAAACGCCATGATGTTGACTGGATATATTATTCAACTCTTTTCGAATTCTCTGCACTGTCATCAGATTAACTTCTAAACACTCTGAAATGTTCGTATTGGAAATTCCACCGCGAATGCCAAACACTACAGCATGCCTTTTCTAAATTTAGGAGGGGATTGTGTCACGGTGACCATTTTCTGACAGACGGTGCCCAACTGAGCTTACTATACTGTGCAGTTAACAAAATCAAAAACAAACACCGCGCGTGCGCAAAATAAAAAAATGCCGACAATCATCCCTTTCCGATTGCTGTTTTCCTCATACTTTTCTTGGCATGATGACTCTTAAAAAGACCTGGATCTTGACCAGTTGCAGAGAAGCCCTTATCTAACTAGACATGTCAAACTGTCCCACTGCTAACGGAAAAACGGGGAAGTAACTGGTGTTGATAAACATGTCCGCATGCAATCCGGGACCTCTTTAGCATCTGTACTAACGCGCCTTCGCCACACCTGTGATGCAAGAAAGGGTGATAGAAAGTTTTCACAGAACTCCAATAAATCTATCGAAATGTTGATTGCTGCTTGTGATTCCACTGCATCCCTTTGTCAGTAATGTCTGGATCATAACGGACATTAATTTGAAAATATGCAGTGACAAAATTTTAAGAACATTCATGTATAATTAATACCGTCTCCATTCGCATTATTTAAATTGGATATAGTTGGTGGTGGTTGCTTGAATTATTTCTTGAGAAAGCCTCAAAATATATATATAATAATATAATATATATAAGTATATATTTTTCGAGTCACACTGTATATCATAACAGGTAGTGACAAATAGATTATGTAACAGAAGGTTCAATGCAAAATGCAGCGGTTCGACAAGGGTATTTCTTTAAAACTGCCTTCAAAATGGAACAAAGGGAATATTGTGCATGTGGCGGGATTGTTGGAGCATAATTCATTTAGATTTCTTAAAATGCAATGAACTAGTAAATGCACATTTATACGGTCGGCAACTGCAATGTGTCAATAAAACTTTGATCGAAAAGCGCCTAGCGCTTGTCAAATCGGAAGATGGTTTACTCTTTCATGACAACTCCAGGCCGCATACGGCAATGAGAACACAAAAAAACAGTTTTACTTGGTTCTAATCCATCCGTGGAATTAGACTGAACTTGCGCCAACCGATTATTACCTTCTGCGATCGATGCAAAAACAAGATTCAGGAATTCGTGGAAAACTTTTTCAACTTCAATATCTGCAAAACTTTACTTAAAATGTATCAGAGCTGACTGATTAGTGGCAACAAGTCGAATGGTGAATATATAATTGAACAAAAATGCAATTGCAATTTAATTTTTAATAGTAAATTTAACAAACAAAAAGGGAAATTAATCAGGAGTCAGTCGAATATAAATATGAAATTATTCTAGAATCTTATAATTTATACCAGTTTCGCAGCTCAGACAAAAACCTATCTCAACCTATATCCTATATTGTAGTATAAAATAGCCTAGTCTAAACTATACATCCTTAGTCAGTTTATACCCACTATATGAGGTAACATTAGATATAATTAGATATATTAGATATATAGATTTGGGGAAAAATGTATGACAAAGTAGAAAAATGTTTCGTGTGATGCGTTTCGCCCTTTACTTGGATTATATTTTAAAAGACGGAACGCGTCCCACAAAAGCTTTTTTCCGCTTTTCTGTGTATAACCACATCTCTGTTGCCTTGAGTCCTCTTCTACATCTTTCAGGAAATCGTGCAACATTTGCTGCCGTAAAGAAGGACAGATGTCACGTAACATCTCAGTATCCTTTTCTTTGTTACTAAAGAAATTCTCCTGTCTCGCAATGCTCTTCCCAGCTTTTGGAATATGTCCTTGGCCATCCCAATACATCTACGGATCTGTGTCGCACTTACCGTCCTCTGTCAAGACGCTACTCAGATAACTTCTGTTTGATTGTAGTGTTCCCGACCTTCAAATCGCATTTCGGGCTCATCCTATTACTAATGACCATGCATTCTTCTTGTAGTTTAGTTTAGGCTTAGTCCTTTCTTCTTACTCTCCATCGGTACCTTCTGCAGAAGATTAAAAAAAAAAAAAAAAACTTGGGCAATATTCCTTTTAAATAAGCAGGGTAAATTCTGTAACCAGTACTACTCGCGATTGGAATTATAAAATCTTTCTCTTAAAACATTTTTTCAGGAAAATAGGTTTTAGGTTCAGTAGCTGTTATCGATCTTTCCACTATTGACAACAGATTCCTTTCTAACCTTTTATTTGAAATGCTGTGAGAAGTCAACATATAAATTACGTAATTATTTTCTCACCATCTTAATATGATACCCATTTTTTTGCGTTTGTAGGTCCCCCTTGAGAGGATACGGTATTATGGTGTATGGAGGATTGATTGGTAACGGACGAGTTTTTATGGTGAATGCGCAAATTGTAATGAGTGAATTGGTCGTGAGTCGGATGAGCTAGGTATAAGATAGTGAAACCAGGCGCAACCCCTCCCCCAATTTTCGGCCGAGTGCTATAATTGTATGTAAAAGTACAATAAATACAAATATGATATCCATTTAAACTGTTGTTGCTGCCACTGAAATTCCTCTCGTGATGTGTTATTTGTTACTTGCTACAGTCCTTCGTTTGTGATTCTGTAGGGTCAATTCACCAAGACTCACGGACTTCACACAATCAAAGCCATTTGTAACCATTGACTAAGAAGGCATTTGTATATACGTGTCTGTTTAGATATTTCTGAACAGGTTTGGCGCCATGCACCAATCCATATGTAAGACTCGATCTGACGAGGCTATTTAAGAACCAAACATGAGTTATTACGTTATTGTTTTGGTTTTATAGCTGTTTGCGGTGTTTTGGCGAAATGAAGCCTATTCTATGTTCAATTTCCCCTTTTCGAATACTGAATTTGTTATAACTGATCCATACACCAAGGTAATAGTTTAAATTAACCATTTCATCCAAATCCCCTTTCCTAACAATGTGTCGCTTTACGACTACATCACGTCGAAATATCTGTAGTCATACGATCACTGAAGACAAGCAATATCGAGTTAGCTCAGTACCCAGATGGGTGACCGCCTCAGTACCCAGATGGGTGACCGCCTAGTGCTATAAGCTTAGATGTGTGTCTGGTGTAATGAATAACAAGTCGAATTTAGAGGTCGGAGAATTGAGTTTCAATTCCAGTTGGGTTCGTTATATTTATTTAATCACAAATACTCTTGAGAAAGGCATGAACCCACCTCTTCTCCCACAGCTATGATTTAATTAGTATGACTTGTATTAGCAAATTTTTATTATCTAAAAGAACTCTTAAATTCTAAAAATATTTTTTTGCTTTAAATAACCTGCAAAAGATTGATAAAGCATAAAAACACAAATGTGATTATAAAAGTTGGTAGAAAGAAATTTGAAAATCGACTTTTTTTGAATTCGAAATACTCACTCCATTGCAATTAAGTCGCAAAGAAAACCCTATGTGACACATAGACGAGTACAATGGAATGTCAGATTATTTCATGAAATAAATTAAATCGAGGTCAGCCTTTCAAATGTCGCTTGGCGTAAAATTCGAAATCTCCATGAAAAAAAAAGGACGAATAACTATTAAGGTATGCGTGTGGTTTTCGTTAGTTATATTGATACAAGAAAATCCGGTTAAATCAATCAGAATTAGAACTAAAAACTATTTGCGTAAATCTAAAGAAATTTAGCAGCACCCTGATTCATGAAAAAATCATTGCAGATAATTTTCTCGCTAAAAAGAAATAGGAATATTGTGGTCACATAAAAAAATTGTCTCTCCCTGGAGCAAGAACGTAGACGTTTTATTGCTTTAGAAAACTGAATTAAAATCTACATTTTATTTTTTTTAGTCAGTCAGCTTTTCTTAAATAGGTTTTAGTGAAAACATGTTGAGGCATTTTTAGAATTAAACGTTAATTTAACTTATATTACGGTTTTGAAATAAATGTTTCATTCAACTGTGTACATTTAATTAACACTAAAAAGAACAGACAGCGGAGACAACAGAAAAAGCAAGCCTAGAAGATCGATTATTTTTATTATTCAGTACTGTTTAGCCGAGACATGTTTTTGATAATATGATGTTAGGTGTGATAAACTGTCTGTAGTAAATGCTTTTTCTCATTAAGAGCAATTAGCGTATATTTTATGAAATGCCTTGCGAGACAGCCATATTGTACAAAAGTTCGTTTAGATATTTCATTGTTTCATAAATATGTATAGATCATGACTTTACTAAATCAAATATTCTAAATGCATTTTTCATTAACTCAAGAAATATAATTGGTATACAAAATGCAGCGTTCAAAACAAGCAGATGAGTCAATGTCATTATGACAAAAATACTTGCCTAAAATATATATATCCAGATAAGGACAAATAGAATATAATTCCACTGTCCGTCTATATATATATATATATATATATATATATATATATATATATATATATATATATATATAGACGGACAGTGAAATTATATTCTATTTGTCCTTATATATATATATATATATATATATATATAGACGGACAGTGAAATTATATTCTATTTGTCCTTATATATATGTAGGTGTGTGTGTGTGAAAATAGATAGAAAATAGGAAAGAACTCGTTAGGTAAATAATCCGATGTTCTTTAGTATTTTTGTTTTTATTTAAAAAAAAACAGTGCTCGATACAAAAGTAGAGCCTAGATATAATTATTTATTTAAAAAATATGATTCCTCCGCTACATAAGAGTTCTCATGTTTCAAAACAAAAGCTGAAACCTTCAATATAATTATTAGAATTAAATTGAATTAAAATACCATGCTATGTTTCATCTTCAAGCTAAATTTTAGGAATAAACTAATCGTGAAATTTACGCGTATTTATAAGAATATTCATTATTAAAATTAAATTACTATGGAAAAGGCAAGAACAATTGTTTAAATAAGGGGCGTAAGGGTTAATAATTTGTATCAATATCTCAGTTACTTTCGGAAGGAGGTCAAGTCAGGGTAGGGTTGAGGTGTTTAAATTAAAGCGGAAGATGGTATTTAAACTCATAGTTTGGTTCACCGTAAAGTGTCTATGGAGATTTATTTATGTTTTTATTTATTTAAAAAAAAAAAAAAAAAAAGGATTTTTGTATATAAAAGTGTCGTATTGAGCTACACTTTATTTTTTAAAATTTTTTGACAACTTCATAAAGGTTTTTTTTCATGGTTGGGTTGGGTTTTTAACCTTTTAAATAAAAGGTTTAAAAGCCCAACTCAATCATAGACTATGGACTTTAAAATCAAAGACTATAGACTTTAGAATTTGTATTTATTATTTGTTTGTTTGTTTATTATGCTAATTATTTAATGCGAAAATTTGATGATGTCGGCAAAAAACCGTTAACTCGTGTCTATGGTTTAATAAATTTTCATTATTTAGTAACTTAATAATGTGTAGTTTTTTCATGTAGGTGTAAAGGGCATGGATCATCCCAGGTTTTACAAGTTCTTGTTCTATTTATTATTTTCCATTTTACTTTTGGTGTTATATATATATATATATATATATATATAAATGCGCGCGCGCACACACACACACATATATATATATATATATTATGAATTAATTGATTTAAAATATGGTTTTTCCGCTACACAGTTCTAACCATGTTTCAAAAATGGAAGGTCCGAATTTAATTTTGTAATTAAATTAAAGACATTAGTTCCATTTCATCCTCAAGCGAATTTTGGAGTAGCTTTTAAAATTACTGGGTTTTAAAGACACAGCTAAAATCATAATTCACGTTTCCAAGGTTACAGATAATTCACTTCCACTAGACAGGGGTGTTTGCGTGTTCTTTATATCTGTATTTTGTTGTATCAGTTATTAGTTACGTTTTAGTAGGGGGTAGGGATGTATTCTTCAATGAAATCTGACATCCGTTAAATGCATGTCGTCTGGATTTTTAAAAATTTTATTGTTAACGGCAAGAATTCTTACGGCATTTTTCCTATTTGTATATTTAATTTTTGCAAAAATAAAAATATCTATAAGAACACCGGATTATATATCTTACTGTTCTTTCTTTATATATATATATATATATATATATATATATATATATATATATATATATATATATATATATATATATGCAAGCTTCATTAAACATGACAGACAAGGTGCTTTGACTAAGTTTTTATAAAATTTCTCGTATGGTGTTATAATTTTTTTTCTTTTTAGTAGATGCATTATACAAAACTATCCAAATGTTTTATTTTTTCAAGCGCTTTCGGCTATACCTTCAGCCATTTTCAAGGATGAATTATATTTCGGGTTAACTGGAAATGTATTGTATTATGTATGTATGTAGCATTATAAAATGTTTTATTTTCAAAAAAACACTCAACATATTGTGTTCATGCTCGTAGTTGATATTTTTGCGTGTTATCTTTTCGTTTTTGTTAATAGGATGTCCATTGTTTTCAGCCTTTTTTAAACGCATACTATGCTATTATATTTGTATTGTCAACAAATATATTGCGAATATGGCCCGGTAGCTTGCCATGAGTATTTACATGAGGCCTAATTGAGCTATAGACAGAAAGATGTAGCTTTAGTCTTATCGTTAAACATGTGTTTTGAAAATAAAACATTCTATGATATTAAATTAACACTTCTTTATTAAAGCTAAACCTTTAATAAAGAACTGTTTTTAAACCTTTCACTCTGTACAATATTGAGATTTAACTTTAAATGAGTTATTTATTTAATTTTAAAAGCGTTTAACTACAGTAGTTACTACATTTTACTTCAGTTTATTTGTGATTGGTCAATATCGAAAAACGACAGACGGACACACGTACACTGCGCTTTATTTATGTAATACGCGTTTATGAAATAATAAACTATATATTTTGTAATAATTAATTCAATGGTTCTTTTCTGGTACTGATGACAGAGGAATCATAAAACCTCGAGTCGACTTTCAGTAACTACAGTAAACATTAATTACTTCTGATAAAATGATTATTTCTCTAGGAAAATATTGACCATGTTTTGGAAGAAATTTTATTTGCATGGAACTACGTAAAATTATATAATTTTACGTATGACTATTGGTTTATACACAGAGACAAACATACATATAAACTAAGCTAAAACATTCAGATATATAGTGCATAATCTTGTCTGGGTTTAATTTTTCTCAATTACTGTACCCTCTATCTATTTCTCAGTTAACTCATGTCCTCTCTTTGTTAATATATATATATATATATATATATATATATATATATATATATATGTCTGTATGCATATATGTAAATATAAAAGTGAACGTAGAAGTCAACACTCAGAGGCGACAGAGTGTTTCAAGCTAGACGCAATCAAGGTCTGACCATTGAGTCTTGCATGAAACAGTCTGTCGCCACTGAGGGTTGACTTCAATGTTCACTTTTATATTTACGTACGCTCTATCCCTGATATCGAACACTTTATCCCATAAATATAGCACACCTTAAACTATATTTCTTCACACACACACACATACACACACACACAAACACATATGTAACAACACTTCTTCCTTTCTCATATATATATATATATATATATATATATATATATATATATATATATATATATATATATATATATATATAGATAGATAGATAGAGAAAGTAAAGAAAGGAAGAGAGAGAGAGAGAGAGAGAGAAAGAGAGAATAAATTAAATAATCTTTAAAGCGAAAATAACAAAAAATGTCCCTAGCAATCCTAAACCTGCCAAAGAAGAAAATAGGATAAAAGATGAAAAAATGGAAACAAAGAAGAGTGACATCTGGCTAAGAAATCAAGTTAAGTCAGAGCTTTAAAGAAAACTTCAATATATATATATATATATATATATATATATATATATGTGTGTGTGTATATGTATATATATATTGTCATATGAATCTAAATCAGACATCTGTATTTATTTTTTGCATTCAGATATTTGCATATTTCTGCAGACAATGACTTAAGCTCACGAAGTATAACGTCCGAGTTAAGAATTCAGTTGTTTTTGTTACTTATGCTAATAAGATTTAAAAAATTCAATTCATTCGATTTAAGAAATCCTGACCAAAATAGCATTCCGAAAGAACGTATTCCTAGACAGTTTCGCAATCAGATTTTTGAAGAGTTCAAGAGCTGTCAGTATTTTAAAAGAACGTACAGATTTCAAACAACATAAGACACTTCTGTTCTTCAATTAAAATATCTTTCATGAAAAGCCGTATACTAGGCTACTGATGCCAAAACTAAGTTACTGTAAATATTACTGTTTCAATTTATTATAAAATTTCTTCACCAATGAAGTTTTAAACGAGCGATAGAATTTTGAGAACATTTGTCTGATGCCTTTCATTGGCTACTGAGAATTTTTATCTCTTATAATATTTTCAAAATCTTCGGTTCGGTTAGGGTCAAGTACATTGACCATCGTCTTTCGAAATCATTTTATGTTTCTAACTCCTAATGTCTCATAGACAAACTCACTAGTAAATCGATTCTCAAACTACGCAAAAAGTGTTAAATATTTTGGGCACAGTTAGCAGAGAGGGAACACCTCACTTTGTAAATATCAGAAAAACCGAGATGACAACTTTTGCGAATAACGTCTGTCAAATGTCGTAAGCAGACGTTTCAGCGCGAAAAATCCAGTTGGAAAAAAAAACAAACACTCATTATAATTTTGTTGAAAGCGTACTGAAGCACTCTTTTAACTACTGTATCCCTTCAGGGTGTGGGTGATCACAGCTTCCTCTCCTTTTTTTTATTTTTAACCTATCTTCCCCTTTTTAGCCACTGTTCCGATATTCAATTACGCAATCTCTCTATGTATATTATAGGGTGTTTTTCTCTCCCACTCTTGTCTTCAATATATACTGTGGATGTCCAATTCTGCAAGCCTTATTTATCCGGTCTCCTCCAGATACTAATAACAAACATTTTTTTTTGTAATAATGTCGTTTTTTGACATTAAAAAAATACGTCAAAAAACGACATTATTACGTCATTATTTTTGCACCAACCTAATATTTTACCATTCTTCTGTAGAAGCACACATCAAATCTTCTCATTTTTGAGTAAATTGTCTAGAATTCACTGTTATATAGCATAAATGATCTTGCATAAATTTCAATCACTCTTACATTTATTTCCAACAAAACTATCCTGTTTCTTAAGATTTTTAGATTTTGGAAGGCATCTATCCTTATTAAAATATGCTTTCGAATTTCTGTATCTGATTTTCTATCGTCTTTCATAACATTCCTTGCAATCACCTAATTAACAAGAATTTGGTACTAATAGATAAATTAGCTAAGCTTTTTGTGTATTTTTACACATTCAAGATTACACCGAGTCGTTTGCGCGACCATTATCTTGATACTCTAACTAGAGTTTCTAAAATCTCTGACCTTCACCTATGGTCAGAACAACAGTTTAGACGTGGTTATTAACATTACAATTCAGGTTGTCTTTGCTAAATTGTTGGAATTAGTAAGAATCGAAACAGGATGCCGCAAGCAATGAGTCCAAGATCTTGAATCTTAGAAGACTTTCATTGTTTGGATAATTTCCCCACCGTTACAACACAAAAGATAGTCATTACTTCTGGGACATAATAAATACTTTCCTCAATCTATGATGCCGGAGGTGACATTCAAACGTTGCTTCTCTCAGTAGAAGCAACTTCCAAAATTTATTGTTCTCTTTCACTGTCATTCCGTGACTGTGATTTCAATCCACAAAGGTTTCTTATTTTGTTTTAGGCGTCTATTATAATTAAGAATACACCAGAGGTTTTTGAGAAATTAAAATATCTATGTTGTGTTTCCTATTTAGAAAATTAAATTGGTTATTATTATATGATATGGTAGATGCGAAGTTGGTGTACTAGATATTGGCTCGGAATATGAACGTGGAGAGACGAGTTCTAATTCTAGTAGGCTTTGTTATATTCACTTACGATTAAATACTTTTCGGAAAGGTATGAAAACACCCCCTAGCTATGGGTTAAATAGGATTTATGTCTAGAGAAATCATTGTTATTCGCAAAATATAATTTGCTTGTAAATATTGCATTAACAATATTCACTATTTAAAAAAAATACATTTGTTTTAAATAACACAGAATGTGGAGTGGGGGGATTAGCTTTAACAACAACAACAAAACAAAACAAAACAAAAGCAAATCCATCAATCAAAATTATTTGAATATTTTAGGCTATCTTTTAATTGTAGCCGATGCTGCCCCAGGGTTTTCCTTGATGAGTATTTCGGCGTTAGGTGTTATTGTTAAATAAAGAATCGTCCCGCGTCTTTTAACCCGATGTTTGGGTTTGGTTAGTTTTTAAATGCAAACTTATTTGACTCATAAACCACCTAGAATACACACACACACACACACACACATATATATATATATATATATGTTTGTGTGTGTGTGTATGTGGAGAGAAAGAGGACGAGAGATAGTGATAAAAACTTTCATTGCAGTTTGCCAAAACGAAGATGTTTCTCACGCGTTGATTCATATATGTTAGGAAATATGGTTAAAATATGTCAGATACAGAACACAAACTTAAATCTTTGACGGCTTACGCTCACAAATACGAAGACTCCTAACGGTCATAATCCTTACTTAATATTTCATCCGATCTCAGTTTTGTTTTCCGTATAATATTAATCGCCACACTCGTTTTTATTCATATTTTGATATGTATTTTTATTCCAAAAAGACCATCTATAAAATTAACAGAATACTTCTTTTTATATTTTATTTAATTTCTTTCTAGCGATAAACTCAAGTGACAACAAATTGGTCATTTACTATAACTGCATTTTATAAATGTTGTGGCATTTATTTTCGATACTAGTAATGTTAAAATATTAGGTCTAACTGCAATTTTTAAAAATTTATATTTAAAGGAAGATTCATCTGTGAATAACCAATTTATATAAATCTAAAAAAACACCAGTACACTTACTGAAATAAGGACTATATACATTGTTAATACTTACAGATGAAAACCAGAATTAATCTAATTACATATGTTACAAATAAGAGAAACATAAAAAAATTATTAATGAAATGCTATTGAACTTAAATTATAAATTCCTAGCGTAGAGATTATCAATTATGTATTTTTACTAATATTCATCCAAAAGCCACTCGAGTTAGAAGGTTACTGCAAGGAGTTATATTAGCTTAGGAAATAACAAGCATTAGCAATACAGAGCTGAAGGAATAGGAAACCCAATTCTGAAACTAAAAATGCTATGAAATGAAATCAATTAAAATCAAGTGTTAAGTAAATTAATCCTATTCAATACACGATCATTTTTTGTTAGTTATATGTCTTTTAAATGTTATAATTCTATTCAATGCTACACGGCGTATATGTGAATCTGGGGGTATAATAATTTCTGCCTTCCATGAATATGGCTGATGATAATCTCCAAGAGAGCAACACATTGCGTTTTCTAGGTATGACGATTTCCACTGACATAGAGTCGGGTCGTTATATTGAATAAATTGCTATGTCTGCTGCTAGGAAAGTTCGTTTGCTAAATAATAATGTGATTTTAAAGGGAGAAAGTATCTCTGCTCCGACTTCCTCAGTTTGACCATAGGGATCAGATACAAGACAAAATAAGGAATTCGGTTTTGATTGGCTGAACGAGTGTGGGAATGATAGAGATAGGGTTTTCAGGGAGTTACTTCTGACACGTCAAGCAATATAGGCGTGTGACTTTCGTGTCTGAAATTGTTCTCCATTGGAGGGAGACATGCAACATATAATTATGGGAGGACGCAGAAGGAGGGTTACAACGCGGTAATGTTCGAAGAATATTTTCAGAGAAGGATTCAAGGAGGTAGTATATAAATAAAGAAAAAAGTAATAATTATATAAAGACAGAAACAAAGAGAATCTGTAAGTACTATGAAATATGTATGTGTGTGTGTGCGTGTGTGTGTGAACAGTAGAGCTAATGTTCACACAAACACACGCACGCATCTAAACAACAAACTGAAATAAGAAATAGTGATGAAAAATATCTAGAAAAAAGTGTAAGCGAACTGTTTGTCGGATGACAAATTGAAAACTGTTTTCCATTAGACATGCGAGAAATAAAGATTGTCGGCATTTTTGATGGACAGTAAAAAAAGGACGAGTAGGGAAAAGAAAGAAAGAGGGGACATATTGAACATCCACATTGGTTTAACAATGTCATTTTGATTCAATATTTTTGTGAGAGACCTAATTTTGTTGTTTAGTTTTGTCTTATTACAAAGATTTAGAACCATGTGCAAAAATCTGTTGTTGATTGGCACACTTTAATGTTGTATATATGGCAGTCTGTTTTACTTATTTTCTTGTGGAAAATCTGTCCGCGAAAGTTTCGCTTTTAAAAGAAAATTTCTGGAGAAGGAAATTTGACCATAAAATAAATTTTCCTGATTTTGAACTTTGAGAAAGTTTCATGTTGACCACGTGGAGGCCTGAATTCGCGTACGTGAATGTAATTGAAAATTGTTTCGAAGAAAGACTGACGGCATTTTGTGATTGGGCATTCCTACTTTGATTTCTGTGTACTGTTAATGAATTGAATATTTTTTTGACTAGAGGTTTTCGTGCATTCAAATGTTTTAAGTTTAGAATTATTTTGTTAATCGTAATTAACTGACAAATGATTGTTTTGTTCATTTTTGTAACAGAATGTGGGATTTTTTTTTAAGAGACGTATATGTGTCATTTTGCCTACACTATTTGAAAAATTAAGTTGTTAATTGGTGAATTTTGTGAGTTAAATTTTTGTGGAAAAATTAAGCTGATTAATTTTTTGTGGGGATAGGTAGATTCGACCTGCATAGTTTCGGGTTTCCGAACATGTTTGGTGCGTGTCCTTGGCGGGAAATTGTCTGGTTTCTATCTAGCTATTTGTGGCAATGTTGTGTAGAATGGGACCTGTACGCTATGAAGTATTCAGAACAGAATGGATATACACTAACGTACCCACGGGCCTTATGTACGGCCTTGACAAACAAAAAGTAATTGGTAAAGTGGCTTCGGAGATGTCAGTTCGCGGTAGACGACTAAGGGAAGAAAACCCTTGTAACCACGGTAAAACCAGTAGTCGATTAGTTAGGAGGTACTGAGCAAGTGTAGTTGTTTTCCCTGTCGGGGCAGGCAAAGGCAGACGGGACTGAGGTGATGCGCGCTGAGTCTTGGCACGCAGAAACATTGGTTAATAATAGCGATTATAGAAAATTAATGGTCGTAAATTTGCGAAGATTTGAAAAGTAAATCAAGTAATACGCAAATAACAATGCAATTAATTGGTTGTGGTTGAATAAATAGGATGATGTATGTTTGCTGTGTCACTGTTAGTAGAAATAAGTGTGTAAACATGGATTTAAGTGACAAGAACGTGGTCCGGTTGGGGAATTGCTTGACGCTGTCTCGTGAGACTTTTGGCATGTATTGTATGATTTTGGGACAAGTATTTTTTTCTGTGAATTGTAAGTACATTTCGTGTAGTCTCAAGTGAAAAGATAAACAAATTCTGTTCTCCCTAGGAATATTGGCTTGCAGAGCTGGTACCTGCTGACCTGGATGAAGGTTTTATTCGTGAGGTCAAAATTCACTGTTGGAGTGAGTTGTGTCCAGATTGTCGTCTGAGGAGTTGAGCTTGGGTCAACGAAACTAGTGACCAAGAATGTACAAACGATCGTCCGGTATTGTTTTTAATTAAAAGAAAATGTTTGTGAAGCGTGAAAATTGGTCAGAGTAATGGTATATGTGTATGTAGGAGGGGTCAGGTGACCCAGGCCCAATGAAGAAAACATATAAAAAGCACTCCTTGCAGACACAAAAGGGAGATTTAGAGTAATATAGTTGAAATAAAGTGGATGAATTATTTTTTAATGATTGGGTAAGGTATTTTAAATAATAGTTTAGCAGATTTTTATTTTTAAGGGAAGTTTATCTCTGCTCTGATTTCCGCAGGTTGCCCTTAGAGATCAGATATAAGACAAAATAAAGAAGTCGATTTTAATTGGCTTAACAAGCGTTGGAATGACACTGATATAGAAAGCTTTTTTAATGTGTTGTTTCTGAACCGTTAAGCAATGTAGATGTATTTTCCTTTCGAGTCTGGAAACTTCTTCCCAGTGGAGGGAAACCAAACCCACTAAATATGTAGAAATATATACGCCGACGTTAATAAAATAGCTAAGTTAAAATCTCCTGTGTTTTTTTTCTGTATCTAGGAGTCAAAACAACTAAAGATCATCAGCCAGGAGAAGACGAGCGAAAGAACAATGCAACTTTATGATCAAATCGACACCGTCACCTAAGACCTCTACAGGACAAGGGGCTTATACGACACGTTCACTGTGTCATATTAACCTCCAAGAGAGCAACTGATTGTGCCTTCTCGGTTTGATGTTTTCCGCTGAAACGGAGTCGGGTGATTATATTGAATAAATTGCTATGCCTGCCACTGTTGTTCATGATGACGGCCGTCTTCGAGTATAGGATCCAGAGGTTAGCAGTGAATATTTCGAAGACAGTAGGAAAGCGTTGTTCAGGTTTGCAGTGGATATTTTGGTAAAAGTAGCAGAGCGTAGTTCGTCGTTCTGTTTCTCTTCGCCTGATAAACTGGACTGGATAGAGTAGACAAAAATGGCCGCCTTTATACACGACGGATTGAATGTTCTACGTCTTCTGATTGGTTAACCTTCTATTGGTGGACTATAAAGTGAGTCAAGGCATTTAGGCTAACTCACTAGTTGATACTTATACACAAAACACTGCAACAGCCACTAGGAATATTCGTTCACTGTGTCATGCAAGAAAAGTTTTCCTGCCAGAATCCTTCATGCACGTTTCTGGTGTTCCTGTTATACATCTTGAGATTCTTGACCAAATCCAATAAAGGTTTTGTAATGTGATCGGTTATGTTCTCGCTCCTCGTCTTCAGTCACTTTCCCACCGCCGTGACGTAATATCGCTCTGTTTTTTTTTCCCAGATATATTCATGACAATTGTTCTTATAAGATTTCTTTCTTGAAACCTAGACCGCATAAAATTTAGCGTTGTACTAGATTGGCAACCAGGTTTCATGGTTTTACTGTTGAAATAGCTAGATATAACCGTAAGTACTATTCTGATAGTTCCCTTCCTCGCACTTCTGACCTGTGGAAATCTCTTCCGGGTTCTTGTTTCCGAGTCACCTACGGTATCAAAATACGTGTTAGTAGAAATCATTGTTTTTCTGGAGTGAAATGACTAAGAAAAAAACTGCCTATTTTTAGTTGCAGTCGTTAATGACCAGTAATCGTTCACTCCTCTTTTCAGTGTTGGCGGGAATACCTTTTACCGGCAAATACGTAATAACGTAAAAACAAAATTGAAAAATGTATCACTTGCAAAACATAAACAAAAAAGTCTGAAGTGTACGTTTCTATAATTAAAAAAATCCGCGTCCTGGGTAAGACGAAAAACTACGTCTAACATCAAGGCCTGTGATCTGGAGGTTTTGAGGAGCGTGGAATCACCTCTTAATTGCTGGTGTTCACATGTCCACCTTGACACGGGGTAGTAGCACCTGTTAGAGTCCCCGGAATGGGTAAATAGTTAACCCCCAAACTGGGGTCGAAACACTATGAAAGTGTAAAAGTAAGTTTTTATAACTTTGTAAAAATTATTACTAGCATTAAATTTTTTAAGAAAATATTATTATGAATAAATATTATTATAAATAAATATTGTCTCTCTACTGATTAATTCGGAGAAATTTTGAAAATATTATTACCAGAAATACCTTATTACGAACTATACATTTTTGAAATAATATTACCAGCGATACATTTTTGAAGAAAATTAATATTACCAGTAGTACATTATTAAATAAGCTATTGAGGTTAATATGCCGTAAAACAAACCAAACCAATCTATAATTAAAAAGGTTTTTCTCATTATTTAATATGCTGAAACGGAACCAAGTTTGGAATAAAACTAATTCTGAAATTTTATTGGCACGGGGATACAAGCTTTTTAGATTCACCACTTGTTTGAAGCTATTCAAACCTAATGAACAATAATCCTGCAAACCTATATTACAAGGATACTATTTATTAGAATTATATCATTTCAAATATGGGCACGAGTGGTTAGAACGTTCGCTTTCTGACCATGAGACCCGAGTTTGAATCTCACCATGGTCGATTAGTGAGGAAGGTGCCTAAAACCATACCACGGGTTGACTCAAGCTTGTGAATGAAATTGGGAAGACGGGACCCTTGAGGGCCGTCGATGGCTGGTCTAGCATGAAGTCACAAGTCATCGTGACCGGGGATTTGAGCGTACTGCCCTCGTTCAGATTGTCGATTACGCAAGGTAATACGCTTCTCTCACAGAAACTGTAACTAAGCTCAGTTGCAGTATAAACCACAGTTGGGCTCTATGAGTGTTGAACAAGCACAAAATGCACCTGAGCAAGCGTCTGCAATAAGGATTAGCTATCTTCGAATACAAGTGGCCAGGTATCATAATCATCATTGCAAATCTGCTTCTAGATAAAACTCCTAGTTGGCGCTATAAAAGTAAGACATCCTAGTTAATTCCACGCAAAATATAGCGGATACAGGGAGAAAAATAACACTATTGGATAAAGCAAGTTTGCAGCTTCAGAGCACATGATTTCCCATATAATCTGCATAAATAATAGACAAGAGCTTAAAGATGGCGCATGAGTGATTCATTTTTTTTTCGATTTACCAACCTTTTAACGAAGCCAGAAAATATTTTAGATTGTTTTTGAGATAATATTTTTGAGATAATAATGATTTAGTGATACAAGTGTTACTAATTAACCCGTAGCTGGAGGAAAAATAAGTGGATTCACAGCGTTCCCAAGGTTATTTGTGCATGAGAAAATATATCAAACCCTCAAGAATTAAAACTCAGTTCTCCGATTAACAATTCCGAGCCGTTATACATTACACCATCCAAGCTTACAGCTCTTGGTATTCTCAAGCGGTTACCCATCTAGGCCCTCACGAAACTGGATGTTGCTTAACTTATCGTACGGGAAACGGTGTTTCAAAGTAATGTGGCCGTAAGCAATGATGGTTTATGATATAGGAAAATATTATTTATAATTGGAGATGCTCTGAAAATGATGCATTCTTCTGTTTTCATGTAAACTACATCAAATTCAAGGAATAAAATAGCATCGTTTAGTCACTTTTCAGAGGCAGAACAGTCATTATCAGGATTAAATAGCGCGCGAATAACAGTAATGTTAATGCAATATATAGTAACGCAAGATATTGATTCATTATAAATGAAGAATGCCCTGAAATGAATACTACCTATTTATTTCCATGGAATCTGCAAGAGGACAAGGGAGCTAACCGTTGGTTAGAGTAAGTTTTCAGTTACAAAACAGAATGTTCATATCGACTCTATCGGTGAAATTAATACCACAGAAAAATACCAAACCGTTGGCCAGTGCAGGTTTTCTGCTACAAGACATTATTTTTCAATTATCTGTCTATATTTGTGAGATTAGGTATTATGTACACCATTTATATTATTCGGACTATTCCAAATGGCCACCACCACTGACCACGCATTTTCATCAGCAATAAACAATCTTTCTCCAATTTGTGCGGTGACTGCTACGTAGATCTGGCCAGAACATGAATTGTTACCCACCATCTACCATTGACTGTTTGCCCTCCATAAAACAGCAGGCGTCAATGAATGTCAATTGGTACAATTCTTTTGTATGGAAGGTTTCAATGATTCTTCTCTGTACACGTGTTTTCATGCCAAATTGACTAACTGTTGTTCAGTTGCTATCAGTAACAAAGTCCAAACTAACGTGGGTTATTGGTGAGAAGGTTCAACCTCTACGGCTATATACTCATCGAATGTCTCTGATCTCAGAGAACAATAACATACAATCGGTAGCGTTAGAATCGGAACTAAACTGATATATTCAGAAGAAAAAATGCTGGAAGCCTACAGATTTGGTTAGCTTTTTACCTTCTCTTCCGGATAGAAAAGTTAATAATTACTTTATCCAAGAAAGTTTCTAGGCAGCTAGACGTCTGACATTCTAAAAATATCGTGCCAACGTTTTGACAATTTAAGTCATTTAATTGATTATTTCATCTTTTATTGTGAACGTGCCACCTTTGGAATACCGGGACGAACTGGCAGACATTAGGTAGAATAACACGCAAATTCGAAATTTCAGGTTATATATATATATATATATATATATATATATATATATATATATATATATATATATATATATATGAGGTTTGATCAAAAAGCATTGAGACTGGTGCTATAAAAAGAAAACTAAAAAAACATATCAATTCGGCATTTAATCTCCTTCGATGTAGTCCCATTCTGATGCCACATACTATTTCCAGCGACTTTCTAATGATGGAAGCATTCCCGGAACTCTTTTTTGCAATCTCTAGGATTGTCTCAATGTCTTGAAATCTTGCTCCTTTAAAGTGGTATTTCATATTTTGAAAGAGGAAAAGGTTTAAAGGGGATTGAAGAAATATAGTGGTTGTCAGACCCGGGCAATGTTGTGAGAGGCCAAAAACTTGTCACTTATGGAAACCACACTATACACAATTTCCTTCCAAGCACTGCTATATACAACAGAAGTGAGAGAGAACGATATAGCTTAGTGAGCATGCGCAATAGTGTTCAAGGTCAATCTGCGCCAAGCGGCTTCATACTATGTACTTTAGCTCCGTTATCATAGCAACAGTCTCGATACTTTTGAACACACACACACACACATGTATATAAATTAGCGAATCAACAAAATTCGCTAGATTGTGAAATTAAATAACAGTGACTGTAATTCATCCATTTTGGGATATCACAAAATGCCTGATGAGGTAATTCCTGCTGTAGATTCTTGCTCAAGCATTTTGTTATTTCCAATTACACATTTTTTTTTAGGTTCAATAGCTATTTCTTTTTCGAAACACCCACTAAAGAACATTTCCATTTTATCAAATACAACTTGTGGTTGACGCAAAAGAATCTGAGTATCCCTTGTACTTTCTTGGGGTGGGGAACATATATAATGCAGGGATTAATAGTTGAACGAGGCAAGTACCATCAAACACTAGGTTAGGATGACTTGTGACTTCATGCATGCACAGCTATTTCGAAGATTTTCGTTTATCCAATTTCACTCACAAGGATTGTATAAACCCGTAGGATGGATTTCAGATGTATTCCAACAGATCCCCATGCAGTAGGATCGACTCTTCAGGGCTAAAATTATCAAGAAAACTCCACCTTTGCAAAATTCACCATGAGACCCGGTCGCTTCACAAACGAGTTTCATGGCGAATTTCTAATAATATAGTTATTCGTCCACGCATACATATATACATATTGTTTGGAATCTAGACGTCGTATAATGGTTAGTAGGTTTGTCCCGCTAGAACAATTACGACTGAGTTCGATTCTCGCTGGGTTCCCCATACTTTCGGCCGTAACACATTTAAGCTACGCTTAGAAAATCACCATATAAAACATGTTGGTTACGATTCAATATCGAGCAATGACGTCGCTTTATCATTAAAAATAGCCTACGTTGATATGTCTTATTTTAATTCTGATACGAATTTACATTCTCTTGCGCAGATGTGACAACGTTGGGGGCCTCTGGCGATAATATCTCAGTGGCATTTTAGTCTATTAAATGACGCATATTCTTTTATACATTCGCTGCAAGTAGGAATGTCCTATAATGTGTATTGAATGGCTTCTCTCTCTATGTGGCTTCTTTGAAGATTTTTAAGACCTGCTCGACTTAGACAGGTGCGACCATATTAATTACATATTAGATTAAACCCTCGGCCAACATTCTAAAGGAGATTAGCAATCAAGACCATTACAAACATCCCTACAATTTTTGATGCTCAGCACGATTTTGTTAAGAGTCTCTGTTACAACTGTGCACTGCTTAACCTACAAGTCAACTCATGTCTGAGTACAATTACTTCCTTGATTTTATTATTGACTTTCTAGCCGCTGACGCATTAGTCCAACAGGAGACATACACTTTAAGACAGGGGCTTACAATCAAGATCACTCGTTGCATTGGTAATAGGGTGATGTGATTTCAAGTGAAATCAAATTGGACATCATAGTAATAGATTGTGTTGTTTTAGTGAATGTCTGACTAATCAAGCTCGCCTTTAAAAAAGCATACACATCTATATTCGACAATGATTATATTTAGTGCCTTTAGCTGGGAGGAGAACTACTTGCAACCCGTTTTAGCTTCGCTATTCAATGTTTACTTTAGTTCTAGCCGTCAGTAGTACCTTCCAAGTAAACCTTTCAGTCGAAAGATCTTTCCAAACGCTGGTGTCTATGTTAAACTTTTGAAGTGTAACCGCGAGGCAGACTTTTGTAGCATTTGTATAACTTTCACGGCGGACATATACTTCATACCAATTCACCAATCAGTGCCTTTTTTTAGAAGCCATCTACCCGCTAAGAGACTAGGATTCGGTTTATAATTAACAGAATGTAAGTATATATTTAAATTAAAATTCTTTAAACTTGATCGGCTATTTTTCATATATATTTTTGTAGCGTGGAGATATTAATGATTTCTATATATCTTTAGGTATTAAAACAATGTATGTTTAATAATAGATATTACCTAAGTCGAATATACTCCTAACTATAATACTAAGACTGTTCTTAAAAAGGTGGACAGTAAGGTGTCATTATACATTCTATTGTGGGATATACCGAAAATATTTTTAAGTCAAGTTCTGTTCATTCTTCTGTCTGAGCGAAACAAATTATATTAAGTTTTTGACCACACGTGCAAATTAGCGATAGTTTTAAATTCACTAAAACAAGGCATGCACTTTGCCTAAATTGCAAATGGCGTCTCTGGTATAGATAGGTTAGAATTCCTTGGTTCTAGTTCACCATATTTTCCCTTAATATCAGTTTTCATGAATTGATTTTAATATCACTGGGGAGGATATTATATCTGCCAAATATTTGAATATGCATACTGGAAATATAAGTACAAGTAAACGCTATTAAGAAAGATTTTATATTTATATCTCAGATTAATGAATTATCTTACGCCTATTGCAACTCTAAAGCCGATAAACAACGCTACTAGCTACTACGGTTCAAGTACACTGAAGCCTCTAGCATCTACTCAAAAAGGGAGGAGTTACAAAAAAATGACTCTTACCTGTGTAAAATAGTTCTTTCTTTATTGCGCAATCTTTCGACTGAAAAAAAAGAATAAAATGATTTTATTATAAAATAGAATAACAAGGAAACAACATTTCATAATAATAATAATAATAATAATAATAATAATAATAATAATACAGTGTAACCCGGATATGACACCTGGATATAAGAGAAACCTGGATATAAGAGAAACTCGGATATAAGATACTTCTTCTCCGGTCCCGACAACTCTCTTATATCCGGGTTACACTGTAATAATAATAAGCATAGTGAATAAAGGGCCTTGCAATAGAAATCAGTTTAATGTGGAATTTCAAGTCAACATTATCCGTTGTTTTGGAGGTCTCGTAAGCATACCAAAAAGAGCAAACAATAATGTGGGCCAGATTCCTGATAGCCCTAAAATATGAGTTTTAGTAAACCATAATCATGGATATTTCTAACATCATGTGTAAATCTATCTTTATGCAGTGATCACGATTGCAAATTTTTCTATTTTAAATGGTATGATGCCATTTCTGACCTTAGGTCTCTGGTTGGGACTCAGAAGAGAATGTGTAAGCAAAAGAAATGAAAGGAAATGATAATAATAATAATAAGAAGAAGAAGAGGAAAAAAGAAAAAAAGGAAGAAGAAAAAGAAAAAGAAGACAGACAGACAGACAGAACAATCAAAGCTAATTACCCAGACATTGTAATCAAAGCACCTCCCCCCAACCCCCAAAAAAAGAATGTTCTTTGTTATTGGCATGGCAGTCCCTATAGATTGTAATATAACTTTGAAGATCTCCGAAAAACTATTAAAATAGAAGATTCTTCAAGTAGAAATCTCAAAGACATCAGAAATTCTAATTATAGTTGGAGCCCACGGATTGATTGGAAAAGTTTCCGAAAGACTCATTGAAGGAATCCTGGTAGCCCATGTCTTAATGAAATACAAATGATTTTACTCACAAGTACAGCTCACATATTACGAAGAACTTTATCTATATAAAATATGTGTAATCTCTGTTTTTCTGTTTCTTTTTTACAGTGGATTTCTAACCTTAAATCTCTGGTTGGGAAAAGTAAATGTTTTTACAACATAAATCAAAGGAAATAAGCCTCTACATTGCGAGTCCTTACTCCGAAGTAAAAATGTTGATGTAGATCAATTCGCAATTATCAAGTGGCTAAGGAGTTCATGACTTAAACGTAAAACTGGAGAGTTTTTTTTTTTTTGCACAGGACCAGAGCCTGCTTACAGGCAACTACAAATCATAAAACTACGCAACCAAAATATAGGTTCTGTGGCCAATACATTGAAACTATTGAACATCGTATCTCAGGTTGCTCAACACTCACAAATAATGAGCACAAAAACCATAATGAAAAGGAATCTGTATAGGAAGATCTCTAATTACTACAGGGGGAAACAGACGAAAACTATTAGGTTGGTGCAAAAATAATTTCGTTTTCTCACATAGTAACATATGTTAGAAAACGAAATTATTTTTGCATCATTATTACACATCATCACTACTACTACTACAACTATTACTACTACTACTAATATTACTACTACTACTACTATTACTACTACTGCTACTACTACTATTACTATTACTACTACTACTACTACTACTACTACTACTACTATTACTACTACTACTACTACTACTACTACTAACAACCGTTAAAATTTCACGGTTTTCCCACTGGATTTTTCCGATGAATCATAATTCTTAAGTTAATGAACAAATAAGCTCATTGCGAGATTTCACGACTACAGAATACCTGTGGGATTTCTCCGATTTCATCGTTAAATGTTTAAGTCTAACAACTTTCACCAAATATTGCAATAAGAGCCACGAGTGTGAATGCAGTTCATTATTTACAAAAGTAGGATGGTGTCAATGAAAACATTCAAAATTGACAAGTTTTCCATTTCGGTGAAGCAGACATTAAAGCTAGGATAGTGTTACCAGTCCTTCTGTATTCTCTTTCTTTCTCTCACTGAAACCAAATAGCGTCTCTGATATGCCTTTCCACGGGATGAAAACTTAAAGACCATTACCTCTGTTGTGTTGGCTGGGCGGAACCTACGTGCTTTTTTTTTTAATAAGACGCAACAACGATACTGTGATAGAAAGACGTTAGAAAGAGGCGGAAACCCATTCAAAGGAACGCTTTGATTTTACAGAAGACATCTCACTCTCATGGTTTCTGATCTTAATCTACAGTATATATTCCATTCTGTACCGCAAATATCCTTGTCTGTTATTTGAAATTAACACAGGCATGTCTTCTAGGGGAGAAAACGCGTCGTTGTATCTTTGTTCCTCAACCATCAGGGTCAAGTGAAGCGGAGATGTGGAAAACTGGTTTAATTTAAGTTTGATGGAAGAGAAACCGAACACGACTTGGGAGATACGTTTGAATACTTAGAAACGTCTTCAATCGATGTCCGTCCTATTGGACTGGATTTAACTGACGAAATTATTTCTGTGACACATCAGCAAGATTATGATTCAATCAAAGTCTCTCATCATATAGCACACATTTACCTGTGAGGCATGAGTTTGACATAACCTTATCAGCTCTAGTATTATACTGCATGTATTGAGATTTGTATCCCAGCTTCATTTTTTGATATACTGATCTATCCATTATATTATTATCATTCATTCGGTCAAGCTAGCTCGGACATTCATGAGTCTATCACGCTAACCATAACGGTCCTGCGCCGGAAGTTTATTAGCGTGACATTCTGTGTCATAACCTAGCTGGTCAATGTATGCGGTTACTGGGCGAACAAGCCATCTTGCTCCGTGGCTAGGGGTCTAGAGCAGTAGATCACTTGTGAGTTCTTGTTTTGCTCGCCAGCAGTCTTTTGCAAAGCGCATTCTTCGTTCACGTAAGACTAGAAATATCAGGAATGGGTCCGTAGAGGTGTGATTTAGTTGGATGTTGTCTCCAAGAGATGTTCAGTATAGTTCTCAGAGTCCAAGTATAGGTTCCATCAATCTTAGTATCTACATTGACTATGTATTGAGAACTCCCATCGACAAACTTCATGATCTCGGTTTTACGTTATCACCAAAACTGTCAGGTTGATATCCTGCAGAAAAATTGACAGGTATTGATGGAGATGGCATAACTATTACTGAAGACAGTTCTTCTACATCATCTATAAAATACTGTCAACGATATTGAATTCTGTGTCAATGCCTCTGAAACTGAATTCATAGGCTTCAACCAGGTCTACCCTTAAATAATATTAATAATGAAGGAAACAATGTTTATAAAGAATACATTATATTCGTAAAGTTTATGAAACAGATGAATACATCCACCCAGCTAATGCAGTTAGAATGATAAAAATACTGATGCTAAAAAACAAGGTTTTAAAGAAAATTGGGAAAAAAGCATTTACATGGCCAATATGCTCTCAGACGTAACGATGCCTATATAGATAAACAAAACCCATCAGTGGCATAAAGAGCGTACGGATAAAAGCATAGCCAAACGCGTTTATAATGACTGCACCGGATCAAAGCTTACTCACCAGGAATTATAAGGCAACTAAAATAAGATAAAAATATGTAGATCCAATATGTAGATTATATGAATAACATGTTGAGACTTGACTACTTAAGTGTATTGTTAAGTCCTGATAGCAATGGAATACCGATATTAACATATGATTGGCTATTATATTCATGTGCAGATATATTTGTATTACAGTACACGATATGCCGAAAATAGTATGAATCCCGAACGATTCATAGAAGTTCCATGATATATTCTTTGGGACTTTTCCATTTATATAAACTTTATGAGGAAAAAACATAGCACATGAAAATTAGTGTTATATCTTTAATATTTGGGCACAAAAAAAAAAAAAAAACTAAAAACGGTACAGCCAGTAACATTAACAAAATCCCTAGAAGGCCCATTTCCCAAGTGATTAAAAAGATTTGCATTGTGTGGAACTAATTGGGAGAGTGTTGTCAAATCAAAAACTATAAATGTATATGAGTGATGTAAACAGAATACACATGTTTTATCCTTGCCTTTTCCTGTATGTCGGGATGCTTGGTAAATTTTTGTACTGAGAAAGCAATAATAATAATTTTAACAATATGGAAATCAAAGTGAATTCATCCATATCGAAGAACTTGTTGAATCAGCCATCATAGGAATAGCAAAATATAGCCAACAGACTAGAAAATGAAAAAAAAACCCAAAACAATACAAAAACAAGAGGAACGTGTAGAATTCAGAGCGAAAATGAAAATGGAAGACTGAAAAAAAATCCGTGGAGAATTTAAATGGTAGAGAGATTATCGGCGACATTAGGTTTGTTTGCGCAGAGTAACTGGTCAAAACAAAATACATTAGAATCATTGTCATGTTATATCCATTTAAGATATAGGCAGGCATGAACATCTACCTTTAATAAGGGAACAGAAAATGATTAAAAAAATAATAAATCAATTCAACAAGTAGAAGTCATCTTGGGAAAGATTTTTGAATAGTTTCCGTCTTATTTCTCTGCGAATTTGATTTCAAAATATTAGGTTGGTGCAAAAATAATGACGTAATAATGTCGTTTTTGACGTATTTTTAAACGTCAAAAAACGACATTATTACGTCATTATTTTTGCACCAACCTAATAATCTATTTCCAAGAGTGGCTGCATCGCAATAATCTTTCGCCAAGAGTCTTCAGTCTGCTTTAATTTAAGCCAGACTTGGGTGGAGATAAGATATGAATTCATGTCTTTTCCATGGATATTTTTACATAACAGAATACAGAATACGAAGCAGAAATCTTAACTATTGTATTACGCCCATCCCCACTTGCGTAATGGATAGCGGTTCGGATTGAGAAATCGGAAATCCGTGTTCGAATTTCACTCGAATCCATTGCATTCACATACATGCTAATACCCTTGGGAAAGGTATGAATCCTTTTCTTCACCTCCCCTCCATCTATGAGTAAATAGCAGGACAGACCGGGTTGTATAGCTTTGGATGGCAACTGGTCTACAGCAGAAGGGAATGTCAACGTACTGATGGAAAAATCTGCCCCGTCAGTCAGGTATTGAAAGATGCATGATCGCCTAAACGTGTATCATGCATGCCACATAACTGAAGTGCTATTGTATCCGTACATCCATTGTTTTAATACAGTATTTTTATCACAAGCAATGGTACTAAGAGGCAATGTGTTACTGAAGAAACATATCAAATAACAAAAACCACATCAATTGAGAACTTTTAACAGTAGCAACAACTGTAACTGTAACTCAAAGAGAAAATAATTATATAATCAAGATGGTGGCATTCTATACTGCTTCAAACAAATGCTTAGGATGTAAACAATCATCAATATCGGAAAGGACAATTGTAGCTACTGGACTTATGCAACCTATTTTCCGGAAAATTGTTTTAAAAGAAAATTTTTCTAAAGCTCACTCCATAGTAGCACTGATTGCTGAGTCAATGAATGCTGAATGATTCTTTATAAGGAAACTGCTAATATTACCATGACCATTAAAACCGCGAAAAGATTTGAGGTTAATAAAAAAAATATAGGAGTTTTAACTTATTTTATATCATCATCAAAGGGAAAATGTCTATTGTAAACACATTTTACCTTTGACGCTTCAATCTTTCTAGACTTTCATATTTGACAAATGCTTCTTCTTATATGTTAGAATAAACTTTTGAATCATATAAGGCATATCTTTCGGAAGGTATTTCAATTTCGATGTAGTATAATCTGTAATTTATTCTTTTAACATTGCTGGTAATATTTAGTCAGGAATACTGCTTGCATGGAATACTGCTGCCATATATGGTCTGGTGCCCCCGGTTTTCGTCTTAGTCCTCGACAAAATCCAGAGACGGATATGCAATATGATTGGTCCTGATCTGGCATCTCGTCTACAGTCGCCGTCTCACAGACGTGCCACCGCCTCCCTCTGTCTTTTCTATAAATACTTTCACGACGAGCTACTTTCGCTAGTTCCCAGTCTGCATGAATTTAAGCGTGCTACTAGGCTGGCATCTCGGTCCCACCCTTTCACTGTCGAAACGGTTAAATGTGGCCATATTTTCTACTACAGTAGCTTCATGTCTCGCACTTCCTGTCTGTGAAATTCCCTTCCTATTACTTGTTTCCCTGATAGCTATAATCTCCAACTATTCAAATGTAATATCAATCGACATCTCCAGATGCCCTGCTCTATTCCCTGTCCTTCTTTCATCCTTTCCTCCATCAAGCCTCTTTACTCTCGATCCCACTCGTTGTAACCCATTGCGTGCTAGTGGCATCCCGCCTTGCTTGGGGTGAAATGCTTAAAAAAATTATGCGTTTGGATGACATTTTCATATTTTCCATTGATTGGCTTTATTAACCCTTCATATAAGACCATTTAGTTAACAGTTATATTGTGTATTATCTATAAATTTTATTTATTATATTAATTTTATATTATCTATATACTTAAAGTTTTTATTTAATTCTTTTATTTAAATATTTTTTTTAATCTTTAGAATTATATATATATATATATATATATATATATATATATATATATATATATATATATATATATATATATATATATATATATATGGATGGTATTCCAATAAATTAGAGCGGTTTTAAATGTAAATTAGGTTTAAGCGTCTAATGAATTTTTCTTTCAGATTTAAAAACTTAAGTCCTTGGCAATTTCAACCGCAGAAAGATTAACAACGTGTTAAAGTTATTAAAGTCTATTACGAAAATGGACGTTCAAACAGAAATGCATTTAGCGCAATTCGCGATTTTTTGTCAACATAATCGATCAACCGAGAGTGCAGTTGGAAACGATATAATGTTATTGTGGAGAGGTTCAATTCCCGTGCGCGATTCCGAATAGAGGTGTCTGGATTTTCGGTCATATTCTCGTGCACTGCAATGGTGTTTCACATCTGCCAGCGACCCAAATGGTTTGAATTTATGAACAATTTTTCCAATTGCACTCTTGAAAAGTTAAGACGTTGTTTGATTGTTAATATGAGTTGCTCTCCTTGAGTTTATCATCATGGTTCTCTATGAGGATTAAAGCAGTTCGTTTGGGGCTTTAAAATTTACTAACCATTTCTTGCTCCATTTTACAACTGATTGAAGGTCGAGAACAGCTTTCAGTTTTATTTTGTCGGATCTATCGGACATACGACATATGAAGACAGGAGTAAATATTTGTTCCATCAGTATAAATACTAGTCAGGAACTAATGACATCGAAAATGGCATTGATGAAGATAAGAATTAATGTAAGTCAAAATATAGATCCTTGGGACACACTCTCATTAATGAAGGCTACTAATCTAAACAAGTACATAAAGCAGAGATAGGAATAATTTTAGAGAAAACAATAGCAACATTTTCAAGAATTAACTTCTCACACAAGTCCAAGTGTTCGCTTTCCTATTGTTTCGGGGCGATCAAACTTCATGTAATTTCTGCTTGATCTCCTTCCAAAAGAACAAAAAACAAAGATTTCTTCACTTTTAACAAGAGGCGATGAATACTAACGAACAGAATTATTTTTCTCGGATGATTTCAATGTCAGGCCTCTGCATTGTATACCCTTTCATATAAGACGTCATCTTAGCTAACGTCTCTTAACTACTACTAGCAGAATTAGCAAAACTATAATGGGTTATTGGTAGGGAGGTTCAACCTCTATTTGCTATAACACCAACAACCGCAAAAATTGGCCCGATATAAGATATTATATTCGGAGCGACCTTAACAAAACTGTGCTATGTATTCTTGCCGGTTGGGGTATCATTTTACCCATTTTTTAGGGATAGAACATTTCTTCCAATTTAACTTTTTTTTTTTCATAATAGAGTGGAATATCTTTCTTTAAACGTGTTAACTTGCCAGACGTCTGGACTTTCTAAAAATATTGTGCCAAAGATATGACAACATCAATCATTTTATTGATTGTTTCACTTATTTTTATTCGAACATCTTTAGGATAGCGGTGCGAAGAAGCAGACATAAATAAATTAACACGCAAATTCAAAATTACAGATGAAATGAATGAATACAGATAAGTGTCCCAAACTTACTGTAAATTACCACATAAGAAACGACCGCCCCCGCTTTCATAAAGATTCCACTAGGACGAGTGATAAGCTGTCGAGAGTGAGCGGAGTTATCATAGATATTATAAACCTACTAAATAGAAATTCTCTTTTCTATAGAAAGAAATCTAAACTTTGTGGTGACTATCAGAAATGCTCTTTTATTTGCCAACCGGATAACATTCGGAACCTATTCACGAAATTTCGTATAGGTTTTGTTGGTAGCTTAATTCAAGTTTGAATCGGATAGCCTTCTAGGATAGTGTATGCATGTCTCAATAGATAACTTAATGTAGATATTGACATAGAGCAAGCAGTATACTTGGAATTATTTGCGAAATATACAAACAGAAAGAAGGGTTAGCGATGGGATCACCATTATCACCAATAATAGCTAACATATGCATGAAATACTACAATGAAATTGCAATGGCAAAGTCATCAGTAAAACTAGTCGTGTGATTTAGATATGTATTAGGTTGGTGCAAAAATAATGACGTAATAATGTCGTTTTCTGACGTATTTTTAACGTCAAAAACGACATTATTACGTCATTATTTTTGGACCAACCTAATAGATATCACCTTCATATTTATGCCCAACAGAAAGATGTGCAAGAATTGATGCAAAATATGGATTCAATACTGTCTTCCATATATTTGACAGTGTAAACGTAAAGAGAATATCAATTGGCCCTCCTGGGTGTACTAATAACGTTCGCAGCAGTGTATGATTTTCAAATATCCCTATACTGAAAATACCAGAATTTCCACCGACCATACAGTGTCAAGAAGGGATCGTCGGCTATTTAAAACTTCGGACTAAATTCATGCAACCCAAACGCATACTAATAGATGGTGATTAACTACAGAAAAAAAAATTCAAGGTAACAACAGCTTTGCAAACATAACGTCAGCTTCAACGCACAGGGACTGAAGATCGAGTACAACAATCAAAATGATTTGAAAGAAATTTAAACCTTTGTGGATTTTCCCCGAAACAAAACTATAAGTTAATTCTATCCAATGGAGCTGTGCCAAGGAATAAAGGGCGTGAGTATTCTCCCTTTAACCTTAAGAGTGATGAAATGTCGAAATTCTGTAGTCCAGTGGGAAATCAGGCTATCCGATCATATATGAATACTGTTGTGGATTCCGAGATGAAATTCGGTCTCCAATGAATGACAAACGCAAGAATTAAATATAAGAAATTAAATGTATTTACACAATAATACAA
The DNA here is from genome assembly GCA_963932145.1 of Acanthosepion lycidas. Classification (NCBI taxonomy): domain Eukaryota; kingdom Metazoa; phylum Mollusca; class Cephalopoda; order Sepiida; family Sepiidae; genus Acanthosepion; species Acanthosepion lycidas. The sequence goes on from OZ010590.1 coordinate 75,898,560, forward strand.
TGGGTAATACTGTTAGTAAATCCAGGAACGCGGTTAGTCGTAATAATAATATATATATAGATACAGTCTCGAAGTAGGACTTCCTTAGGGTCTACGCGATTGTAACTGACTTCTACAAGCGGTTACCTCACATTATTACTCTACCTCCAACTCAATCACAATCTCTGCTCACTCTCGCTCTGATATTCTGACTGACTCTGGGTATTTAACGGCAGCAGTCCAAGTAACACTCTGGTCGAGTCCACATATGAAAAAGGGGAAGACCCCATAACAAATAGCTTGAAATCAAGTATGGCAGATGCTATATGAAAGGAAAAGAGTGGTTTATGGAGTAGAGTCTAGATAACAGAGATAGAATTGCACTAGAGAATAAGAATCAAAAGACGTCCTCGATATTTACTTAACATCCCAGGATGGCAGGATGTGAGTCGATTTAACACGGAGACAATATACACATACATATGAACGAAAGACAAAATTTGCCCAGTACCCGTGAAAAGTGTTCATGTGGCCAGTGTTAAGCTCTGACAACCTCCGCAACAGACCTATCATAGAATTTAACATTTAGGAGTTAGGAAAAAAATGGCACTCAGAAATTTTACTAGCTGAATACCTAAATTAGGTTTTAAACTCTAAATTTATACCACTTGATTTTCCAAGTGACACATGGCGTATTGTATTGAAGCGTTGGTTAAAGCCTATATGGTTTTCTGGCAGTTCTGAGTTCAAGCCTTTGGTTGGGTAACGCGAGCAAATCAGATAACTTGATTTAAAAGGAGAAACGAACAAACGATACAAAGGTGTATATATTTTTTGATCGAGTTCACCACGAGCTAAGCAGTAAAGCCGCAGAGATACAAGGGATTACTGGCTGTGAAAGAGTTAGAAACAGGAACATAGCTAAGAGTCCAGAACAAAGGATGAGTAATCGGGAGGACAGTAGATAACGATTAACATTGAACCTAAAATTTTGCAGATTAAAGTTGGCTAGAAAGCATGGAGCCGGAAGAAAGTTTCACAAGCTAGAAGTGCGAGAAACGAAACTCTTAGCATAGAATTTCCGGTTTCATCTAGCCAGTTCATTTGTAAGTTGGTAAAACGTCACCACTTTATTACTGCGTTTAAAATTCGAAGAATCTTGGCACCATAGCGAATAGCGATATTTATTTCCGCTATGTACAGAAAATTTTGCACAAGGCCAAAATAGGGAAAGAGGGAAAAGGACGGTCTTCTTTTGCCTTAGGTTTAAACGTAGCTAGCCACAAACACTGGCCTAAACATACAACACTATTCCTTACATCAAAACAACACATTCTTACTTACCTTTCTTACTACATCCACCATTATACCTCATTGTCTCCATGAATGTCCTAACTAAACCCTATATGTCTGTGTGGGGAGGGGAATAAAAGAACAATTCAAAAACTAGCCCCAGTGAGTATTTACAATACAAATCTATTCACAAGAGACTAAACAAAATAATGTTATTAATAAAACCCCGAACAACTTCCATAGAAAATGCAAAGGGAGGTAACCTTGCAGCGGATGGGAAAGTGTCTGAAGCCGAAACGCCAGATATGCGCCAATAATATTGTTGAATCATCTCTGGATTTTATCAAGCATCTTTAGATAGATGAGCAGACGCACCGGAACATATGTGGCAGCAATATTCTAAGCATTGTTGTCAAAGATATGTAAGATAGACACTGGAGAGCAAAACCGTCGAGTGCGACAAAATATACTAGAGAGAATTAATTGACCCGAGATTTGAACAATCTAACCTCGCAGATTGAATAAAAGATTCGTTTCATAGTTACGAGAATGTTACTGAGTGCGGCGGAAAACTCAAGGATACAATGGCCCTTCTTAAATGTGGTGTGTGCAATAATCAAGATGAGGTTTCCAGTCAGAATGAAAAGGCATATCATAATTATGATTTCTCGTTGCAAAAATTCCGACAAACTCAAACTCGCACGAAATGCAAGAAACAGCTTTGTTTAGCATAATTAAAAGCAAGAACGAATAATTGTCCACATTAAAAAAGTAAGAGAAGTTGTACTTGAAGATGCTTGAAGATTGGAAAAGGAAGTGCCCAAATAACCGGATGTGATCATTCCGAAAATAAGGCAAATCAGTGACGCAATGTAATTATAAAAGAAAACGGATGTAATAAATAAAGAAAAGAAAATGAAAGTCACAGGGAAAGTGTGATTTTAGATGATTTAAAAATCGATACGATCAGAAGGATACACAGAGCGCATAGATGAATAAATGAATGGAAAGATGTCAGCAAAATTCGAGGAATGAAATTAAGAGCAGAAATTATGAAAGAAGTAAGATATAAATAACGATCGACGACAAAAAAAAGCATCAATAGGTATTACATCTGAGATGGCGAAAATAGCGATAAATGGAGCGAATAAATCAGAAATAAAGACATTAAAGAAGGCAATATTGGCAAAATAATTTAATTTATCAGAATCAAAATAATTGACAACAACGGAGTAAAGATAAAAGAAGAGAAACACGACAATTTAATGAAATGGTTTATAAATTAAAAAAAGAAACAGTAAAAATACCGTATTTAACAATGGACAGAAAGCATGTTCTGTTTTTGGCAGGCAGTCTTTTCTATGTTGATTAGTTGAATCGTAGTGTCTTCTCGCAAGCAATCGAATAAACAGATACATATGCATGAAACAATTTTAAATAAATAACTTGTAGCTTTGTGCTGCCTTGGACCAGCTCCTGGTTAGATTTATATTCAGACTCTGTGGCTTGATGCAGATAAATTCGTGTCATCCAAAAGTGTCTTATTGATGATGAAAGCTGATGTCATTTGCCTTCTTTACGTGAGTTTCCAAACACTACAATTTATTTAATATAACGTTGTGTAAGTAACATAATCAAGCCGAAAACACTATTTTTCCGTCGGAAAAAGTTCAGATTTAAACCATTTTCGTTTGTTTTCGTGGGTCTGCAAACACTACATTTTAGTTACTATACCTTAATGTACGTAAGATATACTCAATGAAAATACTACTTGTCAAGTTAAAAAGGTTAGATTTCAACCACTATTCGCTGTGAATTTGCAAAGATCAAATTTTACTTTTTATAATATTGCATAAGCTATGTAAGCACGTTGGAAACACTATTTTCGATCGAAAAAGAATAGATTCCAACCACTTTTCACTTGTTTACCTACCAAACACTACATTGAAGTTGTATTAACTTAGTGTAAGCAACATAAACACGCTGAAAATACTATTGCTAAATTCCTTATACTAGTGAGATGGACAGCTGCTACTACATTTTACTAATCGAGAATACGAAAATTGTTGCGTTCACGGATGGTGTCTGTCAGCAGGCGAAACGTTTCGTTTTTATTGAATTTCAATTGTTTTCTTTTCTTTCTTTGTAGTCAGCTGCATTAAGAAAAGTCATTATTTACAACTCTCAGTTCCGACTCATAGTTAAGAATCACGTCTTATGTTGACCTTGAGCGGTCATATTATATCGCTACGCATCACCACATTGATTTCCATTATAGTAATGTGCTTTTTAATGTCATGTCCGTTTGGACGATCATGGTACTCCAGCAACACTTATTTTATTATTTATGTATCGCAGCTTATTTGGAAACGACAATGAACTGGTTTCTCGTTGGGTTTTCGATGGTTTTTAATTTAGATTTCTTTCCTTTGAATGGATGGTACTCAATGATGTAGAACATAGTCTCTTTCGCTATTAATTCCTACCTGGTTGGTACAAATGGTTTCATAATTTTTTAAGATATTTTGTTGCGAAAATGAACGCCATGGTTTTGGCTGGAATTTTATCTTAGCCCAAGATGTACCACTAAGCGACTATAATATACATAACATTCTTTTCTCAAGCTTGACCATATAGAAGACTATGCTGGGCTAGAAAATATCTACACATATATACTTCCTATCAATACCAACTTCCATTTTTATAACAATAAAAAAAAATACGAGTGGCCTTAAAAGTAATAATTTCATTGAATAAAATAAATGAATCCAGTTAGTGGAATGATTGAAAAATTACGAAAAGACGAGATTAAAGAAAACAAGTAACACTGATGAATTCAAAAATAAATGAAGCAATTAAAAACGATGTAAAAGAAACAAAAAATATTGATAAAAGCAACTTTCACTTTTACAAAAGCATAAATAAATCGATAACAGTAAATGACGTCAAAAATATCTAATCAATAATCGAACTTCTTTGTTTTAATCGGTATTTTTTCTTAATTATTCCTGATTGGAAAAACTGATAGAATCAAAGTAACACTTAAGAAATGAAAAACAAAACAAACCAAAAAAAAAAAAAAAAAAAAAAAAAATGAGTTTTCATGAATAAAAGAAACTAGTTGAACTCTAATTGAACGCAGACGTTAACTCAAAAACCGAACGTAATATAAATGGAAAATGCCACTTACATGTCCCTCTGGGCTAATATTGGTTCGGATAGTCCGTCTATTTAGGGGCATTACTGGGCGGATGTTGTTCCCCAGTAAAATACTTCCAGGGGTTTCCTCTTGGTTCAACAACCGTAAATGTCTCATCTGTTAAAAAGATAAGAAAAGAAAAACAAATTGAAACAACTTCTTAAAGAGAGATATGTTTACCCCATTAAAACACGAGAGCAGTAGATAATAAATACCTCAACACTTATAGTCGTTATTTTTGTTATACTTACCATGGTGCAGGAATCCTAAAATCAGGTACAGTACATTTAGTGTACAAAAATCAATCGGAAATTGCGACACCAAAATCTGTAATTCTGTAGAGAAATGAATCTTTCAAAAGCTAAGAAAACTATTAAGAAAGAGTAAAATTTCATTAGAAACAAAGAAAAGAGCACTGAACTGTTATATAATGACAGTTCTCCTCATAGATGTAGAAAGGACCTAAAGTAAGAAAAATGTGGTTCCAGAGAAGAATGCTGAGAATACCATGGACCGGACAAGTGAGCAACGACGAAGTTTTAGAAACATTGACAATAAAAAGGACTTAGCATCATCCATGGAATTTCTGAGTCTATGATGAAGAAAGAGGGCCTGGGAAGTTTGATAATGTTAAAAACAAAAAAGAGTACTGGACTGTTATGTAGTATCAGTTCTCCTTTACGGCTGTGAATGCTAGAGAATCTACTTGCCAACAAAAATGTGGCCTGTAGCAAGAGACATGTGGTTCTACAGAAGGATGCTGAGAATACCAATGACCAAACATGTGAGCAACGACGAAGTTTTAGAGAAAAAGGAAACAAAAAGTACACTTATAATTAATATTAGGTTGGTGCAAAACAATGTCGTTTTCTCACATAGTAACATATGTGAGAAAACGACATTATTTTTGCACCAACCTCATATAATAAAAAAGAGTGGGTTGATATTTAGGAGGATCATAACGAGGAAGGAGGGCTTGGAAAATTTGACACTGCCGTGTCTTAGAAATTTCAACTGTAGCTTCCTGGTTCTAACTAGAAGCATCCTTTTGTTTAAAACTTCCTTGTCACATGTTCCATCCATGGTATTCTCAGCATCAGTCTGTAGAAACCCATTTCAATTTACTTTTCATCTGTAAGGAGATTGCCCAGAATTCAGTGCCATTCAGTGAGTGTCGTTCAGGAAGACGGTCGTCTTTGAGTAGAGAATCCAGAGGTTAGCAGTGAATATTTTGAAAACAGTAGGAAAGCGTTGTTCAGGTTAGCAGTGGATATTTTGGTAAAAGTAGCAGAGCGTAGTTCGTCCTTCTGTTTCTCTTCGCCTGACAAGCTGGAACTAGACATTCGGGTAGGGTAAACAAAATGGCCGCTTTTATACACGACGGGTTGAATGTTCTACGTCTTCTGATTGGTTAACCTCCTATTGGTGGACTATAAAGTGAGTCAAGTCATTTGGATTGGCTCACTAGTACATAAACATACACAAAAAACTGCAACATAGAGGAGGACTGATATTAATATTCAGCAGTATTTGCTTTGTTTCTAAGAATATATTCTTGTTCCCTTGTGATTATAATAAACAAGATGGCAATACTTGTTCTAATAAATCAAAGTATAATAAAGATTACTTGTCTCAGAAGTAGAGGAAATTTTGTGAATATAAAAATATGGCTGGCTAGTCATATCCGGGGATGCCCTTTTATTAGGGCAGCGAGTCAATCCCTATTGCAGATGCTTGCTCATGTACATTTGAGTTTGTTCAGAGACTCCCTGTGGTTTATACTAAAACTATGCTTAGCAGAGCTTAGTTAAAGTTTCTGGAACAGAGAGCGTTATCTACTAGTACCTGTGTAGTTGTGCGGGAAAATCCTAGTCGATCATCAAGGGATTGAAATATTCGGAATCGGACGTCTGCCAGCAGTGACCTTGTCACATTCAAAATCAAACTAAAACAAGGTTCTTATTCGTCCTAATGAATGAAATGAAGGTAAGTAAATTTAAATGCCTCTATCCATTACATTTGCTTTCACGCCATTGGTTAATTAGAAATCTACATAAATTATAATTTGTTTGCGTGGATTTAAATAAGTGCCCAGTATATATATATATATATATATATATATATATATATATATATATAGAGAGAGAGAGAGAGAGAGAGAGAGAGAAAGAGGAAAAAGCGTGCGAAAAGTGAAGAAAGAAACAATGTTTAAACACGGCTCTACAAATTAAATTGCATTTTTCTACAGATTTTTAACGGGGTTCCACATATATATTAATGACCGATTTCGCTATACACCGGATATATATACTATAGGGGGTAAAGTTCATGCATTTTCGGCGATCACAATCTGGTTGGTAGATCTACATTTTCAAGGTACCTTTGGCTAACTTTAACGGTACAGGTAAGCTCCTCCTGTACCCTAGATTATTTCCGTTGCTGCATGAACAGCGGAACGTCATCCACCATGGTGGGGCAGTTACCTGTCTACTGTCATCGTTTCTCGTTAGGGTTCGTAACAAGGAAAATCCAATATCTGAGTACATTCAGTAATATCAACTAAAGCTTTCTTTGTTAATAGTGGTGTTTATCAGCTATGATTATGTTTGCCTTTGTTTAGTAGAGATTCACATAAAAGGATAATGAAAATGCGTTTTATCTCTTTCTAACACATGGAGGTTGTCTTAAAAGCATTGAGTAAAATCCTGATTTCTTACACAGATAATTAAAAACAAATTCTTTAGCAGAGAAGTATTTCCGTTTTAGAAAGTTGAAAAAAAAATTATCTGTTCATCTGGGAAATTACCCCCCTTTTTCAGTGTCTAACCAGATATTTCCCACATTTTCGAAATTATTCCGAGATAATAGTAAGAAACTTAATTTCTGCTTATATTAATCTAAGAAAAGTAAGAAGGAAATTATTAAATAACAAACAAACAGTGAGTTATGCATCTAGGTCCACCGAAAGTAAACAATTTAAGTATTTTAATTTAAAGCTAATCGTACCTGTATCATTTACGATGTAAAACTGTAAGTGTTGTATTTAGTTCTCATATATAAACTTTTTGGAAGAAGTGAATACAGAGATTTAGTAGAAATGTACCGTGCCACAAGGTCTCCAAACGAGTCGAATATTTGTCCTTCTCGTGAATTGATTGACAACCAAGGCTATATAGCACTTTTGTTTAGACGATATTTAGTTGGGATGAGGAGATGAATTTCCGCGTAATTGAATGTAACTAACTAGACTCTTCGATTGCCCATTCCGAGACGCTATACATTACAATACCGGGACAACAATGTGGCGCATCTCTCTCTTCCTCTCTCTCTCTCTCTATATATATATATATATATATATATATATATATATATATATATATATATATATATATATCTTTAGTCTGGCTACATCGACAAAAGTCATTAAAGTTCTGAAAAAAATTATTTATAGGACGAAATTCATTATGTAGTAGTTTTCCTGCACTTTCTTATTAAATGATCGAACACGCGTATACATATATGTATGCATGTGTGTGTTCGTGAGTGTTAATTATAAAAAATATTTTGTATATATGTAATTTCTTATCTCAAAGTACGTGTGAGAAACATTTACACATATAAACACATAAAAAACAAATATGGAGATACATATATATATTTATTTATGTATATATGTATATATATCTGAATATATATATATATATATATATATGTATATATATATGCATATGTATATATATGTATGTATATATATATGTATGTATATATATGTATGTATATCTATATCTATATATCTATATCTATATCTATATATCTATCTATATATATATATATATAACAAAACCATATTTTAAATAAATCAATTTATAATATTCATGCTCTGTAAATTTACATTGAGCACTATTTTGTAAAAATAAAAATATTTATAAGAACACCGGATTATATATCTTACTGTTCTTTCTTTTTATTTATATATACATATATATATGTGTGTATATATATATGCATGTGTATATATATGTGTATATATATATATATATATATATATATATATATATATATATATATATATATATATATATGTGTGTGTATATATGGATATATATATACATATGTATATATGTATATATATATGTATGTATATATGTATATATATATATGTATGTATATATATATATGCATGTATATGTATGTACATATGTATATATGTATATATATATATATATATATGTATGTATATATGGATATACATATGTATATATGTATATATATATATGTATGTATGTGTATATATATATATATATATATATATATATATATATATATATATATATATATATATATATATATATATATATATATGAATCATTAAATTGTATATGGGTTAGGATTCACATCTCCGCATTGAAATTTGTGCGTGTTCGCTTAGATATATTCTTTCTTTTTATTGGAGGTAAATATCCGCAGACTAAAGTAAAGGATGATATGGCGAGGAAGGAAATTGGGGAAGTTGAAAACGCAACAGAATAATATTTCGTGTACTGTCTCGGAGGAACGAGGTGATAAGAAAGGACATTAGCTTCGAATACGATAGAGATAGACAGAAAAAGAAAGAAAAAAATGCAGAAGTAAAACAAGGGAAAAAATGTAAGACGAAATAATGAAACCACTGAAAATTCAGAAGACGTTGTAGAATAAACGGAAGGCCGGTTTGATTGGGCCAAGCTGTGTTGCATGGAACAAAGTTGAACAGTGTCCGTTCTTCGTCCCTCGTCCGCTGTTGGCCTGGAGAGAATACTTCTCATATATCAGATTCTGTCACGTGCCGTGTCGGCGCTAGTCAACTTTATGGACAATTCAGAAGGATTGAAGAGGAAATAGCCGTTCAGCCAGCCGAACAAACTACGCTGTGTCCAGGGCAGGCCGATAGAAAAGGAAGGATGAATATTGGCGAAGGGAAAGAAAAAGGGAAATACTGGCAAAGAACGTAAGTTAGTTTTCATCGTACGGCTTTTTGAACCGAAAATGCTGCTTGGATCAGAACACGGCTGACAGATAGCCTCGTTTATATGGGTGCGCGGACTCATTAATGATGGCAAATACGAAGGATGTATAAAGGAAGACAAGGCAAACAAATTACTCGCAATTCCACTCTCTCTTTCTCTATCATATATAAGCAAAGCAGTAGTGCCACTAGTACGCAGTGAAAGAGGTACAAAATGTGAAAGTGAGAGAAAGGACTGGGTATAGGAGGACTAGAAACGGATAAAAGATGAAGTCAACAGAAGCTGGCAGTTGACATTTCATTTAAATTTTTGGAGATTCTAATTATCAGGGAAGCGAACACACACACACACACACACACATAAATATATATATATATATATATAAAGAAAAATATACGGAAAAAACAAACAAAAATCCTAATATGCAATTACGCTGTTTTAATGTTAATATAATGTCAACGTCGGACGTTTCGGTCTACTAGACCATCTTCAGGACATATTCATTAGGATTTTTGTTCGTTTTTTCCGTATATTTTTCTTCATACTGTCGGATCTATATCCATATATTTGCTTATATATATATATATATATATATATATATATATATATATATTATATGCGTGGTACTTAGTGGAAAGTGCTCAATATATGTGATAGAGCTAACATATTCAGTTTTATGGATATAAGTTTCTAACCTTGGGTTTCATGCTTTTGCGATCATCAGACAAATAAAAGCGTGAAACCGATGGTTACAAAATAATATTCTTATAATTATCTATCTATCTATCTATCTATCTATCTATCTATCTATCTATATATTAAAGGTAATATATATCTATATATATATATAGTAATGGTTATATATATATATTTTTTTTTTGTGTGTGTGTGTGTGTATATGTATGTATAAATTAAATTGGTTAGATTATATAAACAAAGCACATCGGGCAACTCAAGGTGGTTAGCAAGCTTGTCTCGCTAGAACAATTACGACTGAATAGTAAGTTCGATCCTCACTGGGTGCCACATACTTTCCGCTTTGTGCAGCATCTAAGCTACGCTTGGAAAATGCTATAATCAAAGCACATAAAAATTAGATGTTTTAAAATTCAACATTTCCAGCCTCTCTCGTTCGTAGCCATCTGTAGTTGCATCAACGTAATCGCCTCATCCACATGTAAAAAACGGTTGAATCTTTCTGTTTATGTAACTTGTTTAAACCTAGTTAAACTGTGCCGTCAAAAAATAAATGGAATTATTATCTATGTATGCTTATTCAACATTTTTTTTTATCACTGCAGATAATTCTTTTGTCGTATGGCAGAGTAAAGGGTAGATTAACTGTTTTCATATAGAAAACATTCAGTATTCATTGACCGTACAGTGTTCCTGTTTCTGCTACATCTCATGCCATAGAGTCATGGAGCCCAAGTGAGATTCTTTGTAACCTCTAATTCTTACGGTCTTTGGCAGAGCGTCGGAACATCATCGGGCGCCAGATAGATATGTCGTCATTCCAGTGTCTTTGTGGTCTTCTGAGAAATTATCTCCAGTTAGCAGATGCCGCGTCGAACTGGTAGAGGACACTACTAGAGTGGTAGTTAGGAATTGACCGAACCCGAGAACACGGCAGCCATTGACGCAAGTAGCGATGTTTTATTGCTGAGACGCTACATATTAGCCTCGTATAGTAGCGCAAGGAGCACGGCGGCATTGTGAACTCGTAGATGGGTGGGTATTCCTGTCGACTGAAATTTATAAAATACTAGCAGCATGACCTGGCGTTGCCCGTGCTTGATTCAAAAATCGTACGACTCATACAGCAATCACTGTCACTTGACTTAAAATATTTTGCCATTCCTTGCCTTCAAAAAAGTGCCCTTTACCGTGCTGATGTTGCTACATGCCTTACTTCTTGCCTATCTCACACTGCGAATTTTTTCTAAGCTCTATACTAAACATTAAATCTGTTATGAAAAAAGAACTAAACAAAATGAACACAAAACAATCAGCTTTAAAAAAGGACTCGTAACTGGAAAATCCGAATGAAAAAAGAATGTTAGCAACAAATACTTTTCACACCCAACCCAGTTCTGCGGAATCAGAATCAACGTTGAGTTTAAGCAAGCGAATGAGCCAATTAGAGTAAAGTGCAATCCAGATTTAAATTTTTCCCACTTGTGACGAATAAGGCAATCGAATTTTTTGGCATGCTAGCATGCTAGTTAACATTCGTGTCAGTCAGCTCTTGGCTCTCACACTGGGCCTATTCCTATTCGTGGCAGCCAGCTATAGGCTCCCACTGTGGCCAGTAGAAAATAGCCGCAAACTACATGAAAACTGCCGTAGAATCATGAAAAAATCGATTATTTCCACTATCGATAGTAGTTGGGAAATGCAAAGTCGGTCTTGGTCTTCCCGCTAACTTGGAGTATGTGCATGTAAATCTTTGGTGTAAAGCCGTCGAAAATTGCGTCTGTGCATTCGTTTCACACACACATACACACACATACACACACATACACACACATCCTGTCTTTTATAGATATAGATCTTTCTTAAAACTTATCTATCACATTTTCAAGTAACGATTAATGTTTCTTCCTGAACATTTACTTAAGTGTAGAATGCCAGTAACTTGATTATGCTCTTATTTTTTTAATTCTAATTACATCTACGATTCATTTTAGTTTTTGCAGCTGGTGGGGACTGTCAATTGATGTGGCTTTTGTATTTGGTAAAGTTCTTTTGTGAAAGTCTATAATATCTGATGAAAGGGTCGTCCTTTTTAAGTCCTACAAGATTCATTATCTTAGAAAATGGTTTTTTGGGAGCTGAGATTACAAACCTTTCCGACCGAGATTTGCGTTATGCATAATATGAGCGTCTAGATCTATTTAATATAATGACTTGAATCCTCATAGGAATACTTTGGATTTGCATCATCATTGGGAATTGACCGAAACTATAACTAGCAACGCCTATATTATGTTCAGTTTCCTTATCCACTTTACAAAATTAGTCATATTATTTTATTCATTTTATTCATTTCACATTCTGATTTTTTATGGCGGCATTTTCATTTTTTTTATCAACCCTCGCCATTCAATTCCAGATCATACTTGAAATTGTGTACATCGTCAATATCTTGATTCTTTTTTTTTCTCTTCAAGTTACATGTACTATCCATTTTAGTTGTTGCTGTTACTGAAATTCTCAAGTAATGTGGTTTCTTTTATTTTGGTATATTTCTTTGTTTGTGATTCTACAGCGACAATATTCGATAAGGATGACCCTCGCTAAGACCTGCAGATTTCATTTGTTTGAAGACACATTTAGACGTCCATATGAGAAAGCATTTGTATACAGCTGACTGTATAGATATTTCAGAACCGGTATGCTGCATTGCATCCATATGAAACTCTCGATCAGACGGGGCTATGTAAAAACCTGACTTAAGGTTTTATGTTAATGTTTAGGGTTAGCTTGCAGTGTTGGGCAAAACTGTTCCTAACGAAACCTATTCTAAGTTCAATTTCCTTATACTGAACTTGTCATAAGTGACACAACGGGATATTTGAAGTGCATAGTATTTATTAAGTTCATATCCTGAATATTTTTTTTGATAAATATTGGTACCTTTTCTGCATTCTTTTCAATTCCAGATCATGTCTTTTGTTTTGGAAAGGTTTATCATGAGTCCTATCTGAACACTTGGTAGAATATATTGATTAGCTATATGTGAGGGTATTTGTGAAGCATATGCATCAGACATTTGAAGAATAGACAGAGAATTAAATCAAAATAAGAAGTATCGACATTATATCAGGTTTTATGTTACAAGTTAATCTCTTCACAATAAAATTGGTATTAACCAAATTTTGTTGGTAAAACGTTCAGGATATACTTATGCATACGAAAATAGATCGTTTGAATTTCAGCTTGTAACATATGTATACATATATATATATATATATATATATATATATATATATATATATATATATATATATATATATATATATATATCCAGGTAAAAGGAGAACAAATGGAGTATAATTCCACTGTAACGTTTAATTTAAAAGAGGGTTCAATATAAAGTAGAGCTAAATATTATTTATTTTAGGATATTAACACAAGAAGGATTTTAAAAAAGATATTTTAAACACGTTTTGGTTTTAATATTCTGAAATTATATATGTATATATATATATATATATATATATATATATATATATATATATATATATATATATATATATATATATATATAATTATTTATTTAAAGATTATAAAATAAATGTGTTATAAAATCACTGGCAATTTTTGTAGTGATTTTATAACACATTTATGTTATATTTTTTAAATAAATAATCATATACACTATACTCTGTACTGAGCACTCTTTTAAGAATAGTAATTTTTGGTTATTGGAATTTATTCCGTATACACCAATCATATATATATATATATATATATATATATATATATATATACCCAAGTATATGATTGGTGTGTATGGAATGAATTCCAATAACCAACAATTACTATTCTTAAAAGAGTGCTCAATACAAAGTAGAGCAGATATTTTGTTGAATATATATATATATATATATATATATATATATATATATATATATATATATATATATATATATATATAATTTTTCACATTGAGTGCTGGTACGAATGAAACAGTAATCGATGTTTTAATAAAAAAGCCATAATTTATATTAATAATAAAGATACATTCTTTTCCTCCCCGGTAGTACAATTGAAACTTAGTTGTTATATATATATATATATATATATATATATATATATATATATATATATATATATATATATATATATACATGAGACCTCTTATGTAGCGAGTTGGAATCATATTTTTAAATAAATAATTATATATATATATATATATATATATATATATATATATATATATATATATATATATATATATATATATTATATATATATATACTCGTAAAGGTGTCATCATTGTGCAGCTGAAATGTCTAGATTTAACTTAAAATCCTAGGCTAACAGCTTCTTCTCTTGCACTTATCATTTGTGGAACTCTCTCTCCCGATTTTCCATTCAAATTTTAAAATTCAATCACTATCTATGTTTTCTTAATTCCTCTTCTTTTATTGTTCTCCATCTTTAATATTTTTCTCATATTCATTTATGTTCAGTTACCCTTTGCATTTTACTGGCTTTATTACCTTGCTTGGTGTGAAATCTCAAATTTTACGAATTCTCTTTTCGTATTATATGCCCAAGAAAATTTAACTTTCTCATGTTAAATGCAAGTGTCCTTTTTATTTACATTTTCTTTAAAACTTCGTCGATATTTGATTCTGCTGTTACATGTCTCTTCTTAATCTATGAGGAAAATGTCGTCGAGTATTCGCTTAAGAGTTAAACAATCTTTTTATATTATACATACACACACACACACACGTATATATATATATATATATATATATATATATATATATATATATATATATTGTTGTAACCTAGGGAAGGTTACTGAATAGAAAAATCAAACGAAGATTACTAATGATCAAGAACAACACATAAGATTCGTCAGCGGCGCGCAGAAAAAGTACCCAGGATATCTCCCAACAGCCCCACGTTGTCAGATGTGACACAAGGCCAAATTTAATGTGCCCGTTGCTCGGCCAAAATTCCTCGTATAAAACGGGGTCGGATAGCTGTTTTTCGAGAACAAGACTCGTCTGGGGATCCTCCAGACCGATAACATCAAGAAGTCTCCTTCCTGAAAAATCGACCATTGCGAGATTCGTACCCGCGTCCCACAGTCAGAAAGCGACGGTTCTAACCACTCGGCCATGCGCTTATTGTTGACGTTATTTTTATATAAAAATGTATTGCTGGCATTTTTTTAAATAAAAATGTATTTTTATACTTCTATACTGTTTTTTTAGTGGAGGGTCACTATTTGCCAATAACTGGGACCCTAACAGTTGCTAGCATCTCGGTCTCTTGTGGCGAATGATATTTTATTTAATTTGAGCTATTTGTTTCGTATAATAACAATTTCTAGAAATTTGAAACTTTCCTTGATGGAGACTATTTTGGGATTATCCACTAATATTTCTCTTATGCTGACAGATGTATTTTGGTGTTCATGGTGTTCTGGTCGACGTGTTTTGACAGGTGATAGATATAAGATTGTATTCTACTAGGGTATTTCCGAAAAATAACATTATTCTAGACAGTCGTTTCAAATATAGTGCTCAGTACAGCGTATTAATAAAAATAAATAAATGCTCAGTCATCTTTTTCGCTGAATTATATACACTTTCCAGGAAACAAATCGAATCTTATGAAGCGTAAGGGTAAACTAGACAAGATTTCCTGATATGTGGTCAGAAGAACTTGAACAAGCTGGATCGTAGATTAAATAAAGGGTTCAGTCCTAAGTTCCCCGAATGTGCTTGATGTTTTGCAAAGAAAGAAACCAAAAGTTAGAAATCCGAAGAGTTGGAATGTCATTTGGTTTCAGGGCATAAACCGTTTGACAGCGAACAATGGATTATCATTCTTTTACTTCACAGGTGAGTAGAGTTGAATTCCTCTTTGTCCTGTTTCCGTACTTGCGTTGCTACCTCGATATCAGTCAAAAGTCTTCCTACCCACCAGCAAATTCCTGGCCTTTGCACATATTTCGAATTTGTACGATGAACTATTTGAATAATTATGCCAGCCCACGCATGCACCACATTGCAAATGGCGGACTATGCATGTAAATAATCGTATTTTTTATCCAGGTGAAGACAAAAGGGGACGGCGGTCGAAACGTTATCATAAGAAAAAAGACGAAGACCATAGTTTGCATGTAAACAATGTAAATTATCTCTCTCACGCATTATATATATATATATATATATATATATATATATATATATATATATATATGAATTTGGGTATAACGATAAACTACATCAGGCAATAAGTCTTCTGATCGGGAGACTGGAGATTTGAGGAACGTGGAACCACCAGGTCAGCCGTAACCCGTGGTGGTAGCACCTGTTACGATCCCAGCTATGGGCAAATAGTACCTACCAGGACTGACCAGGCTCTTTGGTGTTAAAGAACACGACTGGTCTAAGAGATGGAAAACTCTTACTGAGGTCTATTGTCTGCTTAGTCTGTGGTATTTATTTGAGCCGAGCAAGTTTATCAATAGTTCAGAAAAGTGTGGATGGTTTGAACAAGCCCTCACCACTTTAATCAAATCACTTGTATGGGTTTTCTAGCGGTTTGCCCTGCTTAAGTGATTATCACACAAAATTCATAACTGAATCAACTATTTAAGCTGTCAGATCCTCATACGTCGAAACCGACGGGGGAGTCCATTACATGAATTTAAACAAATATTTGATTAAAATTCTGACAATGATAAAGTCAGAAAGAGACAAAAGAACGTTCATAAATTTAATATTTTTGGGCTTTTATTTTATCTACATCCACAAAAAGTATATTTTGGTGACGATAAAATAAAAGCACAATATTGTTAAATTAATAAACATTTTCTATTTGTTCCTTAATATATATATATATATATATATATATATATATATATATATATATATATATATATATTTTATGTGTGTGTGTATTTGTGTATACGTGTGTATTTATG
>OZ010590.1:75918217-76043217 GCA_963932145.1 Acanthosepion lycidas
ATATATATATATAGTGTAGGATTCGTGTGAGTGTATGTGTGTTTTTGTATGTGTGGTCCGTCTCGTGTGTTTGATGTTGCCAGTACGTGTGTATATATTCATTCTCCATGCATATATGTATTATATACTATATTATAAAGAAATCTATATTGTATGGCGTATGTGTGTGTGTGTGTATGTGTGTCTCCGTGGTTCGACTAATGTGTTTTGCCACTGTGTGCATATGTATGTATTTATGTGTGTGGGGTTTAAATTTTTCTATGAAGTTTTTTTTTTTTTTTGTATTTGGAAGTAAGAGTAATCGTCTGTTTGTTATATTGGCATAATATTAAAGTTACCCTTGCTGCATTTGTGGATGTGTTTTGACATAACGAGTTTTCTGTTTTTCTGGTAATTTAATGTTTCTTTTGTGTAGGGAAATGCTCTTATTTAGTGCTTGAGTGATGCTTATATAAAATTTGTTATATTTTGTGCACCTTAATACATAAATTACGTTTTTGGAGTAACAGTTTAAGATTTTCTTTATTGTAAATGTTGTTCTGGGGTTTTCAGAAGTGTAGTAGTTTCCTTCTATAATTATATCACAAACTCCACATCTTTTCTTGTTGCATTTTGTAACCCCTTGTATTGAGTGTTGATTAAATTCAAATGAGATTAATATGTGTTTTAGTTATTGGCGCTTGCTTTTAATTATTTTGGTTGTTTTTAATATATCTTTTATTTTATCATTCTTGTTAAGTAGGTCTAAGTTTGTTGTTATTTCTTTAAATAGTTCTGGATTGTTGTTGCATGTTGAATCGTATACTAGAATTTGTTCGTTGTTGCGTTTCTTTGGGTTTCATAGTCGGTCAAAAGGTTTTTCTTCTAGTTTATTGTTTATTAGTGGTGTGGTGTATCCTCGTTTTTTGAGAATTTTATGTAATTCTTTCAGGCGGATTTTTCGGAAATGTTTTTCGGCCACTAGAGTACAAACCCTACCTGCTGTGGAATAGGGGATGAATTTTAGACAGCTTTTTAGGTGATGGCTCTTAAAATGAAGATATTGTTGGGTGTCTGTAGGTTTGTGGTAGATATCTGTTATAATACCATTATTTCTATTTCTGATGAGTATATCTAAGAATGGCAGTTCTTTAAAATTATGCTCTTGGGTAAATTTGATCTTCAGGTGTAAGCTTTGGAGTAAATTGTGTAATCCGTAAATAATTACTCCATGTGGATTTCCAGAAGATGAAGCAATCATCTAAGTATCTCTTGCAAGATTTAGTAAAGTAAAGTTTTTATATTTCCCTATATACTTTCTCTCTCATTTCATAAAGGATTTCCTCTATGTGTACTAAGGTTAGGTTGGCATATTTTGGTACCATTTTCCTTCCCATCGCGGTACCTGTGGTTTGAATATAGTTTTTGTTATCAAATTCAAAAGAATTGTGGTTCAGGATTAGGTCTAAATTATCGATAATGAATTCCTTGGAGAATCTGGGATGTAGTCTTTTTGGGTGTTTTTCAATCCAGAATGTCTGTTTACCTTATTCATGGAGTATGTTGTTATATAGGCTACTAATGTCAAACGTTGCCATGAGTATTCCCGAATCTACATTTTATGGTATGGAGCTAATAAAGTGGATATCGTCTCTGATGTAACTCTTAATCTGTTTAATAAATGTATGGTGTCTCTTAAATTACTGAGTCAGATATTTGGATAGGCTGGTCTTGCTATTATGAGTGTGAATGTA
Organism: Acanthosepion lycidas; assembly: GCA_963932145.1. Lineage (NCBI taxonomy): Eukaryota > Metazoa > Mollusca > Cephalopoda > Sepiida > Sepiidae > Acanthosepion > Acanthosepion lycidas. The sequence goes on from OZ010590.1 coordinate 75,919,951, forward strand.
ATTTCACTGCTGTTTGCGATGTTAATAAATTCAGATGTTTGTCTGGATAGCTGTTTTTATTTCACACAATTTGTGAATTTTTGGTAGTTCGTAAGAATTGTTCGTTCCTGGGACGAAGTTTAGTTTTTGTTAATATTTAATTATGTGTTGTGCAGAATTTTGTAATTTTGGATATAAATTTTTTGCTTATGTTGGTGTCGATTAATTTATATCTCCTAGTGCTTTTATATATATTTTTTTATTTTATAGTATATCTTGTCCATGATGACAATGACTTTATAATTATGCTGTTATTTCTCCAGATGTTCTCTAAGGTTAGACTTTGTGGCTATGTGATTATAAATATTATTTTTGTTTGGGAAGAATTTGGATTGAATTTTTACTATTGAGTCATCTCTAATGTTTTTTATTATTATTAAATCTTTCTGTTAGTCTGAGTTTGCGTTCAAATTCTCTAAGGTCTGCTTTAGGGAGCAGGGCAGAATTTTAGGCCTAATTTTAATAAGTTAATTTCGTCCTTTGTAAGTGCATATGTAGATAGATTTATTATATTTGGTTTTGTGTCATCTAACCTGATCTTCTTGTTCGGACTGGCATTTCTAAAAATGAACATTCTTTCTTTTCAAACATTCTGCTTTTTCTAAGAGATAATCTTTCTCTAAGCTTTTGGGGTTTTCTAGACAGTGAGGATTTCTTTTGGTATAATTGGTGTTGTTTTTTTTAGATGGTAATGTATAGGTCTGTTATATATATATATATATATATATATATATATATATATATATATATATATATATATATATGTATGTATGTATGTATATAAGGGGTGTTCCAGGTGTTACTAGATTTGCTGTTTCTGTATCAGGTTAAGTAGAGATTTGTGGGGAATTTTGATTTTATTTGTTGATATGAGTAATGATTGTTAAGCTTGTTTTGCTGTGTGAAGTGCTATCTGTAAGTGTTGGTTTTGTTAACGTGCGTGTGTGTGTGTGTGTGTGTGTTTTGACTTCAGTCTTGCTGTGTTACGATATAATGGTATGTTGTAAAAGTTTGTTTGAGTTTTGTCAAGTGTATTTTGGTAATTGTATTTGTTGTGTGTGAGAGTAGTAGCAGGTATTTAGGTTCATACCACTATTGTGTATTCGTATTTGCTGCTGTTGCGTGTAGTTGTTCAGTATTGACTTTTGTATTTTATTTGTTTCAGAGATCCTACCCTTAGGCAAGAGTCGCGCGACAGAGAGGAAGGGAAATTTTAACGTTTTCTATACGAAATGTACCAGTGGACCGGAGAGCTCAATTTAGTTGAAGAGAAATATATATATATATATATATATATATATATATAAATAATTGAGCACTGTTGAATGACAAGCTGATTCTATAAACAACAGACACCTGCATTAATAGTAAAATGAATCTAGTCCTATGGCTGATTGGGACTTGTTTACATTTGTAAAAACAATACACTAGATTTAGCTAGCTCATTCTGTCGATAGCTGATGGATAGAAACTCTGACTGACACCGAATCGGTACGGTTTTCATATTAATTCTATTAATACTCTATACCCGTTTTCTACCACAAAGTCGGCTTGTCTTAAATTCCTCCTTAACAAACCACTGAAAAAAATAACACTTTTGGCTTCAAAAACAGTATTTCAAATTAACACTATCTATCTATCTATCTCTCTCTCTCTCTCTCTCTCTATATATATATATATATATATATATATATATATATATATATATATATATATATATATATATATATATTCGGTAGGCAAGGTCGAATTTACTGCCTATAAGACCTTGCCTACCGAACGCTTCTTTGTAGCCTAACGGTAAGGCACGTCAGCGTATATATATATATATATATATATATATATATATATATATATATATATATATATATATATATATATATATATATAAAGTTCTCCGAAACAGTTTTTGCACTGATTTGAGTACGTCATGTAGAAAATCTGGAAAAAATCCGATAATATGAAAGACAGTACAATAGACACTTTTCTTTGGTTATGTTGAAGTAATAAAAATGTTCTAAAAATCAACAAGAGACAATGACAGTAAAAACTATGACAACTCTAAATTGCTACATCATTTGTAATGGCGGTCTTTAAATCAGTCTTCAAAAAAATAAATAATTCTTTTTCACTTAGTTGTAATAAAAAATAAACAATTATGCGCGCGCGTGATAAAATGGCATTGCCAACATGATTGACTTGGAGAATGAAAAACTCGTGCTTAAGAAAGTGACATGTTTTTCTGTTTCTTATTGTTACAATATTGAAGAGAAGAGAACTCCAGGGGAACATCAAAAGTACTAATATCACTAGCCACATGATCTCTACTTACAAGGCTATCGCTCAAAACCTTGGTATCATTTTTTTTATATATTTCACACATATATTAACACATAAGACAATCATGGAAGTCACTATCGTTTTTAAGTGTGACGGAAAAAGATAATTTATGGAAATTATGGAACTTTAATGCAAAGTGTGGAAAAACCTATGAAAAGATCAACTAATAGTCGAGGTTTCAGCCTGTACTATATGCCTCAGACTAAAACAAGAAGGACCATCGATTAAAATAAGAGAAATAACAGTAATATTTTTAAAAACTAAAGCGTTTAACGATTAACAGCAGGGATTTCTTTATACAAGATGAAAATGGGGATTTTCTAAGCGTAGCTTAGATTTGGCACGCGGTGAGGATCGAACTCACTATTAAATAGTAATTGATCTAGCGAGACAAGCTTGATAACCATAACACCCCGTTGAAGTAAACTTATAGACGATGAAATCGTAATAATTTACTAAGCGTAGATGCGGCATCACCCCGGAACTATGAAGCCCTTGGCGAGGATCGATCTCACTCAGTCAGCTATATATCAGGCGAAATACACGCGTAGGTGATCATGTATCTTTCGATACATGACTGAAGAGGTATATTTTTTCCCACATTTCTTTGCTCTAGAACCCGTCTGTCCTACTACTTAAACATAGCTGGGGAGAGAATGGATTCCACTGGAATTCGAACTCGGCTCTCCCATTCCTCAATCGAAGGCGCTATCCATTACTCCACCTTGCGATCTCCCTACACAATCGTAATTGACCTAGGGGGACTAGATAAACTTATAGACGATGAAATCAAGAGAAAACACCCCGCTTAAAAGTAATCTTGTTGTGAGGGTCATTATGATGTTGACCCCTTTATTGCCTTTTATAGTTATAATGGTATATTCGAGCGAATCATGAAATGTGATGATCTTCAAGAGAATTTAGCGTCAAATATGTTAGGTTTGAATCGAATATTATGCACTCTCTAGTACGATAAAGACCCAATGTACTGATTTGACAGATTAAAAAAAGGGGGTAAAATTACAAAAAAAAAAAAAAAAAAAAAATCCCCAATTCCGCCGTTGGGGCATCACATGTATTGCAGCCGTACTGTATCTTGGACAACCTACCCTGACGGAGTCCGACGCTCTCCAGGTTGGTTTGAATTCAGTGTTTTACTTCTAAAGTGGCTGCCAACCATAACTATCAAGACCAGCCTGTCCTTCTATTTTCCCGTAGCTGGGAGGAAAAGAAGTGATGGATTCCAAGGTTAAATGCGCATAAGTGAAGATAACGAAAACTGGAATTCGAACTCGACCCTCCGATTCCTCTTTGTGAGCCGCTATCGATTACCACACTGTTCCTAAAAGAATAAAGCTGCTGCTTAAAACACACTGTCAATAAGCTCCTTTTGAAAATCATATTCTTCTTTTATTTTCCGTGTCCCTTCATGACGGAAACGATTATAACCCTCCACACATTCCTGTCTCTTGTAGCTCTTAATAAGTTTTCTCTTTTTACTATTTCTCTCAAACCCTGTTCTACCATTCATCTACTGAAGTTTATCATCTATGTTACGCACAGCTTTTCTCTGTCCTTCTTTCCCGTTACCCTTTGAGCCCTGCGTTCCTGAACGATTTTAACCCTTCTGCCTGAGCCCCTGAATCAAAAACCATATCAATTACTTGCTACTCTGTGTAGAGTATTTTCCCGCGCGTATTTGCTTTCTTGGCGGTCCAGGTTGAGACTCTGCACACTTCATGGTAAAAACGATCTTTTTATCCAAAGCACACGCACAATACACAATGAAAACACGCGGACATGTTGGTATAACTTTCGATGACATCAGAATATTACGGCTTTTCTGATTGGCTCTTCAAAATAAGATAACCAATAGCAAAACATGACGCAAGTGTTTACCCACCGTTCAATCGGTGGCTGGAAATTACGTCATTTTTCTCTACCACCGGTAAAGCGTTGGGCAGGGCTCAAAGTGTTATTCTGTTTTGTGAGTATCAGATTTTCCAAAGCCTCTTCTCTGATTACGTGCCCAAGAAATTTCAACTCCCTTTTCCTGATGTTAAGTATGTTTTCTTTTAGTTTCCATTGTCTCTAAGTCGTTTATAAAATGTTCGGTCCATGGTATCCTCAACATCTTTCTGTAGAAACACATTTCTGTTGCTAAAGCCTCTTCTTTATCTTGAAGAGACTGTCCCGCATTCGCTGCCCTGTAGAGGGACAGATATCACGTAACTGTTCAATACTCTTTTCTCTGTTTCTAACGAATTTTTTCAGTAAAAGTCATCATCTGCGCACAGCAGAATTAGACCGGAGATAGGACAAGAACAGTGTGGGTTCGTCAAAGACACTGGCTAAAGGAACGCGCTATTTATGCTCAGAATGTTGTCAGAAAGAACAATACAAATGCAGAAGGATCTTGACATATCCTGGAAGGATATTTGAATAATTAAGAACCTATACTGGAGGTAAACCGCCTGCATAAGTACAGAAAATGAGTTTATCAGATAGATAAAAATAGAAAGGGGTCTAAGTATCTAAAAGGATACGTCTTATCACGAATTTATTCAACACATACAGCAAGGATTCGTTATTGAAGGTGACAGTCTTAACAACATAAGAAATTTCAATAAGAGAATCTAAATGGCTCCTAGAGAAAGGAACTCCTAAAAAAATTTACAAAGTAAGACAAAGAATTACAAAACAAATTAACTGCTATAAGCAGTAATATTTTATTTCTTCGCAGTATTATGATACATAGGCTGCATGTTTACGTGTCTGTTAAATTCCATTAGATATCCTCATGACATATACTAAAGATTAGATTTTAGTATTTGTGTCTTGTTTCATTGCGTGTATGTGTTTCCGTGTGATTGCGTATGCGCGTGTGCGTATGTGTGAAATACATAGATAGATAGATGAGGGAAAGAGAGAGAGAAAGAGAGAGAGAGCTTGTTTTGTTAAATTCAAGCGACAATATCTATCTTTTGTTTTATTTTTCAATCCAAGAAACTTTCGCATAGAGCGGAATCTTAACTGTAGGTAAGTGGACGAACCTGGGAGATGTGTTGTTTTGCCAAAACACCATACGAGATATTTTAATTCTATCACTGTCAATCAACGATTGCCTTTGATTTCACACTGCACTCCTACGGGTTTTCTGCTTTTTGAAAGCCTTCCAAAATTAGGATCGCTTTCAACAGGCTATCCAACCAATTTTGAATTGTCATTATTTAAATTTGATCTCGGTTTCTGTAGTTGGGTCATCACTCAAAGGCTTCGTTAATCTTTGCGGTTCCAAGCTGTATTTGATGCACATTCATTAGAAAATGCAACGGCTACAAAGTGCACGAACTCACTCAGTGGAACCTGATACAATGAATGAATAATACGCTGGGGAAGTTTTTTTTTTAGGGCTATGTAGTAAAGTACCCCCTTCTATTGAGCGGAAGAACACAACGTAAAAATTAATGGTTATTTTATGTATTGAAAACTTACTCTCAAACTGATGATGTAAAAAAATGTTACAAGATTTTATTTCCAACGTAATAGACGAATTTCTTGGTATTTTTTGCAAAATCTTGAGTGAATCTTTGGAACAATATAGTCTATCAGAATTTTATAGATATAATAAAACCGACCGGGTAATAATTAAGGCGAGATTTATTACAAGCTGACCTTTTTCATCCTTAAATATATAAAGTTCAAAATTCATCGTGTGTCTGTTAATATTTTATGTACGATTGTAAGTCTGTATATGAATTTATGTCTTTTAGTAGTCTTCTTACTATTTCGTTAGATAATTTTTGATCAAACTTATATATGCAGTGTAACGTGTTCTGTATTATGTTTTTATCAGGTGGTAACACTGGAGTGACCTCAACAGAGTGATGGCCACGAGGATCGTATAAAGAATTGTTCCGCTCCCAGACAACACCCTCACAAACACGCCTTCGGCCAAATTAATGAGATCCAAGGGAATGCAAGATATAGCTTTAGGGGCGAGCCTGCTCCCAAAAGCTGCCAGAACGTGGTCAATGTTGACAGCCAAGCACCTTGGGGACTTCACTCCGGATTTTCTGTTTTGATTTATTTCTCTATCCTGTCTGGATACTACCGCAAGGCAACAGGAATTTAACAGTAGTCTTTACTGTGTGTATCCGCGAATGTGGTAATATTACATACTAGCGTAATTGAATCCATTTTTATTATTTATTCTCTCTGCATGTGATTTATATCGTGCCCAAGCTAAATACTTTTATTTCATAGAGATAACTATCTTTTATGTGCAACTTTTTTAAAAATAAATTTGGTTACTATCGATAAGTCTATGGTATGCAGCTTTCGAAGATCCTTCAACAGACCCCCGTCATTACATTTTCCGGCTGTGATTATACGCTTGTATAAATTAAAAAAAATAACAATTTTCTCTTTTGGCATAAACAAGTTGAGGGGTTCTATAATTAAATTGCTTAGTTATAGAAATAAACCAGGTTTTACCCTGAAAGTGGTAACAACCTTAGCATTTTGAGCGCGGCTTGTAAGAAATGTAACTCAGAAATATATAAATGGAAGTAAAAAAAATATTGACATTTTAGCAGTGTATTTTGAAAATTTAACAATTCTAAAAATTCCTTCTTTACTTTCTTCAATGCAAGAAATGGTGGACTCGAGTTATAAAATGATATTCAATATTGATAGAATTTGGAAAATAAAAAGGTATACAAAACCATGAATGTGCATTATGAATGCAAACTATTGTATTTCCCTGGGAAAAGTAGATAAAACCTGTACTTAACACCCCTATATCACCGAATAAAATATTGCAGTATGCATTCAGTTATATGTTACTTATCAGAGTATATTAAAAGGGAAAACATGTAAGTCTTCTGTTGAGAGGATTACGGATCACTCACGGATTTTCTATGTAAGAGGACATTTATTCGTTTATGCTAAGATATGTGACTTAATAGGTTTCAGGAAGAGTTGAATCAAGAGGGCGTTTTCAGATCTGGCTTAGTAGTTAAATGACTACGTTTTAATTCAAGCTTCCCCCACCATTAGGGCGGATGGGTGAGAGAAGATAAATGTTAAATTTCATGAGTGAAGTTCAAAACATTTTTGCTTGTGTTCACGGAAAATACTTACGAAATAAATAATTGTGGATCCTGACATGTAATTATTTTTTAGCATATCAGATATCGGCTGAATATCGAGCAGAATATTGGGGGTCTTTTGTAATTTTATAACGATTTTTACGGTTAATATTTCTCAGGGAATTAAGTGCATTGACAATGCAAGATATTATTCTCAAATAATTATCTATTATTGAAAAAATGTTTTTCATCATTTGGGATGGATTTACACACACACGCAGGTGCAGACACACACACACACATATATATATATATATATTTATTAAGACATTCATATCTGCTCATGGCGTATCAAATGTAAACAAATGACGTCACACATTATGAAATGAACACAGTCCGACAATTATTTTGTTTATATTTGTATATTTTGGAATCACATTTTCATTTAAGCCTGTCTGATTAAACAATTTAGAAATGTTGTGTCTGTTTATTTTCAATAATATACTTTTGAAATCCCGTATAAACTTTGCTGTTTCGTTATTAAAGAGAACAATGGAGGTACGGTGGTTGCAATCATTTGTTTTTATTTTTCCGAGTACTTTCGATATATTCATTTTGAGGGTTATGATGGCTAAGACAAATAATTGTGTTTGTCCGAAGTAAAATGTTGCATTTGTGTTTAAACCGTTAACAATTCCGGTCACGCGCAAATTCAAAAAACTGTGATTTAATTTTTTTTCCATGTTGTAAAGATTTCAATGTAAGGGAGGTAATTTAGTTAAGAATTGAATTCTTGTAAAGAGTTTATAGTTTGCTTTTTTTTTTTTTTTTAAATCTCTTTAGTTTTATCATAGATATTTCTAAATAACTATATACCATACAGATTTCAGAAATTTTGTACTGTATTCATAATTAATTTTCTTAATTATTGGTTTTAATTTTTTGATAAAGATAGCTTCGAGAATTTGTTGTTTCTGCTTATTACGTTCTTGGTGAAGTATATAGGTATTGTCGACTAATGTTCTAAATTGTGACTGTGGACAGGGACGTTTTTGTAGATGTTGTGAAATGGACGATGAATCATTCATGTATAGAATAAGCCGTCTTGATAACGTAGAATAACCAACATATAAACTTTTTTTTAGAAACAAGTAAACTATAACTTCTTTACAAGAAATTCAGTTCTTATCTAAGTTACCTACCTTACATTAAAATCTTTATAACATTGAAAAAAAATTAAGTCATCGTTTGAGGCTTTGCGCGTGACAGGAACTCTTAACGGTTTAACCACAAAAGCAAAAATTTACTTTGGACACACACAATTGTCTTAGCCATCATAACTCTGACAACGATATTGGAATATATCGAGAGTACCCGGAAAAATAATAATGAATAAATACAACCAGTGTAGCTTTCTTGCTCTCTTTAAGAGAGACAGCATTACAAATGAACCAACAAAAGTTTGGTTAATTTCTGTTTAACGCTATAGAAATACAGAGAGATGGAGGAAAGGTATTTTCTATTAAGACATGGATATAACACAACTATGGTCGTCAAAGTATGTATAGATGCTGATGATGTTGGGTGTGGTTATGCGCACACTGGTGACTGTACTGGGTTCTCTATGTTTATTAAAAGTCAGGGGAAAGACCTTTGGAACGTTTGTCTTTTTCAGTGGCCAGTTAATAAAACATTTGCTGCATTTCTTCAGAAGGTGAATAATCTAAGCCTGGCGTCTCGGGGACCAGTTTTCACTTTGTTTATGCACTCTTTTAATTCCTAATCTCCTTAACATTGATCCTCGAATCCGCTTTATAATCTTCCGAAATCTCCGGAGAGCTTCTAACTTGCATGCGCGCATAGCGATTTGGCAGGAAGCTGTGGATCAGAGCAAAGAAGAACGGTCAAAAGATGCCAAGCCGATAATGACCTTGAAATACTCAAGCAAACACTCAGAGAGATTTATCTACTATATATATATATATATATATATATATATATAATACCGCGCAAAAGTTTTCTGCCACTTTAAACTATTCTAAAATTCTAATGATTGCTGGCTTACAAGTGGATGTTTCGCAGAGCGTTTTCTATAGATGAGATATTGACCATCTTGAAGACATTTGCTTATCTTAATATCATAATGCAGTTACAATATTTTTACCAACTTTAGCTTTATTGTTTCGTTCTTTCGTTTATATCGAAAAGGATTTTCGCAACAACATTAATTTTTCTATTATATATTGTAAATTCTTGCATCGAATTCCTATATTTACTTTCATTGCTTTAAATCATGGATAACATTTTAAACGATACCGGTCGTGGGGTGGCGGGGGAAGTAAAATAGTATAAAAATGCTAAAAATAGGTAAGGAAATTCTCTTGTAGTTTCAGAGCACTGGAAGTGTTTCGGATCGACAAAGATTTGATTTGCCTTCCAAAGCTACCAGAAGGTATAGAAACTGATCCAAAAGAAAGATTTCGATCAAAGACATGACAAATGATTTATGAGAATTACGTGTCAAATTTAGTTTTGCTAAATGCGCATAAATATACTGTTCTGGAGCACGTACTGAAGTCTGGAATATCTGTTAGCATCAGATGAAGAGTATTTGAACGAAATGTTAAGTTTACCAATATACATACATATATATATATATATATATATATATATATATATATATATATATATATATATATATATGGGGAAAAGCATATTCAGCTAGCTAACCATGAGGTAATTGCAATCTAATAAACTTTCTAAGCTAACTAGAAAAAATAATGAAAATGTCGTGGTATAAATTAGGCAATGTTGAGGTACAATAAATCAATGGTTCAAGAAAGCTAGCTAAATCTGAATTGTGCAGAATAAATTTAGTTCCTGAAGGAGTATTTTATAACAGATTTGAACGAAGAGAAGATATTTCATAATAATGGGACGTCATGCCACAGATCGCGTGCAACTCATCAGAAACAGGTTGATGAAAGACAGTTAATGTATAACGTATCCTATAATTGATAATATATTTCGAGAGTTAAAATATCTCATTTCGATTAAGAGTAACTTTCTGTAAACAAAGATTTATTTGAAAACTAGCAGCATGGCCCGGCGTTGCCCGTGCTTGATTAAAAAATCGTACGACTCATACAGCAATCGCTATCACTTGACTTAAAATATTGCCTTTAAAGGAGTGCTCCTTGCCGTGCTGATGTTGCTACATGCCTTACTTCTTGCCTATCTCACACTGCGAATTTTTTCTAAGCTCTATACTAAACATTAAATCTGTTACGAAAAAAAGAACTAAATAAATGAACACAAAACGATCATCTTTAAAAAAGGAATCATAACTGAAAAAATAGAATGAAAAAAGAATGTTAACAGCAAATACTTTTTCACACCCAACACAGTTCTGCGGAATCAGAATCAACGTTGAGTTTAAGCAAGCGAATGAGCCAATTGGAGTAAAGTGCCATGCAGATTTAAATTTTTCCCACTTGTGACGAATGCAGCTATCGATATTTTTTGCATTCTAGCATGCTAGTTAACATTCGTGTCAGTCAGCTGTTGGCTCTCACGCTGGCCAATAGAATTTTCCTGCCTATTCGTGGCAGCCAGCTATTGGCTCTCACTCTGGCCAGTATAAAATAGCCACAAACTGCCGTAGAAGTATGAAAAAATCGATTATTTCCACTATCGATGGGAGTTGGGAAATGCAAACTCGGTCTTGGCTTTTCCACTAACTTGGAGCATGTGCATCTAAATTTTGGTGCAAATCCGTCGAAAATTGCGGCCGTGTATTCGTTACACACACACACACACACACATCCTGCTTTTATAGATAGAGATACAGAATAATTTCTCAAGAAATGTTTGTTCAAGCACCGAATCTTTCTGTATGACACCTGATTAAGTTATGCAGACATTCTCCGAAACTGTTGCTGCTCATTAATTAAAAAATGTGACACAAACCCGAAAGATCCATTTTAGAAAACTAAAAGTAATAATAAACGAGAAAACTTTCTTCGAAACAAAGAAAAGGAATAGTGAACAGCTATGTCATATCTATCTTCCAAAATGGCAGTGAATGCTTGACAATTTCCTTGCAGATGAAGAAGACGCTAGAAGCGATAGTGACGTTTTTCTATAGACAGGTGACAAGAATGACGTTGGCTGAACATCTGAGCATCTAAAAAGTTTTAAAGAAATTCGAACAAATAAGACGCTGATATTTAAAATCAGAATAAAAGAGATGAAATGTCTCGAGAACATATTGAGGAAAGAGGGCCTGGGAAAATTAACATTCACAAAGTAAGCTAAAGGGAGGAGGTACAAAGGAGAACAGCGAGTAACTTCTCAAGGCGAATTCTTACAAGTTGATGGCAGAGCGATGACAAAGGGAGATAATAAAGAATCAAATGTTGCTTAGAGACACAGGAAGTTGCGTAGAGCTAACGATCGCGCATGTCCGGAAGAAAAATCTTTTAATTTGCTTTAATGCCCGACTCCGATTTGAAATTTTATTTTAATTATAAACCTTCCTTTTGAGTGAAACTGACAGTTAGCCTAAATGACAGAAGAGACTGACCTTTAAGCTAAACAATTCGAACACTTTTATACATTCTACGTAATAATATTCATTCCCTAATCTACCAAACATAAATATCAAGTGTGTTATCTTGAACCGGGCTTTTTCTAGAAGTTTGTGAATAATTCTGTGCCGGATTACTTCTCAAAATTTGTCTAAATGACAAAACTTCAGCATATTAAATAGGTATAGATAAATTCGCCAGGTTCACACTTTTCCTTTTTTTTTTAAACAGGAGTAGAGATTTCTCCCTTGCTTCCTGTTTAGGATTGGATTTCCGGTTCCTCCTCCTGAAGTATTTTCATTTTCTTTCACCTCCAGTAACTCCTTGCGTCTTATTGGCATTACTACTTTGTTTGGGGTGAATTGATTAAAAAAATATTAAAAACCTATTTTAGTCGGGCAGACAACTTTTTAGCAGCACACTTAAACCTGTGTTTATAAATTTATTTTAATTGTAAAAAGGAAATATATTCTCTAATTTAAAACGTTAAAGGAAAATGTAATTTGTTAATTTTCTATATTAATGCAATTATTTCATAGGCTGTTTCTTGTTGCTTTTTAATTTGTTAAAGATGCAATTTTGCACAGGACAAAAATAAGTATAAGATAAAACCAATAACCAAGATATTGTAAATTTCGGTAGACGAGATATTGAAGTCAAGCATTGCTGATCATATATTCATGATAGTGTGTAGACATCAGCCTTTGTGAAATGAAATGAAAATACTGGACATGGAAGGACACTGAGGAGTTAAAAGAATCCGCACATATACTAAGCTATGAGGGCCTCCTTATGAAATGAATGCGATATGGGAGCCGCTAATAAAGAATGAAAGACAAATGACAACAAGCCTTCAATAGAAACAACAGCAAGAGAAAGGCTTCAGTGCGTGCAGTCAAGTTTGACGACATAGCCCTCAAAGCAATCACTCCTCAGAAAATAGTTCTATGTGTCTCTAGTGAATTAAAGCGTTGGTTCATGAACTTGGTGACATGGTAATTGTTATTTCAATCCCTGGTTCGAACAGTTTGCACTTAGAATCAGCGGAAACAGGACGAGCAATAACTGAGCGGTATTAAAAATCTGAACAAGATGAGATATCCCTAAACATGGTAAGTGGAACGAGAACAGTGAAACCCTAACGATTAAATAAAGTTCGTAATTCTCTGTAGGTCACCCGGGTCGACATATACCTGATGAAGGCCGAAGGATACATCGGCTGAAAATTTATGATGAACATAACAAAGATAGGGACAATATTCTGCATATAAATAATATAGAGGTTGATCCGAAAGTCTTGTCACTCCTGCATTAATATACTTTTCTGTTTCAGATGGCTGATACGACCTTCTAAACTGAATCCAGTACATAGGATTTGCATTACTGTATTACTTATTTTTTTTCTTTCTTTTTATGTGCCATGTCTTTTCAAGACGTAGGCGATCATGGCTCTCCACTTCTCCCTATCCCTTGCAGCTCTCAACAAGTTCCTTCCCTCTGCTTCCAACCCCAGACCACGTTCTGTCATCTGCTTAAGTCCCCAAGTCATGTCAAGCGTTGTTTTCCCTTGTCTCTCTTTCCCTCTATTCCACTCGTGAGTATCAGATTCTCCAGGCCCTCTTTCCTCAATATGTTCTCGAGACATTTCATTCATTATGTGTCCCAGAAACTTCAGCTCCCTCTTCCAGATGTTAAGTATAAATCACCTCCTTGTTTGCAACCTCTCTAACATCTCATCGTTGCTCACACGCTCGGTCCATGATATCCTTAGCATCCCTCTGTAGAACCACATCTCTGTCGCCTCGTGTATTATTCTCATTAAGTTATGGTAGGAGGTGACACGACTTTCGGACCACGCTGTAGGTTTTATATTGTTGCTCACTCAGTACAAAAAAAACAAACAATTGGCACTCTATTAGAGTGTTACCAAATGAGTTTGTTGTATGCGGGTAAAGTGTGTGGGGGGAGAAAGACGTTCCTATTAAGAGGATATGTCGGATAAAAACGTTTAATCTTAGACTTGATCATAGTGACCGGGGAAGCATCCTTACGGGAGTAAATGATCTGGAGAAGTGGAAATTCATCTTTATTAATGAAATACGATGGAAATGAAGATAAGCCAACAAATGTAGACGTGGCATGGCGGGTTCTGACTGTAAAAATCTTGTTTGGTGGAACTTAGTAATGCAGCCTGTCTGAACATCTCCCATGAAAATAGTATTAGGTTGGTGCAAAAATAATGTCGTTTTCTCACATAGTAACATATGTGAGAAAACGACATTATTTTTGCACCAACCTAATAGCTAGTAGGCTAGCAATGTTTTGTCTGTGGGGAAGCTGTTGCAAGCTGGAAAATAATTTGTAAACCCACAAAATCGTATCGAGAGGGGAAAACAAGCATTGGGCTCCCCCCAACCCAAATTTGGGAACAATACATCATTTTTGGTTTGATATGAACTTTATAAAAATGGCGTGGTTTGGACACATTTACAAGGCACAACAGCCTGTCCAAGACCATCATGGAAGGCACCGTTGAAGGTGGACGTAGGAGAGGGTGCCAACGCAAAAAAACGGTTGGACAATATCAAAAAATAGACAGGTATGAGTGTACCAAGACTGCCGGTGGCTGCCGTTAATAGACCGCTCTGGAAAAGAGTGTGGCTTCTGCATTCGGATCCGCGCTATGATTACAAAAGTCAAGGGAATGATGATGATGATGATGATGATGATGATGAAATTTGCAAAGTGTGCATGGCCGAAGTAGTTAGTTACTTTCTGGAGCGACCCTTTTGCAAGCATCTATAGCGACGGATCGCATATACGCGTTCTGTTTGAGATCAGCAGTGCGCTTGAGCTCTAATAGTCTAATAGTTAACGAGCTTATTGAAAGTGCAGGCATGTATCATGACCTCAGAAAACACATCGTCTGTTTGGTGATGATGAAACGTTACCAGCTTCGTATTAGAATTTTCTGTGAGAGCTAGATCAGAGCATAGATCAGTTGCCAGATGGTTGCTTTTAATGTCTTGGAAATATCAGAAGTTAGCTTAACATCAACTGATAGATTCAAATTTAAATAAAAACGCCGACGCATAATTCATAATAAAAATCAACGTATCGAAGAAGAATGCTGCAGATATGATCAAGAAATTTTCTTGATGCTATCTGCCGCATTTTTCAAAATCCATGATATAATAAAATTTCTCGACATTATTATATCATCGATTTTGTTACAGATTAAAGTATCATGAATTTTATGTCATTTTTATATTAGCATATTAAATGCTATTTGTTAGGACAGATAAAAAAATACGTTCCAAGGGAAATAACTTTTTCCTGTTTCTAAGAGAGTACCCCCCTTTTGTCCCTGTCAAAAACCACGCGAGTCACAGTATCAACGCGACTTTTGCGAGTCGGTACGTGACACGAAAAAGCGGGATAGATTTGGAACGTGGCTACCAGACAATAAGGACGATATATATTCTCCTGTCCCAACGGTTGTGGCACACAGCCCAGTAACTTTGGACCGTGATTTTTACATACCCCTATATATGTTGTAATGTTCTCCTGTCAATAAATGGTATTTCAAGCCAACCGTGAGTAATAAATCACACTTTTCTTATCGCATCACCCGTATCTCCATGTGCCATACACACAAACATATATTCATCCTCGGGCCGTGAATCAAAACTCATTCTAGGCATTTCATTCGATAGTTATGAGACTGCAACACCACGCGCGTTCATAACACTATTAATATGATACATGATATCTTCGAATTTTGCGTTATATTATATTATAGAATTTATCACTAATATTATACCATTGAATTTTTCACTAATATATCATTGAATTTATCACTAATATGATATAATCTAATTTATCTCTAATATGATATCATTGAATTTATCACTAATATGATATCATTGAATTTATCACTAATATGATATAATCTAATTTATCTCTATGATATCATCGAATTTTGCGTTATATTATATTATAGAATTTATCACTAATATGATATCATTGAATTTATCACTAATATGATATCATTGAATTTATCACTAATGTGATATAATCTAATTTATCTATAATATGATATCATCGAATTTGTTACAGATTAAAGCGTTGTGGAATTTAGCACTGATATATCACACCAAATAAATTAGTTTCATTATGTGAAATTGTTTTGAACTTTTGAGAAAACGCAACGATTTTAGCAAAGATCTATCCATCGATTATACGAAAATATGCATTGGACTCAAAACTATCAAGAAAGCCAAGTAGACCGTAACTCGCAAGTACCCGAGACGGAGCTGAAGATACTCGATTCACTAACATCTGTGGTAACCTCAAGACATGAAGACCTTTGGGGGTTGCTTGTCTAGAAGAAAAAACTGTCGGACATGTATTTATAGAAACGACTACTCCAGAGAGTAGTTGTCTCTCAGATATTGCGTACTAGAAGGTAAGGTCAAAGGTTCGGAGAAGATGCGACACACACAAACATGTAACTGGTAACTCACACGAGAATAATAGATGGTTTTGAATAAAATATCATTCTTCATATGAGAGCTTTAGTCTTGTTATTCATTAGTCGGCCCGTGTTATTATTTTGCGGGCAAACCGACTTCATTATATCTCTCTCTATTTATCCACTGATGGAAAATACAATTACAACACCTATAATACGCATTTCACTTCATTCAAGATTAAAACGGCAGGTTAAGTGTGAATGATAATATCTACAGAACAATATGTCAATAGTTTTCCGATGAGGGGGAAACAGCATCCTTTTTTCTCTATATTAATGTGCTCTATATCTCTATACCTTATTTTGTTATCAAAACAAGCCTGCAAAAAAAAAAAAAAAGATAGCGATTATTATTATTATTATTATTGTATATCTTGTGCACGTGTTGATAGACTTTGTAGAAAAATTGGCCACGGTTAAGTGAAATCAGTAAAATATGCAACAAACGGAACTGACAGTTATTGAAATTCTCAATAAATTATTTAAAAAAAAAGAAGAATATCAGGACAAAAGAAAACAATATATATTCACGTCAAAAGGGCACCGCGAGGTGGTATAATGGTTGGCAAGCTTGTCTTGCTAGAACAACTTCGACTGAGTAGTGAGTTCTATCCTCACTGGGTGCACCTTAATTTCGGCCTTGTGCCACATCTAAATCATTATATGCACGTCAAAACAAGGGTAATACGACAAAAAGTTCACAAAGTAAGAATCATTTTCACGTTCAATGTAAGCGTGATGCTCACAATTAAGTTATTGTAGCGTTCTGATTTCATATAAAAAATATGGCGGCCAAAACTTAAAAGTTGTTGATTTTTATTTGTTAGCAAGAAATCCCAGGAGGCATCTGTAGGATTTCTTTACATCAGGTCATCCCATAAGTTCTGTCCGAATTTTAACTTTTTTAAAAAAATGAACGAAATTTAAAGAGTATTTTATAATGTCTAATGGAGCTGAAAATTATTTTTATGTTTAGATGAATTTAAACTGATCAAATTTTATTTCAGAGAACAATAAAATTAAATTTTGTTTGATTAAAACACTGGTAACATGGAAGTACCCAAGAATCATTTGAAGTACATAATGCTTTATGAGTTCAAGAAAGGAAACTCAGTAGCCGAAGCGGCTAGAAACATTCACTCAGTTTATGGAGATGAATGTATGAATGAAAGAACTTGCAGAAGATGGTTTGCAAAATTCAGAGGTGGAGATTTCACCCTTGAAGATGAAGATCTAACCGGACGTCGTTGAGTTTGATGAAAAGCTTTTTGAAGAACCCCTCGAAGAAAATCCTGCTTTATCAGTTGAGGAATTGGCAGTGGTTCTCAGTTCAAACCATACAACTGTTCATCGTCATCTTCAACAACTTGGAAAAGTTCCTAAACTTGGAAAATTGGGTGCCTCATGAATTGTCTGAAAACAACCTCAAATCCCGAGTTGACATCTGCTCTTCTCTCCATTCTCGCCAACTTTTTTCACCTTTTTTGGATAGACTTGTGACTGGCGACGAAAAATGGATCTTTTATCGAAATGTTAAGCGTCGTAGACAGTGTCTTGGTAAAAGGGAAGGACCCCAGCCACAGCCGAGAAGGGGACTTCATGGGCAAAATGTTCTGCTTTCAATCTGGTGGGATCGCCAAGGAATAATCCACTTTGAATTCTTACCACCTAATGCAACAATTAATGCTCAAATATACTGTCAGCAATTAGAGCGTTTGAACCAAGCTTTGAGAAAAAAAAGACCTGTTCTAGTGAATCGAGAAGAGGTGATGTTTCATCAGGACAATGCGCGATCCCCACACAGCAAGAATCACGTCACAGGAGATCGAACAACTTGGTCGGGAGAAAATTCCTCATCCACCTTATTCTCCCGATCTTGCTCCTTCAGAGTACCTTTTGTTTCGTAGCTTACAGAATCATTTGGAAGAAACAGCTTTTGTAACACAGGAAGAGGTTAGAACTGACATTTGTGAGTTCTTCGAATCAAAGCCAAAATAATTTTACAGTTATGGAATTAGTAAGCTTGTTAATAGATGGAAGGAAGTCATAGATAATCAGGGAAAATACATTGTTGATTGAATCTGTAATTAAATGTAACATTTGGTCACTTGTTTTCTTTATTCAAAATTCAGACAGAACTTATGGGATGTCCTGATAAATTAGGGGAGAAGGTGTTTTGCAGTCAGTCCATACAAAAATAAACTGTGGTATTGTGGTGGAATTTTTATTATAATGTACGCTTGTATCAGTGTATGTGACTAGTTAAATGAAGCTAAGACCGGTGAGAACTATCCCTCTTTTAGGCCTCGTGCTGCATTTGTATTGTCCCAACATGCCCGATAGATATTCAATAGAGAAGTGTGACAATCGTGATGACGAGTGAATTTAACGAAAATATTGCAGAGCATGTTGGCTAACATTGTAATTATTCTGCTACGGCAGATCATCAATTCATCTTGCAGAAATGGCAACAGAACGGTTTGAACTGGAAATACGTGACAATATTTAACATTGTTCCTGCAAACATCAAATGGAAACGACTTGTTAATTATAGAATACAACACAGTGTTTTGGGCCTGTGTGCCGTATGTAAACACATACTGAATATTGGTGCTGCCTATGTCTTCGACGCTTGAACAAGCGACCTTCACTTGTATGAAGATAGAACTTTCTCTAAGCACCGAACGCTACAACGCGCAATTCGATCACCCAGGTGACTCTCTCCCGACAGCACTGTTGAGGCGTGCGATGGGGTTATTGTGCAAGTGGAAGTTTCGCTAGAAACATACGTTACGATGCTCTGGCTAAAAGAAAAGCATTCCTAAAAAAAAATTCTTATGGATACACCAGTGGACACCTTTGTTAGGATCTCCCAGTCCTGCGCTCAGCTGAAATTTATAATATATTCCAATTAAAAGAAGTTTTCATGAACATGCTTCTCAAGTCCAGTAACTTTTATCGCTCTTTCCAATATTGATGGCGGTTGTTATTCTAAGCTTTTATTTGACGTAGAGTGAAACGTGAAGATCGTGATTATGTCATTGATTTATCTTCGAGTTACATATGATATCCATTTTTGTTGTTGCTGCTGGTCGAATTCTTCAAGTGATATTATTTCTATTATTTGGTACAGTTATTTGACTGGCATAATGTAGCGCCAGTCCACAAGGTTTGAAGAATCATGGACCCCACTAAATTTCAATCTTTTAATACATATATATATATATATATTGTGCTTTGATCGCAGAAATATTTGTGAAAAGTGATGGAATCAAAAAGAAAAAGGAAAAGAATCTAAATGAAATCGGGTAATTTATATATATATATATATATATATATATATATATTAGTTAAACCTAGAGAGCCAGACAGACCTACCAGGATTTCACCTAAGCGGATCCCCTGACGATCCGCTTAGGTGAAACTTGATAATGGCTTATATAAGCCGGAAGCTTAGAATTTAAACATGTATTAATATGGTGATTTCCTTTCGTCTTTCAATGATAATGTTATTAAGCTTATCAGACAATATGAAAGGAACTTACTTAAAATAAATAAACAAAATTTGTCTATATCATTTAATGAAACATGCATATATATATATATATATATATATATATATATATATATATATATATATATATTAACATACAAGTATATGCACATATATAACAAAGGACTACACTTAATTAGATATAGCTTATTTCGAGCTTGCTAAAATACACTCTGAGAGAAAAAAATCACTGTCACACATCGGCATAGATTACACACAATATAGAGTTAATGATCAACATCATGACACATCTGCTCATGGCAATCACTATGGACATCTATACAGGCTGTATCAAAAATACTTTTATAAAATTTGGGACCGGTTCCTCACACCAAAAAAAAACAAATGTCCATATAAACATATGTCCGCAAATCCTTCGTTTTTGAGTTAGTAAGTTTAAAGTTTATTGTACATGGTGCTGTGTTGCCATGTGGACTATTTGTCATTTTTGTATATTTGTGGTTAGTCTTTCTTCAATGTTTAACTCGTGCAGAAATGAATTAACAGAGAGGTTTTTCTTTTTAACAATGGCAGAATATTCATATTCACTTTTATATCCGGTCACTCGAAAAGTAGTGGACGCGAGGTTGCACGGATATATCAGATTGACGTTTCTAGACCAAAGGCAACCGATTCTTCTACCATTTGTTGCTATTTATCGCCGCGTTGCTGAAACAGGATCAAACTATGGATCGAGGAAGACCTGACCACGAAGAACACATTATACTGACTGTCGGAGACGATCCAGCTCTCAGCACAGGTCAAGTAGACTTAACATGTTGTACATTTCATAGTTCCTCATGGAGGGTACTTCAAAATCAGCTCCTGTATCCATACCATTTACAACGTGATCAGGGTTTTTCTCCCTCTGATCACTCACCAAGTGAGAACTTCTACCGATAGTTTATTGATCCGTTGTTTGTCACTTCATTTTATAGATGAGGCAGCATTTGGAGGAGATGCAGTAACAAATTTGCACAACCAACGTTTGTTGACAGATAGGAATCCCCAATGGTACAATACAGGCAAGACACCAGTCTGTCTGGCCCATATATTCTCCCACTATATTTTACAGGAGCTTTCTACAGGGAATTTATTTCGAACACACTTCCAGAGCTGCTAGTGTATGTACCCCTGTTAAACCGAAGACGCATGTCGTTCATGCACGGTGGGACTCTAGCACATCATTTAGTCACTTTTTTCGCGATTCACTGGCTGACATCTACTATGAAAGGTTAATAGTTAGGAGAAGACTGTTTCCAAGGCCTGCACGTTTCCAACATCCCAATTCATCTGCGGGGTCACCCAAAAATGATTGGTTTATGCAGCAGACAGTAATAATGCAGAGACGCTTCATCAAAGTTTCATGGGTGCCTGCGAAACCATTTGACAACGTGTGGGATTTCATAGGCTCCGCCTGTCAATGATCTCATGGATGTATGCTTGAGTAGAGGCAATCAGAGGACATTATGCACATTTGTTACGAGTTGCTGTGTTGAGGTACAAGGCCAAGCTTTTGTACATATGTTTATATGATATTTGACCGTGTTTTGATCTAAGGAACCGTCCCTTTATACATTTAACAGCGCCTACCGTAAACATAAAACTTAACTCAAAAACGAAGAATTTGAGGGCATGTTTATATGGACTTTTGTCCTTGTTTTGATGTCAGGAATCCTTCCTTAAAATTTGTAAAAGAATTATTTATACTTAATATATATATATATATATATATATATATATATATATATATATATATATATATATATATATATATATGTATATTTAGGCAGCTTTATTTTCTGGACAAAGGGTGTGTTCGAACACAAGAAAAATTAAATAAAAAGCTTAACCGTAGTACCTTGTCTGTCGTTTTTAATGAAACATATATATATATATATATATATATATATATATATATATATATATATATATATATATATATATATATATATGTATCCCTCACATACAAATTTATACATTTTATCAAGGCTTCTTTAGAGATCGAGAATAGAAATAAAAATGCTGAGACAGAATACTGGAATGTTATGATGTATAAGCGCAATTGATAATATATATGTGTGAGGAACATTTAAGATGTTAAAGTATGTGACAGTGTAAGAGTGTGTAAGTAAAGAAACGCTTGTGTGTGTGTAGTTGTATGCAGGATGGCAATGTTAATTCAATAAAGGTGAAACATATTAGATTGAGATCCGATTCCTACTTTGTTTTTTATTTCATTTTATCATCTCGGATTCCTATCCATATCTTATCTACTTTTGATCTTCAACTCATATACATATATATATATATATATATATATATATATATATATATATATATATGCATATGAGTTGAAGATCAAAAGTAGATAAGATATATATATATATATATATATATATATATATATATATATATATATGAGTTGAAGATCAAAAGTAGATAAGATATGGATAGCAATATATATATATATATATATATATATATATGATTAATTTGAGTAAATGTTTGTGACTTAGCTGATTGATCTTACCTTCAACATCCCGACTCCAGAGTTTCGTAGGCGGACCTGTCCGTGTCGTGATGCTGAAAGGTAACTTCAATCAGCTAAGTGGCAAATTTTGCTCACATTAATCCTATTAATTGTCTAACTTTGATATCGAGCACTTTATTTCTTCCCTTAAATATCTTTTCTCTCAATATCCCATTTGACTCTCTTTTTGGCTTCATACTATCCTTGTCATGTTGAGGCCTCACACTTATACACCCCCCCACGAATATACACACATCATACTCACACACTCCCTAATGAGCCAAATGATAACACACCCACAGCAATACACACGCTTACACATATCATACTCACTCACTCCCTAAGAACCAACAAGCTACCAGCAAGCAGAAATATTTCCTCTCCCGATGATGGCCATGTTGGCCGAAACTAGTCGAGGAATCTAAATGAAATAATAATAAAAAAACGAAAGAATATTAATGTAAAACCCAGTGTGTCTGAAGATTTTAATTTTTTAATATTTTTTATTGTTCAATATATATATATATATATATATATATATATATATATATATATATATATATATATATAAGAATAATAAAATTTACAAAATGTTTTACATCTTGTTGTGGAAAATTTTATGTAGAGTTTCAATAAATTCTTTTCCATTTTAGTTGTAATAGAGTTAGATATATTTTTTGTATTAGCTAGGCTTGTTAAGAAGGACAGCTCTTCTAATTGGAATATTTTATGAGCCTTTTGTTTCGTATTGAATATGAAATAAGGTGTTGAAAGGCCTTGAAAGTATTTTCAATATATTACTGCTCTTCGTGTAAATATTGAGGGCTGCAAATTATGAATGCTCTTAATCATTCCCGATTTTATTTTGTTGTTATAATGGGAATAGAAGTTCAATATGTTATTTTTATTAGTTGCTTTTCGGTGGACGCTAAGTATTAGGCTGCTGTTAGCTGAGACTAACATGATGTCGAAAAGGGTAAAGTATTGCTTTCTCCTATTTCGTAAGTAAATTCTATTGTTTAGTTTATCTACAAGATCTGGTAAGTCAGTATGTCATGGATATATAAATGGAGCGTCATCAATATATACATATATTTGAAAACGTAGGTAAGAATTCTTCTTTAAGGATACCTCTCAACCAACAGATTGTCAAAAGAATACGTTGAAAAAAATTATATTTGCAAAATAGCATTTCGCACTGCGAGAAAAGAAAAATATGAGGAGAAAAAAAAAGAACAACTACTAAAATGCATATTTATCAATAAAAAAACGAGTGAAAAATATACTGACAAAAGAGTCAACGAAAAGGGTTCCGAGTGAGTCCTAAAATGGAAAATATTCACTTACATACCTCCTAAAAGACCGAGAGAACGAACAAAAATGATCTTTTTGTCTGCACAGGGACTGATGCAATTTAATAAAAATCGATTTTAATATGCGTAGATGCTGAGCGGACGGAGCTTTGCATAGAATACAAACAAATTGTCAGTACAACTTGGTGCACACTCCGGGTTGTTTAGTAAATGCTGACCAAGGGCTGAGGGGAACAGACTGGATACAACACGGACTGCATTTACAGATACCATGTCTTACATTTACAGGGACATGTTGTCCAGTACAGGTTGCGAGTCACTGATTGGTTCGTCCTACAAAATCAGCCTGGCACTGAATTTTGAATTCATGCACCACAGAAATGCCTTGGAAGTAGGACAAAACATCTTTGACAAGCGAAAGAAAAGTTGAAAAGGAACCTTAAAGAAGAATGTTATATATATATATATATATATATATATATATTTATCCTGGTAAACGAGCCAATGTAAAGGTGATGAAATAGACTGTCGCCTCTGTGTGTTCAATGTCCACTTTTGTGTTAACATACATTCTATCCCTGATATTGAACACTTAAAACCGTACATATAGCATACCTTGAAGCTATATTTTGTCATATATATATATATATATATATATATATATATATATATATATATATATATATGTTAAAATAATGAGAAATAACAGCAAATTTTTAATCCGGTGTTTGTATTAATTACTTTTATTCTTGAAAAACAGTGCTCAGTACAATTCTGTAGAGCATAAACATTATAAAGATTTAGGATTCGTTTTCATCCTGTCATCATATATATGTACGTGTAGCTGACTTTAACTCCACACGTTGCGTCCATACTTGTGCGATGTATTTAATTATAATCTCTTCACTTTCCATGTGGGGGGGACGCTTCACGTAATACGGCTTTGTTATGTACAGTTCAAATTCTAGTCAAAAGTTTTGCTTTCGATTTGCACAAATAGGTGTGAACCTATTTCTTCTCTGCTTATGGGTTGAACAGCACTGCTGAGTTGGCTCTTTGTACTTTACTTGTGACCCTTCTAGAAGAAGGCGATATTAGATCGCTTAGACCCCTGGCAGGCAAACCCAGGAAACCCTGCTTCTTTCTATAGAAACTACATCAACACCTTGCTGGGTGAAACGCTATCTATATCGCACAAGGGATGTAACAGCATGAACATGCAATAACCCGCATGCTCTTGTCTCAAAGAACTCTCTGTTGAGTTGCTTCCTGAGTGATATCCTTTTCTAATAAGGTTTATGTGTCTTTTAATATAAAAAAAATTCTGCGACTTCCTTTTGTTCGTCCACTACAAACTCTAAAATAGCCATAATCTGACCGATCGAAACCAAATTTTTGGGAGAAGTGCAAACATGTAAGCGGGTATAAAATACAGTTGGTTTTGCGATGTACAATAAATTTTCATTAATTTGTTTGGAAAAAAAAGTTTGATTATTTAACTTACAAAACATTCCCACTATTTAAAAAACAATTTAATGATTAAATAACAAATGCTTATTCAATAAAAATGTCGTTTTGTTTTTTGCGTATCTTTTTATATATAAAAGAATCCAGCCCGTCCTCCGTTTGCGAGAACTATAAACAAAGCACAAGGCCAAACGCTTCAAAAAGTTGAAATTTGGCTCGAGAAAGACATATTTACGCACGGCCTGCTGCATGTTGCATGCTCAAAAGTAAGAAATCCTAAGAATTTATTATTCGCTAAGAGAGAAAAAAGAAACAAATCTTAAAAAAAACCTTGTTTACCATGAAGTCCTATATAATTAAATTGCATTAAAACTGCGAAGTTTTTTTCGAAGTATTTTTCAAACAAATCAGCTTATTAAAATTTAATCGATTGGTTTGCGAAATTGAACGAAACTGTTTGTAAATGTCGACAAAAAGTTAATTATAAGTTCAACAATACTGTGGGAATTTCAACACAAATGTGCGTTTGCAAAAAATATTTTAGTTATATAAAAAGTTACATTTAGTCTTCTATCAGTGATTTTTTTTTCATTTACTGTTAAACATAAGCTTATTTATGTAGAAAAAAAATAAAAGCTAAGGAAGAATTTTTTTTAGATAAAACAGAATCTCCAGTTACGGAAAATATTCTCTGAATCGTAAAATTAAAAAAAAAATGCAATAAAACTAATATACTCTAGAATGAATTTTTACAAGAATTGTTTCATTAAAATTAAATTATAATGATTTATAAAGTTTTAAATCTTTTAAAATTCAAATTGTACTTGTTAGGTGATATTGTTATTAAATAAAAAATCATATGTATTAATCATGAATAGAAAACTTACTACAATTCAGTGAACCTCAGTATTTTAAAAATAAATTTTATTTTTTCTTGTGTGTGCGCATAAACTTGCCGATTTTTATAAATACGAACGTCCATACACGACATAATCAGAAAATAATTTAACTAGAGTAAACATTTTGGGGGCCTCTATTACTAATAATTTTTTTCCTTGGTGATTGTGATTTTTTCAGACACTGTAAATGCGCATTAAGGTTTAGATGTTTAAAAATTATTATTTTTATTGCCTCCTCCTCCGCACAAAACGTGTACAGGCTATGATGGATAAATTGTTTTCAATGGTTTCAACCACAGCCTCCAGACGACTTTGGAATCTACTACATCCCTTCTGGGCTGCCTTCATGTATAAGTTGGTGGATGCTGCCATAATCCTTACCCTCAATTTATCTTTGTTGTTCTAATCAATAGGGTTCCAGTCTGGAGAAGTTATGTGGCCAGATGCAAGGTATGAAGATGTTAGAGAATTTGTCTGAAAGCCATGACTGGGTCCTACTTCTGGTGCGACATGGCGAAGAGTCTTGTTGCCAGACATAGGGTCTTCCAGCAGCCACCTTCTTGACTCAGAGCTACACTACTTCCTCAAGGCTTCCGTGTTGACTCGGAGTTCTTTTCTTATCAGAACTGAATTTTCGGAGCTGCTGTATCGTCTAGTTATGCTAAAAGGAGGAAAATTGAAGAGTAACCCTTCTCCCTGTCCCGTCATTTGACCCCGTGCCATATTTCATATAAAAAAATAGGAATAAATAATGACAAACGCTACAAATTTTCAGAGCTGCTGTACCGTCGTAATCACCTTCTCTTTCCAAATCCTCTACACTGTCCCAAACGCTCAGAAATGTTCATATTTCCGATGTGAATGCCAAGCAGTACAGCATCACGTTTCTAAATTTCTGGCGGAGTAAATTGCATCATAATGTTTTTTTTCTTATACAAGCGTTGCCCAACTGACCCTAGTACACTGTGCAGTCAACAAAATCAATAACACGCAACGCGCATGCGCGAAATTAAAAATATTTCATGGCGATAATGCACCCTGCATATCTGGAGACTAGTTTGGTCCTCATGAAGAATTTGCGGTGCTGTAGTGACTGCCGGAACACTGCTAAGTAAGTATGGTTCTCATGCAAGGAATAATAGCGAATGTCTCGATCTAGTTATGCTAAAAGGAGGAAAATTGAAGACTAACCTTTCTCCCTGTCCCGTCATTTGACACCGTGCCATATTTAATATAAAGATATATGAATAAATAATAGCAAACGCTACAGTGTTCTTACGTCCTGTTTGATTGCTGTATTCATAATGACTGAACGAGTAGAATCAGACAGCGGACAGACATTTTTGGCAAACTATCTTATTACTCATCTCCCAGTCACAGACCTATAGTCAAGATTTCGCTCAATGCTATTCCTGACTATAACCAATGCTAGAATCACTAATAAAAGGCCATGAATGAAAATTAGGACAACGCACCGAAACATGTGAAAAGAATACGGCGCGCATTAATGAGGGCGTAAATCCCAAATGATTTGAAAAGACTAATGAAGCAATGTCCTTGATAGCCTTTTTTTCATTCATATTAAATGGCTTCATAGTTTCAAGATAGATCACATGATAATTTATCATAATTTATAAAATGTTATTTGCATATTTTTATCGCCATTTATTTATGTCATTTTATGCAACGTTCTTTTAAAAGATAAATAATGATAAGTGTGAGTCGGATAACTGTTACCGACGTGGAAACTATAAGGGGAAAACTGTGTTCAAATTCGGTTCCTTTTGAAATATCAAGGTAGATAACTTTATGCATCTCTCTCTTCTCTCATCCCCAGATATAGATGAAATAATGAGGTGGACTGTGACTTACATTCGTAGGGTAACCAGTTTTGTTAAATAAAACTGAGTTTAAAATCGTAATGAGGGCAAAGGAGACGACTTAATGAGGCAGTTCCATTCTAAAAGCTGCTAAAAATTCCGGAAATTATGTTTTCCTGAACACAAATCTAAACTTTAAATACCAACATATCTGCTTTACTGCGATGATCATTAAATTCGTTTTGACTCGTCTTTTTTTCTTGTTACATTTTGGCATTTCGAGTTGGCATGTAAATACTATTGGGTGTTACATTTCCTGACCTAATAAACATGACACGTTCAAATGATCTCACATTTTAACAGCATATGTAGAAATAACTTAAAAATTCTATGTCTAAGGTTTTACATTTTTATTTCTTTTCAGTGTAGAAATGTCATTCATTGAAAAAGAGAAGGTGTTTTGCGTGTTAGAGTAAGCTCGAATAAGCGTCTATTTGTGATTAAATCTTTAAAAATTCACCAGCATCAATAAGACATGCTGTTTACTATCACGGGCGATGCGCAGTTTGAAAACTGGTGAAATCCTTCAAGAAATTCATATTTATTTGAATTTCTCATCCAAATTTTAAAGAATAAATCTTATTTTGCTCAACGTTAAACCCGTTTAGTTTCATTTGTCTAGACTATGTACTTACTCGGGAATTTTCATCTCAAATGTTATCACTTTTTAGTGTGTGTTAGAAGATGATTGTGAGAGAATTCCGTAGAAATGTACAAATTACAAGGCAGATTTGGACATGACGCAAAAAAAATTCAAAGATGAAGGCTGGGCAACCGACTTGACGCGTGCCGTCTCACAGGCGGGGCGCCTATTGAAAACTTGTGAAATTGCTCATGAAATCCATATTTATTTGAATTCCTCATCCAAATTTGGATGAATAGATCTTATATTTCTCAACGTTAAGCTCGTTTCGTTTCATTTACATAAACTTTATAGTTACTCAGATATTTACGTCTTAAATGATACCACTTTTGTTTTTCGACCATCTCTACCTGGTCTAATGATTAGCCGGCTGATTTTACAAGATCAATTACGACTGGGTAGTGTGTTCGATCTTCATTGGCTACTTCATGCTTTTTACGTTTTTTTTTTCCCTTTCAGGTATAGAAAAGCTATTCACTGAACAAACATGGCGTTTTCTGTGTTAGAATATCATTTTGAGATAATTCATTAAAAAGTACGAACTGTAATGTAGATTTGGACATGAAACAAAAAAATATTCAAAATGAAAGGCTAGGCGTCCGACTTGATGTGTGCCGTGTCACAGGCGATGCTGAAATTGTTTATGAAATCCACACACCTTTGATTTTCCTTTGAAATTGTGATCAATACATTTTACTTTGATGAATAATAAACCTGAATAGTTTCATTTGCCTAGACTATGAAGTTACTCGTATATTTGCATCTTAAATGATATCAAATATTTTGAACCACCCTAAATTTAGAATCTGAAAGACAGTTGAAATTTCTAGGGCACAATGAGGATTGTAGGTTTGGGAAATTTGACCCTCAAAGATAATAATGAAAGGAAGAGTAACCTACCCCCCCTTGTGGGAATGGATAAAATAGGGAAAAATGGACACTTAAAGCGGATGCTTCAGAAAAACTTATAGAATTTCGTAATCCTATAACTTGACCAATTCTCGTTCAAATGACTTGAATATTTGTAAAACCGTTCATGGAATCCTTTGAATTTCTCATTCAAATTTGGATGAATTTAGATGAATTTAACTCAAAGATAAACCTGTTTCGTTTCAGTTGCCTACACTTAGTAGTTATTCAGATATTTACGCCTTTAATGACACCACTTTTTTTAGAACACGCAGTACTCCTTTAAACCCCAGCACTAGTGCCACACTATATCAGGGTTAGTATGGAACAAATTTAATTTACTAGGACTCGTTTATCGAACACTGTCAGCAACTTCGACGTGGTCTAATGGTCAGCAAGCAGATTTCGATAGATCAGTTACCAGTAGTGAGTTCGATCTTCACTAGCTGCTCCATAATTTCGGCCTCGTGCCACATTTAAGCTATGCATAGTAAAATACTATTAGTGTTAATGTATAGTAACGGATTTTTTTCATCACCGACAGTGGTCGATAATCGTGCTTTGCTAAATATCTGAGTTTGCAAATTGTGATTTATAAGACATATACCTTCACCCTTCGGAAGATTGGGGCAAGTGTGTTTTCATATCCTACATTAGGCTTTTCATTTTTTTATCGCATTTTAAGCAAGGCAGTAAAGCAACTAAGACACAAGGTGTTATTAGGAGTGAAAGAATTAAAAAACAGAAACATCATTAAGGACTGAGAAACAGATGTGTAATCAAGAAGACAGTTGATAACGTTTGACATTGCATTTAAAATTTTGAAGATCAATGTTGGCTGGGAAGCATGGAATCGGAAGAGAGTATCGCAAGCGAGAAGTGCGAAAGAAGAAAATGTAAGCATAGAACTTACGGTTACATTTTGCCAATCCAACTGTAAATTTTTGCGACCTTGCTTCCAATCTATACCTAGTTTAAATTCATAACGACTAGATACCATAGCGAAGAGCTTATCTGAACAATTACCACGAAAGTATTTATAGAAAAGGCACAGTGAGGCAACACGAAGAAACTGACTGAAGCCGAGACGCCAAATCAGAACCAATAATATTTCTGATTCATCTTTGGATTTTATCAAGAATCTCTCGATATATAGCAGGAGCACCGTACCATATGTGGCAGCAATATTCGAAGCATTGAAGAATGATAAACTTATAGATATCTAAGGAAGATTCTAGAGAGAAAAACTATCTTGCACAGCGCAGTGAATCTTAGGACCTTCCGTAGCAATGGATTTCGTATAATATTTTCACTATATGTCTGCCAAAAATATTATTCATAGAAGGGGCAGCGAGTCACTCTCCTGGAGGTTAGTATCAGGCATGTTGATGGAAGGCAGAAAGTGATCTTTTAGATCCTTTATCTTGTACCAGACTAGTTCAAGCTTAATAAATATATACTGCATTTGATTTTACAAGCAAAAAAGTCAATGCCACAAAGCAAAATTAAGTGTCGTATTCAAATTCAATCAATTCGGAAAAGTGTCTCATAGGATCCGTTTCGTATTAGTATTTCCAAGCCGAATTTTACATCGAATGGAAATGACTTTAAGCTGCATTTAATAGAAGTCTGTTTTGAAATTGTCGATATGTCGATATAATTTTCATGTGAAACAATTTATGAATACTAAAGTTTATGTCGAAAAATCATTTTTCAGCTGTCATTTCAATCTTGAGCTTCCAAATGAGAATTCTGGAATTTTTTGTATATACCTAAGCAAAAGAGAAATTATAGAAAAAACGAATGCTGGGTAATGTGGAGATTAACTTTTCATTATTTTTTAATTCCTATAGTCATACTTCTCGGTATAAAACTTTCTAATTTACTATTTTATGAAAATGAAACCGCTAACATTGAAATCTAGATTGAAATCAATATTAAATTTTTACTTCAAGTAGATGCACCATAGTTATCGCAAACCACAAAAGTTACATCACTTATTCATCTTTGTAAGATTTTGTGTTAATATGAAACTCTTATACACAGTATAAGATATTTTTTCTGTTAATTTCTAATTTCATAGCTTTTCCTTAATTCTATCTCTTTGCTATAGTATCTCAGAAATCATGGTTTCAAGAACATTGTATCTTTTCTTATTCTCTTCAATATTTTCTCATTTAATGTCCTTTGTATTTTTATATATTACCCCCTACATCCATTTGCTCAGACTTATCAAGTTGGTTATTCACTGGTTTCCAATGTTTCTCTTGACATTCACATGTACTTTGAAAGTCAAAGTTTTGTTTTCCCCGTTAGCAGCCACGATATTCGAGTTGTACTTTATAATTTTTAGCAAGTTTTCCTGAATCACCGATTATTCTTAAACACCCCCCTTAATTTTCACATGTTATACTTATGAGATTCTCAGTATTCGTCAGGCAACATATCACGTTGAAACAACGGTTCCCATACGATCTCCCGAGTTAAGCAATGTCGATCCTAGATGGGTGATCACTTGGTAATATCAGGAGCAGTAAGCGGCGACATGTAATGGAAAACGGATAGGAATTATTAATCGTAAAGAGCCGAGTTCCAATTCCCGTTCGGTTTTATTATTAGGTTGGTGCAAAAATAATGTCGTTTTCTCACATAGTATCGTATGTGAGAAAACGACATTATTTTTGCAACAACCTAATATAATCTGTTACACACAAATACTATTTGGAAAGGTATGATTCCAGCTATTTTCCCACAGCTATGAGTCAATTATTAAAACTTGTATCACTAAACGATTATTATCAAAAAACATTCTTACCTTCTGGCTTTAAATAACCTACAAAAGGTTGATAAGCCGTGGGAAACAAATTCATCAGTCAATTAAAACATTCAACAATAACCGCATATTTTGATCACGTCAATTTTTTTACTCATTTGGGATGGAAGTGTCTATCATAGACCCAGTTGCCAAACACTGTTTATTTTGACTTATTCGAATAATAATGGGTATCTGAAGATGGTCAGTGGGCGAATGATTGAAACGCGTTTATATTCATCACGATGAGACCACTTGTTCAAATAGATCGAATAAGTTCGAGTATTTGGATAATGGAATCAAAAGTATATTACCAAACAAGACGAACGTTAGTAACTAAATATATTACAATCATTTAACATTGGAT
Source organism: Acanthosepion lycidas (assembly GCA_963932145.1). Lineage (NCBI taxonomy): Eukaryota > Metazoa > Mollusca > Cephalopoda > Sepiida > Sepiidae > Acanthosepion > Acanthosepion lycidas. Next base: position 75,952,922 of record OZ010590.1, read on the forward strand.
TTCATGGCGCCCAAAACAATTTCAAGGCGTTTTTTAATTAAATGTTTTCGCAATTGTGAGTTCAATCCTTGCATCAAGTAGTGAAATGATATTCTTTGGAAAGTACAAGAAACAGAATTAAAGGTACAAAATAATGCAATAACCAACAAATGTGGGAGTTTAATTGAGCAAAAATAATGGACACCTGATGATTGCGAGAAGGTATTTTGCCGAAGTCTTATATCTATTAATCAATATTAGAACAATAAATCCAATAAAATGAAGATTTACAATTCCTCATCTCAAGAGTCAAAACTAAATTTAATTCACACTGTTTACATTATTCGGACGATTCGCCTCATCTTTGTTGTAATATGTATCACAACGTTTTGGAAGTTGTACGCCCCGGTCTCGCTGGGGTAGACTGTTCTAGATCCACGTCCATGTATATTGAATGTCAGTTATAAGTTATCTCCTGTTCGACATTCCAACCACCTGAAGAAGGCCGGAGCGTACAAAGGCCGAAACGTTGTAATAAATATAGCAACAAAGATGAGGACAATAGTCCGAATAATGTAAATAGTGTACATAATACCTCATCTGAGAAATATAGACAGATACTGAAAGGCCGAAACGTTGTAATAAATATAGCAACAAATATGAGGACAATAGTCCGAATAATGTAAACAGTGTACATAATACCCCATCTGAGAAATATAGACAGATAAAGAAAGGCCGAAACGTTGTAATAAATATAGCAACAAAGATGAGGACAATAGTCCGAATAATGTAAATAGTGTACATGATACCTCATCTCAGAAATATGGACAGATACTGAAAGGCCGAAACGTTGTAATAAATATAGCAACAAATATGAGGACAATAGTCCGAATAATGTAAACAGTGCACATGATACCCCATCTGAGAAATATAGACAGATAAAGAAAGGCCGAAACGTTGTAATAAATATAGCAACAAAGATGAGGACAATAGTCCGAATAATGTAAATAGTGTACATGATACCTCATCTCAGAAATATGGACAGATACTGAAAGGCCGAAACGTTGTAATAAATATAGCAACAAATATGAGGACAATAGTCCGAATAATGTAAACAGTGCACATAATACCCCATCTGAGAAATATAGACAGATAAAGAAAGGCCGAAACGTTGTAATAAATATAGCAACAAAGATGAGGACAATAGTCCGAATAATGTAAATAGTGTACATGATACCTCATCTCAGAAATATGGACAGATGCTAAATTTAGTTTCTTCGTTTCTGCTATTGTTCTTCTATAATTAGTTCAGAAATATCTAATCTGTCATCGATGTACAAATGTTATCAATGAAAAAATGACTTCAGGTAAATAAATTTTTACGTCTTAAAGAAGAAAATCTATAGACCAGCGCTAAAAATCTCAGACGAAGATCGTTACCAAATAGCAAAAACCACATTACTTGAAAACTTCCAACAGAAAGGTCAAAACTGGGTAGCACATTTAAATAGAAGAGATAATAATGATATAAGCAAGATATTGACATTCCCAAATGTTTGGAAAAAAAACAAAAAAAAAACACTCTCAGCACGAGAAATATGATAATAGAGGGTCAGAGAAATCCAATTTCCTATAAACTGTATAGAAAAAGATATAAAAAGTACACTGACACAATGCTTGTACAATGAATGCCGAATGTTTTCTGTAAGGTAACTGCTATTTTCACCTTTTTTTACGAAGTGCCCTCGGGTTTCTGTGTCACTTTTTCCTACTTATGTTATTACACGGCTTAGAGGAATTCCTACAGTTGCTTAATTTTAGCGCTCCCTAAGCGTTACTTATTATGTGGAGTCTTTTGTATACACTTACATTCCATCTTCTTTAAAATAGTTCAATAAAAATCTAAAATATGACAAGTAGTATATTCTACCGATCACAGATATTGGCTTTGAAATGTTTTGATTTCCATCAACACCATTTACTATACATAAATTGCACGGACCCCCCCCCCAAAAAAAAAGAACATTTAAAAAAAAATATGCATATTTAAAATGAAACAAAATCAGTTGCCATTCTCATAAAGAGAATCAGTGAAACAAAGTTGAACGTTACATGCATGAAATATCAGAGAAGGGAAAATGAGGAAAGTCGAGTAATTGAATTTTGAAAAAAACACAAGAAGATTGACAAATTGAAATCTGTTAGGAATTTCGAGTATTAACAGAAATAAAAATTAAAGATGTCATCGATTGACAAATAAACCGTGTTATTTTTTCCGCACATACATTCTCCTACACTTACAGAACCGTGCATTTACTCAGCTAAGTACATGCATGTCTATACATTATATATATATATATATATATATATATATATTCATATCTATATTTGCATATATACATGTAAATGTATATATATATATATATATATATACATATATATATATATATTTATATATATGTCTCTATATATATGTTTATATCTATCTATCTATCTATCTATCTATCTATCTATATATATATATATATATATATATATATATATGTGTGTGTGTAAACATGTACATGGAGAGATAGAAAGAAAGAGAGGGAGGGGGATTGATATAAGTTCGAAATATTAATTAAATTCAATAGAATGTTTAAATAAGGAACAAGTAGAAAAACACTGTGAAAATTTAACATATTCTGCTATATAACTTCCACAAAAATGCTGTAATATTTTGAAAACAACTTCGGATTATTCCTTTTCCCGAAACATCTAATGAATCTATATAAATAGAGGAACATTTAATTCATAAAGGTGTTTTCTATTTGTTCCTAATTTAATGGCATGTATACATATGTTAAACTCTGCCTGAAGTCATACCATCGTGATAGGATTGGCTTATGAGGATCCAGATCCACCTCTTTCCGAATCAATTGTATGTTCCCTTAAGACTAACTGATTTGTATGCGCTTCTGGTCATTTTGTTGACATTTTTTGTTTATCTTATTGGATCATGTCTTTCTGATATTAGATTCCAGTGTCCCAATAACTATGAATGGTTCTTAACAATCTACTGTGTGACAAGGCTCGACCGGAGTTTGGGTTGGGCATCTACAGCCTCCGCAACGACGGCCCATTATTGGATGTCTTTTTCAGCAAGTGAACCTCTATTAGTATATATATTAGGTTGGTGCAAAAATAATGACGTAATAATGTCGTTTTTTGACGTAACGTCAAAAAACGACTTTATTACGTCATTATTTTTGCACCAACCTAATACATATATATATATATATATATATATGTAAAGGGGAGGGCAGTGAAAATGAAAGAATCCATTCTTTTAAATGAACCTTTTTCGTACAAAACTTCTTCAGAAAGATTTGTTGGTATGACAATAATCAAAACAGCGAAAATAACTAAGGTACGGCGTAATTAAGGCGCCACGACTAAAATGAATTTATTACTAAACATATGGGGGGGGGGTAAATAAGCCACTAGTGGGTATAAAACATAAAAAAAGAATTGCTCACAATCCAGACATGAAACAAAGTTAACAAAGAAAGTTCTCTTTCAGCATGTATAATGTCTTGGGATGATGCGCAAAACGTTTAGCCACTCGAGCCTTGTGCAGCAACCTAAGAGCTCCGTCACAATATTCGCAAGTACAACCCGGGCCCTTCATTAAATGAAGCCCAGTCGCTGAATCACAAACTGAGTCAAGTGGTTACACACACACGCACACGCACAAACACACACACACACACACACATATATGTGTGTGTGTGTGAGTGACAATTTATCAACCTCACACACACGCACACACATTCACACAACACACACTCACACATACACACATATATGTGTGTGTGTGGTGCGGTTGATAAATTGTCACTCACACACACTCACACACACACATATATGTGTGTGTGTGAGTGTGTGAGTGAGTGACAATTTATCAACCGCGCACACACACACACACACATATATGTGTGTGTGTGTGTGAGTGTGTGTTTTGTGAGTGTGTGTCCGTGTGTGTGTGTGTGTGCGGTTGATAAATTGTTTAAATTACGCAAAAAATGAAAATAACACTGACATCTCATTTTTAACAGATATATTTACCAAAATTACACAAAAATCATGAAATACTAGAGTGATTTTTTTTTTCAATAAAATTGTCATTGGATTCAACCAGAGCCCCAGGTGACTTTGAAATCTCCTGCAAATCTTCTGGAGGTTTCCTTGTTTGAATTCGTGAAAGCTTCCATAATACTTGCCTTCACTTTATCCTTCCTCAACTGCGCCCCACTAAATAATCAACGGGGTTGCAGTATGAGGAGTTAGAAGGCTAGATGTAAGGGGTTGATATTGTCGGCGAAGTTGTCTGACAGACATAAATGTATTCTGCTTCTGTGACATGGTGCAGATTCCTTTTGCCAGTCTTTCGGCAGTCACCCTCTTTATCCAGGGCAGCACTACCTCGTCAAGGCACTTGATTTAGGCCTCTGTGTTGAGTCTCAGGCCTTTGCCAACAAATTCGGGAGTTCTTTTCTTGTTAGAATGGCAAGAATGAATTTTCCGAGATGCTATAGCGACGTAATCACCATTAGACACATCCCCCTTCTTTCCTAATCATCTGCAATGTTCTCAGATTAACACCTAAACTCTCTGAAATCTTTGTATTGAAGACACCGGCGCGAATTCCAAGCAGAATAGAATGTCGTTTCCAAATTTCTGGCAGAGTGAATTGCGTCATGGTGCTCTTTGTTTTTTGACAGTGCCAAGTTTACCCTACTAGAATCTGTAGTCGGCAAAATCGAAAGCAAACAGCGCTCATTCGCAAAATTAAAAAATATAAAATAGCGACAACTTAGCCATCACACCCTGTATACCTAGATGTAAGTACATTATAGATATAACATTTGAACATATAATTTCTATAAATGTTTTCACGGTAATTGTTCTGTCGAACTTTTCTCTTTCATACATCCAGCTTATGAATTTAACTGCAGTACTAGATTGAAAACTAGATCTAAACATTTCAAAGCTGAAATGGCGAGATGTAACCGTAAGTTCTATGTGAACGGCTTTTCTCTTTAGTACATCTCAATTGAGGAACTCATTTCTGCATTCTTGCTTACCAGTCAACTGTGATCTTAAAAAAAATTAAATTCAATAGCAATCGTTGTCATCTGTCTTCTTATAAAATCCACATAAGAAGAATCTGCAATATTGTTATTATCTCTAACCTGGCATCTCGGCTTCAGTCACTTTCCCGCCACCGTAAAGTAGCTTCTCTCTACCTTTTCTATAAATAATTTCTTGGTAATTTTTTCTGATGAACCCTCCTCTATGGTATCTAGACGTTATGAATTTAAACGAAATAATAGATCGACGGCAAGGTTTCATCATATTACAGTTGAAATGTCTAGATGCAACCGCAATTTCTATGCTAACTTTTTCTTCCCTTGCACTTCTTGCTTGTGAAACTCTCTTCTGACTTCTTGCCTTCCAGTGTTGATTGATTTAAAAAAATTTTTAATCCAGTGTCAATTATTATTTTTCTCTCTTCTTAACTTCTTTCTTTTATTATTCTCGCTTCTTAATAATGTTTTTTTTTTAATTTTTCTTATATTCTTTCACACATAGTACTCTCTGCTTCTTAGAGGCTTTACTCCCTTGCTTAGGGTGAAATGATATATCACCTTGTATATAAATATATATATATATCACCTTATATATATATATAATCATTTCACCCAAATTCACATCAATATATATATATATATATATATATATATATATATATATATATATATATATATATATATAGATAGATAGATAGAGAGATAGAGAGATAGAGAAATAGTTACATGCATACATACATACTACAGTACATAGGATTAGGAAGAGATGAACTTGTTAGAAGGGGGGAAAAATGAAAAAAAGCTCTTAGAGTCATAGAAAAAAGAATGGAATCAGTCATTAATCTTTGAGAAATCTTTGCAATGAATGCCAAAGATATGTGCTACATAATCAAGTCTAAAGTTGAATATTTTAACAGGAGCAAAGTTTAATCATAGAATCCATTTTTTTCTTTTAGTAAACCATCAAAGCAACATATTGCTTACGTCTACACACAAGACTACCAATACATAAAAAAATATTTGATAATGGCTTTATGAAAAGCAAAACGACTGAGAAGGTATTAAACAATTTATATCCAGATTGTCCTCAAACAATAGGAAAAACATTAAAATCTATCAATTAAATTGGCTGTTTGGGATCATCATTTTAGTATTTAAATTACTAGATGTAATCATAATTTCTATACTAAGAATTTATCTTGCACTTCTTGCTTGCGCTACTCTCTGCCGGCCTCTTTCGTTTCAGTCAATTTTGATTTTCAAAACTTTCAATGCAATACCAATTCTGACTTTTATGTATTTTTTATTGTTCTCATTACTTAATAATATTTTTCTTTTTATTATACTCTTTCCTACTCAGAAGTAGTATAAGTGAATAATGTCTATGAAACTGAACATAACTTTTGTAAGAAAATTGCGAATAATACTAAATCAAATAATTTTTCTCCATATTCATACTTTCAGTTATATTTTGTATATAATAGTTTGGATCAATTAAAACAATTTCTTCGAATAAAATATGCCCTAAAATCTCAATTTTACAGAGTGTAACTTCGATCTTCGATTTTGTCGAGAGCAAATTTTAATCATAAAATGCAGTTTATTTTTTTTGTCATAATAAAATTTCTAATAAAAGATCATGTATCGCTTTATTGTATAATAAATTTCTCTTATTTAAAGTGACAAAAACAACTATTCTTGGGGTCAGTTTAAACAATTACCAAGGGCCGCCTGAAATTTTTCAATTGTAGTCTCTCTCTCTCTCTCTCTCTCTCTCTCTATATATATATATATATATATATATATATATATATATATATATATATATATATATGTATATATATATATGAACTCGCTAGCGTTCATATAAACCTTGGTGGACCTTGGCTCTGGTATAAAGATAAACTGAAGAGCAACCTTTCTGGGCCAACATTCCATTCAAAAACTTTGAAGAGGTAGCTATGAAGAGATCAAAGTATCTTCCCAGCTTCCATTCAGGAATAATGCTTCATCAAGAACTAAGCATCATTCGACTGCGTGAAACATGTAAGGAAAATAAGACAGATAACAGTGTTCCTGCTGCACTTGGATACAATACATTCTTCTGTAATGCTTGTTGTCTTTTGTGCAAATCTTGAACTGTTCTCAAAAGTCATGCCCGTCATAGGCATGCAGATAATTAGTTCGTGGTCGTCGGGAGAGTCCATCATATATATATATATATATATATATATATATATATATATATATATATATATATATATATATATATACACATATACACACACACACACACACTGTTGAAAAGTTTGAGGCGGCCCTTGGTAATTTTTTAAATTGGCCCCAGAAGTAGTTGTTTTTTCACTTTAAATAAGAGACATTTATTATACAGGTTAAAAAAAGCGAGGCATGATCTTTAATTAAGAATTTTATTATGACAAAAAGAATAAAATGCATTTTATGATAAAATTTTGTTCTTGTCAAAATCGAAAATTGAATTTACGCCCTGTAAAATTGAGATTTTAATGAATATTTTATTTGAAGAAATTGTTTTAATTGATCCAAACTATTCTATATAAAATATAACTGAAAGCATAACTTATGACCAATATGGAGAACAATTATTTGATTTTGTATTATTTGCAATTTGCAAGTTACGAAAGTAACGCTCATTTTCATAGAAATTATTCGCCGTCAACAAATCCGACTCGTTCTCATTGCTACTTCGTTATATATCAATTTGATTTAGATGAAAAGCATTACTTGAAATGAAATATTTGCAAACTGCTTTTTTACGGCAATGGCTAATTTCGTTATCAATTGTACATAAATATGGCGATTAAATAAGCGTGACTTAATTGTGGCTAACTCTACATATTGTAGATACTCGTGATCATTTCTTTTTACACCTACCCTTTTCTTTTTAATTATTTGTGAATTGCGATGCTTTCTTCGGAAGTAAATTCCATGCCTTCTTTGAAAAAAAAAATCTATTATTAGCATAGAACTTGCGGTTACATCTCGCCATTTCAGCTTTGAAATGATTAGATCTATTAGATTGGTGCAAAAATAATGTCGTTTTCTCGCATACTAACATATATGAGAAAACGACATTGTTTTTGCGCCAACCTACTAGATTGATAGTCACGTAAGCCTAGACAACCCAGACTGCTCTGCAATTTAATATTATAACGGACACTTTTTATGTTGACTGTTTTGATTGATACATTCCTGATCAAAAATTTTAGACAACTTGAATTTTTTTTTATAAAAGACTGTTTGTCATGGACACATTATAAACTTTTTCTTACTTAAGGTTACTGAGTTTATAATCTAAAAGGTTATATAGACAAAGTTTATAATCTGATCAATTTATTCAGAAATGTACATTTTTATGTAAAAAATTTTACACTTGATCAAATTATAAGACAGGGGGTAAAAATTGTTATGATCTAGGGTAATTCCAATGTTTTTAGTTCAGTTAGCGATTAGCAATCACTGTGTAAAGGTGTCACCATGTCTAAAGCAAAAAAAAAAAACTTACCGAAGTTGAGCGTACTCGAATTCTAGATTTCCATAATCAAGATTTGTTACAGCGGGCGATCGCAGCGAAGGTAAATAGCAGTAAAACTCTAATTGGCTACTTTCTAAAGGACAGTGCGAATTATGAAAACGCAATGTCTACTGATAGCCACCCCCCCAAAAAAAAATTTCTCCGGCATTGAGTAGTAGAATAAGACAGGTTGATGTGAAAACCAGTGGACTTTCTTCTAGTCAAATTAAGGCAGCCACAGATGCTGATTGCAGTCCAGTAACCATCAAATGCCACTTACGACAAAAAGGCCTGGTAAATAAAAAGCGGAAACACATTCCTCGGCTGCTTCCACGTCACAAAGTGAACAGTTTATGGTTTGGTCATGAATACCAAACATGGCACATTGAGAAGTGGAAGAAAGTCCTGTTTTCTGATGAGAAAAAAATTAAATCTAGATGGTCCTGATGGCTTCCAACCATATTGGCATAACAAAAACAAGCCTCCTGAGATTTTCTCCACACGTCATAATGGTGGAGGTTCCCTAATGGTATAGGGTGCCTTTTTTACAGAGGGAAGATGGAGCTCCAGGTGGTGCAGAGTCGTCAGACAGCGGCTGGTTATGTTAGCATGCTACAAAAAACATCGTTATTGACGGAGGGTCATCGTTTTTGTGTGGGTGGATGGTTATTCCAAGAGGATAATGTTGCAATTCACGCTGTTTGACCTTTCTACAAGAAAATGGAATCCATCTCTTGAGACATCCTGTATGCTCACTGGACTTGAACCCAATTGAAAATCTTTGAGGATGGATGGCAAAAGATGTTTATCGAAATGGCAAACAATATTCAACAAAAAATGAACTTCGTGAAGCTATCTTCAGAAGCTGGACCAATATTCTTCGCAGCTTAATGGAAGCACTAATTTCTAGCATGCCCCAAAGATTTTTGAAGTCATCAAAACCAGTGGAGGTAGAACTCATTATTAAATTTGGTTGTTGAATGTTTTTGTACACTTTTCGTACAATTTCGTAGAATTTTTGTCTCTGGTCTTATAATTTAGAGTAAGTGTAAAACGCCTCATTTTATAAAAATGTCAATTTCTCAATAAAATGTTCGGATTATAACTTTTTGTCTACATATCCTTTTACATTATAAAATTAGTAATCTTAATTAAAAAATGTTTAACATTTTTCCATGAAAAACAGTCTGCTTAAAAAGATTTTCAAGTCGTCTTAAATTTTTGATCAGCAGTGTATTATCATTTTTTTTACAAATAACATTATTTAATATCCTTCCAAACGTAAGAGTTGTATGCCATTGTTCAGGGAATTCAACCATCACACATATCCTTACACTTCACTTTCCTTGTATCTTTCGAAGTCGTGTCGTTCCCTGCCAGTCGTTTGCTCATTATTTCACTATTTTCTCTTATTGCCTGTAATACTTTAGGTTCGTGCCCTTTGTTTTAAATCACCATACATGAACGTTTTATAGTATCAGATTATAATTGTTCCTTTGTTCCTTAGACAGTTTTGGTTCAGTGAAAGAACGAAAGAGATAAGGATACAATAGAGGTGGGGGCGTAACGTTCTGATGTGCTTAACGTCTGCTACAATGTGACAGAAAATTTTGCCAATATAAGATCTTTATTTGTACCCGCTTCTTCAAATAATGACCCGCGTTTATACTTATAAATATTACGGCGATATTTTTAAGTTGTTAAGTATTTATCGATACAATTGGTGAATTTCCACGGGTATTTTTTAGTCGTAGAACACGCTAGGTGCTTATTCATTAACTTAATAATAATAAAACATCATATGATTCAAATAGGAAAAGCATGAAATTTGAAAGGTACTAATATTATGAAATATTTGAGGTGTTCATGGTATTTGCACATTGTCCATGTAATTAACAGATGACCTATTGCTTTGGTATTTTGAAAATATCAAAACATTTATTGGAGGCCGCAGATACCATTTACTACATTATACGAATAAGGGTACTGAAAAAGCTTGGCTTTCATCATCCCCACACTAAAAAAAAAAAAAAAAAACAAAAAACAAAAAAAAAAAGCAAACAAAATAAAAAAAAAATAACAAACAAATAAATCACACAAAACAAAATCAAAAAGAAAAATCAAAAAAAAAATCACGGAGCAAGATCTTTTCCAAATATTTTTTGTTAATACACCCTAAAATTAAAACAATTTATATTTACTAGAATTCACACCAAATTCTTCCTGTGCGAGTCCTTTCCATCGCACTCCAGCTGGGTTGACGTTTACGATCGCTCGAAATGTTGGTGTTCTATTTCTATGTGTTGGTCTACTTTTTTGTTCACCCAGATAAACAAGCCACAAACAGATTTTTTTTTCCTTTTTTTATATAAACTGTAAAAAATTCCTTGTAAGTACCTCGAATATCCTCCGCACTTACCCAATGTAAACAACTCCTCGATTTTGTTTTCATTCTGAGGGTTGGAGATGTTGCAAAGCAAGCTAAACAAATTTTTATTTAAAATTTATAATTTTAAAAAGAGTGTCAAAAATTAATAAATAAATTTTGATTTAAAATTTATAATTTCTTGTGGTGAATTAATATTTTCGATAACTAACTTTACAATTTTGGGCTGACTTGACAGAAAGAGCCGCCTTTTCTTATCTTTAGTCATATAATCAGATTTTGTAAAGTTTTTCGGGCCGAGAGTTTTTCAGCACCTCCTCGTAAATCTGCAGCATGTGAATTAAATCTATTCCTTATATGATACAGCTGTTATAAATCTATCGAAAGAGTATTAAGAAATGGAAGCAAATCAACTCCGGCCATCCGTTGTCCTATGCTTTTCTCGTTTTGTATCGCCGGAAACATCACAGTAGGATAAGTAATGGAAAAATCCGGTGGTGATTTTCTGAAAGTCGCATCGTGCAAAGAAACCTCCATTTATCACGCTGATGGCCCGAGCGTCATTTAACGATACTATTTCTAGTGGCCATTTCTAACCCGGACACTTTCCTTGAAGGTGCCTTATAATAGTCTAGTATAATGATTTTTTACGCCATCCACCATTGTAGGAGTTATCGCCAAATAGGAGTAATAAACAGAAAATGTATCTCACCTGTCCTTTGGTAACGTAGATTGGTTTGTTGAGTACAATCCACGTGACGGTTTCCTGGCAACCAGGCTGAGTTAACGAGCCTTCGTACGTCATGTAGTGTTCTGTCTTTGGGATTATGTCTGCTAGAAGAAGCTGAGTGATATTACGGCTTTCTCCTGAAAATGGAATCAATATAAAATAATTAATGGTCGACAACTAACGGCACATACTGTCTTATTTGAGTATATTGTTATAAACATGAGTTTTAATATTACAAGTTTAACATATTGTTTATAATTTGACTTTTCAAGAAACTGATACACGGATTTATTTCTTTTTTTTTACGTTTCGGCGTCTTTATCCCAACAATCTAGTTGACCTTCGCTTTGGCTTTCATAACAATATGGGCAAAAGCAACATGCCAAAATGAACCGGAAAATACAAAACTTTTAAAGAGTAAATACACATGTCTAAATTGAATAAAATGCTATCTAAACGTGAGAAAACAAAAAACAAAAAAAGGCGAGAACATTAGTATGAATCAATCAATATATGTTAATAACAATAAACTGACTCAGAAACTCAGACAGAATAAATATATATATATATATATATATATATATATATAAAGGGCGACCAAACGATTGCTTCTAGTATGAGTGTTTTCAATGTTCACTTATATATATATATATATATATATATATATATATATATATATATATATATATATATCAGGTTTTACTAATCTATACAATTTCACAGATTTTGAATTCAAATTTGACTCTTCTGGATATTTTGAAAAATAAATATGTTAAAGAAAGGAATTCCTGAAATACTTATACAAATAAATTAGAATAAATGAATGACATTTAATATCCAATAATCAATAACAGCGTCTCTTGAAATGAATTTTATACGAATTGTCTAACGGATATTTGTAAGATATATAAATTATTACTCGTTACAGGATTGTTAATGTATCTCCAACCGTTATTTCTATAACAGGCCCTGAGATGGCTGGACAAATGTGATCGTTGCAGTGTTTTTATCAGCTTGGAAAGTGGTACGGTGTTCCGAGTTCTAATCTTGATTGATTGATCCATTTTCGACGATTTATCTACCCTTATTCAAAGCCAGAAAATATTTTTTAGATAGTATGATTTTTGCTTTTGTAGATAATAAAGTTTTATTAATTAACCTATAGCTGCGGTAGAAGAGGTGGATTCATACCTTTCCCAACGGTATTGGCGCGTATCAAACATAACGAATCCAAAGCGAATTCCGAGACATTGTCCATTACAGTACCCACACATCCAAACTTACAGGGCCTGATCTTCCCCATATATTTTCTTTGAAATGTGTAATAACAACAAAAAGAATATTAAATTGCCATATTAGTAAAAAAAAGCACACACTTAAATTTTCAAAAATTCAGACTTACGTTGCGACTGCACCGTCCACAAGTCCGTTATCAATAGCACAATTAAACAAAAAAACATATATCGGTTTGCATTATATTTTTTCGTCTCCTATGCTACCTGAATTTTACCAAAAAGAAAATAGATTCCATCCCTGAGGATGACCGGGGGAACCGTCGAAAGTACTTGCATAATTAAGGAAGACCTAATACAGTTTATAATTAAAAAAAAGAAAGAAAAAAAAACAAGGATCGTAGAATTCATCGAGAGATTAGTGGGTTAATGTATCTTTAAAATTTAGTTATCGAAGGATTATTAAATTTTCTAATTTACTTTTATATGAGTGAGTCATTATATATATATATATATATATATATATATATATATATATATATATATATATTAAATATGTTTGAAACAGTACATAAATTTTCGCTGGGCGATACCATTCGTAACACGTATGGGTCTTCGATTGCGGATCACTTTATAATGAATCCCACTTGTGCGATGAATTTCAGTGTGAACTGGTTTTCCGTTTTGGCCAGATCACACTCATTATTCCATCTTAAGGTGTTGGAGACGTTGTACATCAGGTCCAGGCGACCTGCTCTTTGTAAACAAATAGATTGTTTGCTTGGACTTGCTGTACTGCGTTTCTAGCATCTTTGTTGGTATAATTTTTAGAATTATATTTTTTCTTCTCCCTGTCCATTTAATTCACGTCATCCATGACAGACTTTTTTTTTTCTCTTCATAATTTGTGTTCCCCGTTAACAGTTCTGATGAGAGGGGACGAAACCGGTCGACTTTTGTGTGTTTTTATTTTAAAGCTATCATGGCCTATAATATAAAATTTCTTGCTTTTTATATATATATATATATATATATAAGCTTATGAGCTTACCTCGGTGAAAAACTAACGATGATTTATGAGTGCTGTACAACATTTAGAGTTGTTTATATTCCGCACTTTGTTCTCACTTCCTTAATGTTTTCGTTCTTTTTTGTCGGGACCCATTTTGTTTATCTTGCGATCACAGAGAGGCCTTGCTGCCGGATATATTTTGTCGAAATAGAAAGGACGCCATCTGAGAGAATGCTGAGTTTAATATCCACTGAGTTAACGGTAAATGAAAGATTCCTGTTAAAATTAAGTTCGTTGGGACACCATATGAACTGCAACCTGTGCAAGCATGTTTTTTTTAACTCATTCTTCTAAACTGCTTACTCTACATAGGCTGAAAAGGCAAGTCTACCCTATTGTTTATGCGGGTTTGAATTCAGAAATTTCTTTCTCATTGAATGAATCAACCCATCTCCTTCGCAACTATGGGTTAAATAGTAGCACTTGTACCTGAAAAAGTTCTTTTTCTTAAAAATTGTTATTGCTATATTCACTCGCCAAAAAATATATTACAATACAAAATATTTTCGGGCTTTAGATAGCTCCAAAGGTTGTATAAGCCGTAGAAACAAATCAATCAATTTTTTTTCTAGAATAGCTAGCAACTGAGGCTAGAGAACCTAATATACAAAGTTATTTAACCTATAGTTGGAGGGGTTGAATTAATGTTTTCCCCCAAAGTATGAACGAAACAGAATAAGAATCCAACACACCGATTCCATTTTCTATCCTTTCAGTAATGAAATCTTTAAATACATGGCGGTTTCTATATTCGCTCTACGATTAAGTATTTCCGTCGTATTTGAATCCTTCATTATTTGTATTTGTGATAGCTCTTAGAAAACGCCAACCATCTTTGGTTTCTGGATAAAGTGGGGATCAAGTGTGACTAGGTAGGCAAATCCGCTCAGGGACTTGTATAGTCAGGCCACGTGTTAGATAAGAGTCATTCACAAGTCATCTGTCGAGATGCGGAATCAAAAGCTTTCACACTCAGATACCTAATCGGGGCAAGTCAGAAGCCGTTCTTTTATGTGTAAAGGTATCACAGACACTCTCAGTCGGTCATAGTCAAGGTGAGAGTAACAAGAGCCACACCGAGACGTTTTTTTCTCGCTGGGATAAGGGAAGATCTGGACAATTTCTCTGACGTGTGAAGAGAGGAATAGTAGCGAAGACTGTAGTCTTCAGAGAAACATTCAAAGAAAAACAAGTTCCAAAATTTTCTTGTAGAAAAAGCGGAATTTAATTTTCTTCTTCCATTTGGAATACAAAGGCAATGGGTTCATTTTGACGCTTGGGCATGGAATGGCGGGTCCAGGCTGTAAAGTGGTTGATCTCGTCAGTGTAAAGAATAGAGATAATCTGAACATTTGCCAGGGAAATAGCAATAGAGTAGCGATAGTCTTGTGACGATGTCTCTTTGGGAAAGAGGTGATTGCGTGGAAAATATGTCAAATCCCAACATACCGCTTTAACGATTTTGAACACTGTCAAGGCTGGAAAGGCAAGATTCAGCATCTTTAGCCAGATATATCAGAATTATTCCAGTTTTGATCTTGTAAGACTTTATGTAAAGTTAAATCATGTCAGGAAGGAGTTATGTATTTTCTGAAGCGATGGTATATATCGCCGAGTTTTATTTTGTACTTTTGTCGTAATGAACAAAGATCAATATAAAATCTAATAATATGCAATAATGAACAGTATGGCCTTTATGTCAGTCTGGTTGTCTTTTCATCGCCGTCGGATGATTACTACTCAATTAATCATAACAACGACACTGTAATAAGAAAGTCCGTTTTTTTGGCAGCCACATGTGAAAAAAAAGTAACTTTTGTGCTACCATGAGAATGAAATTTTAAACATGTTAATTAGATTCATAAAAAAAAAAAATGGAAAAATAATGAGATTTAAAAATAAAATTCCGTTGTTATGGTAACGCAATGTGTGCTTGCTACAACATGAGGCGAATAAGATCGTGTTCACATATTACAAAAAAAGGTATTATTTTAAATTTCAAAAACACACACAAACATACACACACGCGCATATTGATCATAATATATACAAGTTCTATTTTGTTTCATTCTAAAATATTTTTTGGGAATATGAATGTAATTAATGAGTAATAACTAGTGTATAATTATATATATATATATATATATATATATATAATATATATATATATATATGCAGTTAGGTATTCAAATCTGTTATTAATGAGTAACGTCGTATATATAAGCATATACTTATATGTATATACATAATTTATATATATATAATTAATTTTATATATACACAAAATCACGTATTCTATTTCTCTATACACACATACACACATACTCACACATATACGAATATATATATATATATATATATATCTTTGTGTGTGTGCTTATTCAATTAAGTGTTGTACCAAACGGCATGGAAAAGTATATATTTAGTGATAATCGGAGAAATCTTAGCTCTGTTATT
Source organism: Acanthosepion lycidas (assembly GCA_963932145.1). Classification (NCBI taxonomy): domain Eukaryota; kingdom Metazoa; phylum Mollusca; class Cephalopoda; order Sepiida; family Sepiidae; genus Acanthosepion; species Acanthosepion lycidas. The sequence goes on from OZ010590.1 coordinate 75,969,463, forward strand.
TTACATCTTCCAATTTCATTACCACCAGCACTCATTCAGCAATATTTTAGAATATATATATATATATATATATATATATATATATATATATATATATATGTTATATTTAAGAGAAAGATAGAGAAGTTCTTATCCAGCATGGTTACTATTAGGTTGGTGCAAAAATAATGTCGATTTTTGACGTATTTTTTAACGTCAAAAACCGATATTATTTTTGCACTAACCTAATATGTACTATAAATGCTGTTTTTATATATATATATATATATATATATATATATATATATATATATATATATATATATATATATATATATATATATATATATATATGAGTGTGTGTGTGTACATACATACATATATAGATTAATTACTTTTCATTTGGGAATATTGAAAAAAACTCTCTTTTTGGTCATGGATCTTGAAGAAAACTCACCTTTGAAGCGTAGGTTTTTAAATTCTTTCGCTATCACCTCGAATTCATCATTAGTTTTTCCTCCAATCTGAAACGAAAAGAAATTCAAAATATAGAACTGAATCACTCTTTTGAAAAGCAAGAACTTTACTTATATTTCTTTGCATCTACGTTCATTTATACAAAAGATGTTCTTACACATTTCATAAGTTGAATAAGTTATCTTATCTGAGGACCACTTGGAATTAGAAGTGCTTGAGAATTTTCTACCTTTAAAGTTACTAACGTGAAAATTCCTTTAATAATTCTCGTCACTTACGCCATCATTTTCTTTTCTGTTTAAACAGTCTATTACCTCGATACACACCAAGATCACGTGGTCACGGGTCACGTAACTCTACCCATTAGGGTTGCAGAATCAGTACATTTACTGTAGTCGTCGTAGTACGGAATGTGGCAAGATAATCGGATGGGACTCATTCCTATGCAAGATTTTATTTTATTTTATTTTTTATTACAGACTAGTCTTTCTCCTAAACTTTTTACCCCTAACAAGTCTAAAGAACCCAGTCTGGCTTATTTTCCACGATTTTCGTACAGAATTTTCATTCTAGACTTGATGAAAATTATCAAGTTCTTCCTAACGTGTGGATCCCTGAAGATAGTTGTTAACGGCTAGTCCTACGAGGATCGAGCGATCATCGCAGGCGTTCCTCTGAACTAGCTTCTGGTTTCAGCCCTATATCTATTTTGCATACATAATCTGCCCGAGATTATACTCCAGCGCTTGGTTTAGTAGTTGATCTCTACTCCGAACTAGCTTTAACAGTTCAGTGGGGGAAAATGGGCCAGTCACATTCAATACCTCGAAAGCCAAAATGGAGACGTTCCATCATCCCCGAGTTGACCAGGAATTTTCAACTCTTGCGAGGAACGGGTTTTCTCTCAGGGAAGTCCTGTGCCGTGAGCGTCTGTTGGGTCTTAATCTCAACCCAGATCTCAAGTGGAGCTTCTACATACGATCTATCCCTAAAGATGGTGGGGGAATGATCGATTCCATGTACCGCTCCAGTAATTATCTGACTCCTCCTGATATTCTCTACCTCTACAAAAGAGATATCAGACCGAAATACTGCTGCTGTATATGGGTAAGAGTTCACCAGTTTTTACGTTGCAGAGTTGATCGACTTCTTCTGCGTTATGAATTATTTTCCGCCATACAACCCACTTCCGTCAGACAAAACGACGCAAGCCTCACGCTGCTATATCGCTATTTTCGTGGAAAGTGTTCAGACGAACTACAATCTTTACTTCCACCAGTTCTAACCTTCACATATATGATCAGCCATGACGCACACATTGTAACGGACCAAACATTCCTTTCGTATTCTTATGATAAATTCTAGGTTCCATTCGAACATCATTTCACGAAACGATGCTTTGTGAATCTGACTCCCAAGTGGTTGTTTTCCTGATAATTACAATCTTAACCTGTTAAGTTAATGGTTAACTTCGCCACATAAACTGTTCCCCTTATTCTGTAAAACTCTACCTGAGTGAATCTTGAGTTATGGATGTCATGGCTATTACTGCTGGATTGATTCTTTCACCTAAACATCCAAAATTTGTTGAATTTCCTTCGTTGCTGAAATAAATAGACAGAGAAAAAAACGGAAGGATACGGAGACAATAGAAGGACAGTTTAGGACACTGATTTTATTTCCTTCTTTTGGATTCCAGCGACCTCTTGTTGGGGAATTTCCTCCCGAACAGTTGGCACGTATTCACCAGTCAAAGGTCCAACAGAGAAAAAGAGACAGATTCTTCTAGTTTATCTTTGGCGCCAGGAAATCTCTCTTTTTTTTTTGCACATGCGTAAATTGTCTTTCCTGTCAGAGGACTCCTGGGAGATTTTAATGTTTATTTTTATTTTCTACTTTTATTTAATTTTGTATTTTTATTTTATTCCCACAGGGTCTTGTTTTGGGTGAACATCATTGCAAAAAAATATAACCAAGGAACAACATATTCTGCCATGATAGTTAAACCATAAATGAAAGAAGTTGGATTTATATTTTCAAACGTATGAATTCATTTTCAAGCAGTTTAAATTGGAAATCTGTACTTCGATAACATTTATGCTACCGGCACATTCCAAACCGATAACATTTAAATTACCTCCACATACCATACTGGTAACATTTATGCAACATGCACATTCCGAACTGGTAACGTATACGCAACTTGCACATTCCACACCAGTAACATTTACGCTACCTGCACATTCCACACCTGTAACATTTATGTTACCTGCACATTCCTCACCGGTAACATTTACGCTACTGGCACATATTGCACCGGTAACATTTATGCTAAATGCACATTCTGCACCGGCAATATTTACGGTACCTGCATATTCCACACCGGTAACATTTACGCTACCTGCACATTCCGCATCGGTAGCATTTACGCTACTGGCAAATTCTGCACCGGTAATATTTACGCTATTCGCACATTCTGCACCGGTAACATTTACGCTACCTGCACATTCCGTACTGGTAACATTTATGTTACCTGCACATTCTGCACAGGTAACGTTTACGCAACTTGCACTTTCCGCATCGGTAGCATTTACGCTACTGGCACTTCTGCACCGGTAATATTTACGCTATTCGCCCATTCTGCACCGGTAACATTTACGCTACCTGCACATTCCGTAATGGTAACATTTATGTTACCTGCACATTCTGCACAGGTAACGTTTACGCAACTTGCACTTTCCGCATCGGTAGCATTTACGCTACTGGCAAATTCTGCACCGGTAACATTTACGCAACCTGCACATTCATGTATTAATTTCAGAAATGTGTAGAGAATATATTTGTATTTTAACATTAAGCGTTACTTAATATCACGGCGTGATATTCATGTATTTTAATAAGAAATATGATTTATAATTTTTAATTATTGTTATAAGGTTAAACCAAATCGTTTATGCGTATTTAAAACTATTTTAAAATTGGGAAACATTTTATAAATTAATGTTAGCAATTCTTATGTTCATAAACAATTTGTTCACTTAGAAATAATTATAAAAAAATAATAGTAACATCGTATCAGGTTTTAAAAGTTGTGAAATGTATCTACCATATTTTTTACATTGAAATTTAACGATAGACAAAAAGATCTTCAATGTATAGTATTTAAATTTCATAAACAACGATTTAATCACCAATTTATTTGTTTAAATAAGGCCGTTGTATAATTATGTGTTCTATTGATCTTTATACAGTTATAAACAAATGAACTCCGAAAGATATACCTTATATTTTAGTATGTATGGCCCCGACATCAGAAACGCATGTTAGTGAAAATTCAGTAGAGGTTGAACCTGGTCACTAATAACCTATAATTTCTTTACACCATGTTATAAATAGCAGCTGCAAAAATAGTATCTGACATGAAGGTGTGTACGAAGAAGGGTGTTTTCTTAAATTCATTCATGATGAAAATTTGCATCCACTGCTCGAACAATTTCAGAAACCAAACACTACATAATCATTGTTAAGCCATGGCAAAGTACTTGTGCAAAGTACTGTTGGGGATGAACTACTTGTAAAGTTATATGTGCATTCCCGTTTATGTCTGGTGAAAATGCACATTGACTATGCGAAAAAAAAATGTTTTGTTGCTGAAAACTGGTTCTATACCACGGTATCATTGTACTCTGTGTATCTGTTGCTGTTTCAGTGTAAAAAAATAGAAATTATTACGTAGCGTCTTGCATACCATAACATCCTATAGCATGAATTAGTTTTATTTGATAAGAACGATTTCACCGGCAGTTGAATAAATGCAAATTAAAATGTCACAATCCTTAATACACAATACTTACCATTCTTCAGTGAGTTTTATATATAAGAGAAATTAATATTAATTTTTTTCTGGCCATATGCGTTACCATATTCCGTAAGGAAATTTTATATCTATTATCCAAACTAACCAATGTTTAACAAAGTATTTAAATCACTAGACAAACAGTTGTTCCCATAGATATAAAAGAGATTTTAGTCGGTTTCACTGATGTCTGTGTTATAGGTCAATGTCATGACAATTTCATCTTTCTTACCAGCGTAGTAGATGTCTTTGTAATATTCTGTGTCTTCGTCGTCGCCGATTAAGTCGTCTTTCTTCCTCAAAAAAAGAAGCAGTAGTAATGTCCACGTCTCCGCTACTACAGAAGAATATCCACTAGCCCCTAAGATCGATGTTTGTTTAAATTCTTTCATCTCGTGTGAGCTTATATTTGTTATATTTTGGTGCGAATATTTTCGTACGTTTTCTCTGAATATTGTATAAGTTTCATGATTAAAAAGATTCTTATTTTTACCCTATACCAACCGGATAAGATTTCAACAAATTTTAAATTTAGTTTAACATTAGATTCTAAAACTCACTGTGTATAAACACTATATCTACAATTCTCAAAATGTGTGTGTGTGTGTATGAGTGCGTATTAAACTGGGAAAAGAGTACCAAATGCCAAGACGAGAATTCGAAATTAACTACGCCTTAACTGTTGTAGCTACGCTACTTTTATCAGTAAATGATAAAAAAACATTCCAGATAGACCTTGCATCGATGAAATTGTTTAATGTGTGCTTTTTTATCATTTAAATCCGGTCCCTAAAGCATTTTTAAAAGCCAGTTTTAAAGAAACTTATATTTAACAAAAGGATTGACTTCAGAACCACACTAAGAGATTCATTATTCCTTCAAACAGCGTAAACAAGTGTGAAGACTTTGGCATAATTATACCATAGCTGTGACCTTCAAAGATTTAGCTTCGTGTTGCTTCTAGCCTCAGGTGTTCTTCCTTTACGTTCGATCAAAGTCCACCTCATATAATGTGATTTGGATTGCACAAAAAATCTGAACAAAAGCGGCAAGAAAAATTTTAAAGTCTCCCTTTAATCAAGATTTATCAATAGAATCCTCCTTCGAATTCGACGAAATTTTATTTTAATTATTTGATTTTATATTGTGAAATCGGCTCACGCTAAGACTTAAGGCTTCGAACGTAAGTAGCGGGTGATGCAAAGATGGAACGTGTCGCAGTAAAGAAAGTGAATAATATGAGGGCTGGTCCCAAATGTATGGTCGACGACATTATTTAGATGCAATGCTGCGAGGAGACAATAGATTACCTAAATTTACTTAACCTAAGCGAAGGGACAAATTTTCCAAGATATTTATCTTGTAATTGTGCATGCATATTTATGTTACATAAAATATATATATGTATAAGGAAAACTTAAAATTACATTGGTGAAAGAAGAATGGATTTCAAAATAAATAATGATGTCTGATTATTTGATCAGGTTTAGAAAACTGTATCAGGCCATGAACTTTTCGCTTATATATATATATATATATATATATATATATATATATATATATATATATATATACACGAAGTTTGTCTGAAAATTAACGGGGCATCCGTTCTTCGATATGAAAACCATCGTCCATATTGGCTTCGGTCAGATGATAAATCAGCTAGTCTACAAAGAGATCGCGCGGCGTTTGCTTTGCCCAGTCCGCGATCAGAGACAAATGGTGGCTGCTTTACCACGACAATGCAGCTGCTCACAAAGTCCTGAGCATGCAGCAGTTCCTGGCTCATAAGAACATCGTTGTGCTAGAACCACCTCCCTATTCACCTGATCTGACTATGTGTGACATTTTTAATTTTCCCCAAGCTCAGGGGGATCATCAAAGCGTCCCGTGTTGAAGGGGTGGAGGCTATTCAGAAGGCCTTAACGACGGAGCTGAGTAACATCCAAGAAGAATACTTCCAGCAGTGCATTGAAACGTGGTAGACAAGGAGGGCAAAGTGCATTAAACTGACTTGAATTTTGAAATCATATAGTTTGTTGTTTGGACTAGAATTAAATTGTTTGTGACATTAGTCTTCATAGTTTTACGATACACGTCGTATATATCGTATTAAATTTTTTTTTAATACTTACTTCATTATAGGATCCTTATTGAGCAAATTGAATTTTTTTACGTATATTTTCTTTTTTATACACACTTTAATATATGGTCCCCTAAGTATCTAAAACTTAAAATACACTTAAAAAAGAAAAAAAGTTTACATAATTGGTGATCATATAAGTGTGTATAAAAAATACACAACAAAATTCAGTTTGATGAATAGGGGATCGTATATTGAAGTACATGAGACTGATATATATATATATATATATATATATATATATATTAGGTTGGTGCAAAAATAATGACGTGATAATGTCGTTTTTTGACGTATTTTTTAAAAATATATATTGCATTTAAAATAATGGGATTCCTATTTTATATATATATAAAATAAATGGGGATAAATATATTATTTTATCTTTAAACCAAACAAGGATTAATGGTATTTATATATAAACCAATCCTTTTTTGTACAAGTTTTTTTGTTAAAGACATAGTACTGCGATTAAAATTATGATTGATTTTTTTGGCATTCGTACAATTCTTTATATATGTGTGTGTGTGTGTGTGTGCGTGTGTGTCTGAGTCTGTGCGCGTGTGTGTCTGTGTGTGGGGGTGTGTGTCTGTGGGGTGTCTGTGTGTGCGTGTGTGTCTCTCGGTGTGCGCGCACGCGCGTGTGTCTGTGTGTGTGCGTGTGTGTCTATGTGTGTGCTTGCGTGTGTGTGTGTGTGTGTGTGTGTGTGCGTGTGTGTCTGCTTGCGCGTGTGTGTCTGTGTGTGTGTCTGCGTGTATGCGTGTGTGTCTGTGTGTGTGAGTGTGTGTGTGTGTGTGCGTGTGCATGCGTGTGTGTGCGTGTGTGTCTTGTGTGTGTGCGTGTGTGTCTCTGCGTGTGTGTATTGTGTGTGTGCGTGCGTGTGTGTATTGTGTGTGTGCGTGTGTGTCTTGTGTGTGTGCGTGTGTGTCTCTGTGATGTGATAAAATAAGAACAAATAAGAAACGTGTATCAATCTAACATGTTTCACTCTTGTTAAAGTTTCGTCAGAGATTGAGAGGGAACTGACGAAAAGACAGAAAACTAAATTATGTTTGGGTCAGTTCTCATTGGCGATCCATATTTCATCTGAATTGATTCTTTAAATCATATATATATATATATATATATATATATATATATATATATATATATAATGAACTGAATGTTTTGTTTAAAAATTCTTCAAACACAGAACGTTACAGTTCTAAGACAACAGATCATTTCCAACCGATTTAAAGAGGCACGACATCCTATCAATCTCCGTCCGCAAAATACCGTTCTTTAAAATACCGGCATAACATCTTCCATATTGTAATAAACGCCTAAAAATAATGGACGTAATAATAATAACAAAAGCTAATTCTCAACATGCCCATAAAAACATTCCGATCACTATATATATATATATATATATATATATATAGATAGATAGATAGATAGATAGATAAGTAATCTGCATGTTCCGTTAAAATAACATACTTGATAATGGCTAATAGAATAGCCGAAAGAGCTATGATATATATTTAAATTATGAAATATAAAAAAAGATAATTATATATAAAATATTTTCTTATAATTTATATTTTAAATTAATACATATATATATATATAGAGAGAGAGAGAGAGAGAAACAGACAGACTGTTTTGCTGCATCACATCTTATCAGTGTGGCTAGATTTCTTCAAGTCAGGAATCGAAACTCAACCGATTTAGCATCAGTCAGAGATTCTACCCTATAGCTATAGTCGCACAGCAGAGCGGAAGGGATATATATAATGGCTACTCGTCTCCGAATATGAAAGTTTGCTAGGGTGGCTAGACAATCACTGTTGTAGACGCCTACTCAGGCACATATGTGTTTGTTCAATACACACGGAGCCCGGCTGTGTTTTATACTGCAACTGTGCTGAGGAGACCTTAGTTACATTTTCTGGGAGAGAACTGGTTATCTAGCATGAGCAACCGTCTAAATAAGTCAAGCAAGGTTAAGCCCTCGGTCACGATGACATGTGACTTCGTGCTAGCAAATGAGTTGCCAATGAGTTCCGTCTATCCAATCTCACTCACAAGGCTTGGTCAACCCCGTGGTATGGTTGCCAGGTGGAATCGCCTTTCACAGATCGATTAGATCAAGAAGTCACATTCGTGATAAATCGACTCTGATAAAATTATACATACATACATATATATATATATATATATATATATATATATATATATATATATATATATATATATATGAAGAAATTAAGATGTGCTATATTTATGGGATAAAGTCCTCCATATCAGAGGTTAGAGCGTGTGTAAATATAAAAGTGAACATAGTCAACACTTAGAGTTTGTTTCATGCTAGATGCAATCGTCAGACCTGATGATTGCATCTAGCATGAAACAGACTGTCGCCTCTAAGTGTTGACGTCTATGTTCACTTTTATATATATATATATATATATATATATATATATATATATATATATATATATGAAGAAATATAAGGGATAGAGCGTATGAAATTTATATATATATATATATATATATATATATATATGGTTTTCCCTACAAATTAATCTCCCTCGATTCAAACGCACTTTTCCATCCTTCTCACTACTGGAAGAATACATATATATATATATATATATATATATATATATATATATATATATATATATATATATATATATAATTTACATAGAACATTACTTATTATTATATATAGAAAAATTGATAATGAATTATTATTATAATATATATATATATATAATTTGCATAGAACATTATTTATTTTTATATATAAAACAATTCATAATGAATTATTATTGTAATATAATTAACACCATTCTAAATTATTTTATGTATACATTCTTTTATAAATAATTTGTAAACAATATAAGGATATATAATTTTGTTACATATAAAATATTTTTTAAGTATACTTTCAGTTTATGTTATTTTTAATTGATTAATTATTAATAAATTTTGGACATAATCTATTTCATAATATATAAAATATTATGTAATATACAATATTAATATAATTTATAATATCCTAATTATTATACACACACGCTGGCACACACACACATACACACACACACACATATATATGAATACATGTAGGCATATCTTAAATAATATATATTATTTTATTTATATAAATATTAAATACATAAATATTTTCTGTAACTATATATTCGTCTCGATCACTTAATGAAATTGTTCTTTTATTTATTTACCTCACTTTTATATGAGAAAAATTCTCATCAGAGCAAGAGAAACAGTTTTAATGCTGATAAATTTTGAAATTACGTAGTGAACGATTACATAAAGTACTGTTTTGGTCAACATAATAAGAAAATATAAGCCAAACAAATTGATCTGCAATTCAGTCAAAAAAGTCTATATTTTAATTTATGTAATCGCTAAAAAAGAATAAAATAAATGAGGGTATGAAGTTGTTGCGATGTTGTACAAGTGAGTGTTAGTGGACACAAAAGAAGCCAAGTGTGACGACCTGATTTATTGATTTCTCATTTGTTCACGAAGAAAACAACGCCATCTTTGCTTGTAAGGAAGTTGAAATTTTTGCAGAAAATCACACGAACGGGAATATAACGAGATTCTGTGGGATTTTGACTCTTAAGTTCCTGCTATATTAATCTTATTTATAACGGGATTTTCTTCATAGAAGAACCCTAAAACTACAAGCGTGTGTTTTGCGTTTGTAAGTTTATATAACTATGAATAACTATAGGGAAAATGTGGATATTTATTGAGTTTCATCAGAAAATTTAAAACTGGAACAAGGCAGTGGTGATTAACAATAGACCTGAAGCAACAGAAATGTGGTTCTACAGAAGGATGCTGAGGATAGCATGGGTCGAACATGTACGCAACGACGAGTTTTTAGAGAAAATAGAAATAAAAGGTAACTTATACTTAACGTCAGGAAGAGACAGTTGAAATTTCTGAGGCCCGTGATGATGAATGGGGGTTTGGAAAATCTGATACTCACAAGACAGATTTAAGGTATAACAGCGCATAGTATACTTGGGGGACTTGAGTAAATGTATTAGAGAACAGGGTTTGTGAGAAACAGCAAAAAGATAAAATTTATTAAGAGCTACAAGTGAAAGGAAGATGTGAAGCGCCATGAGAGTCTAAGCCATTAAGGGACACGACACTTAAAGAAAAAATTGTTTCAAGTATAATTTCTATGTTGCTTTGTTTTCATAATTTCTATAATCATCAAGTTCATGTACCAGTCGTAACCGCCAAATTGTCCAAATCATATAACAGCAAAATTGTCCAATTATTAGATTAAGCTTTGAACCATTGTATCTTAGAAATGATTAAAGTAAACTTACTGGAATTATCCGAGATTTTCATAACTCTATTGGGCTTTACTTTGAGCAATAAGAATGTGTATTTACTCTCTAAGTTCCACAGAAGTATTCTGATGAAATCGATCATAAATGAAAATTACATGTTCATTATTAATTAGTCATAGCCATTAATCGGAAGCTCATTCACGAAGGATTGAAATAAAGTTAATATATATATATATATATATATATATATATATATATATATATATATATATATATATATTATTCCAGGATTATTGTCCAATTTATTCAAGATTATATTCACCCTCACTAACCTTATAACTTTCTGTCCTAGAGTAACAAGTTGCCACAAAGCTCTCACGTTTCATGTACGATTTTATTTTCAAGTCTTTTTTTCACTGCTCTTTGGACTGTTATAGCTGAAACTTCTCTTTCACGTGCCAAACGTTTTATAGATTGAGTTGGATCTTTTCTAATTGATCTCTTTATCTCAAAGTTGAAATGATAATCCCTCTTCCTGTTGTGATCTCCAGATCAAGTATTCTTCTCTATTGTTCACTCTTTTTGAAAATTATTCATCGTTTTCGTGATGGTTCTTGAATGGCCTTTGATGATGAAAGCCAGAGTATAAATGTTGATACCATTACTGAAGGCCTGAATGATCTTTTTTCGCTCAGTTAGGCAAACGTCGTGAGCCTGACACAAACCGATTTTAACCGGGTCTCTTTTAAGCTGAATAACTCAAATAATTTTTGGCGACTCTTACGAAAAATAGTTTCAAAATGGCTTTACGTCTTATCTGAAAACCTGGAAAAGAGAAACTCAATTAGTTTAGAGATTTTTAGATAATGAATTTGTGGGGTAGATAATTATGGTGTTACACAATTTGCAGTATTTCGCTGTAACACCCGGTTTAAGTATGTATGAAATTTTACATTCTGTATTGTTTTCATTGGTTGTATGAATGCCACGTGGATAGCACATTGCGTCTGTCTTATATACATTACTTATGAACACTAATGGTTATATCTCAATCCTCATAAATACATTGGACACTAATGTAAGTGGGGATAATATGCTATCTAAATGGTCTACCACTAGCAGTGGTTTACCTACTTCACGCAGTTGGCGAGTATTGCATTTATTTGATGTTATAAAGATTACTATTTTATTTAAAACCTCGGATTTGGTTATTCCTCATACAGAAACCTAGTCTAGGTTACAGCAGTCAGTATGTGCGCTTAATTCTTGAAATGTTAACTTTATTTAAATGTGTATTAAAATTGGTTTATTTATGTATTTTCAGTGGATAAATAATGATGAATGTTGGAAATGAATATGTAGTATTACTGCATGTAATCTACACATGTTTGAATCTTCAGGATTTACTGTTATGGACTATTCCATACGTGATAAATACTGCGCCTCAAGAGGCAGCAGGGAGATCCGTCTGAAGTCTTGAGTTCTGTCTGAAGTCTTGAGTTCCGTCTGAAGTCTGGAGTGAAGTCCGTCAGGAGTCTGCCAGTCAGTCAGAGCGAGTCAGTCAGTCGAGTCAGAGGCAGTCTGAAACAGAGTCGCGTTCAGACAATTACTACTAAACCTGAGTGTTCGTACTAACACTTTCTACTTCTTTGTATATATTCCTGTTTGTAATATATCCGTGTTATTCTATATCCGTATTCTAGTTCTTCTTTATTGGTTCTAACTTGGACTATCACCGTGGTACAAGGAACCGGACCATAACATTTACAAATATTGGCGATATGAAGGCTGGGAGACTATTTATCCTATATTAATTATTGATTGAATGAATATTCTAAATATTTTCGGCTTACGGCCATATCACGTTGAAAAACCGGTTCTCGTAAGATCACAGAAGTTCAGCAGATGTCAAGACTGGTCAGTATCTAAATGGGAGACCGCTTGGAATTACCAAGTGCTGTAAGCGTGGATGTGCGGGTGGTGTAATGGATATGAACAGTGGTGTAATGGATAGACGGTCGAATTTCAATTTCAGTTCGGTTCGTTATATTCACTTACTCGCAAAAGTGAAAAGGTATGAATCCCTATTTTGTTCCCTAGTGATAGCTTAATTGGTACAACTTGTATTGATAAACCATATTATTTCCAAGAAATTCTTACAATCTAAATATATTTCTGACTTTAAATAACCTGCAAATGTTTGATAAGCAATAAAAAACAAATCGATCAATTTAGAAATGTTTTTAGTAATTTTTACTAAGATAGCATTTCATAAAACCCAAATTATAGTCGCTTGTATTTTGTGTGACACTGAAAAAAAAATGGATTATTCCACAGGAGATGTCTTGCGTCTTTGAATATAAATCTTAGGGTTCGTAGAAGTCTCTATTGCGTATTTATTTTATTTGAGCTCAACCTTTCCTCTGGAAAACACCGGTGGCGTAGAAAGGGGAGACATGTTGCATGGGCAAACACCTATCTCTCATAAAACCCTGCCTTCACTCTGAAGAATGCATTCCAGAATCGCCTCGCCTCGTCTCGCCTCGCCGCGACGCCAAAACAGGGGAAGAAACAATCTACTAATGGGAGGATTCCGAATCTCTTTCTATACGGGGAAATGACCACCGGCAATAGGGCATGAGGGCGACCTCCTCTTCGCTTCAGGGATATCTACAAAAGGGACATGAGTCCGATGGACATGGGCATCGAGAGGTGGGAAGACGTCACTAAAGTTCTTTCACGCTGGACACGCGATTTAAAGCGAGGGTTGCAGCGGGAAGAAACGGAGGTTTTCCGCCGGGGAGGTGTGTGCTCTATGGAAAGAAAACAACTCGACGACATCGGGGGAGAGGGTCTTCCCATGCATTCGTTGCAATCAAGACTGTCGCTCCCATGTAGGCTTGTACAGCCATAACAGATACTGCGCTGCCTTCAGCAGTTGAAATATAATTCTTTGGGCGCAGATCCCACGGTCTCTCGGGGCCGAGAGATGACACATGTAAAGTGGATAAAGAATTTGTTGGTTGGATTATAAATTTAGTATGTTTGCTCTTGAGGTCACTTATTTCCTGTGTCTTTGGGATATTTGCTTATGAATTTTGTATGCTTTCTTTTTGCTATATATTTATAAATTACTAATAAGTTACTGACAAAAAAAGTGTCATTAATTTTCTTATTATATCAGTATTTACTATCAGTCGTCATATGCTCGTTACACACAATGTATGTATTGACGCCACTTACAATATTTGCGATAATGTTCCTAAATGATTTGAATAAACATTGAAATAGTAACTAGGCTAACTTTCCTTTCCTCGTTTGTAAATCTGATAAGAATAGATTTTTGCAAGTATAATTTTATCGCTCCTTTTAAGTACACATCCTTGCAGAGGCATACTTAAAGGAACATACACACACACATACACATACACACAGTGAAACAGAAAAGTCTAAGCACACTGCTTTCTATAACACACCTCCCCATATACGCTTCCCTAGTCATCGATACTCGCCATGAAATGTAAAGCTTATACGTCCCCATACAACCATACCTTACGACGTGTGCGTGTGTGTATGGGGGGAGACACACACACACATACATATGGAAATTCCGCCAGGGTTTCACATACACAAAAACACACGCGGACAGTCCAAATATAAACCTTCCACAGAGCTTTTCACGCATCCGTATACGCATGTGACCACAAGGACACGCAGAGAAACAAACTTCCAAACACACATTTAAAATATACTTAAAAAACACAAACAAACATACGATTCCACATAACACACAACCCTCATTACAAATATTTATCCCATACAAAACACATTTCTAAAAACTTATATTCATGCTCCGACATATCCCCAAACATACATAATCCCACATGCAAGCTTCCAAAGACATAAACTGTTACACATATTACCTTACACAGGCAAACATACAAACTCAGTTATGCTCTAGCATATGCAAAACACACATGATCACATTCACATATCCACTCATACAAAACATAAAATTTAACCATTTTCACACACAGAATCTTTCACCCCACACACCGTTACACACATACATTTATACAGGGACACGCCCACTTTATTACATATTTATTTATTTACATTCTAAAGCAAGTCTAAATGCCCAAACGCATATAAATGTATGCATAAATACGGTCGTAGTTTGAGATAATTAAGTATTACCCACTGGTCTCGTGAATGACAGTCGATTAGATGCAGAGCAGTGGGTGGTCCATGCAACAGTCGGAAGATGCCATGCACACACTGGCACAAGAGAGAAAATGCAAAATTAGGTAACCCGTGATCAAACTGTTGATAAGCAGGAGTTGATATTTGCAACAATGTGATTTAAAAAAGAAAAATACAAGAAATCAATTTCATATCACGAAAATCCCGAGGGCCTTATTCGAAAATGTCGATGTGAATGATCGACTATCCTTCACAGTGGAATTGTTTCTATTACTCTAAAGTATAAGAGTTTGGATAGATATTCATCACTTGAAAATTATTAGAAGGACTGATTATATATATATATATATATATATATATATATATATATATATATATACATGAGAATTTCTTCGATTTAACCAGTAGAGAATACAATAATTTATTAATAAAAATGACAATTTTTCCTATTTTGTTTTGATTGGACGAAAAGCGTCAGCAATTACCAGTTTTCTTAATGTCATTTTTATTCATATATATATATATATATATATATATATATATATATATATATATATATATATATATATATATAAATAAATAAAGAAAGAAAGAACAGTAAGATATATAATCCGGTGTTCTTATTGATATTTTTTATTTTTACAAAATTGTGCTCAATGTAATTTTAGAGAGCATAAATATTATAAATCAGTTAATTTCTAATATATATATATATATATATATATATATATATATATATATATATATATATATATATATACATACACACACGCACATATATATATATATATATATATATATATATATATATATATATATATATATTTGTGTGTATGTGTGTGTGAAATAGGTCGGAAAATTGCCGTACCAAAAAGGATATATAAAAAGTGCTCAATACGCAATTCAGAGAATTGAACATGCAGAGAAGCTTGAAATAAAAGGAAAATAATTTAACCTCCTGTAGTAATATAAACTTTGGGGCCAAAAGAAAGTTTATATTGGACACAGTAAAGGTACTTTCAAGTAAAGCTGGTGCAAGCAGGCATCTTTTAGGATATAAAACCGTAGTTATAGTACAAACTTGGTGGACTATGTTTGGAGGTCGAAAGAACAACATACTAGACGTCCATTTGTGCAGTGGAGTATTTTGAGGAGGGTCAAATCTAGTAGGACAAACGGCAATAACCCTAGATTTTACCAAGAATAAAAGTTGATTACTACATATCCTAATTTTGCAGTGTTTTTAATGAAAGATCCGAGACTATGTCAAACTGTAGACAGGTCGACGGGTACATTCTTGGCCTCTACGACCCCGAGTAAAAGGAAAATAAAGTATTTTTTCCACATCACCTCCACCTGTCATATTGTTCAAAAACAATTAAGAATTATTTTTTCTTGATTTTGTGTTTGTTATTTAATGAAACCGGCTTCGGTATAAAAATAGGAAAAGGTAGTTTACGTTGCCTCGGCAAGTTTTCTTCCCTTTGAATGTTCTACACTAGAATCATAATTGCAAAAGATTCCTGTTACACTTTGAGAGTTCTGTAATGGACCTATATTACAGCCTTTTCAAATTGTTCTAACGATTAGAGAACCGCGATTTAGAAATGGTGTATCAAATGTTCGGAACATTTTTGGCAAGCTGTAGTAAAAGGAAAATGTATACTAATGTCGGATAACGATAGACGTCAAACTTCACAAAGCATACATAAAACATTGATGCTGTTAGGTATAGAGATAATTCCCCACACACACTAATCACTGGATCTGTTTACCTACCGATTACCATTTTAACTGAAGTTTAGGTTCATTTCTATGTTAGCAGGTGTACATCAATACGGACAAGGTCGAAAACGCCTTCTGGCAGTTTGTCGACTCTCGTCACCCCAGTCTCTATCGTGATGGAATCGATTTAGTGTTGGATCTTCGGTAACATTTAGTCGATTCTAATCGTGTTTAATAAAGTTGTGTTTGAGTGGAGGTATCATGTTGGAAATTTGTGGTTCTAAACGACCATTTATTTTCTGTCAAGGTGATGGTTCTCAAACTTTTTCAGCCAATGGACTATTTTTTTCTTTAAAAAATTTTAATAGGCTAGTAATTTTAAGCTGTTTAATTTTCATACTAAAATATTCAATAAAAAGACAAAGTAGGCTATTTACACTTTAAAAAATATTTCAATAAACGAGGATAAACGCAGGATATCCATATCAATTTTGATGATGTCATTCAGTCTTAGTCCATTCCGGTAGTGACTACCTTGATTCTGGTGTCTTTGAAACAAGGTATCATAATTAATTTTGATGATGTCATTAAGTCTTATTTCATTGACCTAGTGACTACCTTGATTTTGGTGTCTTTGAAACAAGGTATCATAATTAATTTTGATGATGTCATTAAGTCTTATTTCATTGACCTAGTGACTACCTTGATTTTGGTGTCTTTGAAACAAGGTATCATAATTAATTTTGATGATGTCATTAAGTCTTATTTCATTGACCTAGTGACTACCTTGATTTTGGTGTCTTTGAAACAAGGTATCATAATTAATTTTGATGATGTCATTAAGTCATATTTCATTGACCTAGTGACTACCTTGATTTTGGTGTCTTTGAAACAAGGTATCATAATTAATTTTGATGATGTCATTAAGTCTTATTTCATTGACCTAGTGACTACCTTGATTTTGGTGTCTTTGAAACAAGGTATCATAATTAATTTTGATGATGTCATTAAGTCTTATTTCATTGACCTAGTGACTACCTTGATTTTGGTGTCTTTGAAACAAGGTATCATAATTAATTTTGATGATGTCATTAAGTCTTATTTCATTGACCTAGTGACTACCTTGATTTTGGTGTCTTTGAAACAAGGTATCATAATTAATTTTGATGATGTCATTAAGTCTTATTTCATTGACCTAGTGACTACCTTGATTTTGGTGTCTTTGAAACAAGGTATCATAATTAATTTTGATGATGTCATTAAGTCTTATTTCATTGACCTAGTGACTACCTTGATTTTGGTGTCTTTGAAACAAGGTATCATAATTAATTTTGATGATGTCATTAAGTCTTATTTCATTGACCTAGTGACTACCTTGATTTTGGTGTCTTTGAAACAAGGTATCATAATCAATTGTTATGGTGTCATTGAGTCTTAGACCCATAGTTCCTCTGCTGTTGACATCAAATTTATTTCTTTTTCTACTGAAAACATCCGCAACTGAATGTCCGGGAAATTTCACAGAAACTATTCGTCCTCCGACAGGATCCGAACACGTATCCTATACGAAACCGTCAATTAGCTTGACGTACCTTTAAGCGGTTTGCCCGCAGAGGAGCGTTCGGTTAGCAAGGTTGAGTTTACCCTATTTGAACTTCACTCTTCTATGAATATCTCACGTACATTCATATCTGCTCATGGCGTATCAAATGTAAACAAATGACGTCACACACTACGAAATGGACAAAGTCCGACATTTTTATGTTTATACATTCTTTCTATAGATACAAATATTTAAGTGAATGCTTTGTTTATAATAAACAGTATGAATTCAAGCCGGTAAATGTAAATGTTGTTTAATATGCAGGCTTAGACATATGATTTGCGTGAACTCATGCTGTAGTCGAAGGTAGGTTATGTAAAGCATCTGAAAGATCATCACAAAGACAAAGTCAACTACGTGTGTCATCGTCTTGCTGACAATACCTGTGTTGTTTGAAACAAGGTTTGCAAGATCAGGCTCAAGAATGAAAAGGCACGTAGTAGTACCATAAGGATCAAATCACCCCAAACAAGGATACAGAGTTGACCTCTGATATACGTCTGATATCTATAAAATCAGATCTTTGTCTCACGTGTCATCTTAGAGGTCACTGAATCCGAAACCAGTTGCAAGTGAATCGATGGGTGACGAGGCGGCTCCCATCTGATTCAGATATCACTATATATATATATATATATATATATATATATATATATATATATATATAGATAGATAGATAGATAGATAGATAATATTAGTGGTAAATATACACATACATATGCAAAATATATAAATATATATACATACATACAATGGAATAAATTATGACCATGGAATATTGGTGTTTAAAGCTTTTTATTATATATATATATATATATATATATATATATATATATATATATATATATATATATATATATATATATATATATATATATATATATCTATATATATATATATATATATGTATTCAAGCATGTTTGGTAATATATAATACGTGTCTATTCATTTTAGTTTAATCCTTTCAAGTTCAGGAATTAATTTCTTGGTGGCTTTACAAAACTGATTAAGAAAAATTACAAAATTCTCATTCAAATAATTTTTATTTTCCAAAGTAATATAAATTTAATCTGAGACCATCTTCAGGGATGCATATCTATGGATGTGTTACGCGTCAACACGAAATTCAAAATATTTTTTACCGCTATATAAACGTTTGAATGAAAATATGCTGCCAAAATATACATATTTTTTTAGTGTGAATGGTGTAATCTTCGAATATGCCTAAATTCCTGTTTAATTTTAAATTCTAGGATTAAACTGGAATATTGGAATGGTCAGAAAGTGTTGAGCAAACGCTGTACAACCCTAACCGTGGGAGACAACTAGCCTAAAATTATAAGATCTCTTCAGTAAAATAACACACAAAAATTAAAATCACCACCAAAAAGCAAATTTCCCCGAAAACGAAACTCCCACTTCATTTTACATTTTTTATTTATTGTCGCATCGAGAAAGGACACAAAAAATTATTTAATATATATATATATATATATATATATATATATTGGAGCAAAAAAACAACAATTACCTCAACAAACATATAGTCTATTTCAAACCGTTCTTCATACTGCTATCATCAGCCTCTAAGTGCTTGTCTCGGAGCAATGTCCTAAATATATTTTCAAAGTCAGTACACCTCTAGTAGGCGCCTTGCTAAGAGTAGGTTAGGGTTAACAATTGGTGGGGATGTATGTTATCTTATCCCGGAGAAAGCAGTCTTGGTTGGGAGTTTATTTATGGTCAGGATTTTGGTTTCTAGTTCAGTATCAGTTCCTAATTAATTGTTTCTTATAAAGGCCCCGGACTGTGTTTTGATGGGATTCATAGTAAATAGTTTTTGTATTACTAAGCGATGGCTTAAGTCTGTTAAGATTAATGTAAATTAGTAGACTTATAGATTGTAGGTAATAGCAGAGCACCCAATGGAATCCCTCGTGCTGTCCAACACACTTATATGCGTACATATGTGCCGCTATACGTACACATACACCCCCACATATATGCACTTGTATCCTTAATTTATTTCTATGTCTACATTTCGTGATTAGTTCTTTCCGTTGATTTAATAGTTTGCATTGATCATTATATTTTATTATCCTGATTTATTCTTCTAAACGTTTTTTCTTCATAGACAAGTGTGAAAAACGGTTTGAAATAGGCTATACTTATGTTGAGGTATTTTTTGTTTTTTGCTATAAAATATACATATGCTCTGTTAAAATAAAAACATCGAACACGAAAAGTTATATAGTAATGCTATCTACTTCATTATTTAGCTTGTATATATACATAACTAAGTAATTTCTATCTTTTGGTATTAAGCACTTCGCCTTTTAACATTGAAACCGTTTGCAAGTTTTCGGTTTTACTTCTAATAATATTAGCCGTTTCGTTATAAGCAGATATTTAGTATATACCTATTGAATCTATATATATATATATATATATATATATATATATATATATATAATGTATGGGTTGTGGATAGGTGCAGCATTTGATATACTAATTTACTTATGAAATAAAATGGCGTAATATTTAAATTATGGCAGTCTTTTCGCATATATTTTGTTAATTAAAATTGTTGTATGAAACTTTTCATAAACTAACTGCCGTAACAAATACACTTGCAATTGCCCACGGAAAATAATCTATGCAGTAAAAATGACATCATTACATATATTATATATATATATATATATATATATATATATATATATATATATATATATATATATATATTATTTAATTTTTTAATTTTTATTTTTAATTTTTATTATATTTTATTTTTATTTTTTCATTTTTTTTCATTTTTGGAAGTGCTATCTGATGATCCGGCGTCCTTTAAAAGGGCTCTGGTGAAATAAATTATTATAATGGTACCATAAAGTGTTTCTGTTTTTCTTGAGTTTGTGACCCTGGGATTCACACTTTTGCCATCGTCAGACAAACTGATTAATTTTTAAATTTTTTGGATTTATGTAGATTGCGTGTATTGGTGTTATTATGGAAGTGGTGGAGGGAATCGTCGTCGTGATGTCAGTCATGCTAACACAAACATTGATGCATCTCTGTAAACCCATTCAGGTACGCCGAAACACATACACACTCGCTCGTCCGTCGGGGCTCATACAAACATAAACATATATGGACAGTATGGGACTTGACATATGTATTTATATGTCTGCTCTTGTCTATATACTTACGCATTTGTATGTGGGGATTTAAAGATCGGAAGTGTAGCGAAAATTTCTTGTCAGTATTTTTCTATTCTTTCGCTGAATAATATTTCCTCGCATGCACGTATATACGTGTGGTGGCGTTTGTGTAAAAGTGTGATAGGTAAAAATTGCTATTATTTTTATTTTTTTAAGGCTGACTTGTTATTATTTTAAAGCTGGTTATTTGCTTGTTTTTGATGACTGCCTATATGTAATTGGTAGAAATTGCAGTTTGTAATCCTTATTTTTTTTATGGTGGTATTAAATATGCTGATGAGGGGGGTAGTTTACGTTAATAATTATAGTGGGTTTATATGATAATAGTAGATGTGATGTGATAGTAATGTTGTAGGGGGATTGGTGGCAATGATAATATAAGTAGCTAATAGTTATTGTAATTTCGTAGGAGCGATTAGTAATGGTGGCGGGAGAATGATAATAACAATAAATGTAATTATTGTAATGGTAGCTTGAACTAAAGAGTGATTGTTGTTTATTTTTTTTTTATTAATTTTCTTTTGCATACATCCTGATAATAGGTATTTATTCTCATGCGTACATTTGGAAATTATCTCTGATCTTATTGGTTTTTATTTGGTGGTTTTAAATATGTCGGGAGGAGGGTGACAAACTCACATCAATCCAACCAATATATATATATCAAGAAAATGATTAGACAAATAAAAGGATCAGTATAAAAACAAGTAAACAGAATGGGTCTATATTATTCAATAATATATATATATATATATATATATATATATATATATATAAGTGAGAGACAAGTAGAAAAGAGGTAGGCAGAGATTTAATAACGTTAAGGTATTTTCTCATCGGTATACAGAGATAGTAGATTGCCTTACGTCAGTCTTCTGTTTCGAGTATTTTCTTTTATATACTTGTTCTGTAACTGTAGCCACTGACACCGAGATTTCAAGGTACTCAAGGTAGAAGTAGGGATCGGATGACTGAACGATAACATTCAACATTTCAAGACAGAATGGAATTAAAACCCCTGAATTCCACCGCTACCTCTGCTAACACTCAGATCTGTCTTTCTGAATCGTGACAAAAGGAATACACTTCTCCAAATTAATTTAAAGAAACGCTTTCATTTTTTCTTTCACCATACGGTCAGTTTTAGACCCACTGGATTGACAGGGTGTAATTGATTTCTATTTTTCCTCAGACTAGGTCATTTGCAGCTGTGTGTAGCAATATGAATCTATATTTGGGGTGTATGATGATGTTTGGCTTTGAAAAATACTGCGTCATCCGTGACTGCATTGGATTTTCATCACGGCCAGACATTATTGTCTCGACTGTCGATTAGTTGTCCTACGGCCATTGTCTGTGATGGACGTTACTCTAAGGTGGCTTAAGAAAATTGTAACGCTCCACGAACACACTGGCGAGCCTTACCAGTGAGCAAACCAAAGTACTGACCCGGAGACTCTCCTAATTTAAATCCAATCGATAATCTGTGGTCAATCTACAAGGAACCATTTCATAAAATGGACATACGCAGTACTAACATGTGCACTGGGCCATGTTTCATTGGAAAAATACAATAAAATAAAATAAAATAACGGAATTATTCGTTTTGTCTCAATTAATTTTCGTAAGGATGTATTTCCTACGTATTAAGTGTGTAACAAAAGTACAACTCTCTATCTAGATGTTAACCTAGTAGGCTCCCATGTAGAGTATAGTGTCACAGTCTAACTGTGGTAGGTCTTTCTTCATTGGTTTACGTATAAGGTAGGATTTCACGAGTTTCACTTCCAAATGGCTTTGCATTCAGATCAACAATGTATAGAAAAATTTATATAGCAATTTACAAAACTACAAAACGAATTTCTAGAACCGAACGGCCATGTACACACCTACTTTGCCAAAAATATTTAATTAAAATTCTATTAAAAATTCAACAACTGCAAACTGAAAAACACACCTCATAACTCAAAGTAGATAATGAACTTTATTTAAATGTCACTGAAAAATGCGTTATTATAAAATTAAAAATCTGTTATAATTATATGTCTATAGAAAATCCATTTTAATTAAAAACTGATAAAATTATGATCCTGTATGTTTCTATGTATAACGTACTAGGCCAGCCGTTGCAAGAATGTATTAAATTCGAATGTATAAAAGTAGAAATTACAATCGAAAAAGAATTTTTTTCTTAAACAAAGCATGTAGGCTTTTACAAACCAATAATGTTGTAATTTGACAATTAATAAATCTAACATTATTGTTAATTAGAACAAAACTGAATACAATTTAAAATTAGAATCTATTATCAATAATATAAATTTTACAAAACTAAAGAATATTACTACTAACTTCGTCATAATACGTAAAGGAATATCTAACAGCCGATAATGTTGCAATTAGATACGTAGAGAGGCACATAATTGTGGATCTTTGTACCTGCTTTTGGAAGGTAAAAACATAAACCTGGGTCCAATTGAGTTCATATAATTTTTAATAATCCTGTTTTATTACTTATCTAAAACTATTAACAAATTGATCCTACCGTTCTCTTCTCTGTGGCGAGTGCAGGACATATACGATCATGGTTCTTCACAACTTTATATATCGTGTGACTCTCTATGTTAATGTCCCTTACTACTTTACGCAATCCACACACACAAGCTTGTCAGGTAAGTGACGGTCTTCCGATATCTCGCTTGCCTTCAATATGACTCGTGAGGATTAGGTTTTCCAAGGCCTCTTTCCTCATTATGTGTCCAAAGAACTTCTGCTGTTTTTCTTGATTTTGAGTATGAATGTTCATTCTGTTGCCATCTTCTTTAAGACTTTCCTTTACTTACTCGCTCTGTTCATGTAATTTTTATTATTCTTTTGTAGAACCAAATTCGTGTTGTCAATTTATCCTGATAAAACCATTTAGACTTAGTATTAAAACAGGAGCAAAAAGTTGTACAATCACCAGAGATACTGGCCTGGGAACCCATATCATCAAGAATATTATTCATCAATATTTGGATAAATGTAGGTCGAACGATAAGAACTTGCGAGACTCACCTGCATTAACGCAAGAAGATCTAGAAGACTGGTTGGTCAAGAACACTTTTATTTCGCGTTTTGATAAAGATTGAATCAGTTCCAAAATTTGTCCAGAAACACCATAACCTTTAAACTTGTAAAGAAGACCAGCATGCCAAACTCTGTTAAAAACCTTTGAGATATCTAAAGAAAGAGTCCGAGCTTCACCATTCTTATCTAAAGCTTAGTAGATTATTTCTGCAATAATTATTAATACATCAGCAGTTCTCCTAGAGAAGCGAAAGCCATATTGCTTATCTGAAAGTAAACCCTGCAAAATGACTTAAAAAATTCAATGTTGTTTAGAGGCTCTAGTGCTTAGCTATAAAGAGATAAAAAGCGCACATGGTAATAGTTGGAAAGATCAAATGGTTCTCATGGGTTCTTAGGGTCGGCTACAGAAGAGGATTTCCAAAAAGCAGGAAAAAAACAAGTTATTTATTTTAGAGTTTAGAGAGAACAAGAGCCAGTTCTAAAGCACATTTCTTAAAGACTACTTCAGGGATCCCATCAAGTCTGCAGATAGTTTAGAGATGATAGCAGAAAGCATGCTCGGAATTATATGCATATCACTTTTCAGAGACTCAGTCGACTATACAAATATATCAAATATACTCCATATGAGTCAATTTATGACTTTCTATGATGGTTTATAGGAAAAGAGCGGTTTCTCTTTGCCTTATAATGATTTCACATTAAAAGCCGTCCTGTTACTACATTTTTCTTCTGTACCACTATATGTACCTAATACAACTAACACACAAATATAATGACGTTATAATTATTTTAGGAAATGCCACAACTTGGTAAGATGACCTGTAATAATAAGTACAACACAGATTAGTCTGATTATTTCTCTACCGACAGAAGTGATACACTCGCTTATTATTCACACAACAATATGGCCGAAACGGTACATCCGTGTCTGAATAATGGCTTAAAGGGTGCTTCCGTTTCCTTAGCTCGCGATTACAACACGAAATACAGTTTCCATCTGTATCCGTTTTAATACCTACATATAATCTTATTCTTTAAAGCGAAGTGCCGTTAAAATTCAAGTGGACATAACTCTCCACATCATTCTTTATTGTTTGTGCATTTCCATAATTTCTTTTCATTTTAGAATTAGAGCCGTTACTAGTTGCATTCATCACGATTTCGAATTTTATGTGAAGTTCCTAGATTGATTGCCACGCAAATCTAGAGAGACGAGTCTACCCTTTTATTTAACACATAACTGAGAATGGACAGGAGAAGAAATGGATTAATACTTTTCCACCCCAAGGACACGCCGACTGCATTTTCCACGTCGACATTCGTTATCTTACTCGTACATGAATATACATTAATACATAATATAAATGGTGTGCATTTAAACTGAAACAAATTGAGGAAGACAGCATAGCTGTACTGTTATATATTACTTTGGTATCTAACATTTTTATTCACTAGTGAATTTTAGATTGATAGATAGATAGATAGATAGATAGATAGATAGAGAGAGAATGAAGAGACTTGGATAGATAGATAGATAGATAGATAGATAGATAGATAGATAGATAATGAAGAGACTGGGATAGATAGATAGATAGATAGATAGATAGATAGATATTTAACTCGTGTCAATCCATAATAAACCAAAACACACATATCTATAAATATCAGGCAAGTGCCGTATGTTTAGGTCTGCATATTAAACCAGTCAAGTGCTGAGCCTATATCCCGTGATGCTTCACTGCTTTCCCTCCCAAATATATTAATAATTCATATCAGAAATATTTTGTCAGTAACAAAGTTGCGGAATAGAAAACATAGGATTTTCATTCTTTCACAAACAGGTCGACAGTCTTATTCACTTTTCTGATCTTTAAAAATGCTACAGTCATGACCTGACGTTGATATATATCTTTGACCAGCCTCTGTGTACTATTTAAGTACACAGAGGCTGGGCAAATAAATATATTTCAGATGTAATTAGGAAACCTTACGGACCAATTTTCTATCTGAAGAAATAATTAATAAGGACTTCAGAGTTAAATCCACTCACGCAGAAAAAAAAAAGAAAGAAAATAAAATACTTTTTTATATTGATGGTGGCTGGTCGTTCGTACTCGAGTATGCCTATTTACTAGGGTGGTTAGACAATCCATTCTGTAGACGCCTGCTTAGGAACATTTCGCGTTTGTTCAACACTAAAATATCCCACCTGTCGTTTATACTATGCTAAGCGGAACTTAGTTACCGTTTCTGGGAGAGAATGGATTATTTGGCGTGATCAAAAGTGTGATCAAGGCCAGCACGCTCAAACCCTCGCTCCCGATGACTTGTAAATCCGTCCTAGCACAACCATTGACACGTATTGGTAGGGCGTAACGCATCAAGGAAGGTGCTGTACCTTTTCCTTACCTATGTACTTTCGATCTCCTTCGAAATCATTTTCAGGAGTGAATTGCAATTATTAGCAACAACGTTTTAAAATGCATTTGATCAAAATTTGGTCTCTGGTTAGCTCCCTTATATGAGGACGCTTGTTTGCACAAACACCATAGCGACAACAGATAAATTTCAAATTTTAATTTATTATAATAGAGTGGATTGAGTGTTGACTTTAATAAAATGGTGCTCCATGTAATATATTAGAAATATTAAGTATATATATATTGATAAATAAATATTTTTCCTCACCAGTATCACGACTCGAAGATTCATGTTTAACGCAATCTTGAGTCTCTTCTCAACACCTGCAGATTACGTTGTGCATGAAACTCCGATTCGTGCTACCGATGAGGAAAAAATGGATAGTAAATATATATATATATGTGTGTGTGTGTGTGTGAGGAACGTGCTGTCTATGTAGGCAAGGTAGGCAGTGCCTACCCTGAATAAAATAGATCAGCAACTACATTTTTCTTCTGTACCACTATATGTACCTAATACAACAAATGAATGAAGGTTACTCCGATTATTATGTATGAAATGCAAAATATTTTACTGTTTTTTAGATTTACTACAAAAAAGTCACAAGCGACCTACCCCGAGTAATCACTGACGGCACGTGCCTTATACATACATACATACATACATACACACACACACACACACACACACACACATATATATATATATATATATATATATATGTATATGTATATGCGCACACACACACATATGTATATATATATATATATGTCGCAATCGACACCATCACTTGATAAGGCACCAGAAGTGTTGAAACAAAATGACTATTTTTGTGGTGTTGTTATAACATAACTTATATATATATAATTTGCGTGTTTAGGTAGCAATCCTTCTTTTATGAACATTTCAATGAATACGACAGACAACGTCCTTTGATTTAGCTTTTTTTTATACGATTTCCCAACGATCTAATATTTTTTTTCTTTTCAGGTGACAAATTATATAAAAACTGTCCAAATGTTCTTTTTTTTCGAGAGCTTTAGGTTATACATTTAACAATTTCCAAGGATGAAATATTTTAACTGTTAAATAAGAAATAGTTTGTTGCATGTATGTATTTTTTTAAGCATTTCACCCCAAGCAAGGCGGGAAGCCACTACGACGCAATGGGTTACAGAAAATTTAGAGCAAGATCAGATAGGAGTGATAGAAGGAAGAATGAGGTTAGTGGATAGATCAAGGCAATTGGAGATGTCGATTGACATTACACTTGAATAGCTGGAGATTATAGCTCACAGGGAAACAGAAATAGGTAAGGGAGTTCCACAGGCGAGAGGTGCGAGACATGAAGCTATTGGAGTAGAAGAGACGGCTACATTTAGGAGTTTCGACAGTGAAGGGGTGAGAGCGGGATGCCAGCCTGGTACTCATGACGTCTGGGAACCAGCGAATGCAGCTCCTCGGAGCAATTTCCATGAAAGTATTTGTAGAACAGACAGAGGGAGGCGACGGCGCGTCTGTGAGAAAGTGATTGTAGACGAGACGCCCGGGCAGGGCCAACTACATTGCATATCCGCCTCTGGAGCCTATCAAGAACCCCGAGGCAAACAGAAGGGGTACCAGACCATATATGGCAGCAATACTCCATGCAAGGGCGAATTGTTGATTTATAGAATGGTTTCATTTTTCAAAATACGGTCAAGATATTGTGCCCATGTTCATAGTTGATATTATTGAGTGTTGGTTTATATGTATATTTATACGTGTGTATGTGTGTGGGTGATATATAATATGCCACATCAATAATTTGAAGGCTGTGTTCAAATTCAAATGATTCGTTGTTTTTCGTTTGTGCCTGTAAACAGCAGTGATGAGATAGTATATAAAAAAACCCCTCATGAACGTTCGACTGATGCTTATCCCCTAAACCAAATTTGAAAAGGCTTAAACATTTTTTCCACCGTAAGTAAAATACTAACGCTTTTGCACAAAGTAAAAACAAAAACTGTTTTAAGTGACAGATTCAGTGATTTCAAAATTAGAACTATATTTTAATTTTTTGGGCATAGTTTTCAACAAATCGCCAAAGTTGTTTTAAAGGAGGGAAAAGAAACTGAACATTTTCCTTTCAAATAAAAATGATTTTTTTTTTCCCCAAAGCAATTTTAATTCGTCTTTCCTTCTTTTGTATCAGTATAGATATAAAGTGTGAATCTTCACCACTGGCAGACGCGGCTGTCACAATCGTTATTTATGACTAGAAATTTTCAGCCCAATAATCGACTTCTGAATAACGTATAAACGTTTATTCTGCTATTATTGTATTATTGTTTTTATTTTTGCTATTTTTCGACAGGGTTGTATTTCTCTTTGTCAAAGTTATTACAAGTTGGCAATTGCTTATAAAAAAAAAATTTAAATTTTATATAATTACTCGAGAAAAAGAACACAAAAGTAAAAAACAAAAACAAAAAAAAAACAAAAAACAAAAAAGAAACAAAAAAAAAACAAAAAAAACGACCGTTAAGTAATGAAACTGCTTCAAAATTCTGCATGCAAGTTATTTTTCATTACATTTTCTCAGTGTTATTGGGGCGAATGTTCTTATGATTGCTAGTTAAGATGTTTACCGTTACGTTCTCCACGGTAAAGACACCACCTCCAGTGAGCTGGCCGTTGATACGCCAAGAGTTCTACTGCCCTTGGATAGATCTTTTTTTTTTCATTTTACGGGGTTTCTAACAACGCGTCTCACACGCAGAATATTAGAGTGGCAATGCCAGTTTAGTTACAGAACATCCGACAACAATGCCATCTGTGCAACGACGAAATTTTACAGGAAATGCAAACAATAAGGACATTTATAATTAACATCAGAAAGAAAGAATTCAAATTACTTAGTCACATGAAAAAAGAGAGCTTAAAAACACCAACAACAAAAATCATCAATCACAGGACATATTGAAGACAGGAAGGGCAAAGTAAAACAGAGCATCAACTAACAAACTTGTGTAAGTGGATGATAGAACAGAGATTAAAAGTATTTATCCTACTTACATTGTTCGGACCGTTGACTTCATCTTGGTTGTCATATTCACAACGTTTCGGACGTGGTATGCTCCCGCCTTCTTCAGATGATTGGAATTTCAAACCGCACCCTTTATTTCGTTCACCGAGGTAGATTGTTCTAGTTCCACCTGCCATGCATCTTCCGATTAACTCAGTTTTAGTTATTTCCATTTAGTAACTCAACTCTCCAATTTTTTTTTTTTTTTTTTTTACCTCTGCTGTGGCCAGGTATTGAACTTACAACTCTTTGGGCCAAGTCATTGGATTACTTCAGCTAACGCTTTTATCCACTGGTCAAAGAGTTGTGAGTTCAATACCCGATCAAAGCAGATGTCAACAAAAACTTATGGAGATGAGTTGCTAAAGGGAAATAACTGAAACTGAGGTATCCGGAAGAGGCACGGCACGTGAAACTAGAACAATCTAGCCACCCACTCCCCGATGAACGAAATAAAGGTTCGGTCCAAAATTTCAATCACTTGAAGAAAGGTGGTGCATACAACTCCCGAAACGTCATGATTACGACAACCACTAAAGAAACAACAGTAATGTAAATAGTGTAAATAGTTACAATACCCCATCTCAGAAATATAGACAGATTTTGAGGAATAAATAGAGAGAGAAAAAAAGGCAAACATTTCGAAAAGCTATAAAGGACAGAAAATTGTGGAAAGCCATTATTGACCACCTTCTGAAGAGACATGGCACAGAGAAAAAAGATGAATATGGGATCGAAAGGGATAGTCAACCTTAATAATAAAAGGGAATCTAGGAACACTTGTTCATAGATTAATACATAATCATCTATGAAGGAAATAACGGGCTTTACAAACAAGACTTGTACAATGCAGAGAGTTGATATTAGAAAGATATTAATATTTAATGACTAGCTAACATTAACTTCGAACTTGCTTGGACTGAAACATAAGTTAAAAGGTTGATGCGCTTAACAGAAAAAATTCTACGCAACAGTATACTAAGTGGAGAAGCATTTGGTGGATTCATTTACAAGTAATATAAGACAGTGACGTAAAAATGGCAGTCCTTACTCTTTAATCATAAATATTAGATATATTTTATTAGAAAACAATAGATAAGAACGTGTTACCGTATTTACTTGCGTATAATACGGTTTGGGTATAAATACGACCCCGTGTTTCTGAAACTAAAAACAGGGAATAAATGACATTCTTGTGTATAATACGCTCCCTTAATATCGCCATTCATATATTTTTAATTTCGGAAAGTTTTACTATATTATCCATTAAAATCGCAGTATGTCTATGTCAGTAAAATATTTAAGATTTCTGTCTATATTTCTGAGATGAGGTTTGGTAATTATTTAGACTATTTGTAATCTTCGGACTGTTGTCCTCATCTTTTTTGTCATACCGGTTAAAAAATTCCACTCACCTGAAGAAGGCCAGAACGTACAACGATCGAAATGTCGTGAATATGACCTCAAAGATGAGGGAAACTGTCCGAACATTATAAATAGTGTTAATAATTTAATGTTTCGCCATATTAATCAATAGAAATGAAATGGATGTTTATTAATTTCTTGTTGCTTCTTTTTTCGGTTTAAAAATTATTATTGAATATTGAGGAAAAATTACTAGACCTACCTTATAATACATTTTAAGGTGTTAATTAGTTTAAGGTACTTTTCTGTTTGATATGACTTATTTATATACATTAATAAACCATGGCAATAAAAATATAGTCTTTCATTAAGAATGAAGAGAGAAATCTTTATAAAAACAAAGAATATCTAAATATAACAAAAAAAATGATCTTTTGAACATGACTATTCTAATGTTAAACAGGTATCAACAAACGGATGAATATGAAACAACAAACTCACACAATGGGAATTATCATCTTATTTTTCAAACGACAAAATAACTGAAACAAAGTACAACACATGACAGCATTTTATTAATTTTTTAAATCAATTTTGCGACTAAAGATATTCAATTATTCTGATTCCTGAAGTACAAACCTTGCTGACATATGAACTACATTTTGTAAGCAATTGTTATCAACACCTGCCTACTTTGTCTGATATATTGTGCTGAGTGTATTTGCAATCTTTCTGTTTCAAGTAAGAAGTTTTTAAGCTGAGTAGACATTTCTGTAAAGGTGCACTTGTGTACAATACGACATATCTTTTTGACTTTAAACTTTGTCCAAGATTTCTAATGTTTTAACCTAAGAAATGCAATTGTTACGCGACTACATTTTGCTTTTTGTAGTGCCGTAAAGATAAAGCTATCGAGCATAGCAATTTACTAATATCAGAATGTTAGCAACACTATCGAAAAAAATCATTATGCCAAGTGAGTTATTATAGAACAGAGTTATGCGTTAAAGTGTCGCAATAGTAACCCATAATATGCCTCCCACGACTTAGAATATGCCCTGATATAGTATAACCTAGACCAGAATAACCCTTGGATATGATTGTGATATAGCCTACTTCTTACCATGGGGTATAGAATAGCCTAGATTAAACTATACCCAAACTAGGCCGGTTGATAGACTCCATTTTTTATATCAATAACTGTTTTTTTTTTTAACTCAAATATTATGCGAAGGCTGCAGTAAAAAAACAAAAACAAAACAAAAAAAAACTAATAACAGCAGTGGCATATAGTAATAGCAATATTAGCTTATAAGAAAACATTCAGCATTCATTTATCGATCTGCCAGTGTTAAGTTCGGTTGGAATTTATAAAATCAAAAATTAATATAAATGATACTGCACTTTCAGGTAATGAAGCAAGTTTTCTCCCTAGCCTTTTGTTTGAGGTTGTGCGGAAAATCAGCATCTCGTTTATATTATTTACATTATTCGGACCATCTTTATCCTTGAGGAAACATGGCCCAGTAGTTAAATCCAGTGATTAGACTCAAAGAGTTCAATACCAGGCTACAGTAGTGGTGAACCAAAAAACTTGAAGAGTTGAGTTAAAGAAAAATAACTGAAACATCCGGAAGGGGCATGGAACGTGGAAGTAAAAAAATCTACCCCGGTGGACGAAAAAAAGGGTTCGTATCAAAATTCCAGTCACCCGAAGAAGTCCGGAACGTACAACGGCCGAAACGGTGTAAATATGGCAATGAAGATGAGGATAACAGTCCAAATGATGTAAATAATCATAATACCTCATCTCAGAGATATAGACAGATATCAGCATCTTGATTATGTCATTATTCACACTTGGAGTTACATAGGCTAACCGTTTTCCTTGTTGCTGTTGTTGAACATCCTCAAAAGATATGGTTTCTGATATCCGGAACATTTCTTTCTTTGTGGTTCTGTTGTTTCAGTTCACAATTCTCGAAGAAGTATGGACCTGGTTAAGAATTACAGGCTTCATTTGTTCAAATAATTTTTAACCCTCGATCTTGAAAATCAGTAACAGTTTAGATATTGCGGAAAGGCTTTAGTGCCATGCATGACATCCATTTGTAAGTCTGGATATGTCAAGGCTATTTAAGAACACAGATTTTGGTTAATGTTTTTATTTTGTAACAATTTGTGGTGTTGGGCTAAAATATCCCTAGCAGAGCCTATACTATGTTCAATTTTCTTTTCTCATGGACTAAATTTGTTTTCTCTACCATTCGTTCATACTTTGAATATTGTTGCCACATATGACCTGGTGTTCTAGCTGTACATTGAGATTCATGATAGAATTCATAGAAGAATATGAAATATTATTGGTCTTGACGTGGCATCTCGCCGTCAGTCACTTTTCCATCGCCGTAACGTATTTTCTCAGTGCTTTTTTTTTTTTTTTTATAAATACCTTCATGGTAATTGTTCTGACGAACTTACTTCTATCGTACAAAGACTTTATGAATTTAAATGCAGTACTAGATATAACCGTAGGTTCTATGTTAACAGTTTCTTCTATCACACGTGAAACTCTCTTCTGGTTTCTTGCTTCCCAGTCAACTTTGATCTATATTTTTAAAATCTGATGCCAATCATTATCTTCTGTTTTCTTAATTCTTTTTCTTTTAATGTTCTCTTAATAGAATTTTTCTCGTGCTCTCTAATATTCTGTAAACCCCTTCATCTTATTGGATTTGTTGCCTTTGCTTTTGCTGAAATGATACAAAAATTGATCTGTACCCCGATGTATTTCGGGTATGGCAACTCATTAAACAGGAATCAAGTAGCCAAGTTTCTGAAAACGTACTATTAAATTAATCCAGCAGTTGGGAAAAAATCAACACTGTTCCACGGTGCTTATCGAATTCCAGAGAAAGAGTATTAAATTATGACCTGTCGCCTGTACACGCTTATAATTAGAACAGCAGTCAATGACCAAAATGACCATTCTTTAAACATTTTGTACAAAATCAATAATTAGAAAATGGAAAGTAAAAAACAAAGAAATTGTAGGCGGTAGAAGACACACAAGCCATATCTGCCGACCTATGATACATAATATTCCATAATTTCATGTTGGAAAAAGGAGGATGTACATTTTGGCCCAGGTAGGTTATATTCTAGCGCAGCCTATTTAAATTCGTGTTTATAAATTGGTTTAGCTTAACCAATACACTTAAATAATCAGTGGTATATTTGGTTTGAACTATATTCTAGGTTGGTACACCGGCCTTCCAAGGTCCAACAGCGGTGTTCTTTAATCAAGTTAAAACCCAGTATCCGAAGACGTATAAATAATGATAGTTTTGATGGATGACAATTACGGAACATAGCGTAATATCGTGTAGACTACGTCAGACTGATCGGCTGAACAGCACCGGGTTTAATTTGGTATGTGATATGTTGCAATGTTTCCTCACACGTATGAGAGATAACGTCTGATTTCCCATATTCTGCAGCTATCGGTGATAAGGTTGCACCCCACTCCACCCCGACCAAATCAGAAATATTAGGTTGGTGCAAAAATAACAACGTAATAATGTCGTTTTTTGACGTTAAAAAATACGTCAAAAAACGACATTATTACGTCATTATTTTTGCACCAACCTAATACGTACCAACAACTCTATTATTTTAACGTCTCCATTTTAACTCTAAGTTTATTTATTTTTTTCTCAGTATCCTCTGATTCACATTACTGCGCGGTCATTTGAACAGAAGTAAGGTTTATCCCTTGTTTCATATTCAGGCTTTGGTTTCTGGTTCCTTTTTAAGGTCCACTTCAACTATATACGTCTAACGTCCCCTCCTAAAATCTGAAATTTTATTTAGTATTTATTTATTTTTCTCATTAGGAGTTAAAAGATTCGCTTATCATACGGTTCAAACTCCTCACCTGTCTTTTGAACAGGGGTAGAGCTTTATCACTTGTTTCCTGTTTGGATTGGGTTTCCATTTTTTTTTTTTTTAAGTTTACTTCAGCTCTATAAATCTAAAGTATTCGCCTGAACTCTGATAGTAGGTTGGTGCAAAAATAATGACGTAATAACGTCAAAAAACGACATTATTACGTCATTATTTTTGCACCAACCTAATATTTTATCTATTTATTTTTTACTTAATAAGAGTAGATAGGTACGCCTTTCTTCCGGTTCACACTATTTCCAGACGTTTTGACCAGGGTTTTACCCCTGTTTCCGGTTTAGGATTAGGTTACCGGTTCCTTCCAAAATTTATTTCACCTCCATACTTCTAACGTGTCCGCCTACATGTTGAAATTTTATTTATTATTTTTTTCTTAATATGTTTAAATACGTTCACTTATCGTCCGGTTCACACCACTCCCCCGTGTATACGCAGAATTAGAGGTTTATTTGACTACGGCTTAGAATTACGTTTACCGTTCATTCTAATGTTTTTCATTTCCTTTCCCTCCCAGTAACCCCCACCCCTACTTGCGTCTTAGTGACATTATCATCTTGCTTACTGTGATCTGATTTTAAATAAGAGAACTCTGAGATAGAGTGAATACAATCTTTCTGTCATCAGTACGTATTTCGCGGTTAACCGATATCAGATCTCATTGTTGCCAATGCTACACAACTCGGTCCTTATTAAGTCGTCGGCTTTGTCTCGTATCCAGAAAATAATTTCTTCTTTGCTGATCGCTTCTTCTATGATGATGGCGTCGATTACTAAATTCGACTCCAGCGTGCAGATTCGGGACTAGAAACTTCACAGTTTCTCCAAAAACCTGCTCCCGCCATCAATTCCTTATCGCCCTTTGGCTTTGCAAGTGTTGGTTAGAGGTGAAAGCAAATTTGAGTCGATGGCGTGTATATGCTGTGAAACCCAACTTGCTAGGAATGACCGAAGCACTTGATTTCATGACCTTCATCTGCTGCAATGAGACATGCAGAATCTAGTTAGAAAAATGCAACGAACTGCCGCTGAATCAGTTATAATTTCGAGTAGCGCTATCTCTATCACATCCGTCACGCGGAGACCTCTTCATCAGCTGCTTCAACCGTTGAAATCTGTTGTAGCCGTCATCCGCTTGTTTCCCCGTTTGGGTCTTTGGGATTGGATGCACTTAATCTGAGTCATCGCCTTCGACTTTGACACCAGAGGTGACCGTAACAGCAGTTCAGAACTCCCGACGGCATTGGATCACGCAAATCCTTCCAGCACGACAAGGAGCTACCATCGGAAGTATTCATCAAGTATACATTTATTATATATGTATATCAAGTATACGAGATCTGGTTGAATCCATTTCTATAAATAGGGAACAGCGAAACCATTCAAGTTATTGTTGTCATTATCTTTTGGCATTTGATCATTCAGAATCATTCAAGTGAATGAAAGTTCTGACATTTTTTGTTCAATTTATTATACTAAGTTCAAAACAATTTATATAACGTTATAACCACTGAGAACATGTTCTTTATAAGGAGTATTATTTATCGCTGGCTTGTTTATCATAAAGAAGCATAAGACCAGCGTCATACATAAATTATTTCTTTCAGCATTACTGAAGAATTCGCAGTGCATCAGGGAGCTAATGAAGCCCCAGTATAGATGTGGCAGTTTCATTTTCTTTATGTCTTTTTCTAATCCTCTTTCCCTATAACTTGTGGGTTAACAATAGTTGACAATTGTATTTCGTTCATGTTGCAAATAATGCGTCCCAATCTTCTGAGGACAACCTGACATGTTAACGTCAGTATGGGTCTCAGTGTAAACCACTTATCAGGATCAGCCTTGAATATAAAATACAACAAATCTTGCTTCAGGAGATCACTTGAATCCGATAGCTTGGTATCAACCTGACAGTATCCTCATACGATTTTTATTTTATTGTGAGTATTCTGGGACTGAAGAAAAATTAATAGCGTAGAATGAATTATGCATTCTACATTTAAATGCCACATAAACTAAATGGTTTTTGAAATAACGAATAAAATGAATGCACAATTCATATAATATTACAAATGATTAAAAGCGATGTATCAGGCGTTTAAGATGACCTGAAGAGAAACATTAAAAGCTTTCTTTAATCTTGGTTGGTTGTCTTTATAACATATCAACTCTTGTTGAGTTAATGTCGAATTTTGCATGGGATACTGATATGTCCCGGAAAGGGATATATTTGAAAGAAGTAGCTAAGTGGTTTGGGCTACTATAACCAAGTAGAATATGGTAGCAGTAATCAACTGGTACGCGTCGTAGTCGCTGGTAAGAAGTGTATAACAATGGCGTAGTCCAATGGACGTCGTTATAGACTTAGCTCTCAGACTAAGGCTCTTGACTTTCCTACACGTCCGTCGGTATTTATGACGGACACCAGCCAATCAAACTCCAATGAGGTGGGAAAACAGGTGTATGCATATTCCATTATATCAGATACCCGTTACCTTCACACAATGGTCCCTGCATTTCCGTTAGAAAAATCTAAACTTGGATATTAGAATGATTAATTGTTATGTGACTTTAATTCTTGCTATGTATTTGAACTGAACCGAACCTTATCGGTGATACCACTGCAAAAACAAATGTTTTTGGATTATTGTTTCATTGATGGTTGAGCAGAAACTTGGAGAGAGAGAGAGAGAGAGAGAGAGAGAGAGAGAGAGAGAGAGAGTGATCATTTAAATTTTATTTTAGGTATTTCGAGAAAGAATGTGTACATTGTAGGCATTGAAACTTGAATTGTAACGCCGAGTTTAAATTCTCACCCATTTGACTTCACTTCTAAGAAAGTCCACTGAGGAAGGCATAAACCTATCTGTGTGATAATAACATGCTATATTGGACTCTTTAGTCTTTACTGGCAACTAGTCTAAGGGAAAGGTAATACTTACTACAAAACAGTGGGAAAGGCAACGTTAAGCTCTTTCAGTTTCACCCCAATCACAACAACGTACAGTTAAATATTAGGTTGGTGCAAAACAAATGTCGTTTTCTCACATTTTTTCGAATTTTATTCAACAAAACGTCGAACATTGGCACTAGCCACACGTACCGGTACGACGAGCAGTGCCGAGGCGCACGACGCGCGTCCGGCTACGGCAAACGAAGGAAGGCCTTCGCGGTGTCACTTAGGCATCGAAACGATTGGACGGACTCGTTACGCACTTATCTTTCTGAGGCGCGCAGCACGCGCGCGTCCGGCTACGGCAGACGAAGGGAGGGAGGCCTTCAACGTATCACTTAGGCATCGAAACGATTCGACTGACTCGCTGTTACGCACTGACCTTCTGAGGCGCGCATGACGCGCGTCCGGCGACGGCAGACGAAGACCGGCGACGCTCCTCCCATTAGGTGACAGTTAGAAAACGACATTATGCTTGCACCAACCTAATATCAAATAAAACAACATCATAAATATACATGACTGTTTAAGACCGAAGAAAACATGTTTCTTTTTTCAAAAAGCAATTAGTCAACTCATTCGTTTGTATGACTATAGAATTTAAGCGTAAATAATAACAGGATCTGGATATCATCATTTGTTTTTAGATCAAAGTAAATGTTTTCTGCGAATCGGTTACAAAAATTAGTCTTACTCTGCTATAATTTGGGAACTACCGATTTGTCTCTAAAAGGGGTAAATATGTAAAAGATCTTAGATATTTTTACACTGTTCATTAATAACAAAATAAAACACATTTCAATATGTAACTAAAAAATATAGTGTATTTAGAAAACTCGATTATAATTAGTCAAACGAACTAGTGAAAAGCGTCTTCTCTGGAGTTAGATGCAGGAGAGAAAACAATATCATATTCGACTGTAGTTTAGTTTTTAGTTTGTTCTTCCGCTTGTGCTGTCAGGTGTCGCGGGGAGACACGGTCGGCTGTCAGCGGCAAGGCGAATGACCTGAAGGAGAGATATCTCGTGCGCTCTGAAGGTGTCAGCGACTGAGACTCTCCAGCGTCTTCTTGTCTGCCTCTCGCTCTTCAGCCAGAATACCTTAGGGTGTATTCTCGTAGGGCTGGTTGGTTGATAGGCTAGTGAGGTGTCCGAACCACTTGATCCTCTGTCGTTCGATGTGTTGTATGATTGGTATTGGTACAATACTTATTATCTTATTGCCTCATTCCTGATTTTGTCTCGACTGGCCTTGTTCACTGCTCTCCACAGGCATTTCATCTCACAAGATCTCTGAAGATCAGTGTCAGTAAAACCAACGTCATGACCGTTAGCAAGGGACCAGAAAAAACAAAAACAAAAAACAACTAGTCATTATCATCAAGGGGACCCAGCTAAAGCAAACCAGTGAATTAAAATATCTGTGCAGCATATTTACTGAAAACGGCAAAGTCGACAGAGAAATC
Organism: Acanthosepion lycidas; assembly: GCA_963932145.1. NCBI lineage: Eukaryota > Metazoa > Mollusca > Cephalopoda > Sepiida > Sepiidae > Acanthosepion > Acanthosepion lycidas. The sequence goes on from OZ010590.1 coordinate 76,009,304, forward strand.
GAGACCAGATGTTAGAAAGCCAACGCAGTCAGTTACCAACTTTCTCCTCTTCTAAAACATCCTAGCATTTCCATGAGCACCAAAGCAATCTCATCAACGTCATTTTCCTACACTGACATACCAGTGCCAGATATGGCCCCTAACAAAAACCCATGAGAGGAAACTTATCATCTGTGAGATATTCGACTGACACCTTCATAATATAATATTTATAATATTCGGTTTATACTCTTGTAATAACAAAAGTACGCCGGTGTTGGCTTTAAGAAAGCTTTATTCAACAGAGAATACAACGTTTGCGTATAGTATTCTTTTTTACTCCCAGTCAACAGAAATAGCTCTCTCAAAGAGGATAGTAACAAAACAATTCGAGACCACTTTTCATTATTCATAACAACTCTCATGTTATATTAAAGGACAAAACGAGATTTGAAACGATGAAAAGACCGAAGAAAACATGTTTCTTTTCCCAAAAAGCAATTAGTCAACTCATTCGTTTGTATGACTATAGAATTTAAGCGTAAATGAACTTGTACAAATCATTCTGCACTTGTACTGCTCTCTCTGATATAATTCTATCAAGACTATCACATTACTTGTTCCGATATACTTGACACTATTCTTGACCAATTTCCGATCTAAACACGTCTAATCATTTCTTCCGTCAAGCCTCTTTACAATTTTTGAATAACTACTCATAGGAAATATATTAAAGTAAACAAAATTAGAAGTTAAAATGTTTTTGCTGTAATTCTTCTTCCATGTGTCATATTCCTCAGGATTTAGGAGATCATGGCTCTCCACAACTTTCTATCTCGTGTGGTTCTTAGCAGTTTTCTCCCTATGCTACGGCGGCGAAACACTGCGTTCCGCCATCCATTCACATAATCTCAAGTAAGTGGCTCTCTACCTTCCACTATCAAACTTGCCCTCAATATTCCCCGGGAGTGTTACAATTTTCATGCCTTCCTTCCTCATTATGTATCCATGGAATTTCATAATCTATGATCCTCTATTAATTTTGAGTATAAGTGTCCTTTCTGTTGCCATTTTTTTTAAGACTTCCTTGTTGCTTACTCGCTCCGCCTATGGAATTTTCAGCAACATCATGTAGCATATATTTCTGCTGCTTCTAGTTTTTTTTTTTACTCATCCTTGGAAAAATTGTTCAACATTCGCTGCTATATAAGAGGATGCATACAACATAGCAATGAACATTCCTTTCTCTGTTTCTAACGATTTTTTTCCCTTTCTCGACACTTTGCTTAATTTCTGCAATGTTTTTCGCTATTTCAAGGCATTTTCGGATCTCGGTGTCGCATTTTCCATCAGCTTCCCAGATATTTGAACATCTGCATCTGTCTGATGTATATATCTCCAGTTCAGAACTCGCATCATGGGTCCTTACTCTACTTGATAATCATATTTTTATCTTCTTACTGTCGATGATACGTTCTTCTTTCTCTCTTCCTTCTGACACCTTATCTATGAGGTCCTGTAAATTCCTTTCCGAGTCTGTTATTAAAAGTTTCATCTACATATCTTATATTGCTACGATTGTGCCCACCCCTAAAAAGTCCTTGCAGGGTCCCCAGTTCTCTTAGGGCGGCCCTTCTGTAAAAGTTGAATAAATCTGGGGAGAAGATCCGAGTTCTTCTGTCAAGCCTCTTTACAATTTTTGAATAACTACTCAATATATTTTTCTCCGTAAGTAAGCAGTTTGCTTACAGCATAAATTCTGGATTATTCTAACATCTTTTCCAGATAGATTCTAGTTTTCCCAGCAGTTCAAATTGATCGGTGTGTTGACCTTGCTTTCGAGTGATCTACAAAACATAATGGCAAATCATTCTGCACTTGTACTGCTCTCTCTGATATCATTCTATCAAGAATATCACATTACTTGTTCCGATATACTTGACACTATTCTTGACCAATTTCCGATCTAATTCTGCTTTGTAACCATCAAGATACGCACCATTAGTTTTGTTATATGGCTTAATAAACTGATTGTTATATGACCTTCACATAAATATGAAATAATTAAAAATATTTTAACCATTCCCCTTTTTTAAAATCAAGCAAAAAAGAAACACGTCTCATCATTCGTCCCACTTTTCTTTACGATACAAATATGAAAAGAAATAAATTTAAATTGGGTTAAATTTGATTTCAGTGTAGTGCCAGGATAACAGTCATTCGAACAATAAGACGGTTTTACAGATGGCGGGCTTTAAATGCTTTTAAAAAGACATTTATTCTAAATTAAGGAACAAGTGGTTTTGTTACGCACAGTGGCCATTAATAATTAAGTCTTCAATGTTAAATGAAACAGTATTTAATGGCGCAAATAAATACTTAACAAGAACAACGAAGTAAAAAGTCAACCAAAGATAATTAACCATTTCAGTGAATACCGTGTTAGTAGCGCGGCTCAGCTTAACGTCTGGTAAATCCTAAATTAAAAGCCACATCATTGACGCACACTAATTCGACTGGATCGTTCTACTCAATAGTCCCACAATAATCACCGCAGTCAGTAGCCTGACACCGCTATTTATACACCTGGTGGAAAACATATATTCCTAATCCAGAGTGTCACGCTCAAACCTCGGTGTCGGCAGTTATTCATTTTCTTCCTATATGACAAGTGGTAAGAACATATACTTTTAAATATTAGGTTGGTGAAAAATAATGACGTAATAATGTCGTTTTTTGACTCATTTTTTAACGTCAAAAACGACATTATTACGTCATTATTTTTGCACCAACCTAATACAAAGCAAATAATTTTCTCTGGAGTTATGACAGGCCTATGATAATATTAACTCGAGGATGTAAAAAGAATTTTCGAAACATATTTCGAGAATCTTCGACACAGCCAAAGGTTCGTCTTTGATGTTCTTTGTGACTATTTCTTAATACTTCCGTGTTCTGTCTCTAGTATTTTCAGTATTCATCGGTAGAACGACTGTAGCTTCATATTTGTTTGGTAGAATCTACTAAGAAAATCACTGTCGATTTATGTCTTTTCTTCACGCGTGAAGAAATTGTCCAACCTTATCTGCCATATAACTCCTAGCGAAGTTTTTTTTTTTCTGGCACAATGCATTTTTTAGTTTCTGTAAAGCATAATTCAAGATTTCTATATTCATATAGTCTTCACATCTATTGATAACCTTATATTCTTTGTATCTATCGATATTCCTATATGTTTCGGATCATTCGATATTCCATATTCTTCGGATCTTAATGATATTTCTATAGTCTTTGTATCTTCGATATTTCTATATACTTTGGATCTTTGATATTCCTGTATTCTTCGAAGCTTTCGATATTTCTCTATCCATGGGATCTTTCGATATTCCTATATTCTTCAGATTTTTTGATATCCCAGTATCCTTCGATTCTTTCGATATTCCTGTATTCTTTGGATCTTTCGATATTTCTATATCCTTCGGATCTTTTGATATTCATGTATTCTTTGAATCTTTCGATATTCTTATATCTTTCAAATCTTTCAATATTCCTGTATTCTTCGGATCTTTCGATATTTCTGTTTTCTTCGTATCTTTCAATATTCCTATAGCCTTCGAACCTTTCAATATTCCTGTAATCTTCGGATCCTTTGATATTCCTATATCCTTCAGGTTTTTCGATATTACTGTATTCTTCGGATCTTTCAATATTCCTATATGCTTCAGATCTTTTGATATCCCTATATACTTCGATTCTTTCAATATTCCTGTATTCTTTGGATCTTTCGATATTCTTATATCTTTTGGATTTTTCGATTTTCCCATATCTTTTGGACCTTTTGATATTCCTATATTCTTCAGATCTTTCTATATTCCTATATTCTTCGAATCTTTCGATACTCCTATATTCTTTGGATTTTTCAATATTCTTGTATTCTTCAGATCTTTTAATATCCCTATATCATTCGGATGTTTCGATATTCCTGTATTCTTCGCATCTTTCGATATTCCTGTATTCTTTGGATATTTCGATATTCCAACGTCCTTTGGATCTTTCGATATTCCTTTATTCTTTGAATATTTTGATATTCCTAAATTCTTTGGATCTTTCAATATTCCCATATCCTTCGGACCTTTCGATATTCCTAAATCTTTCGAACCATTCAATTTTTCTATAACCTTCGGATCTTTCAATATTTCTTTTTCCTACGGATCTTTTGATATTCCTTTATCCTACGGATCTTTCGATATTCCTGTATTCTTTAGATCTTTCAATAATCCAAATTCCTTCAGATCTTTTGATATTCTTGTATTCTTCGGATCTTTCAATATCCCTATATTTTTCGGATCTTTCTATATTCCTATATCCTTCGGATCTTTTAATATTCCTGTATTCTTCGGACCATTCAATATTCCATATTCTTCGGATCTTATGGTAATCCTATAGTCTTTGGATCTTTCACTATTCCTATATTCTTCCGATCTTTCGATATCCCTATATGCTTCGCATTCCTGTCTTATTTTTTGTCTTTTCTTACTTCACTACCTACACAGCAAAATCTTCACACATGTTTCATTTTGACGTTCTTAATACATAACTCAAGTTTGGGCTGCTACAATGAACTCGACTGGAATTCAAACTCAGTTTTTCGGTTCCTCAATCCGAGCCACTATACATTACTCCACTGTAAACAGCAGGAGGGACTGGGTCCTATAAATTCTTGACAAACACCAAAGAAGGATTTGTAATGTAATCGATTTCTGATTTCGCTTTAGTCACTTTCTCACCGACGTAATGTAGCTACCGTCTGTCTTTTCTACAAATATGTTCATGGAAGTTGCTCTGACAAGATTTTTTCCCTGGTGACCCGACTCCATGAATTTAAGCGCGTTACTAGATTGGCATCTAGGTCCCACACTTTTACTGTTGAAATAGCTAAAATCGACCGCCACTTATACTCCGACTTATACTCTATTTGCGCCCTTCTCGTCTGTGAAATTCTCTTCTGTTTAATTGCTTCCCTGATAAGATTAAAAAAAAAAAAGATTAAATCACCATCTTATATCCAAGATGGTCTGAATTCAGAGTTTTCATTTTCCTATGTTAGTCGTCAACCAAGGATATAGGACCCAGTCTATCCCGCTACGAACACATACTTGGAGGAAGAAGAGATGGATTCATATATTTTCCAAGCGTATAAGCGAATGTCATGAACTCGACTGAAATTTGAACTCTGCTCTCCGATTCCTCAATCAGAGCTACAATCCATTATCCCACCGCACATCCACACTATATTGAAATAATGTCTGGCAAAACATTATCTCTTCGCGTGTTGGAGTATAAGAAACTATAATTCACACTCTGGTAGACACCCACATACATCTTTCTTGCTAAATTTACTATCTACAATTTCACACAATCATTTAGCTATCACTCAGTTGGCGATGTCTGTCACCTTTCTTTTTTTCGTATCACGCTTAGCAAAAAAACAAACAAACAATAAACATATCAAGCCCGTACCTGTTTATGCTGTTCATATGACCCCGTCTAACGCTGTTTTGTTTAACACTGCATTTGTTTTAGAAACGTATCGACGGCGCTAATCGAAGTATTAGTATATGAATATTTGCAAAGAGTTAATCTATAAGCGGATATATCATAACGCCTGGAAAGTAAACAACTGTAAACAATGATGGAAATTCATGAAGAATATTTCGTCTGTGAATTATTAGCCAAACGAAATATATATTTATACACACACACGCACACACAAGTATATATATATATATATATATATATATATAGCATACATAAAAAGTTAACTGGCGCAGTAACGTATTGATTAATTATTATGAGAATAATTTTTCCATATATATATATATATATATATATATATATATATATATTTGTCCCAATGAAAGCCTGCTTCCAATATATATATATATATATATATATATATATATATATATAATGAGGTTATTGACAAATTACACACACACACACACACACACGCATATATATATTCCATGGTCATAATTTATTCCATTGGAATCGTAAATACGATCCAATTCATCAGACCTACAAATTAAAAAAGAAAAAGAAAAAGAAAGTATTTTGTAGGTTGATGAATTGGATTGTATTTACGATTCCAATGGAATAAATTATGACCATGGAATATTAGTGTTTAAGCCTTTTTATTATATCCTTACTCTGTCCTGGACATTGAGTTCTACCTGGATTTTATCCTCTCGGAAATTTTTTATTCTAAAATATACATGTGTATATATGCACCTGTGGATTTTGCATATATATGTATATTTACCACTAATATTATCATATATATATATATATATATGTGTGTGTGTGTGTGTCGGCTAATATTATGCATCATACAAATACGCATATATATATATATATATATATATATATATATATATATATATATATATATATATATAAAGAGATAGAGATAGAGAGAGAGAATCGAAACCTGACAGAATTAGCGTTAGTCGGAGAATCTACCTTCAATTTAAGTGTATTTTTAGATAAAGAGACCTGCGAATGAGATGTATATTCGTTTTAGCGAAGAGTATTGTTTGACTAGCAGTAATATATATATATATATATATATATATATATATATATATATATATATATGGTATAACATGAATGACAAGCTATTTTTTCTAGATTTTTATTATATTTTCCTTATATGCGAACAAGTCTTTTCTTTCTGGACTGTATGTGTGAGGAAATTGTACAGATGTTTGTTGAATCCGAGCGCTTTCAGCCAATCTATTAGCCACGTTTGAACGAACTTATTTATGCTATTATAATAAATGGTCTGTAAGTGCTATTGTAGACAGTCTAAAAGTTTCTGTAAATTAGATATATTCTTAATACCCAAACATGCCCAACTGGTGTCTGTGTCTCGGACGAAAACAAATTCATATATAATTATGTCGGACATAACACTACTTGCCTATCAGGACGGATGGCCCAACACCTTTCTGACCAAAACTCCACAAAGATATTTAAACCAGTATGGATATTTAAGAACATCGAGTTGCAACATACTATACACAAAGAAAAATATGATACGAAACTACAAATGATAAAAGTACCTTAAAATAATAGAAGTCCAAATAGAATATATATATATATATATATATATATATATATATATATATATATATATATATATATAGTTGGATTGATGTGAGTTGGTGACCCTGGGTTTCACGTTATTTTCGATCGTCAGGTTTGACGATCGCAAATAACGTGAAACCCAGGGTCACAGACTCACATCAATCCAACTATATATGTTAGCTCTATAACTGATATTGAGCGCTTTCCAATAAGTACCACGCATATATAATATATAAATAATATATATATATAAAATTGCATATCTCTCTCTCTCTATATATATATATAAATATATATATAAATATAAATATATGTATATATATATGTATATATATATATATATATATATATATATATATATATATATATATATATGTATGTACTACTATTAGATATCCTACAAATACGTATATATATATATATATATATATATATATATATATATGTATGTATGTATGTACTACTATTAGATATCCTACAGATACATACATACATATATATATATATATATATATATATATATATATATATAATTAAATCAAAAATTATTAACACTATGAAAAGTACGTTTTACTAAATCATAAGCGAGATAAAAAAATACTAATCAATACAAAGTAAACAACTATTAATACGGTTACGCTGTTGATCGTATTCAGGAATTAAGAATTTATTTACATTTCAGCAACTTTTAAAATTTAGATGCCATTTACAATAACAGAAAGAAATCCTGGCAAATGCCAATAGCTTAGCCTAATGTGCTAACTATGAACGATCGTTTGGAAATCACTATATCCAAAAAGTCCAAAGAGAAACCTTTTTTTTTCCCATACAAGTAAAATACAGTAAAAACAACTTAACAGAAACAACACTCTAATCACTTTTAATGAAACATGTTCTAGAGATTGTTTCCTGAACAAATACACAACTGTATATATATATATATATATATATATATATATATATATATATATATATATATATATATATTAATCATTTCACTAAAATAAAAGCGATGATGCCACTAAGATGCAAGGTGTTTATTGAGAATAAGAATAAGAGGAGAAAATGTTGTTGAAGAGAGAGAGGACAATAAAAAACGACCAATGTATGTGACAGAAACAAGACTAAATTTCGTAGTTGACTCGAAACCAAAACCAATAAATGTTCCACTAACGAGAAAGGCGCACAGAAAAAAATCTTCTTTCCTATTTTTGCATCAATAGTATTATTTGTTAATACGCTTGCAAAGGTATGAAACCTCTATGGATAGCTAAGCGGGACAGACCGGATTCTATAGCCTTTTTATAGCAACTGGTCTACCACAGAAAGAAATGGCAACCTAGTGCGGGAAAAAAATGTCTCGTCAGTCGTGTATCGAAAGATACATGATCGCCTAATCATATATCCCACCTGGCACATAACTTACTGTAATTATCTACCAAATAAATAATGAAAAAATAAAAAAGAAAGAAAATAAAAAAGAAAGAAAGAAAAATAAAAAAGAAAGTAAGAAAAGTAAAAAAGAAAGAAAAGTAAAAAAGAAAGAAATAAAAATAAAAAAGAAAGTAAGAAAAGTAAAAAAGAAAGAAAGAAAATTAAAAAAAAGAGAGAAAAGTAAAATTAAAGAAAATTAAAAAAGAAAAAATTAAAAAATAAAGAAAATTGAAAAATAAATAAAATTAAAAAAGATAGAAAAGTAAAAAAGTATAAAAGAAAGAAAAGTAATAAAGAAAAGTAAAAAAGAAAGAAAGAAAATTTAAAAAAGAGAGAAAAGTAAAATTAAAGAAAGTTAAAAAAGAAAAAATTAAAGAATAAATAAAATTAAAAAATAAATAAAATTAAAAAAGATAGAAAAGTAAAAAAAAGTATAAAAGAAAGAAAGAAAATTAAAATAAAAATAAAGAAAATAAATGAGAATTTCATCGGTAAAAGAAATTTTTTTTCCGATCTCAACTTCAGAGCAATTTGCTATTTAATTGTCGCTAATGTCATCAAGTCATAAATACAGTTTTTCTGCCCCCAGCAAGCTACGGGTAAAATCGTAGATTAGACTGGGGATCTTGGTGATGAAACTGATACAGGAGGAGGAAAACTTCTAAAACCGCGGAGTATACAACGGATGTCCTTTCTAATATATTTCCCAAGAAATCATACCATCTGACAGATATTTTAAAAGGGAGCTGCCGATAGTCATGGAAACTTAATCTTAAAAGTATAAAGCATTTAAACAAAAATCTAAAATTCTATTACACAGTAATAATAACTGATTTCCTTATTTTAATTTCACAAAAAGCCTTCTCAACAACATCTGTAAACAACTTGCCATATTGAATGCTGAATGCTCACTGCCAAACCTACGAACTGTATATAACAGTGATCTAAGATTGGTGAGAATCAACGCAAAGTGTGTGAATATGTAATACAATCAGTATGGCCCGGTGTTGCCCGTGCTTGATTAAAAAATCGTACGACTCATACAGCAATCGCTTTCACTTGACTTAAAATATTTTTGCCCTTCCTTGTCTTTAAAGGAGTGCCATTTGCCGTGCTGATGTTGCTACATACCTTACTTCTTGCCTATCTCACACTGCGAATCTTTTCTAAGCTCTATACTAAACAATAAATCTGTTACGAAAAAAGAACTAAACAAAATGAACACAAAACGATCACCTTTAAAAAAAAGCACTCGTAACTGGAAAAACCCTATGAAAAAAGAATGTTAACAACAAATACTTTTTCACACCAAACCCAGTTCTGCGGAATCAGAATCAACGTTGAGTTTAAGCAAGCGAATGAGCCAATTGGAGTAAAGTGCCATGGAGATTTAAAATTTTCTCACTTGTGACAAATACAGCTATCGATTATTTTTTGCATGCTAGCATGCTAGTTAAAATTCCTGTCAGTCAGCTGTTGGCTCTCACGCTGGCCAATAGAATCTTCCTGCCTATTCGTGGCAGCCAGCTATAGGCTCTCACTCTGGCCAGTACAAAATGGCCGCAAACAACATGAAAATTGCCGTAGAAGCATGAAAAAATCGATTATTTCCACTATCAATGGGAGTTGGGAAATGCAAAGTCGGTCTTGTTCTTTGCACTTACTTGGAGCATGTGCATGTAAATTTTGGTGCATATCCGTCGAAAATTGCGACCGTGTATTCGTTACACACACACACATCCTGCCTTTTATAGATAGAGATGTAATATCTGATATGTTAAAGAATGATGAACAATCTCTTCATATCTTTCAGAAGCTAAGCAAATTATTGTGAGTTAGGAAAAATTTAGAAGAAAAATATGCTGGATTACTAATATTTAATATCCAATATGGCATTAAATTATGGATACATGAAAAAGAGTTTTGAAGCCTCGTGGTTCTCCAGAAGAATTTTACGAGAAAATGTGATTAAATTTTAGCAGAAATAGGAACAATAAAAAGGTCATAATTTCAAATCAAAAAGATAAAATGGATTTTCAGAAACTCATAGTGAGAAAATATTGTCTGGAGAAATTAATACTCACGGGACATCCTGAAGGAGAGAGAAGTAGAGGAAACAACAAGTGATCTAATTAATCTAGTTTGAGTTGATGGATGACTGAACTAGAAGAGAGAGAGAGAGAGAGAGGGGTGGGGAGAGAGGTGGGGAGAGAGAGGGGGGTGAGAGGGGGGAGAGAGAGAAGGGGGTTGTAACAACTCAAAATATACTTGGATAAACAAAAGAGATAGTTATAGACAGCTATGAATGATCAAGTTCTGAATGATCATACAGAAAAGAGAAATATTTCAAGAGATTCTCAGAGGAACTTTACATCATGACTGTAAATATCATCAATAGATTTGCTAAGGCATAACTTCTTTTTTTTTTTTTTTATTGAAATCAGGTTGGGACTGGTAGAATTAATACGAGAATTTATTCGGTTTAGTTTGATACTCAATGAAGGTCAAAAATTTTTACCGGGAGGAGCTTCCTTACAATAGGGCTGAAATAGAGGTTTAGTACTTAAAGTATAGTATAAATTACAACTGCAGCTTTGTGGCTCATATTGGATGATTGTGGGAATGCTTTTCGTTTAATACCGTTTAAAGAAGGTAGGTGCAGGGTTGATGTCCTAACCAGAAGTTGAGATCAACAATTCACCAGATGCCATTGGTTACATATTATCAATCGGTCGGTCCATATTCACGGGGTAGGGTCTATCATAGGCGAATATTAAAAAAAAAAACAAACAAACAAAACTACCAGAGAGAATATTCTTGTTCACATGAACACGAATGTAGATTGATTGATTCGTTTTTTACGATTTATCAACACTTTGATGGTTATTTAAAGCCGTATTTGTTTTTAGAATGTCAGAACTTTTGGGGGAGGAGATAAAAATTGTTTAGTGATACAAGTTTAATAATTAAGCCACAGCTGGGGTGGGAGAAGGGGTAAATTCACACCTCTTCAAAGAATATTTGCGCGTAAGTGAATATATATCGAACACACCGGGATTTAAAACTCGGCTCTCCGATAAACAATTCCGAGCCATTATCAATTAAACCAACCGCACACCCAAGCTATTGCATCCGGTATTCCCAAGCAGTTACCCGTTTAGGTACTGACCAGATGGGATGTTGCTTAACTTCGGTGATCGTACAGGAAGCAGTGTTTCAAGGCGATGTGCCTCTAAGTCACGAGAATGTACAAATCATTTCAAGTTTCACCCATGTTTTGCCAAAATAGACGGTGATTTCCTGGTTTAATCGATTCTGGCGTTACAGGGTTAACGGTAAAATTTGGTCTTATCAGAAAAATCACACAGAGGATTTATTGCTGAACTTGTAGTATTTAGAATAGCAAAAGATGTAAAATCTTCGAATTTTCCAAACACGATTTGAATATTTTTTTTCTCACAGATTTAAAGATATTTTTCTCATTTGTTCGTTGTTTTTCATTGTTGCCTTTTGTTTTTGTCTACACGTTTGCGTCTGACACATTCATATTTTTTTTTTATTATGATTGGTTTTTGTTCCGTGTTTATTGGTTGTTATTATTATTATCATTGTTATTATTATTCAATTTATGACACTTTTCCTCAAGACAAGTTTTTTTTTATGGCTCAAGAATAACTTATTTTGATTATTTAAAAATCATTGAGAGAAAAACAAAAATATATGCCCACAAAAAGACAGCATAATCTGTGCAACGTAAACTACAAATATGACAAGTATGAACTCAAACTAGTTTTATACAGATTACAAGAAAGAAAAATCATTACAGGAAAATCGCTCAACTCGGAAAGTTAGAAAGAAAACTAAAGAACGAAAAATAAAATTCTCAGTCATAAGATTTGACATTTATGCCAGAAATTGAAAGGAAAACTGAATTCTCCAATGAATTCATTTGTGTAGCCGTTCAAACTGATACTGTGTAAAGAGATATTTTTTCATGTCGATCAGGTCTAGCATTTACTGATATCTGTTGCATGAAACAAAGCCACAACTATGCGATCATGAAGCATTGATTAAAATAAACAAACTTGTTTAATAACGTTGCGAACCAGTGAGTTCTTGATATAAGTCAGTGTTTAAATCAACGATTTGAATAACCAAAAATACCCCTAAACATTTTCCTTCCGATATAAGTAAATTCTATAACTTACTTTTTCTACGCATTTTTTTTTCTTTCTTTGTTCACCCTTTTCGCTCCTTTTATTTTTTTCTTTATTTCATTTAGTCTCTATTCTTCCAAAATACGTTTCGTCTTTGGTATGACGATAAACTAGATCCAGTAGCATGAGTTCTAATCGGGAGATTAGAGGTATTGAGATACGCAGAACCATCTCGTAACGGCTGTTGTTCACATGGTTCACTGATCCTGGGTGGTAGTACCAGCTATGAGCAAATAGTACCCCCAAACAAAAATCAACATAAATTTTATAATAAAACGACCAACAATACGTTTATTAGGAAAATAACAATCAATGCAATACAAAAAAATATAAAAATACATTTTTATAGTAAAATTACTAACAATGGATTTTATGATCTACAAATATATTTTTAATCTGAAAGTATAAAATTATGTAAAAACTATTTAGATTTCGACATTAAATAACCCATAGTGATATTGATATGCCACTCAACAATATCTACCAACGATCCAAAGTACAATAGTTTGCTACTTATTATATATTATATTATAATATAATGGGTTGACCAGAAAGTCCTGACCCATGTAGGAAGCGGAAAGATCCTATCTTTGTAACCGGAGATAGGACTTGTTCCAATTTCATGGGATTACACAATACACACAGACAGAACAATCAAAGCTAACCGCCCAGACATTGTTAATGGAGACCGCAAACAAAAAAGTGCCTTCTTTTTTATATGGCAGTCCCTGCGAACTGCAATGTATCTTTGAAGATCTTCAAAAAGTAATCAAGATACAAAAACTTTGAAATCGAAATCTCAAATATGTGACACAAGGGAACATCAACAATCCCTGCTGTAGTTGGAGCCCTCGGATTGTTTGGAAAAGATTCCAGTAGACTAATTGAATGGATCTCTGGAAGCCCCTGCCTTAAAGAAATACAAAAAAAATTGTTCTCACGAGTAAACCCCACACCTTAAGAAAGGCCTTATCTATGTAAAATATATTTTTTGTCAATGGGAAATCCCGTATGCAGTTTCTGACCTCAGGTCTCTGGGCGGGACCCGGAACGAAATGTGTACACACCAGAAATCAAAGGAAATAAAATAATTAATCTAATGTGTAGACTAGCGCAATTTCAGATTACTGTTTCTCCAGGTTAGCATACGGCAAGAAAATATCGCTTCCAAATTAATTTGAAGATGTTTTGAAACTACGTCTTAAGATTTCAGATTAGGACTCCAAGGCATTAAATTCTGTTTATTTAATTTTAATTATTGATGCAGATCTTACGTAGAAGATTAAAGGGGCCGATGGTAGCCAGGATCATCGAGTTAATGCAAACGTTTCTTTACTTAGCTGCATAGTATGTGCTTCGTCAGGGTTACATAGAAAAAATCCCAAAATATTAACACGTGTCAAATGAGAGCGTATTTAAGACATTCTTTATTTTAGTTGTTGAACATCCTTTTATGTGCCATGTCCTTTCATAATCTGTGAGATCGTAACTGACAGCAACTTTCTGTTTGGTAATTTCTTTCGACGCTTTCTTCTCGTTTCTAATGTGTCTTTTTTCCTTCAGGATGTCGGCTACTATGGCTCCCGACAAATTCATATCCCTTGGAACTTTAAGCAATTTTCGTCAAAATACTATCCCTCCTAGGCCTTGTTCTGCTATACATTTATATATGATTGTTAAGCATTTTACTTGCAGTTTCCATTATGTTTTCATTATGTAATATCAGTGTCAATTGCACCAAACCTTCTTTCCTCAATGTGTTTCTATCCATGTCAACTAACTCTTTCTGATTATCAGTGTCCTTTTCGTTCGCATCTCCCTTAAAACCTTCTTGGTGTTCAGATACCCTCTCGGTGGTATTTTCAGCTACTTCTGCAGAACAACGTCTCTATTGCTTCAAGTCTTCTCTACACGTGTGAGAGAATTACTCAGCATTCATTGTCATATGAAATGATTGGTGTTACGTTGAAGACCAATATCTTCTTCGTTTCTCTGTCTTTTCCTTGTTTCTTAAGGCGTCCTGGGTATGACGCTAAACTACATGAAGCAGCAAGCCCGCTGATCGGGAAGCTTTGGGGAATGTGGAACGACCTCTTAATTGTTGCTGTTCCCAGATTCACTCTGATCCAGTATCTGTGTGTGTGGAGAGGGGGCAGCACCTGTTAGTGTCCCCGATATCGGCAAATAGTTAACTCCAAAACTAGGCTGAAAACACTATGATAGTATAAAAATGGAATTTTATAGTGAAGATACTAGTAATACATTTGACTCTCGAAAAACCTCTCTTTGCGAAAATAAGCTAATGAAACTGATCACTATCTATAAAAGGCAGGATGTGTGTATGTCTGTGTAACGAATGCACGGCCGCAATTTTCGAAGGATTTGGACCAAAATTTACATGTACATGCTCCAAGTTAGCGCGAAGGCCAAAATCGACTTTGCATTTCCCAACTCCCATCGATAGTGGAAATAATCGATTTTTTCATGCTTCTACGGCAGTTTTCATGTAGTTTGCGGCCATTTTGTACTGGCCAGAATGAGAGCCTATAGCTGGCTGTCGCGAATAGGCAGGAAGATTCTATTGGTCAGCGTGAGAGCCAACAGCTGACTGACACGAATGTTAATTAGCATGCTAGCATGCAAAAAAAAAATCGATAGCTGCGTTCGTCACAAGTGGGAAAAATTTAAATCTGCATGGCACTTTACTCCAATTGGCTCATTCGCTTGCTTAAACTCAACGTTGATTCTGATTCCGCAGAACTGGGTTGGGCGTGAAAAAGTATTCGTTGTTCACATTCTTTTTTCATTCAGTTTTTCCAGTTTCGAGTCCTTTTTAAAGCTGATCGTCTTGTGTTCATTTTGTTTAGTTCTTTTTTCGTAACAAATTTAATTTTCAGTATAGAGCTTAGAAAAAATTTACAGTGTGAGATAGGCAAGAAGTAAGGCATGTAGCAACGTCAGCACGGCAAAGGGTACTCCTTTAAAGGCATGGAAGGGCAAAAATATTTTAAGTTAAGTTACAGCGATTGCTGCATGAGTCGTAAGATTTTTGAATCAAGCACGGGCAATGCCAGGCCATGCTGCTAGTCTCCTAAAAGAATACATGTTCGATTCATACGGCATTAAATAACCTGTTGAGGTGATATGCCATAAAACAAAATAAATGAAATCGAATAAAAATACGTCAATGAAACCTAATCTATAAATTGATGTCTTATAAAGAATACATACTCACTTTATACGAACCTAATCGAAAAACCTTGTCGGCATTAAATAACCCGTTTAGATTGATAAATGTCTAAAACAAAATAAACCAAACGAAACCAAGCCTGTTTGTTAATGATCTGCTTAGCTTCAGAAAGTCGTCTTTCACTATTGCAAGGTGCTTTCGGATTTCGGTATCAGATTCTACACTGTTAAAATATTTCTCAAGTAGTGAAATTTCTTACTTTAATCAATCTCTAATTCGTCGCACGCGTCCTGCTTTATTCCCTTCTTCTTACATTTTATAGTTGTTCCTTCCTTTGTGCTTTCCTTTACTGTTTTGTCTATGCGTGCCTGCGGTTTACAGCCATATCACATTGAAACCCGGAATGATAATCGAAATTAAGTAACATCGAGAGTAAGTAATACCTAGATGGGTAACTTCTTGGGAATAACAGGTGCTGCAAGCTTTGATGCCAGTATAGGGTAATTGATAATGGCTTGGAATTATTAATAGAAAAGCAGAGTTCCAAATCTATTTGGATCTCGTTATATTCCCTTACGCTCAAATACCCTTGGGAATGACATTAATCTATCTCTTCTTTGTCCAATTATGGGTTGATTAGTAAAAGTTTTATCACTAAATCATTATTATATCCAAAATATGAATAAATTGTTACGATTGCTACAATCTTACTAAAAATATTTTCTGACATTAAATAACTTGCAAAGGGTTGATAAACCGTAGAAAATGAATGAACGAATCAATATGTGTTCCTATATTTAATAGATTCTGCCACCTATAATAAGAAGGAGTAGTAAGAGTAACGAGGGAGTCGCTCAGTGGGTCATTCTGAAGTCGGACAACCAGCTGACCGGTTGAACTCCCTGCCTTCGGGTGGGGAGGAACCCGAACGAGGCTACACCGAAGGGCGGAGTCTCTTTCCAGGATGTAAACCGACCCTGAACCCGTTTATACGGGTTCAAAGGGCATATTTTTGGCCGAGCCCACGGTCTCGGAGATCCCACGTTAAACCGGCCTTGTGCCACATGATGCCCTCGTGGTGGTGACTAAATACCGTCGCGCAGTCGATGTCGGACGACAGTTAGTCGAATACTAAACTTTCAGCGACCACAACTAGATTACTCTGCGTTATACCTATTATATCAAGTTCCTAACGTTTTGTACGTCGAACCTATTTTAGGACCGACTTAGTACAAATACAAGCCTCCACTGTGAAATCACTCCATAACATGCAGTTTTCTTTCTGCCATAAAAGCCGCATCGTTCTCATATCTTATATTGCCAATCTTGTGCTTACCAACAATATATCCTGGTAGGACTTCTAGTTCTCTTAGGATCGACTCTCTGTAAATGTTAAATCCTATAATATTATTATATATAAGTGCATCTGGTCCGGTCACAGTAATCTGCACTCGGTGGTTAAGGACTCAATGCTATCCCCCGATCCGATATAGTATTGAGTGTAAAGTCTATTTTAGCATGTTCTGGGGTGAGATACTCTACAGCATGTTATGGGGAGCCTTAATTGTCCGCATCGTGAATAGATATGTCACAAGAAGAATATCTATATAGTAAATGAACGAACTTTAATTATATTTGCAGTTTATAAATATCTATATAAATCAAGTGTATTAAGTATTGATTCGTGATATCTGTAATGAAAATCTTCACTCAACTTTATTACCACTCGGAAATTATATTAATTAGTGATTATAAATAGTTGGATATTTTCTTAGTAATCAACTTAATCATGAAAGTCTAATTTATAATAAATACACACTCAAGCACTAGAAAAAGAGGAGATGAATGAAATCAAATTCGTTATCTAGAAATGATTAAGTTTTGATCAATTTTTCTTGTCTCGTAATTAAATTTGCATGTTACTGAGAGAAATAAATTGTAAATAAAAGTATTAGGTTGGTGCAAAAATAATGTCGTTTTTTGACGTATTTTTTAACGTCAAAAAACGACATTATTTTGCACCAACCTAATAGTTTCCAGTTTTAAAAAACAGATATTTTATGAAATTGCATTTAAAGTTACGATAAGGGGAAAATAAAAACAGAGGAAACGATAAATAAAAATAGCAAATTACTTTGAAAGAATAAAGTATGAATGAAATAAAGAAAACAATAAAAGAAACAAAAAGGGGTGGGGGCGAAGAAAGAAAGAAAGAAAGAAAGAAAGAAAGAAAGAAAGAAAAAAGAAAGAAAAAAAGAGAAACAATGAATGAAGGAAACATTGAAACAAAGACAGAAACAAAGAACGAGGAAAACATGGAAACAAAGAGGGACACAAAGGGTGAGGGGGACGTGGGAGCAAGGAGAGAAACAAAGAGTGAGGAGACGAGGAAACAAAGAGACAGAGTGAGGGAAACGTGGAAACAAAGAGAGACACAAAGAGCGATGGAGACGTGGAAGAATGGAGAGGAACAAGAGTGAGGAGACAAGGAAACAGAAAGACACAATGAGTAAAGGAGTCCTCATGGCAAAGAGGGAAGCAAAGAGTGAAGGAGACGTGGGAACAAAGAGAGACACAAAGAGTGAGGGAGACCTTGAAACAAATACAGACACAAAGAGTGAGGGAGACCTTGAAGAAAATAGAGACACAAAGAGGGAGGGAGACCTAGAAACAAATAGAGACACAAAGTGTGAGGGAGACCTTGAAACAAAGGGAGACACAAAGAGTGAGGGAGACCTTGAAACAAACAGAGACACAAAGAGTGAGGGAGACCTAGAAACAAATAATGACACAAAGAGGGAGGGAGACCTTGAAACAAAAGGGGACACAAAAAGTGAGGGGGACCTTAAACAAAGGGAGACACAAAGAGTGAGGGAGACCTAGAAATAAATAGAGACACAAAGAATGAGGGAGACCTTGAAAGAATTAGACACAAAGAGTGAGGGAGACCTAGAAACAAATACTGACACAAAGAGGGAGGGAGACCTTGAAACAAAGGGGGACACAAAGAGTGAGAGAGACCTTGAAACAAATACAGACACAAAGAGTGAGGGAGACCTTGAAGAAAATAGAGACACAAAGAGGGAGGGAGACCTAGAAACAAATAGAGACACAAAGTGTGAGGGAGACCTTGAAACAAAGGGAGACACAAAGAGTAAGGGAGACCTTGAAACAAACAGAGACACAAAGAGTGAGGGAGACCTAGAAACAAATAATGACACAAAGAGGGAGGGAGACCTTGAAACAAAAGGGGACACAAAGAGTGAGGGGGACCTTAAACAAAGGGAGACACAAAGAGTGAGGGAGACCTAGAAATAAATAGAGACACAAAGAATGAGGGAGACCTTGAAAGAAATAGACACAAAGTGTGAGGGAGACCTTGAAACAAAGGGGGACACAAAGAGTGAGGGAGACCTTGAAACAAATAGAGACACGAAGTGTGAGGGAGACCTTGAAACAAAGGGAGACACAAAGAGTGAGGGAGACGTGGAAGCAAAGAGAAAACTAAAGTGAGAGAGAGTGAGACATGGAAACAAAGAGAGATACAGTGAGCGGGAGAGTCGTGGTACAAAGACAGATAGAAAAAGAGAGAGTGAGACGTGGATACAAAGAGTGATACAAAGAGCGAGAAATATGTGGAAAGAGAGACACGAAGAGCAAGAGATACGTATACAGGTGCAAGAGAGTCGTGGAACCAAAGTACAAGGCAAACGTCGATACAAAGTAGAATGAAGAGGTGGAAACAAAGTTCAAAAGAGATATAGAAGCAAAGTAGAAGAAAGATTTGGATCCAAAGAAGAAAGACTTTGTGATACGTGGAAACAAAGTACAAAGAAGAATTATGTAGAAGTGATACATTGAAACAAATGGAAGGGAGGTGGATACAAAGCGAGATGCTGAAAAACGTAGAATGGAGACTTGGAAACAAAGTAAAAGGGAGACGTAGAAAGAAATCACAAGGGAAACCTGAAAATAAAATACAGGGGAGACTTAGAAGCAAAGCAAAAGGGAGGCGAAGAAACAAAGTAGAAAGGAGGCGTAGAAACAAAAAAACAAGGAATACGTGGAAAAAGTAAATTTGAGACATGGAACCAAAGTATTAGGTCGGTGCAAAAATAATGTCGTTTTTTGACGTTACAAATACGTCAAAAACCGATATCATTTTTGCACCAACCTTATAAATAAGAATATATTGACACAGAGTAAAATCGAGACGTGGAAACAACGTAGAAGGGAGAATTGGAAACAAAGTACACATAAAAGTGTGAACAAAGTACAAGGGAGACGAAGAAACAAGTAGAAGAGAGATATAGAGACGAAGTAGAAGGGTGACATGGAAACAAAGAAGGAGGCTTACGTGGGAAAAAAATAGAAGGGTGACATGGAAACAAAGTACAAGGGAGACGCGGAAAACGTAGAAGGATGACGCGGAAACTTTGTAGAAGAGTGACGCGTAAAGAAAGTAGAAGGGTGACATGGAAACAAAGTACCAGGGAGACACGGAAAACGTAGAATGGTGACGAGGAAACTATGTAGAAGGGTGACGTGTAAACGAAGTAGAAGGGTGACATGGAAACAAAGTACAAGGGTGACATGGAAACAAAGTACAAGGGAGACGCGGAAAACGTAAAAGGGTGACGTGGAAACTATGTAGAAGGGTGACGTGTAAAGAAAGTACAAGGGAGACGCGTAAACATAGTAGAAGGGTGACATGGAAACAAAGTACAAGGGATACGCGGAAAAAGTAGAAGGGTGACGTGGAAACAAAGTAGAAGGGTGACGTGGAAACAACGTAGAAGTGTGACATGGAAACAAAGTAGGACGATTATGTGGAAACAATGCAGAAGGGTGACATGGAAAGAAAATAGAAGGGTGACATGGAAACAAAGTAGAAGGGTGACATGGAAACAAAGTACAAGGGAGACGCGGAAACAGAGTAAAATGGAGGCGTTGAAAATAGAAGGGGGACGTTATAACTAAGAGATGGATACAAAGCACAAGTGAAATATTAAAAAAAAAAACGTAGAAGTCATGGTAAGAAAGAAAAGATGGTATAAACGCAGTGAAACAGCGCGAGAGAAAAAAAGAGAGAAATAAAATATCGAAAGAAAATTTAAGCCAGACAAATGGAAGAAGTCATTTTTAAAGAAAAACAGTTAAGTTAGTTAAAAAAAAAAGAAGTATCTTTTCATGATTTCAATATACCGCTTCCGCTAATTTCGGACATACGGTGTTGCCTTGGCATACTAGTTTAATTCGTTCCAAGACCGTGCTCGTTACTCAAAAGACTCGTATCTCACGTCAATTTGCTCCACTGAAATTAATGGAAATATTTCCAATCCGTTTCAGGGTCCTAAAATTCACTACTGATCATTATACTTACCATGTGAGCCGCCAAGAAATTTTGCAAAATAACAGCATAATGTCACAATGCAACACAACAGAGATCCTTCCAGAGCAGAGGTGATTACGTGTTCTAAGGATACATAACTGAAACTCTTAGTATCTCAAAATTCAGCTCGTATCTCGAGGGAAAAAAACAGCCAAAATCCGGCTGGTGTCTCAAAACACTCGTATGTCGGGACTCTCGTATCTCAAGGTATTACTGTAACTCTCGTTTTCTGAAATCTCGATGGCTTGCGGTAATATCACATTGAAACACCGGTTCTCGTATCATATCCGAAGTTAAGCAACATCGATATTTGTCAGTATCTAGGCGGCTGATCGTTTGGGGATACAAAATGTTGTTGCAAGCTTGGATGTGCGGATGATGCAAAGGATAACGACTCTAAATTGAAAATCGGAGAGCCGAGTTCCAATTCCCGTCGTGTTCACAATGTTCACTTATACACAAATAGATCTGGGAAAGGTATGGATTCTCTTCTATCACATGTTAATTAGAAGGACTTTTATCAGTAAATCCTTATCCTTCCAAAAATATACAATCTAAAAATATTTCTAGCTTTTTAAAAAACTTGCCAAAAGTTGATAAACCGTAAAAAAAAGAGTCAATGAATCAATCCTGAAATCTCAAACCTAATAATTAGCGGAATCACAACAATTTTAATAGTTTGGTTAGCTAGTTTGCTCGCCATACTTCAACGTCTATGTGTCCTTATTAAATGGTGTATGTATAGAAAATAGTGTCTATTCCATGCATTTATATTTAGCCAGTGTTCAGATAGATGAAAGGAGATAAATTTTCGGTGATAATCATAATATCAGCTTGAACATATTTAAGCTCGTCAATATTTTAATTAATATATTATGATATTACAGTAGCAAGCATTGCAATTTTACACATCTCCAGCCATCTAGCATGATGACACCCACTTTTGGATAAATTTACCATAATATCAGCTAAAAAAAAAAGCAAAAAAAAAGCAAGTTCATTAATCTTTTAATTAATATATTATGACATTTCACCTGCTAGCATTCTCCAGACATCTGACACGGTGACACATATCTTTGGAAAAACTTCACCATAATATCAGCCTCAAAATACAAACACATTTAATTTTTTTCAAACCAATCTCTTTTAATTAACTAATAATTTCATTAAAATTGCTAGCATGGAATTTTTTTCCCTCTCTAGACATCTGACATGACAAACAACTTTTGGATAATTTTACTATAATATCAACTGAAAAAATCCAAGTCATGTTCGTTATTTGTTTTAATTAATATATTATGGAGTTAAAATTGCAAACATTTAAATTGTTTCTTCCCAGACATCTAATACAGTAACACAAACCTTTTAGATTATCTATCAGCTCAAAAATGCAGTGTCGAATACAAGAAATTAGATTCCCGCTTTCGATAGAGTTCCAGAAGCTTATCCGCATTCTTGAAGGCGACGAAATATTTTCCACTCGCCAACACATTTCTCAGGGAGGAGACGTCTCAAGCCTCTCAATGCTATATCGCTATTTCCTTGGTGAGCGTTCAGATGAGCTACACTTCTTATTTTCACCAGTCCTAACCTTCATAGCTAAGACCCGCTATGTCACGCATATTGTAGCGAACCAAATGCATTCCATTCCTATCCCCGTGATGAGATGCAAGTTGATCTTGAGCAGCTTCTTCCCTCGAACCTCTACCTTGCGGAACAAACTTCCAAGAGGTTTCTCCCCCGATCACTACAATCTTATCTGCTGAAGTCTAAAGTTAACCGTTATCTTCTACACATACCCGCATGAGCAGTGTCTCTTACTCTGTAACCCTCTAATATCAAATGGCCCTAGGGTTTTTACAGACCTGAACACCACTGTAATAAAAACAAGGGCCGAAATTATTTTTTTAAATTTTTACTTAGAACTTTTACATATTCGACAAAGTATTTTCAAGAGTACTATCCGTTGCATTCGTATAGACTCAACACAACGTGTAATGCAGACCGGAACATATTGTGATACTATAAATAGGCAAGTTATAAGCTACTAGAGAAAACGTAATACTCTGCTGATAAAAGAAAAAATATAATCGCAAAATATAAATTTATATATTTAGAGTCATTAATCATTGTGATCTGGATTTAATATGGCTGCCATTGGTACGACTTATAGTCTCATCTCGCGCTGGATGGAATAATACTTTAAATCGTCTCATCAAGTCTTTTCTAACAATCGTCCAGACAGTAAATCCAAAGTTCCTGCCGGGTCTTTGGTATTATTTTATACACCCAACTTGGTAACAATGCGATGACATTAACGGTTAGAATCTTTTTGTTCCAAGCTAGATCTGGCAAGGCGATCCATCGTATTTAATTATTTTACCTTATGCTTCATTTGTTAATATTTGCTGGGCAGTTTTCTGTCGATTTTTATCAATTCTTTTTTACTATTCCGTCTGATGTAGCTCCTTACCATGAACCCCCCACCACCACCACCACAGAATTTGTTCTATGATTTGGATTGCTTATTGTGTCTATTGCTCTTAGGAATTTAGAATTGCAGTAGATATCAGTATTATTCTTTTTTCGTTGATATATGTCACTTTTGACTATTTCTCATTATCCAACAGTAGATTTTTTTGTTCAGTGTTTTTCTCTTATCCCATTTCTTGTGGTAAATAATGGATGTTATTTTGAAAAACATTCATTTAAATTATTTTTATGTATGAATTGACACTTCAGTAGTAATGTTGCTTTCCTGGCTTATTTGACGAGCTGCTAATATTGATTTGGATATGGTATTATTTGATCTTTTGTGTCTAATTTCGAAGGTCTACCAGTCTTTTTTATATCCAAAATGCTTTCAACATCCACGCGTGGAAAGTTTGTTTAGGTTTGTTTAACGGCATATTAAACTCACTGGTTTATTTAATGCTGCCAAGATTTTAAAGATAGGTTTGTCTGAATAGGATATGTATTATTTTTTTTTCAAAAATGTATGGCTGGTAATATTCTTTTTTAAATATCACCAGCCATCCATTTTTGAAAAAAAAATTAGCAGAAATACATTTTTTAAAAAAATGTATTGCTGCTATTTTTTTTTGTAAAGTATATCGCTAGTAATATTTTTCCCAAAAACGTATTACTCTTATTTTGCTATAAAAATCTATAGGGTTTGAGGGTTAACTATTTGCCCATACCTGGGACCCTAACACGTGCTACAAAAATGGGTTAACAATTAAGAGGTGGTTTTACACTCCTCAAAACGTTCCGATCAGAGACTTTGCAGCTGGATGTAGTTTATCGTCATTCCCAGGACGGATGGACAGTATGTGTTTACGTCCCAAGATCCTTAGAGATTTCACGTTACTCATTTTTAGTAATATTTCATAGATTTTCATTCACTTTTTCAAAATCCCTCATCCGTTTAAATCAACGATACGAAAATGACGGATTGAAGGCTTCAGCCAATGTAATCTGTGTTTGGTCGTTTAACATGAGAAATATGCATGCGTAACCAAATCTGGAATGATAATTTCGAAGTGTGTCAAGTGGCTCATAAATTTTACATGCCTTATTTTCAGTATCACAATACATTCTGGTGGGCATCTCGCCTCATACAAGGATCACGACAACTTTCATTACAATCCTAAATGACTACAAATACAACTCTTGAAAGCACATTGTCGAATACTTATATTTTATAAGTAAAAATTAAACATTTCTTGTTTACTTTTAACTGGGTGGCTTATTTCATTTGCTAACCAATGTATATCTCAAGATTTTTAATCTTTTAACAAATTATTTAATTATAGCTGCAAGTTTTGATATTGTGCCTCTGTCCAAACATCTGCCAGAACAATTCATTTATTCGCTGGATTTATTGTAAGGTACAGATCATACTCGTTAATGTTTTAATAATATATGCTGCAATATGCACATTTACACCTGCGAATTTGTCGCTTGTCCAAATTATCATTTCTTCTTCTCTTTCTACACCCAGTAGAATAATAAAAATAATTTGTTCCATTTAATTTTACTTAATAGCTTAAATATGGGCTTTACAGATATCGCTGTCTTAATTCTTTTCCTTCGTGCTAATAAAAATACATAAGTATTCGAGGAAAACATATTGCCTTTAACAAGCCTTTTAATTGCGCTCAGTTGATCTAACTTTAAATAGCGACATGTTCAGACGCTATGTCTGTCATTCCTTACCTTGCCTGCAAATTGATCCTTTTTTTCCTCTGATGGCTGTCGTCATGTTCGTATCCTATAACACATTAAATTCTTTGGGGACACCGCATGTAATGCAGATGTGAGTCTAGGGTTAGATAGCCTGACGGAACCCAGACTGGCTTTGAATTCAAGGTTGTTTTTGTCTTGGTTGCGACAACAGGACAAGAAATTTCAGTCATCTCTGCTATTTATTCCATAGCAATTGGGAGAATGATGGATACATAAATTTCCACAAGGGTATTTGTGCGAAACTGACAGTGGATTTCTCTTTCGTAGTGGCTAACTATAACATAAAAGTCATATCTAGTGAGACAGTAATAATGGCTCAACTAATCGGCTGACATTTAAAAGACAGTTGAATTAAGAATATTTCCTTTATTTCATCTTATTTTAAAAACGCATTTACGTAAGAGCATATTATGTGCTGGGACTTTTTATACTTCAAGAAGTAGGTATTTTTGACTAACATTTAATAAATTATGCTTCTTGGCTTAGAAACTTGTATATTTACCACTAAACACTGTTTAAGTTCAAGACAAACACAGTACTTATAAAATTAATTGACATATATTGAAGATACATAAGTGATAAAATAGTATTTCTGCACAGATTACAAATGAGATTTTTCCAAGCAGATATGCACTGCACGATCTTCATTGCAATTGCTTCTTTACGTTTTATATTTTAACATAAACAATTTTAGTAATTACAAATTTATTTTAAAATTTTATATATTCATTTTTAATAGATTGAATACGTTGATTAAATTCCGGGTTGGGAAAAACTGCATTTTCGAAAGATAGGCTTTCAGTACATTCACGGACTAGTAAAATATATCACATAAGTGGTTTATATAGAATTGAATAAATGGCATATTCTCCAGGAATGGCCTGATGTGGAGCCTGGATCTTTGAAACGACGCTCATTTCTTCCCGACTGAGACATAGTAAAAATCATGAGTGACGGAGCAGAAAATGCAATCCGATCAAAATATTATGGGTTGAGTGGATAGACAAGACATGGTGGCAAAGTCAAGTTACAAGAATCTTCAAGCTATAAAGAGAAACAGAATATCTCTTCTCGGAAGATATGTCGGGAGAGTGCGAGACTGACCACCGCTCGGCAATGGGTATGGACAATTTTCTTCCAGTTTGAACACTGTTTATCCGGAACGAAATTAGTCGAACGGAACGATGGTCATACGAATAGAAATTAAATTATTTTTACTGACTGTTCATTTGTTTCTGTCGACTTAGTGATTTATTTCCTAAATATTTCTCGTGAGGTTTTCCTTCGATTCACATGATCATAAATAATGTCACTATCTTTCTTCAAGGACAAGGTTGATGATAGTTCTCCCTAATTTCTTTTTTGTTGAACCTTTGCCTTTTTACTAGCCGTCTTGATTCTTGTTATCCCATCCCTTCCACGTACTCATTCAGAGTACACCCAATTTCCCCATTTCGTTTATCGTCAGTACGTCCTTTGAGTGGCAGATTTTTCAGGCGTTATTTTCTCGTTATATATCCCAGACATTTCACCTGTTAATTTCTAGTTTGTAAGTACACGTTTCCTTATTGTTATTTTCTTTAAAACATCCTCGTTGCTTACATATTCTATAAACATTCTCAACATTTGACGAAGGATAAAATGCCCAAATTCATATTTTAGGTGATTGTGGCTCTCTACAACTTCCTGTTTTCTGTTGCTTGATCTATCATTCATTCATATAATATCGAAAATTCGCATACAGGCCTGCTTTGTCGTATACTTTGTATTGAGAACTTTTTGAAGAAATAAATGTTACAAACTGTGCATTTTTACTCCATCTGTTCTTTCTCTTTTGTGTATATATATATATATATATATATATATATATATATATATATATATATATATATATATGTTTCATTTTCTTCTATGAGCCGTCTCACTTCAGAAAGTAAACGAACACGACTCTCTGCAATTTCTCTTAATAAATATTGTCTTTTTGGTATCTAACATAAAACATGTTCCGCCAACCATTTACTCTCAAGGTAAGTTATACGTGTTTTCCTCTGTTCCTCTTGCCTTTAATCTGGCCTGTGAGCATTATTTTTTCCAAGCCCTCTTTCCTCTTTATGGGTCCTAGAAATGTCAACTCTTTGTGATAAATACTTATAATCGATGTAAAATGGAACCATTAATTTTATATTTCTGCTGTAAAGTCATAAATTGTCCGCTTTCTCTCTATTATGATCAAATAATATGCGTGGATATTTTGGCTGTTGTTTCGAAAACTACGGGAGAGTCCCGTATATATATATATATATATATATATATATATATATATATATATATATATATATATATGATAAATTACAATAAAAAAAATCTTTACATCTTCTCGTAAAACCTATGAAAAGAGTTAAAGATTTTTTTTTTTTTTTTTAATTTCCCTAATAATCATTTTTATCATTATAATATATAGCATCACCTGAAGAGGTACGATCTTACTACTAAAACATGATTTTTTTTGTGTAGTGATGTAAGATGTTTTTTTCGCAATTTATTATAATAAAAATATAAGAATATTTTGCTCTACTTTAGAGTGAGGACTTTTTTAAGAAATAAATGTTACGAAATGTGGATTTTTACTCCATCTGTTCTTTCTCTTTTGTATATATATATATATATATATATATATATATATATATATATATATATATATATATATGTGTGTGTGTGTGTGTATTTAAATATATATATATATATATATATATATATATATATATATATATATATATATATATATATATGTATATATATGTTTAAAAAGACGATAAACCGCAAACGGTTTTGGTTGAAATGCGGATTATTTATTTTAGAATATATATTATACTCTATTTTTCATAATACTGCTACACAGGTTTCTGGTTTCGCGACCTTCTTCAAGCAAAGAGTAGGTATTTCCACGTATAAAATGAATTTTTGCGTGGTAGTGATTCAAATGTCTTTTTTTCTTGGGTTGGTGATAATAATTTATATATATATATATATATATATATATATATATATATATATATATATATTGCATATAGTTGTCTTTTAACATTTCGTAAATTCATAATGCAGTTCTTTGACGTCGTACCACGCGAAAGAACGACATATTAACAAGAGAACTATATATATATATATATATATATATATATATATATATATATATATATATATAAACAACCTACACATCCTCTTGGAACAATTGATAATTATGTGTTATTACATTAACAAAATTTAACGCGGTTTAAATAATTCCAGTGTTAAGCCAATTGATGGGGTAATTAATATCAAGGTCTAGTTATGTATATCGGAATACGCACAAACTTCTGTAGCAAACATGTTTTCTGGAGGTGATGTTCGTTGCGATCGGTTGAAAGTTTAATTCACTTTACCTGGGCGAAATCAGATTTATGATGGTTTAGTCGAAGGCAAAAATCAATTTCTACTTACTGTTGCGAATACAGCGATGGACACAATGCCGTGTGGAGAGGCCAACGCAGATGTGTAATTCTCATACAAATCTATGTTGTAGGCTATCAGGTGAATCTAAAAACAAAGAGAAAAAGAAAAGAAGTTTCAGATATAGAGTGACGAGCACGAATTGAATTCGCTGCGCTTTCTGGAGAAGAAAGTTATTTTTAACGGAGGCTTGTTTGGTTGCAAGCCTTACTCTTTCAAATCTATCAATTCCAGCTTATTAAGGCTGCCTATCTGGTAAGTGATAAGAAGATTGTTTTTCGGCAAACTGAATGTTAGGAATATTTCGAGAACGCGTCCTCTTTTCGGTTCACATTCTGTGTTTACAAGTGTATATTTTCGCATGATATGCACACACACAAACACACACATATACATACATACACAAACGAACACACACAAACACACATATATATATATATATGTATGTCTGTGTGTGTGTGTCTGTTAGTATATTTATGAATATCTGCGTGAGTGTGTGTGTATTATGCATAGAAAATATAAACAATAGCCTACATATATATGTTTGTGTGTGTGTTTTTGTGTGTGTTAGAGTGCATATTTTCGCATATTTCGTACGCGTATATAAATTTATATATATATATATATATATATATATATATATATATTAGTTAAATTTAACTTTTTGCATATTTCGCACATTGACACAGACACATGCGCAGAAACGCGCACACTCACGCTCACACTTATATATATATATATATATATATATATATATAAATTTTTTTTTTTTCCTCTCAATTCGTTGTTGGAAGTTTTACCTGATGATCTTGAATCCTTAAAAAAGGATTTAGGTGAAATAAATTATCATAATGGTAACTTAAAGTGGTTTGTTTTTCAGTACATTTATATATATATATATATATATATATATATATATATATATATATATATATATATTTATTTGGTTGGATTGATGTGAGTTTGTGACCCTGGGTTTCACGCTTTTGCGATCGTCAGACAAACTTTTCACACACACACACACACACACACACATACATATATATATATATATATATATATATACAAAAAATACACGACTAGAACAATATCAATATCAAATTTAAAAACATGTATGATCAGTCAATATAAGAAATATACTATTTGTGCGATGGAAAAATTGTCGTCTAAATTACGTAAAAATAAAAATACGACTCACATCTCATTATAACAGATATATTTCCCAATTTTACAAAAAAAAAAAAAAATATCTCGAAATACGAAAGAGTAAATTTATTCAGTAAAATCGTCATTGGCTTCAACCGCAGCCTTTAAACGACTTTGCAATCTCCTGCAACTCTTTTGGACGGTCTCCTTGTTTAAGTTGGTGAATTCTACCATAAACCTTGAATCAGGTTCATCTTTGGTTTTTCTAGGATTTTTGAGGGTCTGTCGCCCAACTGCACCCGACACATAATAATTAGGGGGATTGAAGTCTGATGAGTTCGGTGGCCAGATATAAGTGATGTTGTCTGACAGCCATGACTGTGTGAGATGGTGCAGAGTCCTGTTACCAGACATAGTGTTTTCCAGCAGCCACCCTCTTGACCCAGCAGAACTCTACCTACTCAAGGACAACGTGTTGAGTTTGAGGCCCTCAGCACAAATTCGGGAGTTCTTTTCTCATCCGAACGATCAATGAGATTTCTGAGCTGCCGTACCATTCATAATCACCATTAGACTCCTCCAATTCTTTTCGAATCGTCTGCGCTGTTCTCAGATTGGCACCCAAACACTCAGAATTATTCGTAAAATTACGCAGTAGAGCATGCCGTGATTTGTGTCATCGTGCTCTTTTTCTCACAGACGGTGCCAAATTGGCCCTAATCTACCGTGCAGTTGACGAAATAAATAAAAAACAAACAAAGAAACAAAAAACAAACAAACCAAAAAAAAATTAAAAATATAAAATTAAAAAGGTAAAATGCACACATCTTTATGCGTATACATACAGTCCTCTCCAAAATGTATTAGAAGTGCAATGCCAGTACACTGGCAATATTTGAGTTTAAGATCAAAAGATGAATATATAAACAGTCAGTAAGAGAAATATATAAAAAATGACTATTTACAATATATATATATATATATATATATATATATATATATATATATATATATATACATATATATATATATATATATATATATATATATATATATATATATATATATATATATATATATACAGACACAAACACACACACACATATATATATATATTTCGATTATAGGTGCTGTTCAACTTATATTTATTTATATCTTTTATTTATTTATAACTTTTATTTATTTATATCTATATTTGTTTTTGTATGAATGATTCATGTAATTATATATATATATATATATATATATATATATATATATATATGTATATATATATATATATATATATATATATATATATATATATATATATATGTATATATACACATATACATAAATATATATAAAGGCAAACGACAATAGGAAAACTGTATTATTAGCCGACGCGTTTCGTCCAATGTGGATTTTTTCAAGGCAAAAACGAAATGAATTTATTGAAAACAAAAGAGAATGACTGAATCCGTCAACACAACATTAAAAACAATATTTCTACTTGATGTAATTTTCAGTTGACAATATAAATACAATAGCGTTTTCTAAATTCTTACACTTGCTAAGGACATTTTGTTTATTGTTAATATTAGATTGGTGCAAAAATAATGACGTGATAATGTCGTTTTTGACGTTAAAAAACACGTCAAAAACGACATTATTACGTCATTATTTTTGCACCAATCTAATAGTTACTTTGTTTTAGATTTTTGGTGCTTGCTTAGATTCTTTACTAATGTATATATAGTTATAAAGCTCTTTAGTATAAGTCACTTACATTCCTCTGGATAGATTGAATGTCCAGAAAGTTGATCACATCGGCGTTGCTGATAATGGTAATATTAAGTCCGTCATCCTTGAAGAATCTGAAAAATTGTTTCCTAAACCGGTCAGTTTGCTGTAGATTGGCGTTACATGGAAAGATAACACCGTCGTACCTTTACAGACCAGTGTGCTCTTAAATTATGTTAATTCTGTCTTTCGCTTAAGATATTCTAATTCTGTATAAATATATTATTCAAATTTCGCTTTCAATATATATATATATTTATGAATAAAAATGACAATAGGAAAACTGTTAATTGCTGACGTGTTTCGTCCAATGTGGTCATTATCAAAGCAAAATACGAAAATGAAATTAATTGAACAAAGTAACTAATAAAAACAAAAAAAGAATGTACCTAGCAACTGGAATGTAGAGAAACTGAAAATAACGCCAGTATTTGTCAAGTGTGGAGAATATTGTCATTATATCTGTGTTGATGTATTCAACCATTTTCTTTTGATTTTATGAATCTGTTGTGTATATTTGTTTGTAAGAGCATTAATTTAGTTAAGAAAGGTGAAATGGGAAAAAACCTGGGCGTAGATTAATATTTGGGTATATATATATATATATATATATATATATATATATATATATATATATATATAGATAAAAAGTATGAGATTGGTGTAGACGGAATAAAATTCCAATAAACAAAAACGTTATTCTTAAAAGGGTGGTCAATACAGAGTAGAGCAAATATTATTTATTCAAAAATTATAACATAATCATGTTATAAAATCACTAAAATATAGCCATTTTGTTTCAACACCTTTGGTGTCTTCTCAAGTGATGGTGTTTCAACATTTCTGGTGTTGAAACAAAATGAGTATTTTTGTAGTTATTTAAAACTTGTTTATATATATATATATATATATATATATATATATATATATATATATATATATATATATGAGGATGATGATGTCTCCCGTCGATTTCGACGCATGCGGAGCCGACAACCTCATTTAGTTTTAATCTATCAGTCACGCTAGCGACCTGTATACAAGTCCACATATTATGCAACAGCGAGCATCTGGAGACATTTCAACATGAAAATTTCTTGACGCTTTTCGCCGTTATCTTTTGCCTCTTAGCCGGTCAATGCGACTGATTTCAAAATGTCTGATACCTTCTGGGACAAATATCTCCAATTATTTTTATCCACGGAAACTCGTTCGACATTAGTATAAGGCCCATAGAGTTTACTCTTTAACTTGTCTTTATAGCTGAACCACGGACCTTCAAAAGTCATTTATCCACTGTCAAGTTGGCGATACATGAGGACCTTAGATACTCTGTTGTCACTCATCATTGCAACTTGACCAGACCGGTAAAGTTGTGACTGCATCATGAAAGTCTCAATTCCACCAATGTGTTTTGCGAGATCAGCATTGAACATCATATCGTCAAAGGTATAGTCTCAGATCACAATTTTACTAAATAAATCAATTACATTTTGTCAAGTTGTCTACAAAGATTAGAGTCTTGGTCGTTCGTAGAATGAGTTTTTGGCAAACTATATTCATTGAATATGCCTAATTCCCTCTGGATAAAAGTCCCACAGCCACAGAATGATTAATATTGCTTTTTTCGGTGTTTTCTGCAGTAAGTAGATTTTTCAAACAGATTTTCCAGCCCCACGTCAACTGGTTTTGAGTTGTCCTTCCTAAACTGGTTATCAAGCAAGGCTAGCTAGAACAGCCATCTCTTCTATTTAAACCATAGCAGGTGTGATGAGCAAGAAATGGAAATTCAGGCCGGTAAATGCTATTTAATACTGTTTATTATAAACAGATGTTGGTTGATGGTTGGTTGGGTTTTATGGCATATCAACCACTGTGGGCCATTTAA
>OZ010590.1:76055717-76060717 GCA_963932145.1 Acanthosepion lycidas
ACACAAACCTACAGAAGCTAGAAAGGGTAGTTCAGGTACCTACCACAATGTGAAGATGAAAGAACATGAGACAAACCCGTACAACATGTGTAATTAGAAAGAGATTAAGAAAAGAATTACCTTTCTTGCCGAACTATCCCACGAGACACATCAAAACAGAAAAGCTGGGATAAAATAAAATGTGAGGCCAATTTTACAAATTTGAGGCTCTCTCTGGATCAGCATTGCCTCACCTGTCTACTATCTGCTTCACAACCGAGTAGTGACGACTGGTTCAACGCAGTGCCCTTCATCTACCGTTACCCTTCTAGATGATTACACTCGGGTCGGAGTCGCGATCCGTCTTGGGCTTATGTGAGTGTCACAGATGCAGATGTGGAGCTTCCATCGATGAGTTTGGTTTGCATCCACTATCTTGTCGTCTTAGTGCCGGCCGCTTTCCAAGCATGTAGCAATAAACGGCATTATCAGAAGAGGTTTGGATGCAGCTGGGTTCCCTTCCTAGATCGAACCCGTAGGACTCGATCTTGGTGATGGAAAGTGGTCGGATGGCATTACCATTTTTTCTTTTAAAATGGCGAAGTCGTTGGTTTGGGATGCGACATGTGCCGATACATTCTCGACCGGTAATTTGATCAGGTCCGCTGTTGAGCTGGGGTCTGTTGCTCAGGATGCGGAGATAAAAAAAAAAAAAAAGTTAAATATTCTTCTCTTGCGGAGAGATTTTTTTTTACTCCTGTGGTAGTGGATACTTCTGGGGTTATTAGCTCTCGTTCGATGGCGTTCCTTCGGATAAGTTAGCGGGATGGTGTTTCGATTAAGGGACGAGCCTCGTGAAAGGGAATGGCTCTTGCAGCTTGTATCACTGGCGATGGTGTGAGGTAATGATTTCTCCAACATTGCGGCAGCCAGAGGATAGCAAAAAATAAGACATTTTGTTTTTGTTTATAGATACTTTGTTCAAATAAATAAAGTGGGCCCTGAAATTTATTCAAGAATCTACAAGAGGCTTGCAATATGTAAATTCCTTGATGTTCCGCCCCAAGTAGGCCTCATAGTTTAAAGTGTAAAATGGATGCTGTGTGAAGAAGTATGGTTCTCTCAAAAACAGATTTTTAGTCAAGCCGGTCTATACTCGAAAGATCTGACGACTGGAAAAAATGATTGACTCATTTTTACGGCTTATCAACCAGTTTTTTTTTAAAGCCAGAAAATATTTTTAGATCGTAGGAAATTTTGGCGATAATAATAGTTTTCGTGATACAAGTCTTACTAATTAACCCATAGCTGGGGAAAAGAGATAGATTCATACCCTTGTCAAAGATATTTGCGCGTAAGAATATAACGAACCCAATTGGAATTTGGAGCTCCGATGAAAGATTCCGAGTGATTATCTATTATAACACCCGAGCATCCAAACTTACAGCACCTGTATCCTCAAGCGGTCACCCATTTAGATTCTGACCGGGCTTGACGTTGCTTAACTTCGGTGATCGTACGGGAACAAAGGTTTTAATGTGACGTAGCCGTAAGCCTTCCTAGAAATAGTCAACCAACTTGATTAATAAAACAACAATGAGAAAAAGAAATAATGCTTTGGACTAGTACAGTAGACAGTAAATTTATAGGTTACCTCCATTTTAATGATTCTGTCGAGAAAAATACA
Source organism: Acanthosepion lycidas (assembly GCA_963932145.1). Taxonomy (NCBI): domain Eukaryota; kingdom Metazoa; phylum Mollusca; class Cephalopoda; order Sepiida; family Sepiidae; genus Acanthosepion; species Acanthosepion lycidas. The sequence goes on from OZ010590.1 coordinate 76,057,384, forward strand.
GGGATATATTGCAATTTGTCGGACAGATATTTTTTAACTGTACAGGTTAGAACCAAGAAAACTTGACCACAAATGTTCTTAGAAGAACTGTTTCAAAAACTCCAAATTAATGGATTAGCCACTAATCTGATCATATACTGATGCAGTGGTCGATCATTGAAAGCGATATATGCAATATAAGAGTAAAGAAAATATCATAAAAACAGTGAAAGATTCTATTGAAACAAGAGAAAAGCTAAACCAAATCTATCGGCGGAACTGATAATATTTTATCAATCCTAGAATTTTTTGCAACATGCTGACGCGTATTGCAAATCCTCGTTATTTAGCATTGTTGAACATATCACTAGCATTTTTGTCGAGATTTACAAACTTTACATTTCGTTTAACTATATATATATATATATATATATATATATATATATATATATATATATATATATATATATATATATATATATATACACACACACACAGACACACTTGGATGTCGTTTAATGGATATCAGTTACGACTGATTAATGAGTTCGATACTCACTAAGTGACCCATTCTTGCGGCCTTGTGCCACTTCTAAGCTACGCTTATTAAAAACTAAGAGTATATCCTGAAAATGTTACCAGCAGATATATTAATAGCAATTTTATTCGGGAAACATAGGCTATCTATCTATCTATCTATCTATCTATCTATCTATCTATTTACAATGGCAGCCCTACATTTTTGGGGCCCTGATGCTTGAACAGATATAGGGACTCCTTCTCAACCCGCAACAATAAATTTGAGGATCCAATTGCCAAAACGTAAGCTATGAATAGATTCTAGCGAGCTCAACGAGCCCGTAAAGGTTGGGGTTCGAGCTTTGCTCGTCCCCAAAAACATTTGAAATTTGTTCAGTTACAGAGAGATTTTGAGGCCATATGAAATCTGTCATAGAATATATTCTAAGGCCAACATTAACTCTTTCAACCGATTGGCTTATAACTCTATCATTAAAATGGATATATTTTAATAACATGCTTAGAAAAATCATCGATGTGGATGACAAATTTGCTTATTGAAAAAGTTGCTTCAGGTGCCGCTCTGGAATTAGGAGAATCTGAAGCTTACGCTTCATTAGCAGATCCGCTACTATCTATCTATCTATCTATCTATCTATCTATCTATCTATCTATCTATCTATCTATCACAATCTCCATATCTATCTATCTATCTATCTATCTATCTATCTATCTATCACAATCTCAATATCTATCTATCTATCTATCTATCTATCTATCTATCTCTCTATCTATCTCTCTATCTATCTATCTATCTATCTATCACAATCTCCATATCTATCTATCTATCTATCTATCTATCTATCTATCTATCTATCTATCTATCTATTTATCTATCTATCTATCTCAATCTCCATATATATCTATCTATCTATCTATCTATCTATCTATCTATCTATCTATCTATCTATCTATCTATCTATCTCAATCTCCATATCTATCTATCTATCTATCTATCTATCTATCTATCTATCTATCTCAATCTCCATATCTATCTATCTATCTATCTATCTATCTATCTATCTATCTATCTATCTATCTTCGGGTTTTGGGACATTTACGATCAAATGGATGACGTCAACAGATTCTATACAGATATTTGAAAGAATTCGCTGATGATTCTGTCTGGTATGGAGTTCGGAATATGTCTCGCTGATTTCAGATCAAAGGTATTTGTTCAAAGTGACACGGACAAGTCAAATAAAACACCCTTTAAAGACAGACAATATACGTAAACAACAACGAAATTGTAATATAGTAACGAATACTAATCTTAATTACGACCTACAATTATTTACTCTTTGAAATATACCTGACAAGGATAAAGCCTTGATATCCGTATCAATAAAATCGTTAAAATACTCACTTACATGCCGAAGTATACTAGTCCAATTACTCTTGTGATATCGTTATTAAAAACGAGAAAGTGTACGACGATTTATTATCGGATTAGGAAGACTTAGAGATTTGTAAAGAATAATGTAGAATCTCATTTCTCGTAGATCAAAACAATGTTTTGATTATTTTTGGTAAAACGCAAAGCTTTATACTGCATATAACAGGAGTAGCTAAACTTGCGTAGTGTAAGAGCGACATACGATAAAGTTCAAATGTTTGAGAGCCGCATACACATGCGACCACCCTTAATACCCCGGTGCACCCAAATCTTTAATTCCTTTACCCATGAACTCAGTGTTCTGACATTCCTCTGTAAGCCTTGTTGATCGTAAATTTCGGTAATCCCTCTGTTTCCCACTATTCATTGTCACATCACTAAAGAACAACTACTCACTCAGATCTAGCATTCAAATTAGGATCGAAATTTAAAAGTATCACTAATCATTATCCGAATAACTTCGGAAGTCTGCTGCTCAATTTCTCTGCCTCCGCGCAAAGAGGATCCCCAGACGAGTCTATGTCGAAGGGCCGAGTCTCGTCTCGGGAGACAGCAAACCGACCCCATTTTCTACGAGGAATTTTTACCCGAGCCTACCCCACAATAAACACGTCCTTGCGACACATCCGACCGCGTGGGGCGGCTAGTGAATAAACATTAAAAGAGCCGCATGAGCCGCGTAGCTCGTGAGCCGCGTTTTGGCCACCTCTGGCATATTACTTGATCAGATCCATTGCATTGATTGGTATCTGTGTTGTCAACTACTTCAGGCTTGGTAATTCACTCGTTACCCATTCCATACATGGGAGCTGTCTTTGTAAATGATACATTTTGATTCAAATATTTTACATTGTTCAAAATGCTGTCCTCATCTTCATTGTCATGTTCACGACGTTTTGATAGTTTTACGTCCAAGCCTTCTTCGGGTCATTCGAATTTCGAATTTAACCCTTTATTTCGCCCAACGGGGTAGATTGTTCTATTTCCACGTGGTATTATCTCACTTTAGCTCAGTTCTCCAAGTGTTTTGTTTTCCATTGCCGTGACCAGTTATTGAACTCAGAACTCTTTGGATGAAGTCACTGTTACCGTGTTACTGCCATCTCCAAACTAGATCCTATCAGTACAAGCCTTGTGGACTTCACAGTATCACAGCAATTTCATTAAGATTTCACCCCACTTCTAATTTACTAAGCGTAGCTTAAACGTGGCACAAGACTGCAATTTTGGAGCATCCGATGAAGATTCAACTCACTACTCAGTCATAATTATTCTAGCGAGGAAAGCTTGCTAACTACTATACCCCAACCAAATTTATATTTACGTATATACACACACATTCTCTCTCTTCTCTCTCTGTCTTCTCTCTCTCTCTCGCTC
>OZ010590.1:76063217-76068217 GCA_963932145.1 Acanthosepion lycidas
GTCTAGTTTAAATATTTTTTTAAGTAGCCTTTAAATGTTTTCCTCTTTTATTGTAATTGTAATTCTTTGTGTTAATACATGCATTGCCGTTTGTTTTGTATTGTTTTCAGTTAATCATTTTTTTGCTTATACTCACATTGAGTCTGCCACTATTGTTTGTGAGATAAATTTTCCGGGAGCCTGTAAATATTTACTCTCGAAGATGATTATTCCGATAACACAATGGTGACTAAATATATACCCAATCATGCAACAATCCTACCACAGATGAAAATAAAAAAAACAGATTTGAAGACGAAATGTCTCATGTAAGAATGTTGAACAGATATTTGTTTTACTGTTAATAATACGGGTGTTTTATTTTCTCAACTAAGTGACTTATCATCCTACGAGCATTTGTATTAATAGTAATTCAAAATAATGATGTTATTTTACTTCGGCGAACAGTTTTCACATGTTTATAATATTAATAATGAATCTATCAGACTTTTTTCTTTTTTTCACTTGCTGAAATAATTCGATACATTTTAAAGACAATCTAATTAAACAGATTATTTTGATTATAGATAATTCCGTCACTGTTTCCCATTTTAATTTGGAGTATTGTGAAATATAAGGCAATAACAATTTAACCAAAGTTGGTAAGCCTAAAATGATAGAATTCTTTATTTTTTAAAATATTATTATTTAGAAGCCAATATAATACGTATTTTGGATTTTCTAAATTTTTTTTAAGCATTTCACCACAAGCAAGGCGGGATGCCACCAGCACGCAGGGGATTACAGAGAATTTGGAGCAAGATCAGATAGAAGTGATAGAGGAAAGGATGAGGAGAAGGATAGTGGATAGATCAAGGCAACTGGAGATGTCGACTGACATTACATTTGAATAGTTGGAGATTATAGCTCTCAGCGAAACAGGAAAAGGGAGGGGAGATCCACAGGCGAGAGGTGCGAGATACGAAGCTATTGGAGTAGAAGAGACGGCTACATTTAAAAGTTTCTACAGTGTAAGGGTGAGAGCGGGATGCCAGCATCGTAGGGCGCTTAATTCATGGAGTCTGTGAAGAAGAGAAAGCAGGTCATCCGAGCAATTATCATGAAAGTATTTGTAAAAAAAGACACAGAGAGGCGACGGTATGTCTGTGAGAGAGCGACTGCAGACGAGAAGCCAGATCAGGGCCAGTTACATTGCATATCTGTCTCTGGATCATAAAGAACCCCGAGGCAAACAGAAGGGGTACCAGACCATATATGGCAGCAATACTCCATTCAAGGGCGAATGTAAACAGATTGTTTTGCTAATTTACGACTGGATTTTAACAATATATATAGTGAATTATTCGACGTGTGAGGGACAAGCAGCTCAGTTCCTAGGAACCGACAGCCCAGCCACCAGCACATATGATTTAATTATAATGATGAAGACTTCAGGCAGAACCAACCACACTATTTGAAGAGGTGAATACGTGCCACAAGATCCCCAGGTTTCAGCGTTGTCCTTCTCCTAGACCAGTTGCCATCCAAGGCTATAGAAACCATAGCTGGAAGAAGAGAATTAATACCCTTTTCCAAGGGTATAAGCACGTAAGTAAATGTAATGAATTCGATTGGAATTCGAACTCGGCTCTCCGATTTTTCAATCCGAGCCGGTATCCATTACACCATCTTTATATACATATGTGTGGGGGGTCTACATTCACGCTCACTCCGATAAACAAGCCAGAAATAGACTTTTTCTTTTTTTATATTGCAAAAATATCCTTGTAAGTACCTTGAATATTAGCGGAACTTTCGAAATGCTGGTTTTTCGTAATTTTTGCATTTTGAGTTTTAGAGATGCTACGAATCAAGCTAAACAAACTTTAATTTAAAATTTATAATTTCAAATTTATAATTTCAAAAGGGTGCCAAAAAATTAATAATAAAATAAAACAATATTTAATTTAAAATTTTTAAAAAGTAATTTTACATTATTTAGGTTGAATTAACAAAAAAGTTCCAGTAAGATTAGGGAGGGCAAGGCTCGTGTTGTAACTTTACATATCTCGAAAGCGGTTAACAGATTTTAGCATGATGGCCTTCTTTACAAGTTTAAAGGATATGGTTTCTCCAGACGAAAATTTGAAAATCCAGTCTTTCTTTGTAAATCGTGTAACGAATGCTATATGGAACGCCCACGCTTCTAGATCCTATTTAGTTCGCTATGAAAGATAATCTTCCATCCAAAGCGTATTAGTTCTGCAGTCAGAAGTTGATGTTGGAACACGGATATCAGCAATTATCCCGAATACTGATAGATCATTTAATCATTAAATTATTTTATTATCTCTTTTTCCTTGGGAAAAGACATCGAGATTCTAAACGCTCGCTTCCTCTGCCTATCTATTTCGCTCGCTCTCTCACTTACACTATATATATATATATATATATATATATATATATATATATATATATATATATATATATATATATATATATATAGTTTATGCAAAACTAGTTAATCCGCATGGGTAGACACAAGGAGGATGATATTCAGAGAGCTCAATGTAAGATTCAGAGCAGATATGTTTGAATAAAAACAGACCACTTTATGGTTCCATGTAATAAGTTATTTCACCACAACCCCTTTAACAGGGCTCTGGATCATCAGACTTTACTTCCAAAGGTTGAAATGAAAAATGAAAAGAAATTCACACGTTTTTTATGGAGCTCATCAAGCATATGTAAAATTAACGAAGTGGGGAAGTAAGGTGGGGGAGAAGATAAGATATGAGTGGTTTAGGTGTACCATTTCAATTCCCCACTGTCTGTCGGCTAGACGTTGCTTAAGCCTAAAGCGTCTTGTCTCTAGATATCGATGGGTAAGGGGTGAAGACCGACATTAAAGGAAGAAGCTACAGGAACCCTAATAAATTACATTCTACACGGACAGGTTTCATTCAAATTCTTAGACGCTGTTAATTCGCGTTACTTTAACGGGCATATTTGGGAGGTTACGGTTTGATGTAAATCTCAATGTCTCAACAATCTACGAACAATTTAATTTGAAGTTCGTTAGAGTTTTGGGTATTTTCTATGAAACAGTCGATTAGAGAAACTCATAGACAGTACATTGAAAGAGTAATCCATTTTATATTTAGTAATCTTTTTTTTATTTTTAAAAAAAAACTTTTGTCTTATTGGTTGTTAAGTTGACATCTATTCGTTTGATTTTTGTTCATTAAATAAACTCGTGGTTGTTTTTAGGTACTCAATTATCAACGATTATTCCAATTTAAATAATTTTATCATCAATAATGGGGTAGCATATTTCAATTTGAATTAAATTACCAAATTTATAAAATATTACAAACGAATATTGAAAGTTTAGAGACTTTTTCAGGTAAGGATTTATCTTTACACATTTTAGGAATTAATCACAAAGCTTATTTCTGATGTGTGTTCCATGTTTCCTAATGTTTCAGGACTTAGGCGATCATAGCTCTCCACATTTTCCTATCATTTGTAACTCTTAGTAGAGTTTGAAATTTCAGTTGCACTCCCAATCGCTGACCTGCTATTTCTTCTATGTGCCGTGTCCCTTCTGGGCGTAGGCAATCCTGACTGTGTATCACTTCCTGTCCTTTGTAGCTTTTTAGAAAAGTTTTTCTTTTGTTATCTTCGTTCCTGTTCACGCTCGTTTTTGTTTATGTTTCTTGCCTTCAGTATGTCCTGTGAGATACTTTTCTGAGCCCTCTTTTCTCATTATGTATCTCCAGAAATTTCAAGTCATTGTTTACAGTAATTTCCACCCTGTACAAGGCCTAGAGGCCACTCGTGGTAGCAGGTTAAGTTAATGGGTACTTTATATTGATAGGAGACGATAACAGTTAATTCTAGACTTGAACAGGTTAAGGTTTTAGTGATTCGGTAAACATCCTCTTGGGAGTCTATTCCACGGGGCAGTAATTCGTGGGAAGAAGTTGTTCGAGTGGAACTTACTCGCTGAAGGAATACCTAGAGAATGTGAGTTGTTTGATACTATATATGTGGCATGGCGGGTCCAAGCCGTGTAAGTTAAACCGGAAGAAACTAAGAAATGTAGTTCGGCTGTGCACTTTCTATGGTAGTAGTAATTGGGCAGTGAGAAACTTGCCTGTGAGAGAGAGGTTGGAGGGGGAAAATAATTCTTCTGTAACAATGATTCAGAGACACATTTAAACTATCAAAATATCTATCTGTCCCGTCAAAATAGGTCAAGAGTACACCGTAATGATTCTTATTATATTTTTGTCTCCATTTTCTCTACATCTTGGTTTTGATTCCTTCTATTTGTAGACCGCATCTTGGGGCATTACTTTTGGATAACCAGAAATTCTGACTTCTTTCAACTGAGGTGTAGTCCTTTCTTTTCGCTTTTCTTTACTGCATTCTGTACTTTCTGCGTCGATTTGTCCTATGATGAAATTCTCAGTGAAAAATCAACCAGTGAAACGTGCCAGGTATTGGTCGAAAACAGGTACGAAATTTCTATATTTATATGAACCCTCTTGACAAAAATTATTGAATTTGATTGTCATTAACACATATTTGTGGATGTAAGAACAAAGTAAGCTTGGAAGGAAGAGCATATTGATTGGCTGGTTCGTTTTTTACGGGTATTCAACTACTTGCATGTTATTTAAAGCCAGATATAATTTTCAGAATGTAAGAATTTTTTTCCGGCAATAATAATAATTTAGTGATACAAAACATACTGAGTAACACTTAAATGTGGGGAGAAGTGTTGGGCTCATACTTTTCCAAGAAGAATTTACGCGTATGTGAAAACAACGAAACCAATTGGGATTCGAAATCGACTCTCCGATTAACAATGCCATGATCTATTACGGCACCCGTAGATCCCAGCTGACAGCACCGTATCTCTCAAAGCAATCACCCATCTATGTATTTAAGCAACGGCGAGCCAAGTCGGCTCGACGTTGCTTAAATTCAATGACCGTAGGGGAACAGGTGTG
>OZ010590.1:76073217-76075717 GCA_963932145.1 Acanthosepion lycidas
GACGCCGGATCATCGGATAGCACTTCCAAAATATGAAACGAAAAATGAAATGAAAATTGATGGGTAGTGTAAGTTTTTGTAATTTAACAGAGAGTGTAATAAGGAAAGGTTAGAGAGACATGATAGAGTTCAGGGAGGGATTAATTTAATATCTCTCTCAATCATACTTAGTATTGGGGGAGGAGGAGTGACCAGACCTGTTTAAACGGTTAACTTAACGGAAGTGATATATTGAAATGGTAGGGGAGAAGAGAGTAAAGAAAAAGGAAAAAGGAAAAAGAAAGAAGGGGGAAGTAAAGAGAAAGAGGTTGTAAATGGGTTTTACATTTGAAGGAGAGGGGTGGTAAGTTTTAGCAATTTATGTAAAAAATAGATTTTAATTTTTGATAGTAATTTAGATGTCTAAAAAATCCACGAAGAAATTAATTTGATGTTTGCTCGCAAGTTAAATATTTAACTTTTTTTACAAATAATTTAGAGATTTAATATAAGTTAAATACTGTATTTATTAACACATTCATAGTGAACACATTAAAAAAAAGTTTTAAACTATAACAGTTTGTTTACCCGACCATTAGTACTCTTTTAATATTGTAAAAGACAGCTAAGGTAACATCTTTATCAGTTTGAATCTAATTTATGAATCTAATTTGTAATTATTCTTTAAAATATTAGCTCAGGATTTCATCCTCCTTGGGACTACCCATACGGATTATCAAATTTCACAACTTATATATATATATATATATATATATATATATATATATATATATATGAGCGTGTGTGTGTAGGTGTGTGTGATAAAGACAAAAGGAGAACTTTTCTTTTCAACTCATTTCGTCCTCTGATGAACTTTATCAAGACAATCGTAAGGATTTGATTTTATTTATAAACAGGAGGGAAACGGTCGTTAGTTTTTCAATATTTAAAATTTAATATGGTGAAAATATTCTTAATGCTAACTGCAAAGTTTAAGATCAAGAAATGATGATTTTTCCTTTTATCTTTATTCATATTATTATTTTTACAGGTATATGTTATTTACAACTGAATTTTTGCACAAACACATAGTGTATGTGTGTATATATATTCAATCTTATATCATTTCTTATCTCTATATTAATTATACGTAGTTTCTATACCTGTTCGAGTAGTTATCCCTATTTTTCTAAACTGTGACACTTACATCTAGTATTTTGTAAACACCGTTAAGACAAGCGTGCTTCTTTTTCGTAAATAATTTTCACTCTCTATACCGGCAGACATTAACATTACTGATGTTTTCTAATTTAAGTTTGCTAAAGAAACTTTTTGCCATCAAATGTATTCAAGGAATTATCTTGAAAAGCCATCCACAATTTACCCAATATTTAATTGAAATCAAAAGAATTAGCTTTCACTTCTTACTCATTTTTGTCCGTTCAAACAATACCAGCAGGTAGTGTGATTATATTTAGGACAAAGATCATTTTAAATTCAAAGATAATTTTAAATTCAATCCAAACCGAGAACTATAATCTTAATGAAAATTATTTCTGAGACACTAGTAACCGCTACATTATATTTTAAAGTGTTTAAAATAGTTTTTCTTCTCAATAACTTCAGGAGAACAATTCCCCGCCTCCATAAGACGGAATACATCAGCTCAGATTGTTTTCAATTGCAGTTTTATGAGAAACGATTCCGATGAGATGCGACACGGTGCCTAAACCTCAGAATAACGTTCTCCGTGTTTCTCAAATATGTGACGATGAGCAATGATTAAATTGTAAACACTTGAATGGATTCATATCAACGGTATTCGGTTGGTGCAAAAAATAATGACGTAATAATGTCGTTTTTTGACGTATTTTTTAACGTCAAAAACGACATTATTACGTCATTATTTTTGCATCAACCTAATGACATTCATGTACTGATCACGTTGATTGTTTTTGTAATAAGCTTCGCTCAATACTAGACTCGGAGCTACTCAAGGTAGTGGGTTACTGTTAAACTGGTTATAGTAAATGTGGTGTGTGATACAAATGAAAAACAGGTGGTAGGTATTGATGACTATGAAGATGAGGAGGACAGATAACAGTAGACGCTTCACTTGAAGAGGTTAAGATTATAGTATTTTTCAAGTTTCCATGTGATTGTCTCACAAAATAGTAGTTCTTGGAGAAAATGCTGCCTGATTATTTTATTTTTTTTCTTACGGCTTGTCAACACTTTGTGGTTTAGTTAAAGTCGAAACATTTTTGATTGCAAAAATAATTCTTTTTTTTTTCCTAGTGAATTAACAACATCTTGAGCATAATGATGGTTTTTCCACATACATGTTTAACTATTTAACCCATAGTTAGAAGAGTGACGAATTCATACTTTCCCCAAGGGTAAGAGAATGTGACGAACCTGACTGGATTTCGAGCTCGGTTTTCCGATTTCTCATTCGAAGCCACCCCCACAAGTCGGAGTGAAACATTTGTGATTCTTCTCCGTGAAAATATAACCTAAC
>OZ010590.1:76080717-76243217 GCA_963932145.1 Acanthosepion lycidas
AACTCGAGTCAACCGATGTATATTTCTATAGAAAGAAGATTAGGGTATCATATACCGAAAAGGTGATCAACAATAAGGTTTTGGAGAGGATGCAAACAAGAAGGATGTTTATACTTATACTTAAAGAAGAGTCAGCTGAAATTTCAGGGACAGGTAATGAGAAAGGAGAACTTGTAGAATCTGACACTTACAGGGCGGATAGAGGGAAAGAAAGACAAGGGAAATCAATGCGTTACATACCTAGCGATCTTAAGCAAGTGGATGATAGAACGAAAACACTTTAATTATTAGGAATGAGTAAAATATATTTTGGAGCTAGTATTATATCACAACACAATACGGCTTTATTTTTATTTTGATCTTCTGAAAATGAAAATAAAGACTAGTCACAAATTATTAATAATGATATTTGATAATGCTTCATCTAATGAAAATGAACATTTACCAATGAAACAGCGATGTTGTCGAGAGCGATTAAAGATGTTTCGTCTGTGGGAAAAGGGGTTGTAGGATGGAAATAACACGTCACCCACAAATATTATTATTAATAATTTTTGACTAGTCTTTATTTTCATCTCAATTTGCATTAGATGAAACATTGTCAAGTATTATTATTAATAATTTTTTACTAGTCTTAAATTGCATTTTCATTTTTTAGATGGTGAAAAATTGTCTCATTATGTTGTGGCCTGTTTAATGGCCAGAAAGAAAGACACGGAAGACGAAGGTCGGTTGAAAAAAGTATATTGAAGATATATACAAAACAATAGTATTAGTAATAAGAAGATTAGCACTGCGTCTACTTCACATTCTGCGCTCCCGTCCGACTCTCGAGGTTTGTAAAATATTTATTAGAGAAGGAAGAGTTCATTATACTGTAAGAGGCTATACCACAGCTCATTATTAATTTTAACTGGAATTTCAATTCATCTTGATTCATGCAATTCAATTCCGGTAGTAAACAGAGCAGAGGATTCGAAATAACGAATCAGCGTTTACACTAGAACTCACCCTCTATTGCGCTCAGGGAAACTTGAAGATGCAGCTGTTGTAATTGCTATTTTATTTACTTTTTTTTTTCATTTTCAAATTAAGGTTCGTACAAAAATCTGTTCATAGGACATATTTTCCCCTTTTTTGATGATTATCAAACTAGGTCTATTCCTTATGGTTGGCCTATAATTTGGTAAATCCTCTTTCCAATTCTATGAAAATCGAACCATCGGTGTAGAGGAATCGGTTAAAAAATTTGCAAATCATTTTTCTTATGATTACCAAATCAGGTTTTCTTTATATTGGTGATGTTTTGAGGGGGTCAGTCGGGGAATGTTAACCGAATGGTATATTGATTTTGTTCACACATTCTAAGTTCATATCTTTTCGTGCAGATGGGATTTGTTTGCACAGCCGAAAAACATTGCCGTTTTATTCGATTTTTCATCGGATTATATTTCATTTATTTTGCTTATTATTTTTTTCGTCTCATGATCTTCCGTTTTTCTACTTCACCTTATTATCATCCTTTGTCTCATTCGCCCCATTATCACAATTTTTCTTCTTCGCGTCATTATCATCCTTTGTCTCATTTGCCCCATTATCACAATTTTTCTTCTTCGCGTCATTATCATCCTTTGTCTCATTTGCCCCATTATCACAATTTTTCTTCTTCGCGTCATTATCATCCTTTGTCTCATTTGCCCCATTATCACAATTTTTCTTCTACGCGCCATTATCATTCTTTGTCTCATTTGCCCCATTATCGCAATTTTTCTTCTTCGCGCCATTATCATCCTTTGTCTCATTTGCCCCATTATCACAATTTTTATTCTACGCCTCATTATCATCCTTTCTCTCATTTACCCCATTATCACAATTTTTCTTCTACGCCTCATTATCATCCTTTCTCTCATTTGTCCCATTATCGCAATTTTTCTTCTGCGCCTCATTATCATCCTTTGTCTCATTTGCCCCATTATCGCATTTTTCTTCTACGCCTCATTATCATCCTTTGTCTCATTCGCCCCATTATCACAATTTTTCATCTTCCCCTCATTATCATCCTTTGTCTCATTCGCCCCATTATCACAATTTTTCTTCTTCGCGTCATTATCATCCTTTGTCTCATTTACCCCATTATCACAATTTTTCTTCTTCGCGTCATTATCATCCTTTGTCTCATTCGCCCCATTATCACAATTTTTCTTCTACGCCTCATTATCATCCTTTGTCTCATTCGCCCCATTATCACAATTTTTCTTCTGCGCCTCATTATCATCCTTTGTCTCATTTGCCCCATTATCGCATTTTTCTTCTACGCCTCATTATCATCCTTTGTCTCATTCGCCCCATTATCACAATTTTTCATCTTCCCCTCATTATCATCCTTTGTCTCATTCGCCCCATTATCACAATTTTTCTTCTTCGCGTTATTATTATCCTTTGTCTCATTCGCCCAATTATCACAATTTTTCTTCTTCGCGTCATTATCATCCTTTGTCTCATTTGCCCCATTATCACAATTTTTCTTCTTCGCCTCATTATCATACTATTTCATCTTCATCTTATAAGCGCCCTTTTTCTTCTTCGCGTCATTATCATCCTTTTACTCTTTCACCTCATTATAACCATTTTTCTTATTCGCCTCATTATCATCTTTTTTATTCTACGCCTCATTAGCAACATTTTTATTCTTCGCACTATTATCGATCTTTTACCCCTTTACCTTATTATCAGCCTTTTTCTACTTGGCCTTATTATAATCCTTTCTCCCCTTCGTCTTATTATCACCATTTTTCTTCGTAACATCATTATCATCATTTTCTCCTTCACCTCATTATCACCATTTTTCTTTCTCGTGCGATTATTAACAAACTTTTTTTCTTCGTTTCATTATCATCATTTGCCTTCTCCACATCTTTATTATCCATTACTTCATTATCAACCTTTTTCTTCTTCGCCTTATTATCCCCTTTTTACTGCCATTTTTATTCTTCGTCCTATTATCGTTCTTTTTCTTATTATCACCCCTTTTTCTCATTCGCATCATTAAACTTCTTCTTCTTCTTCGCCTAATTATTGTCTTTTTTCCTCTTCACTTCATTGTCATCTTTTCCCTTCTTCGCTTCATCAGCATCATTGTTTTCTTCGATTATTATCGTCCTATTTTTCTCGTTTAATTTATTGTTACCCTTTTTTTCCCTCTGCATTATTATCATCCTTTTTCTTCTACGCCTCATTAGCGTGATTTTTCTTATCGTCTTTTTTTCCTTCGACTGATTATCGTCCTTTTTTGTTCTTCGCTTGAGTATCATCTTTTTTCTTCTTCATCTGATCATCATCCTTTTTTATCTTCATCTCAGTATGATCCTTTTTTCTTCATCGCCCCATTATTAGTCTCTCTATATCTTCGACTCATTATCGTTCTTTTTCTTCACGCTCCATTATGAACCCCATTTTTCTTTGCCACATTATCGTTCTTTCTCTTCTTCGCCTTCCTATTGTTCTTAATTTTCTTATTGTTGTTGTTAGGTATGTGTGAAAAGTTTCCATTATTACTTTTCTTTAAAAATACCGATTAATCCAGAAAATAGGTATAACATTATATACATATATTTTCATTTTTTTTATCCAGCTGTGAAATTATATGTCACGTTCACTTTTATATAAACTGTGTTTTTATGCATTGGACACAAAGACATCAGTTCACTTCAGTATAAGCATATGCATTCTGACGTGTCCTATAAGTAATATTCTTTAATAGTGTTGTCTATAATGCCTGATATAAAATCTATATACACACGCTGACGACAGGAACGGTTCATCTTTAAAATCAATATAAAGTGAATATAACTAGATTCGTATATATTTCTATGCTCATGGAACCGTGTAATATATATATATATACACACACATACATATATACATATATATATACACACATACATATATATATATATACACACATACATATATATACATATATATATATATATATACACACATATATATACATATATATACGCACACATACATATATATATACATATATATATATATACACACATACATATATATACATATATATATATACACATACATATATATATATATACACACATACATATATATACACACACATACATATATATATATATACACACATACATATATATTCATATATACATATATATATATATACATATATATATACACAGATACATATACATTTACACATACATATATATATATATATATAAACACATACATATACATACACACACACACACACATATATATATATACATATATGCATATATATGCATACACACACACACACACACACACACATATATATATATATATATATATATATATATATATATATATATATATATATATATATTTATAATCAGTGTTTGGAAGATTGTGCAATAATTTTTTTGCAAATTTGTTTTTAGTCCTGAATATTTTTGTTTTGAGATTGTTGAAGTCTGTCATTGAAAATATTTTGAAAAGCATCCGCATATTTTATTTTTCTGCTTCTAATATGCTGGAAAGATCTGTCGAATTGCTTTGGGATATTGAAAAACAATACGCTATATATTTTTTGATAATGTCTGTGGAATGGTATGAAATAACATTTACGGCGAGCTAAACAGAAATAATAAAAAAAATGATTCTGTTTTTTCATAGTTATATTTATCTATGGGTGGACATAGCTTTACACAAAATATTTTACTCTTTCATTCTATTGCACGCACAGAATTCTTTTTTATGTAAATAGAAGCCCACTTATGTATATAGAAAATGTATATTTGAAAACAATTGCTTGTGTACAGTTCACTTGAAATGCCCGCTCTGCATGCGTTCACTGCAAACGATCCGATTTAATCATAATATCAATAGACTTCATGTTACTGACAAATATCCAAGTATTAGGTTATATTTTGCAACGCTGGGTTGAAAATTAACTTGTTTTTAGAATGACTGATAAATTCGGACGTCGTGTTTGTAATAAATTCCATGTGAAACTTGACAAATTTGTTACCAGTTATTTGGCATTACTTTTATTTGGTTTTTAGTTAAAAGCGTGAACAAAATGGCAGAAAATATTTTCTTGCATTTAGTCATATACTCTACCGTGAGTTTTCTGGCCATCCCCGAGATACAGGAGAGTGTATCTCTTCCCATTCTCTCTCTCTCTCTCTTGGCTTGGCTTCGTGAACTAAGATTTATGAAGTGGACTGTCCACGTCCAGTTCAGCCGACTAGGCTGATGCGTTACTGGCAAGTCCGGCCGCAGCGACTGCATTTAAAGGCCTGGTCTGGTTTGGTTTGGTCTGGTGTAGCTGCTGAGGCTTCCCGCTCATTCTTCCCGCAGCGTTTCTCCTTCAGGTTGGCCCTGCGAGAGTCCTCAAAGGTTGAGACGGCCTGTTGGACGGTGCGGCGCCAAGCTTGACGGTCAGCAGCAAGTGTCGACCACTGGCGATACAGGAGAGTGTATATTATACATAAATCCAGCACTCATTTATTCTTTGTTAATCATAATCTTTGATCTCTTAGCGGCCATATTTTTTAAAGAGCGCTTTCGAAATTGCTCTGTGTCTTCGGATTCAAACAAGAGAAATTCATTTTTCTATTTTATCGAAATTCTTGATGGGTAATTCACAACATCGGCTATTTGCCAATTTGCATTCTAATGGTAACCGTAATTGTAATAATTATCCGTTTCCATCAAAGAAACATTTTGAATTCCTTTGCCGAGCAGCCAGTGCTGATTTGGGTTGGAATTTATAAAATCTGTCTCGTAAAAAAAAAAAAACGGTTAAATATAACCATCTCTCCTATTCCAATAGCTTCGTGTCTCGGATTTCCCTTTCTCTTATTTGCTTCCCTGATAGCTCCAACTATTCAAATGCAATGTGAATCGATATCCCCAGATGCCTTGATCTATTCCGTCTTCCTCTTTATCCTTTCCTCGCTCACGCCTCTTTACACTTGCTCCCACCGTCTATAACCCCTTGAGTGCTAGAAGCACAACCGCATTGCTTGGGGTGAAAAGTTTAAAAAACATCTTAGGAGAACAGGATTGTCAATTCCAGTTATTGTTTTTTCTAGTATTAATGGGAGTTTGTATTTGAAATGGTATGAAATGTTAATATTTCATTATTTTCTCGTCAAGTTACATGTACTATTCATTTTAGCTGTCGCTGCTGCTGTTAGTCCTCAAGTGATGTAGTTTCTCTCTTTTTTTGGGGGAACAGTTCCTTGTTTTTAACTATGCAGCGCCGCAATGTTCAAAATAGGATACCCTTTTCCAACAACCACAGAAAGATAGATATAATTTAAATTTGATAAATCATACTTTCGTACATTTTTTATAATATTTGCGCTGTTTAATATTTATAATATTCCAGTAGCTTTTCCCTCTTTACTTTTGTTTCGTCTTGTTGCAGAACTCATCTAAGTTCTACAAGTAGAAGTAGATTAAATAGTTGAGCAGAATTCATTATATAAAAAAGAAAAATCTGAATTCCATGTTTTGGAGAAACTGTTGGAAAACACAAACTTTCCCTAAATTTATGAAAATCATAGTACCATGTTTACGCCAATATGAATAATATTCTGGACAGTTACTTTCCAGTGATTATATAAATATACGGATAAAGTTGTTGAAATCTATCATATTTTCGTTTACGTTTCCATAGTTTCTCGTAGCTGAAAATTTGATTTCATTGTTGTCCTTCTCCTAGATGGGGGTTAGAGAACCAGTTTGCTCTGCTATTTTACGCATACCTGTTGGGTGGTGTGAATAGACAGATTTATACATTTTCAAATGGTATTTGTGAAATTTAGTCGGATTTCGAACTCGGCTCGGCGAGTGTTTCGTTTCGAGTCGCTAACCTGTGACCCAATTCAAAGATATCAAAAATAAAAGGAAGTGGGCGGCGGGTGTGTGTGGGGGGTATGGCCATGCACACCCTGGTGGGCTATGGCATAAAAAAAATAAAAAAAGTAAGCACCATGTATCCGAAAAGAAAAGAATTAGCTTCCGTTGAGGTCTGAACTTGCTCAACTTTTCCGGAATAAATTTTGTTTTCTGCACCATGCTGCTTGCTTTAGGGTTGTAGAATGTAAAATCGATCTGAGCGTTTGATTAACACACACACACACACACACACACACACACACACACACACACACACACACACACACACACACACACACACACACACACACACACACACACGAAATTAGTACAATTATAATTGACAATGATTCATCTTCATGGACCTTTTTAACTTTGTTTTTGCAGCCATCGTTATAAGAATTAAATATTTACATGACAGGGTGATAAGAATCATAGCGTATCCTACAAAAACATCCGGTTTCGAATCTCATTGAAGGTGAGTAAAATTATATAGACACCTTTAGACTATACTGGCGTGGTGCGGGCTGCCAGCACACCATGCCATAAATTTTGGGTGAAATTTCATATTCAAAAACCATCGATAATTTATCCAACATGAAGTCACAATTCATTGTGACTAAAGATATGAGCGTACTCGGCTGAGTCAAATCTTGATCATGTTAAATTATATGCTGTTTCCAAGAAACTTTAACTAAATTCTGATTAACATAGTTGCAGTATAAAGCACTAGGTTTACTTTGTGGGTTTTGAAGAAAGACAGATATGCCTGAGCTGACATCTGCAACAAGAACTGGCGAGCCACTCATGCAAATAGATAGACTCGGAAACGGACAGCCGTTATTATTATGAGAGGAAGAAAATATCGATTTTAAGACGCCACTAGAAAATGTGAATATCCTGAATTGTGATGAGATTTTAATCGATAATGGAACGATAATAAAATATGTCTTCATGACGTTAGATTTTAAACACGTTGAACAAGAAAAGGCAAACAAATATGAATGTTTAAATGTTACCAAAATATAAAGACTGAATCCAAAGTAGAAAATAAGTTTATCGTTAGAAATTTTGTATACCCATTGAATACACTTTTTATCCAACACATGAAACAATTATTATGACACACACACACGCGCGCGTGCGCTCACGCACACACACAAATATATATATGTATATGTATATATATATAGAGAGAGATACATATATAGATATACATATATATATAGAGAGAAATATATGTATGGATACATATATATATATATACATATACATATGTATACATATATATACATATATATATATATTCATATATAAACATATATATATATATATATATACATTCATATATATATATATATAAATATATATATATATACATTAATATATATATATATACATAAATATACATTCATATATATACATATATATATATGCATTCATATATACAGTCATATTTATATATATATATATATACATATATATATACACCTTCATATATATATATATATATATATATATATATATATATATATATATATATATATATATATATATACACATATATATATACATACATATATATTAGGTTGGTGCAAAAATAATTTCGTTTTCTAACATATGTGACTATATGAGAAAACGAAATTATTTTTGCACCGACCTAATATATATACATACATAAACATACATATATATACGTATACATACATATATATACCTATATATACTTATATATATATACACACATATATATATATATACATATATATACATATATATATACATATATATGCATATATATATCAGGTTGGTGCAAAAATAATTTCGTTTTCTAACATATATTATTACTATGTGAGAAAACGAAATTATTTTTGCACCAACCTAATACATATATATACATATATGTAAATATATATATACATATATATATATACATACATATATATATATATATATATACATACATATATATGTACATATATGCATATATATATATATATATATATATATATATATATATATATATATGTATACATATACATATATATATATATACATACATATATACATACGCATATATATATGTGTGTGTGTGTGTGTGTCTGTGTCTGTGTCTGTGTCGGATAATAATTGTTATATTTACATTATAGCAATGAATTCTCAAATTTACTTACCTCTGCAGTAAAAGACTGGCCTCCTATGGTATGTTCTGACCCTACAGTGTCCACGGTCCCGAAATGGATTTTCATTTCATGAATTCTATATCGGTAGGAGAAAGGCCCCGTCAGAATGTTGATATAACTGGACGGATCATCTCGGAGGGCAAATGTAACGTCACGGCCTGTGTTCATGACTATGCCGTCGACCTGCAAATATAAATAAAAGATCAGATCTACTGGGCGCCATTATTGTTATTTGACCGTATATTCTTGATCATTATTATTTCATTATATTAATTGTTTGTATATGCTTGTTAAAACATTCATTCAGTTTATGTCCATCACCTCCTGACACTCAACTATTGCGCGCCAGGGATTACGGCTATATCAGCTTGAATTACCGGTCCCTATACGATAACCGTAGCTAAGCATCATCGAGCCTGGTCAGCATTTATTAGGTTGGTGCAAAAATAATGTCGTTTTCTCACATAGTAACATATGTTAGAAAACGACATTATTTTTGCAGCAACCTAATAGATGGATGACCGCTTGGGAATACCACATGCGGCAAACCTGGATGTGCGGCTGATGTAATGTATAGTGGCTGGAAATTGTTAATCTGATAGTTGAGTTCTAGTTCCCGTGAAGTTCATTATATTCACCTTCGCGCAAATTTCCTTGAAAAATGTATGAAACCACTTATTCTCTCCCAGCTATGGGTTAATTAGTTATTTTACTATTTCAGATTTCTTCGAAAGTAACGGAAGGGTCAAAGATCATCAGATTAAACTCCAGAGGGAAAAGGTCAAATCTGCATTTTCTGCAATTGGTTTTCTCGCATGTTCAGGATGTATCCGAAATAAAATAGTTTTCAAATTAAACAGAGTATATATTGAAATATAGGTATCTATTTGATGGACATTTTTTTAAGCCAGGGGATGACATTTTACTCATGGAAGTTTTGCATTTCTCAATTTGAATAGACTGCTTTGTATTTTCCTACTGACTATTGCGCTCTGTGTAATAAACCATATTTTTTCTGCTGTTTTTATTCGTGAGGGCTTTGCAGTTTTCATTTTCAAACATGAAGAAAATACAACATATATAGTTTATGCAGACTTCACATAAGAACTGACAACTTAGATACATTTCGAATATCTTAGAATATACATATAAATATATATATATATATATAATATATATATATATATATATATATATATATATATATATATATATATATATATATATATATAATTTAAATTAAAACAGACCACTTTAAGGTTCCATGTAATAAATTATTTCACCACAGCCCTTTTAATAAAGTCTGATGATCCGCAGTCCTTTAAAAGAGTTGTGGTGAAATAATTTATTACATGGAACCTTAAAGTGCTCTGTCTTTATTTAAATTATTTGCTCTGGATTTACATTGAGCTCTCTGGATTCTATCCTCCTTAAATTTACCCATACGGATTACCTAGTTTTTCATAAACTATATATATATATATATATATATATATATATATATATATATATATATAATGATTGTCACTTCTTTGTTGAAGAAAGCCATCTGTTTACTTAGTAATTTTTTTGTGTGTGTTTTTCATTTAAACTTTTTATTATTTCCATCATTTATACCCGATCCAACGCTCTATCATCTGCCCGGAAGTGATTCTTAAGGTCAGCATCTCTTTTACCAACTCCTTAAACACATGCCAAACATAAAATTAGTCTGTGTTACCGATGTTGGAAATGTGCCTGTCCCTGTGTACAGTTATGTGATGTCACTCAACAGACATACAAACGGTGTCACAAAATCGTACAAGTAACTTGCAGGTTTCTCTGGTAGAATTGCATATACACGAGTTTGCCCCTAACCTCTCTTGTCACTGGCTAAACTAGCAGCCGAAAGGGTGACTTTTCCAAAACAGTTTTCCAGTTTTCACAATTAACGGCAAGAATATTTAGATTGCATCTAACTACGTCCTTTTGGGTTATGGGTGCGTCGATTGCCTTGTACCAGCTCATTCTCTATACATATCAGATGTCCTCTCCAGTGCATTTGATTATGGTGAATATTTACTCTATGCGCGAAGAAGGACATTTGTATCTGGTGTACAAGACTGCTAACAGACGTCCAAGATTCATCTCGGACACTGATGGTAAAAACGTTCTTGGACCATAATGCGCCTTCGATAGGTGGTCCGTGCTTCGGAGGAAAATAATATATACGTTACAATAGATGTACTTATATCCATCTTGGAATGTATGCTTCTTCGAATATACATATAAATATGTAATGAGAGACCTTCGTTAAATTGATTTAAAATTTAATTCTGCATTCTTTTTCTCATGCATAACTACATTATTAAATGACAGCGTTCTATGACCAATATGTAACATTTAAAAACCACATTGTCGATGTGGCATATACTTATTTGTAAAGCCTTATGTAATTAAAATAAATGAATACATTACATTCGATCCAAATATTTTATCCTTATTGCGAAAATTGTCGAAAAATTGGATGGCACAATATTTAAGCTGATCCCAGAATTAATCAGCCTTAAATTAATCCTAATAATCCAATGCTTTGTTTTATTCGTAGTGAACCTTAATTGCAAGGGAAAGTAAACACCTTTTCTATAACTGATGACAGAAATATGTGTGTAGAATAATCCGATGAGGTATATCTGCAAATTGAAAATTTTAAATGCAGATGTGGTAAAAGAAGACCCCTTGAAACAACTAATTTGCATAATTCAGCATTTAGGCAATAACTGAAACATCTAGTATATATAACTGCATGTTCTTATTAGTCTTGGTAGAATAGAATTTGGCAGAAAGAAAAACTTTGAGGAAATGGATTCTCACCCGTAAGGTCCTTGTCTGGCTAGGTAGTAGCAAGAAAAAGCTGGTAAACTTACTATCAAATTTGAAAAAAATCTAAACGAACACGTAACGTAAGGAACCTTGCTAACACCTCCGTATTTGACATCATTTTAGGCAATACTGAAAACACTATTTCTTACACTATTTCTTACACAATTATCATAAAATTACTATAATACTTCCAATGAAAAAAGAATTGAATAGAATACATATTGAGTATCAGAGTCACGTATCTTTTAGGAAGTAGCCACTGTCGGAATTCAATGTCAGTTCTTGAATTTCTTTAAGCGAAAAGTAAATAAACATTGGAGCTTACAACATCGAAACTACTTAGACAAACCCTTCAATGCTCCTTACTAGGATCATGTAAATTAATTTTTATGCCATGCTCATGGAAGAATGTGCAGCGGAAATTTTCAAGGAACTGTCACGACTCAAGTTTCGGGCATCGACTACTAAGGAAAAATGCGAACACGTTAGCTACATCTTTTTGTCTGCATTTTGTAAGCTCTTCACCCCAGGCAAGACAAAAAAGTCACTAATACGCAGAATTTTTGCTGAGTGTGAAAGAATATAATAATCAAAAAAAAATATTAAGGAGAAATGATATTAAAATAACAAATATCAAGAAGACAGAAAATAACGACTGAAATTGCATTAACATTTTTTGAAGATCAACCTTGGAAAGAAAGAAGATGGAACAGAGTTCTACAAGCGAGAAGTGTGAGAAATGAAACTGTTAGCATAAAACTTACGGTTACATGTAGCCATTTGAACTGTAAAATCATGAGATCCTGCCGCCAATCTAATTCCGCGTTTAAATACATGGAGTCTAGGTACCACATAGAACAATTACCATTCATAGAAAAGACACAGCGAGGCTACATTACAACGGTTGGAAAGTGACTGAAGACGAAATGCCTGTTCAAATTCTTCTTTGGTTTTTATCAAGTGTCTTTAAATATATAGAACGAGCACCAGATATGGCAGCAATATTCTCAGCATGAACGAATTTTAAACTTATAAATATGCAATATAGATTCAAACAAGAAAATTGTCTAACACGACACAGGGAAGTAACTTTACTAGAAGCAGTTGTAGCAATTGATTCAATATAATCTTCCCAATATATGCTAGCTGAAAGCCTTAGCCTGAATAGGCGCAACTAGTATCTCTCCTGGATGTTATCATTACTCATACTTATGGGAGGCAGAAAGTTCTCGTAGATCAGTGTTACTCAAAGAGCGGTACGAGTACTAGTCTGCTGGTACGTGGAGAGGTTCCAGGAAATAAAGAAACGATAGTCACATTCCACGCCGCGGGAGACTGCTGGGATATTTCATTTTTTTTTAACATTTTCATTTTAGTTTTATATTTATTGTAGTTACATTTTTCAATTACTCATTCATATTAAAATTCATTGCTATACAACTAACGAATGCGATGTAATAAACGATAAAACCGTGAAATGAAATACGTCTGGTAACAGAATGATGATGATTTGGCGTGAGACTGGGTGGGAACCACACCTAGGAATAAAAATTTTATTGGATACTAGCAGTAGAGCCCGGGGATGTAACAGTAAGAGATAGATCAAGTATCGACCATCATAAAGACTGAAAAATAAAATTGACAAAGATTATTGTTTAAGGTTGACGGACATGCATGTCTTAATTAATTTTTTTTTGTTATTTTTTTTTACGAATTGGTCAAACCCAAACTCAAACAAAAACATTGTTTTCAATCGTTATGAGTCTACCGATTGAATAGAATTTTATTATAAACAATTGTCTTGTAAATGGAATTTTTAAAGCATTCTGAATGTAAAAATAAAATAAAAGTGTGCAAGACAATAAGAAACACTATCTGCCAAAAAAAAAGCGAAGTTTTGTTGAAATCGGCTGAAAAATGTAGGAAATCCGATCCCATATATAAACGGACACACACAGACACAAACAACCTGGGTTTTACAATAAGTATAACTCGATATGAGTTGTCCCCCTTTCATTCTGGCGACAGAATCATGTTTTCAAGTTGATTTCGTGCAAAAACAATTGTATCATTCCAATTTTTGGCGCTGTCAGAACCACCGCAAGGTAATTTTACGCAGTCCTGTGAAGTTTTGTTAAAATCAGTTGAAAAATGTAGGAAATCCGATCCAATATATAAACGTACTGACACTCTCTCACTCACACACACACACACACACACACACACACACACACACACACACACACACACACAAAATCTGAGTTTTATAATAAGTAAGATATATTTCTAATTTGATCTTTATAAATTCGTCTAACCACGTGGATTTTGGGCCAACATTTTTTAAATTGTCATTTAATTCCATCGATTTATAATCTATCCGGCATAAATTAATAATACAGTGAATGTCCAAATATTTCATCGGCTCGTTATTATATAATTATATGGCACAAATATGGTAACAGTCCCTGGCACACGAGGAAAACTTGTTCCGTCAATGATGACTGGCCTTAGAATGAATGAGACATCATATCCTTTTTCGTACAGATAATCTCAAAATGATCCTAAAATAGGACATATCTAAAAAAAGGAAAAAAAAAATAATTGTGATAGCAGAGCCTCCGCGAACCCACAAGCTGGATTAGAAAACTTCGTTCGCCGGTCACTTGCGAATTGAAAAATAAACTGCCGGTACGGTACATCAGACAGTTTGAGACGATTAATAGAGAAGAATTTCGTTTTGGATGCGTTAATATTAACACACCATTCGTTGCCTCAGTTAACAGTAAAATAAAGGTCGTTTTGAGATCAGCTGCCTATTTGACCTTATCGAACCGATCAGATAATTAACTTCTATAAAAAATGCAAAATATTTATGCAGTATGAAAATTGTGTCTTAGAATAAATATGACTGGTTAATTCCACACTAGTTGTATTGCGCCAAACAAAATTTAACTTAATAAATTGGACACATGGCTAAAATAGATCGTGTCAGATATCGGTGTTCGAACCCTGGAAATACCGAAAATTTAAATACTGATTTTTCTAGTCAAACAAGATTTCACCCGTTGAACGTTTGGCGCACCTCAATCTTATTGCATTCCTTCCGAACTATTTGGCCGTTTGCTTTAATAATCTAAGATTAGTAATATCAAATGAAAATCGTTTGGGAAGTATTGGGATTCAATTTCTAATTTTGTAGATTATTGATTCTTTTTTGAATCGATCTCGAATTTGGTTTTATGTTAAAAAGTTATGGTACAGTATTAGAAAGATAATCTAGAATTACCGCCTTTTAGACAAGGTTAATCCCTGATGAGCCTTTAAGAAATACATCGAAATAAAATTAATCTTGGTTTTACAGCAAGCAGAAAGTGTTGCTTGGTTGTTTTAAATTAAAACAATTATTCCTGAATATACCATATTTCTACGGGTCATTTAAAAATGGTTTACGCATTTAAAAGTTTCTTAAAGAAGTCATCATTAAGTGTCGAATCAGTACACCGTGGAGTGATTTCGTAATTCTGAGATTAAATTTGTGAAATAACTGTCTGGCAGCTACGGAAAAAATAAAGAATTTTTGTTAATTAAAAAAAGCGGGAAGAATTTATTCAACGCACATGGGTTATCTTTCCTGTGTTGAGTTCACAAGAGTGTCAAATGGTTATTATAGCAATGTGATCAGATGACTGCATTCGCGACAACAGAGTTTAAAGTTTAATTTCCGTTACTGGAGAGATAGGCGTAAGCCAGAGGACAGGTTTTTAACAGAAAACAGACAGCCTCTGAACTCATCACTAAACTCACCGCAGTTCGAAGCCCTCAGGTAGATAGGTTAAAAAGATAAGAATTAATAAGAAAAGAAAACTTGTTTATAAGATGAAGGCAAGTCAACTGGCTGTTTTAACAGTTGAAAGATTGAATGTGCTGGTTGAAAACTTTATACTGAAAATTTCATGTGAAATTTCTCTACTGGTGCATGTGTCTACAAAACTTTGGTTAACCTAATCTAGTTACTTGGCTGTAATGAGTTCAGTGTGTGGAAGAAGTTATATACGCTAGTCTAGTGGAAAAGATAAGTGAAATCTCAAGGACGAATTAACTCGAGATAATTAACTGACATGGGTTATCTCCCCCTACCATCGGAAACGGAACCCCAACAGTCTATTCGCGTGAATTGAATAAAGATTTCGGTTCGGAATTTTCAGAAGGTGATCAATTACTTGAAGAAGAGCTGTAGATACAGCTTGCCAAAACATTAATATAATAACAACCAAGATGTTAAAGTGCTATTTTTTTCATTTTTATTTTCTATAATCGGATTAAATATTTGCCTATCGTTCGGTTCGCTCATCTACCCGATCTTTTGAACAGATGCAGATGTGTATATCTTGTATCCTGTTCACGATTGGGTTTCCGGTTCATTCTAAAGTTTACTTCCGTTTTATACTTCTAACATGGCCACCTAAACGCTTACATTTTATTTACTATTTATTTAGTTATATTTTTCATTCAAATCGTCTGGTTCACACTTCTTCTTGGTCGTTTGAACAGGAGTAGAGATTTATTCATTTGTTCCTGTCTAGGATTTGCTATCCCATGTTTCCTTTTAAATTTTTTTCACGGCCAGTAGCCTCCTGAGTCTTAGCGACATTAACACTTTGCTTGGGTATGAATTGATTAAAACGAAAAGTCCAGGTAAATTTAAAAAAATAAATGTAGGAATTTAACTTATTTCGTACGGTTGTTATCTATCTAATAGGAGTCAATGATGACAGATAAGCAAATAAGTGTTGCACCATTCCTCGAAGTGAGGCCTCTTGCCTCAAAGTAAAATAAGCATCGTGAACAATGACATTGTTAGAAAATACAGAGTAACAAAACTACTAATCAGATATTCAAAATGCAATATTATAATTTTAGCTGAACATAGTGGGCAATTAGGTTTGAGATTCCGCCTATTTTTACCATGAACAATATTTTGACGTATAAAATAGGATTTTTTTTAATTTTGACTAGTTTAATTTTTTCTTCTGTTTTGTCATCAATACTTATGAATTAACCATCGCATATGGCCTATGTTTTCCTCAGTAGGCCTATAAAGAAAATAAATATAATACTGGAGCCATTAATAAATATAAAGAAAAACAGTGGCAGAGAGAACTTAGCTTCACAGAAAGGCTTTATCAGCGGCAGTAAGAAAAGAAATGGCGTCGAGGTTATGCGTAACAGCAGCAACCCGGCAATGAAAACGTTACGTTTACTGCTCGGAGATTTTGTTTTTTGTAGAGTATTTGGCCATGGTTAAGTGTAATTGGCAAAAAAGACAAAGAAACGGAATTGAAAAAAATTTCCAATAGACAATAAAAAAAGAAAGAAAAGAAGAGAGCAAAATAATACTAAGCAAACAATATATATATATATATATATATATATATATATATTAAAAGAGAAGGATACTACCTACACCCCACAAAACACAGACCCTACACCCCACAAAACACAGACATTACTATACAGACATTTGAACTAGCCGTAGCAAATGACATAAAGAAAACAATAGCACGTAAGCTGCCACGTGACAATATTACTGAAGGGGGACGTATAACCCTTGACACGCTGACACACAGAGATGACCTAATCATAACACAGGCTGACAAAGGGGGTGCCACAGTGATCTGGGGAATCGCAGAATACATTAAAGAGGCCAACTAACAGCTAGCCGACAAAGACACCTCTAAAAGCATACCTACAGATCCCCTCCCCGAATAACAAAAAGAATTAACTAGCTCACTAAACATAATGTATCGCAACAATCTAATCGACAAGGAAACATTCACAATACTTACACCCACAAACATTACACCTGCTCGTTTCTATCTCCTTCCTAAAATACACAAAAGCAACAACCCAGGAAGGTCGGTCATTTCATAGTTCAACTGCCACACGACAAAAATTTCCAAATACGTAGACCATTAAATAAAAGCCCTAGCTAAGGAAGTAAAATCCTACATCAGAGACACAATAGATCTATTAAACAAAATTAATCACATACAAACAGTTCCAGAGAATGCTATTCTAGTGACTATGGACGTAAGGTCACTCTATTCAAATATTAAACACATCGAAGGGCTAACCGTCCTTCAGGAAGCACTTACTAAAAGAAGAAAACAAGACACCCCCCACAGAAGTTATCATAAAACTCATGGAGAATGTTTTCACATTGAATACTTTCAACTTCAATGGAGCACACTACCTTCAAGTAAGAGGTTGTGCCATGTGCACAATTGCAGCTCCATCATATACTGCAATATTCATGGGAAAATTTGAGGAGACCCATATCTATCCCCTCATTGGCAGCGACTGCGTATTCTATGCAAGATATATCGATGTATACACGGCTAGTGACGACAAACTTACCCAATTCCTTATGACCCTAAATACAGTGCACGACTCAATTAAGTTTGACTATGAAAAATCTACAAGATCAGTAACATTTTTAGACAGCCGCATTTACATAGATGAAAACAGGAAACTACAAACGACACTACACACTAAAATCACCGACACCAACACCTATCTACACTTTAAGTTTTCCCACCCTAAACACCTCAAAGAGAACCTTCCCTATTCACAAGCACTTAGACACAGAAGGATATTTTCCAACAATGAAGAATTAAATAAACCCATTGAAAATATGGAGCCTCAACACGTGGCTATAAACAACACCTAATCAGGGAACAAATAAATAATGCAATTTCCACACCTAGAGAAGACAACCTAATGTACAAGATTAAAAATAAATCTAGGCGCATTCCTCTAGTAACCACTTTCAATCCCACTCTGCCTCCACTATCCCAAATAATCAAAAGTCGCTGGGAAATACTACATCTCAATCCAGACCTAAAGAAATTGTTTAAGGAACCCAGCCTTCTAGCATATCGTAGACCTAAGAAGCTAAAAGAAATCATAGGTAGTAACCACAAAGTACAAAGTAATCCGTAATAAACTAAGAACAAAAACAACAGGATTTTCCCAACCATGTAACAACAAAAGAAGTTTATGCTGCAACCATATTAAACACACGAATTCATTCACTAGCTCAATCACTAAATCTACTTTCAAAATCTACCACGATTCTAACTGTAGAAGTCATAACATAATTTACCTCCTAGAATGCACACTATTCCAGAAACAATATGTAGAAAAATATGAATGGCCCTTTCACTACAGAATTAATAATTATCACCATCGAATTAAGTCGACTCCCCATGAAAAATGATTACCTGTAGAACAACATTTCCGCCGAGAAAAACATGATCTCAAAACACATGCTAAATTCACTATAATTGATAAAATAGAAAAGTTCAAAGCAGATAACATTAGAAAGATTTTAGAGTTCCATGAAAATAAGTGGATGCAACGTTTAAAAACGCACTATCCAGCCCGGCTAAACCATAAATTTAACAATATAGATAGTATTAATATATAACCCCACAATCAAGACCTACCCACATTTCTCACCCACACAAGACAGACATGCTTACGGAGGTGTTGAGGCCTCACACTTATACACACACCCACACGAACATACAGACTTACACACATCATAATCACTCACTCCCTAATGAGCCAAATGATAACACACACCCACAGCAATACACACACTTACACATATCATACTCACACACTCCCTAGGAACCAAATAACACACACACACACAAATAACAGAGACACATCCCCTCTCCAGAAATAAAAAAAAACTGTCAAACTGACCGAGGGAATTCAGAGCATCATGGATCCATGCAGCTCTTATCGCAAATAACAACTTAAAAGAGACTTTTTGACCAACACAAGGATTGTTAAAAGATTCATGTTAAAAAGATAAAAAAATAAAAAAACAAATGAAAACTACAGACAAAAGTTCATTTTCTCCATCAAGACATTCATTTCTGTAGTTTAGTGCTAGCAGCAAGCAGAAATATTTCTTCTCCTGATGATAGCCGTTTTGGGCGAAACTAGTCGAGGAATCTAAATGAAATAATAATAATAATAATAATAATAACGAAAGAATATTAATCTACAACCCAGTGTGTCTGAAGATTTTAATTTTTTAATATTTGTTATTGTTCAATATATATATATATATATATATATATATATATATATATATATATATATATATATGGATGTAGATATATGTAGATGGATGTATATGTAGGGATGTGTGTGTATATATATATGCGTGTATGTTTTGGTACGTATGTACCCATATATATATATGTATATATATATATATGTATGGATGTATAGCTAGACGGATAGATACAGGGATACAATGTTTATTTGTTTAAATGGGTGTATGTAATTGTATAGAAATGTAGGGTTTCAGGTATATATGTTTATGTGCACGTATGCGTATGTTCGTATATATATATATATATGACTAAATGTGTAAGGACTGGATGCGTATGGATGTATATGTGTATATGTAGGTATGTGTGTGTTCATTTTCACCCTTCCACTCACACCTAGTTGTAAAAAAACCCTCTCTGTTAAGTTTTAATCTCCCAAATGTTACCCCTCTCTTTAGAACTAACATTCGTCCCACACTCTCATATTCACTCTCTCTAAATTCTATTTTTATTTTCGGAGTTGTTCTTTTCCGTTTTCTTTTTGAATTTGTAGGTCTGATGAATTGGATCGTATTTACGATTCCAATGGAATAAATTATGATCATGGAATATTCGTGTTTAAGCCTTTTTATTATATCCTTACTCTGTCCTGGACATTGAGTTCTACCTGGATTCTATCCTCTCGGAATTTTTTATTCAAAATGTGTGTATATGCACCTGTGGATTTTGCATATATATGTATATTTACCACTAATATTATATATATATATAAGACGAAACTAGGCAAAGTAAGAATGGTGCTAACAGCCCAAAAGGATAGAGTTCAATAATTGTGGCGTTCTTAATTCGAGACAAGAAAGAATATGGTGGATGAGACTGAGAAGAAATCCTATCATGCTTCTGTATGTTATGTCTATAAATTTCGGAAGAGGATGTTTTTGCACTTTATTATACCACTGGAACTAGATTGCCCTACGGAACAATAGTATTGGGGATTAAAATGTTGTCTGCATAATAATTATAAGTAGAATCCCTGACGGACTCAATGTAAACACGGAGAGCAATAACTGAGCGGCACTAGAAATTAACAAAACAAGACATAGACAGAGAAAGGAGAACAATGTATACCCGTAGATTAAATAAGAATGTTCAGTTAGATATTCCCTGATATTTACCCGGATTGGTAGATATGTCTATCGACTATAATGTAAGCAAACATTGAGCAAAGCTTATGGTTACTCTATTAAAATGTATTTCTTCCGATTCTTTGTGCTATTCATGGTCATATTCCTGAGAATTCTGACACTTTCTATTTTCCTAGTCGATCAGATATTGATGCAAACTTTTTCAAAGTCAGTGTTGAAAACTTCTTCTATGAAGCGTGTCAGTTCAGGACATAGGTGATAAATACCTTCTCACATGTTCAGGTGCTTTGTAGCTCATTAGATAGGTTACGCGCTGTTTTAATTTGTTTTACTCTGTCTCTCTGCCGACTTCAATTAGACCTGTGAGTGTTAAGTTCGCCAACACATCATTCGTCATTATTTTGACTATCTTTCTGATTCTAATTATGTGACCTTTTTATTTCTATTTTCCTTAAAAAAACTTTTTGTTCTTACTCAGTTAGAATATTCTGGAGAACTATATTTCTTTTGCTTCAAGTTCATACCTCCTTTATCTTGTCACTACCATATAGGAGAAGATTTTGTTTTATTAGGTTGGCGCAGAAATAATGTCGTTTTCTCACATATGTTACTATGTGAGAAAACGACATTATTTTTGCACCAACCTAATATTTTAATTGGTATTTTCGTGTTGATATTTTGCTTAACTTTCGGAAGGCATTTTCGCTGATCTAATAAACCTTTGATTTTTGACGTAATATTTTTCGCCGCTGTGATAAGACACTACAGAATATTTGAATTTTCGCATTTACTTCATCTTAGTGTCTCCATTTGGTAGTTCGTATCTTACACTGTTCCTAAGATTTAACCCTTTCTTCTCATTTTCGTTTACTATATTCTAAAGTAGTTTATTTAGTTTCCTTTCTGTATCTGTTGTCTTATGTTGTCAAAATTGTGGTCGTCAATAAAGAATCATGTTAGGAATTCTAATTCTTTCAGAATTGACACAATGGCTGACTAAGAGCGGTGAGAAGATAAACCCTTGTCTTATTATCCTTTCAATATTTGTGTATTTACTGAATTCATTTTATAACCGTATTAAGAGTTTTTTTTTTTAAGGCAATTCGACCCAAGCGAGGCGGGAGTGCCACTAGCACGCAAGGAGTTAAAGAGGATTGAGAACAAGAGTAAAGAGGCGTATTTAAGGAAAGGATACAGAGAAGGATGGTGAACAAGCTCAGGGTGTCAGATGTCGATTGATATTGCATTTGAATATTTGAAGATTTACCACTTGAATATTTGAAGATTATAGTCATCGGGGAAGCAAGTAAGGGGAAGCAAGTTCCACAGACGGGAAGTGCGTGAGAATAAGCTGTTTGAGAAGAAGAGACTGTTACATTTCTGAAATAAGAATTATCCTCTAAAGACAAACGAGTTATTTAAGCGAAATTAGATCACATATTGAAATTGATAAAAAAAGGCTTTGATGAAAAGTAGCATTTCTTATCTTTAAAATACAATCAAGCTAGTGACTAATATATATATATATATATATATATATATATATATATATATATATATATATATATATATATATATATATAATTGTGTCTGTAAAATAACTATTCCTTTCACCTATCTGTGTCAACCGATCAAAACTGAATGATAGGGAACCACATCTAGAATTTATCGAATTGTCGTTTGTAATTCATCTCAAAGTTCCGTCGAGAACAGTTGAGAGGTAATTTAGGTTCCTCCTCATCATTCCTATACAACCTTTCAAACTACGGAACAGTATTTTAATCAGTAATGACAACGTTCCAATTGGGAATCAGGTTTTTGCAATGATAGAAAATGGCTTTTACATTTCAAGGGAAAACCAAAATTGCATTTGTTATCACAACGTGTAATATCAGTGCCACCACCAAAATCTGGACTCCGTTTTTTTGCTACTGCTAGAATATGAGATTTGGCAATCATTAAGAAATACTGAAACATCAAAAGACTATTTCTGCAAACATTTATTGCCATCACCGTAATCAGATATAAGAAGCATGACGTAGAAAGTGTCTTGTCTTGGTAAACAGAAAAATGTGTTATTGTCCAACGTAACAATGCCAGCTACAGGCTGTAAAATCAACAAAAGAAAAAAATAAATCCCTCCTGAGATGTGAGTTTCTTCTTCATCGTCCATAGTCACCCCATTTAGAAACTTCAGATTTTTATTTGTTTCAATCACTCATCTCTTTCGTAAGTAGCAGGACATTTCAGAAACAAAACAAACACAGACTTTTACTTTTTCGAGAATATTCCTCTAAATGTGGAGTTGATTTAACTTCCAGTCATTGAAAAAGGAAGGTTGTTACACTTTTTTTATGAATAATATTTAAGTAAATTTAACTTAAATTCGTTGTCAACTACTTTCTTGTAAATATTATCCCAGTATATAGGAATGCAGTGGCGATTATCTCACTTTTGGAATGATAAGTCACTGACGTGACTTATGTGACTTCTCTCATTGTGACGTCACTCCATACAGTAACGAAATGGCAACCAAATTCAGTTTGTTTACAGCAGGAAAACCGAAATGTTGCTTTATTTAACCCTCCCCCAATGGCCAGACAGAGGCTAATTCTGCCTCCACAGCAGATATAAAAAGAAACGCCTGCTTAAAAAAAACCTCAGTTTGGAAAAAAACCTCTAACTCGGTGTTCCCCGTTCGTGGAAATATCCTCGTCTAAGACATAGATGAATCTGGCCCATTTGAATCTGGAGTGCTAACCATGGCTTCTCCAGTCACAAGAATATCTCCATATTATGTGTAAGCCCCTCCTTCTTTGCTTTCCCTTATACACTGGCATTCTGTCTGTGTAGATATATGTGATATATTATTCTCCGTGTGGAATATATATATATATATATATATATATATATATATATATATATATATATATATATATATATATATATATATTCTGTACTTCTTAGTAATATAAAGCATATTTCCCATTCCTTTTCCTCTCAGTTCTGTCCATAAAGTACGGTGTTATTATATAAGGGATATAATAAAGCCTATAAAGTGTCAGTACGAATGGGAGAATAAATCTTTCGTCTATCACTCTCTACCGTTACAAGTGTATACAATTTCCAAGAAGCAAAATATTTCTATTTTACAAGATATCTCATACGACTAATGATGCCGCTTTTTAAATAATTTTCTTTTTTTTTTCTTATACTTTATACATTTGTTTGAATAGAATTAGTTATGATAATTCAGTCTTAATTAACGAATGATAAACAGGCCAATACTTAAAACATTGAACTAAATTCTCTCAGGGACAGTAGGAATTTTTCAGGCCACTTAACTTCATCAATCAGAAAAGTGAATAACTGATGTGAAGATAAGTTTGAACCTCAATAATCGGCCTAAACAGAGTGGTCAGAACGCTTTCTGACATTTAGACTTCGGGTTTCAATCTCACCATGGTCAATTTGTCAGAAAGGTGATTTTTTGACATTATCGATTTGGGGAAGGCGATCCCAGGGTGCGGCACTTTAGAAAAGTGTCTGAAAACCGTACCACGGGTTGTCCTCAACCTTGTGAGTAAAATTAGTTAGACGGAACTTTTGGCCAGCCGTCGATGGTTATGCTAGAACGAAGTTACAAGTCATCGTAACCAAGGGATTGCGCGTTCTAGCCTGATTCAGACTGTTGATAACGCTAGATAACGCTCTCTCTCCTAGAAACTGCAACTAAGCTTCGTTCAGCATATTTGTAGTATAAACAGCAGGTGGCCTCTGTGTGTGTTAAACAGACACAAATATACCTGAGCAGGCATCTGCAACAGAGATTGGCTAGCCGGCTTTGGATACGACTGACCAGACATTATTACTATTATTTACATGGCCTAAATGTGAGGTTTGTTATTTTACTCGATTTAGTTTGGCACAAGGTCATATAATTAAAAGGGCGTCCATTGAAAATCGAACTCACGAAACGCTAGTAATGATCAATCATACTAGCTATATTTCTCCTTTCTGCTGAGCTCCACAAATAAGAGAGACATAGAGGGGGGAGGGGAAGCGGAGGGAGATGGGGGAATGATGTGAGAAAAACATTTTGTTGTTCCGTTTTACGTTTTAATTAGTCAAGAATTTATTTAAAGTAAACTTGTTTTACATAACCGTTCACGCAGAAATGGCGACCGAATCTTTTCTCTAAATAGAAAATACAATAACTAGCATTGATGAAAAGACGAAAAAAGAAACAGTGATTTATCCTTTGAATAAAAAAAAAATAAAGTTTCAATTTTGTAGACTTACAAAAACAATCCAATAAACTTAACGATGTTTTCTTTTTCTAGATAAAAAAAACCCCACTTTGACAACATGTTTTAGAAGTAGCCATGTTGACCAAAACGAATTATTTATAGTACTTTGCTATTAAGTTTTTACGGATTGGGAAGAAACAGAGGACATGTTAAATCGATGTAGGTATTGATATTACAAGTGTATAAGTGGATTTTTTTTACTTTTCTTTTATGCACCTTGTTCTTACAGCATGTGTGTAATCATGGCTCTTCCCAACTTCCTAAAATTTGACCTCGTAAAATTCATCTGCTCTTTATTTACAGAAAATCATCAGGTAGGTTCCCCTAATTTCTTTTCACTTCCTGCTTCCGGTATCTTCTGCAAATATTGAATTCTCCAAGTCGTCTTTTAGCTAAAACTTCTGCGTTACTCAGATGGCCAGTCTATATTGGCAGTCTAGGACGTAGAACCGCATCTGTACCCCTCGTACGTAGAACCGCATCTGTAGACCTCGTACGTAGAACCGCATCTGTTGCATCTGTAGTCCCCGTACGTAGAACCGCATCTGTAGGCCTCGTACGTAGAGCCGCATCTGTAGCCCTCGTACGTAGAGCCGCATCTGTAGCTCTCGTACGTAGAACCGCATCTGTAGACCGCGTACGTAGAACCGCATCTGTAGCCCGCATACGTAGAATCGCATCTGTTGCATCTGTAGTCCCCGTACGTAGAACCGCATCTGTAGGCCCCGTATGTAGAACATCATCTGTAGCCCTCGTACGTAGAGCCGCATCTGTAGACCGCGTACGTAGAACCGCATCTGTAGCCCTCGTACGTAAAACCGCATCTGTTGCATCTGTAGCCCCCTTACGTAGAACCTCATCCGTAGCCCTCATACGTAGAGCCGCATCTGTAGACCGCGTACGTAGAACCGTATATGTAGCCTGCGTACAGAGAACCGCATCTGTTGCATCTGTAGTCCCCGTACGTAGAAGCTCATCTGCAGCTTTCGCAAATCGAACCGCATCTGTAGCCAGCAGCCAATTTCAATTTCAGTTTTTTTTCTGTCTATTCAACAATATTTTGTTATATCTTAATACTTTTATTTTCTAGAAGTCATCTTTCGCTATTCCAGATTTGTGTCACATTTTTCATCGTCTGCTGGATGTGCGGGTGGTGTAATGGACATCTGCTAGGAATGACGAATCGGCATTCCAAGTTCCAATTCCAGTCGAGTCGTTACATTCTCTTACGCGCAAATACCATTAGGAATGTTATGAATTCATCTCTTCTTCTTGCTACTGAACTCTATCTTACATTTGCAGCCGGTCTAGGAGAAAGACAACACTGAATTCAAAATCCTGGCGATGCACATACTATGGAGCTAAAGAAAGGGTTGTAGAACTTACAGTGACCCTATGGTCCCGACTACGGTTGGTCTCCTACACTTACTACTAACGTCTGCATTCCAGAGCTTACGATGTGGGCTCTCAGTCTTGATGATGACCATAGATGTTCTTCTTACAGTTAATAGCTAGTCTTTTATTCTCGCTTTCTTTTGCAACTTTTTTTTCAGTGTTTACTATTAACATCTCTCTGCATAGGATTTAAATGTAAACATCTATTGTGAGCTAACCATGGCAAAATAGTAAGCTAGTTCAATAGATTATTTTTTTGCCATGATGAAGATCAACACAATATGCAGCAAAAATGTAATATTGGACATGGATATCCTTAGTCAATATCTGGGCCCCACGCTGTGGCATAATGGGTAAAGATCTAGCAGAAGAAATTTTTCACCTTGTGTAAGTAAATATTTAGCTTAGATTCAAGTACTTTTGCAAAGATCGTCATCAGCTGCTTGGTCATATTCTCTCTAAACTCGTCCTTGTTTTCTCGACAAAGATTTTAGCTTTAAAAAGCTCGTAGAGAGCAGGATCTGAACGTAGAAGGTCTACCATATCTAGGCGGACCTTGCGAGGGTGAGGCTGCATTTCTTTAAACTTTATTAATATTTACACCCCTCCAAATTTTAAAAACTTTCCCGTGCGTCTTGAATTTATGGAGAAATTATCAGAATTCAAAAAAGAAAATAATGCGAATTTTCTATTAAGATTGTAAATAAAATGTTAAAATATATCCTAGGTTAAAATTTAATGTCTGCATCAGGATGTTACTAAGGTAACCATTTAGTGTAAGTTATATTGTTTCTAATCTCCATTAACATTGAAGTGCGTGGCTTTTTTGGTGCTGAACGCCATCCGGGTGTCATGTTGCGTTTCTGTATGAACGAGGGATGAAAATTCTGCTTTACAAAGATCTAAAGTCGTAAACGGAAGAACTGCTTGAAGAGCATTTTTCCTCGATTTCAAAATGCTTGGATCTATGACATCCGAATACTTTCTAGTGATTTTACTTGAAAATCTGTTTTCGATGTTTGATGTTAGGGACTTTTTCTCCAAAATAAATAGAACTAAAAAAAAAAAAAAGTCCGTTGAGAACATTACACTTACCGACACAAGTTTGTTGTACGTGTCTTTGGGTGGTGGGGCGTTAGCACCATACTAAATGTATCATATCGTCTTCCGTCAATATTAAGAGGTTTTCAGAACTTGTTTGTTTAACCTAAGTATAAATAAGTCATATAAACGTCAAATTTGACCCTTAGCCCTTATTTTGATATAAGTTGCTTCGATATTTCCCCCTCAATAATTCAAACTACTGTGTGGTCCGAAAGTCTTGTCACCTACGCATAACATAATTTTCTATTTCATATAGCTGACACAAGAGGTAATGAGTGACAAGACTTTCGGACCACGCTTAACATGATCACTTTTGCTTTGTGTTTGTTCATATGAAACCTAAATTTTTTTTTTACAGTAAGGTTCTCTCTGTACAAGTGCCAAGTGCTACTTTTGGTAGACAGCTACGTTAAGGGGTAGTTTACATTGATAGGAGGGGAAGATAACCCTTAACTCTAGACTTGAACATGTTAAGATTGTAGTGATCGGGGAGACTACCTCTTGGAAGTCTGTTTCCACAGAGCAGTGGTTCGCGAGGAGAATCTGTTTGAGTGGAACTTACTTATCGTCGATGGAATACGGAGGTAATATCGTGCTTGTCTATTATGTAAATGGGATGGCGGGTCCTAACCGTGAGGGTAAGACTTGGTGGAGCCAAGAAATGTAGTTCTGAGCATTTTCCGTGGTAGTAGCGATTATTCTTCTCCATTGCAAATATCTTCACGTTTCACGCATTCCACTATAGTGGTATGCATCTTTCGGTGAATTTAATTTACGGAATTTTTATTTCTTCGATAGTATTTTTTAAATAAAACAAAATGCCTTCTATATGTAAATAATCAACACGAATACACTGAATTTGTTTCTGGGTATTTGAAGTATATTGCTGAAAACTAATTCCTGTTTAGTTCTCCATATATATCCTTCCAGTGAATGCCAGTGTGCGTACTAGGCAGTGGTTTCATCCAACCAGTTCGCGCGAATCGATTCTTAGAATTTTAAAAGCTTCATCCGAAAATAATCTTATATATTAATAGCCGATATATAATAGCTAAAAATAAAATTAATACCATTGCTGTAAGTTCTGCGGAGATGAAAGAGGGCAAATCTTGTAGTCATAAATTAGATAGTTAATGATAAATTACCATAAACATATACCCAAAACTATTCAAAGATATAGAAATATAATTAATACCATTGCTGTAAGTTCTGCAGCGGTTAAAATAATTATTTCTATGATGAACATAATTTATTCTGAGAAAAGAAACCGTCTTGATGTTAAAAATGTGCCAAATCTTCTAGTTTGTCAAATTTGATAGGTCTTCCATTTTATCTTTGGGGCTGCAGCGATTCTGTTCGAATGTCGTTAAGAAACCATAACACAGCTGATAACACTAGAGTCAAAAAGGCATCATAATTCCTCACAGAAATATAATGAGAACATCATTTCAATTTGCAAATATCTTAATAAATTAATGTTTTCTATTAAATTATCAAAATAGTTTAATTCTATTTCGGACTATATAAGGATTTATTTCTATTGTTAGATTGAAAAGAATATAAGCAGAATTAGAACCGGCCGCTGCAAATATGAGATGTCATTATTGGTTATAGGGTAGAGAATATCTCATCAGTCCGCGTAAAAGATTTTGATCCAGTTAAAGGTGAGAAGTGAGGATTATTAACTCTAGCCCAAATATGTCGGCAATGCTCCATGTTTGATCTCATACGATTCAATAGCGATACGATACGATAGCGACTTATGGTCACATTACATCGAAACATCGGTTTCTGTACAATCACCAAAGTTAACCAACGACCAGTCTGGTCAGTACATAGATGCGTGAACTTTTTGTAATACCGTATTTGGTAAGGTCATATTTTAAACGTAGCTTAGGTGTGGCACAAGGCAGAAAGTATGGTGCACCTAGTGAGGATCAAATACATTATTCAGTTGAAATTTATCTCGCGAGACAGCTTGCTAACCCTTATATCACGTCGTAGCAGCCATACAAGGTTCTGTAAGCTTGGATTTTCGGTTGGTGAAATAGATAAAGTTTCAAAATTCTTAATCAATGAGCAGAGTTCCATTTCCAGTTTGGTTCGTTATATTCACTTCCGGTGCAAACGCCCTTGCGAATATGTCTCTTCGCCCCACCCCGGCTACTGACTAATAAGTAAGAATTGAATCACTAACAAATTTATTATCTAAAAAAAGAACCCCAAAACACTTACAATCTAAAAAAATATTTTCTGGCATTATTGAAATGGAATAAACTGTCACCTCCATTAGTGACTACACTATAGGTAGTAACTGCCTATAAGTTTCTGTAGGTCAACGGACTACGGAGAATAGTCGAAATCTTTTCGGCTGGCAGGTCAAACTCTCTGCCTCTGAGCAGAGAGGAACCCGATTGAGGCTATGCCGAAGGTCAGAGCCTTGTTCGGGGAGGTTGACCAACCCGATCGTGTTTATGCTGGTTCTACGGGCATTTTTTGGCCAAGCCGAGAGACTCGGATAACCCACGTCAAACTCGGCCTTGTGCCACATAAAACCCTCGTGGGGTGGCGGTTAAATAGAATAGCGGAAATCTTTTCAGCTATACAGTCGAACCCTATGCCTTCGGGCAGAGAGTAACCCGGACGAGGCTCGTTCGGGGAGCTAGAATGACCAGATCTCGTTTATGCGGGTTCTACGGGGATTTTTTTGGGCCGAGCTACGGGCTCGTAAAACCCACGTTAAACTCGGCCTTATGCCACATCTACCGTCATGGGGGGTAGTAAATATTGACTAGCTTGAATCTTTTAGAGCTGTGCTGGTCAAAGTCTATGCCTCCGGGCAGAGAGGATTCCCAGACGAGGTTATGTCGAAGGGCAGAGATTCGTCTCGGGAAACAGCTACCGACCCCGCGGTCTACGGGATATTTTGGGCCGAACTTACGGGCTCGGATTGCCCCCATTAAATTCGACATTGTGCCACATCTACCATGTGGGGAGGCTGGTAAATATCGACTACCTGGGCTCTGTTACTCAACTCTTAGCCTTGACCGGGTTCCTCTCTGCCCGAAGGAAGAGAGTTCGACAACAGCTATGTGGAAGGGTAGAGTCTCGTCTGGGGAGGTAGACAGTCACGAACGCATTTATGCGGGTTCTACGGGGAATTTTTGACCCAGTCTACGGCTTGGATGTCCCATGTTAAACTTGGCCTTGTGCCACATCTATCCTCGTGGGGGGGTACTAGTACATATTAACTAGCTGGTATCTGTTGAGTACGACTCAGCCTTACTCGAGAACTACCGAACTTCCAATGGTAGCACTCACTTCTGGATTGACTTGCGACGACCTTGGGCACAACCGTTACCTTTATTTTTATTTTACTGGTTTTTTACAATAAACCTTTACTTGTTCTATCCACCTTATTTTTCAAGTATATATTCCTATTAGCACGGAATGTAACAGACTTTAAATAACCTGCAAAGATTTGAGGAAACGTAGGAAATGAATCGATCAATGATTCTTGTAACGATGGAGCATGGTCGGAGGAATCAGAGACTTTCTGGAGCTGGGAAAATAGTCAACTATTTTCCCAGCATCTTTAACAAGTTCCATTTGAGGTTTGGACCGAGTTCAAATATACGTTCAAGATAGATAAATGGAACAGTTTCATGTTGAAGGAAGGCGTATATAATTGTGATGTCTCTGTACTTCAGATACTCCATAACAGTAACTTTTGTCAGATCTCGCCTTTTTTTAAAATACATTTTCGAAGAATAAAGTTTACCGTTTAAAATAAAAGCTTTATATTGTTTATTAGTTCGATGTGGACTTTGGCAACCTCATGATTTATACAATAAGTTGAAACATTGTTTAGATGTACTCAGATTTTTATTTATTGCTAATTTTGATATAAGGGAGTAAGTTGTTAACATGTTTTAGTTTCTAAATATTCCCCAAGAAAATAGTTTCCATAAAAAAACAAAAAACAAAAAAAACAAAACAAAAAAAAAAAAACGACGAATTGTATTGTTCAACACAGTGACAAAAATATATTTTTGAATATGGTATTCACTGGTGAGAGTGGATTAATTATGAACATCCAGAAGAAATGGATCTATCTCATAAAACATTTAACAACTAATTCTAAAGAAAATACACTGACGAAAGTATTTTGTCTTGAGCAGAATTCCAAAAGAATTCTTTATCTACAGGTTGTCCAGTAGACAAAGTGGCAAATTTATTGTTCCCGAAAATATATCAGCTTTAATTGGTCCATCTCCCTCTAAGAGCCCATAACTTAATGTTATGGATGTCTGTATCTGGAGTACACTCCTAACTCACTTGAAAAACCGTCGTCGTGAAATCTTGATTCATTGAAGTGGAACTTAACTGAAGCTTGGAATGAAATTCCTCTTGACACTATCTGCTGCCTCCTGGTTACCACACTTACAACTTTGTGCTGAGCATTCCGGAAAACGTTTCTAACATCTACAAGGTTTATTCAGTTTGTGCATGAATCATCATAGCTAAATAAATTGCTGAATTTAACGCTTTTTTTTTACTGGGTGCTCTCTAGAAATATTTCCGAAAAACTAATTGGATCATGACTAAAAAAAGAC
The DNA here is from genome assembly GCA_963932145.1 of Acanthosepion lycidas. Lineage (NCBI taxonomy): Eukaryota > Metazoa > Mollusca > Cephalopoda > Sepiida > Sepiidae > Acanthosepion > Acanthosepion lycidas. The sequence continues at coordinate 76,113,392 of OZ010590.1, forward strand.
AAATACAATGAATTTATATCAACAAAGATTATGATCAGAGAGATCAAATGAATGTGTTTGATCACATACTCTTGATACTACGAGTGGAAAGTGTAGTCAATTATAATTCAATGTCGTTGGCCAAGGGACGAAATTTTAGCACGTTCAACGTGAATTCTGAGAAGTCTCTCAGTGGATGTTTCCTAATTTTGACCTTTGACCGTAGAAAGTTCCAATTTGATATTTACTGTGGTAGACAGCTTTATTAACAACATCTTTTAATTTTAAGACGTATTTAGTTAACTTCGATGTACTTTCTGCTGAAAGGAACATTTGAAACCCCTAAAACATCTAAGTTCTTTTGTGTATAGCAGTATGCTGTAGTATTACGTCGTCTCAACTCTTGCTTTCGATTTCCTTAAAAAGATGTCTACTTTTATTCTCTTGTTTATTTGTTAAAATTGTCAGTTTCGCTGGTACATTTTTACGCTGCTTTATTTTTTATTTTTTTATAATTTCGTTCAAGGCAACAGAATATTGAAAGGTCGGAAGCTGTCGTATTCAGCGAAAAGTTGGCTAATTTCCCGTGGTTGTTCGACCGAGTTCTGTTCAACAACTACAAATGACCTTTTCCATGGATGTGCATTTGGCATTTGATGTCAAACAACTTCTGGATATAAATTGCATCGTTTTTACAGGCCCGCTTTAAAAAAATGCGTAAGCTCTTGTTTCTAATGAGAAGCAAAGAATTTACTTAATAGCGCAAAAAACAGAACAATACAAAAACAAAATAAATAACTTTATTCCAACCATGGCAATAAAACCACTAAGACGCAAGGAGTTACTGGCTTTTAAAGCATATGAGAAAAATATTATTAAGGAGAGAGAAAAATAAAAGAACAGGAATTAAGAAGACAGATGTTAACAGTTGGCACTGAATTTAAAATTTTGAAGATTAAATTTTACTGGAGGTAAGAATCTGGGGAGTGTTCCATAAATGTAAAAAAAAAGTTATCCACGTTATTTTTGGAATATGAAGATAGACAAATTAAATTTCCAATTTGTCTGTACATTGAGTACTGCTGCCATATCTAGTCTGTTGCTCCTACTATAAATCTGAAGATTCGTGGACATATTCATAGACGGATCTGTAATGTAAACGATCCTGACTAAAGCTATTTTTCATCTTCCTTCTCTTATTTCTACCGATATTTCCATGGCAATTGATTTAATGATCTTTCATCCTTTGTGCCTGGACTGCAAGAATTTAAGCATGCTACTAGATTAGCAATTATTTTCCATCGTTCTACTATTAAACTAGCTAAATGCGACCGCCTGTTCTATCCTAATAGTATCTTTTCTCGCACTTCTCGTCTGTGAAACTCATTTCCAATTTCTTGCTTTCCTGCCACATAAAATCTTCAAAGATTTAAATTCAGCGTCAACTCCATCTTTTGTATTACTGAACGCGGTTCTTTTATTGTCCTTTCTCCTCACCAAAGTATTCTCGTTCTATTTCACTCATATTAACTGCTTGCGTCTTAATTACATTATCGCCTTGCTTGCAGTAATTTAAAAATAATCTCTCTGTTAATAATACTCTGTGCATGCGTGTACGCCATCCCGAAATATACGTTGCCTAGAGACAGAATACATGGTTATTAGCAAAAGGAACAGCCCAACATACAAATTACAAATTGGATAAACCAAAATCAAAGAAGTACGACAATGTTAAATATTTGGGAAATCTTTTAATATAGGAATGAAAGTGCAACACTAAAATCCAAAGGCGATTCGGATAGCAAAAGGTGCCTTCTAGATTGTTGAGGGGTTCTCCCCTTTTTACACAAATGGACTTACCCAGTATATACATATATCCGCACTTCGTCAAGACCCGAGAGAGCAAGGCCGAAGAGCGCTTGGGACAATGAAAATCGTGGGGATTTTCTCTATTCCTTTAATCCTGTAAAACGGAAAAACGTAAGGATGCTTTAAAGACTAGACAAAAAATAATTGAATCTTCCTCGTCTGCCATATTTAGTGAAAGATGTTTAAAAGAAATTGTTGAGGGGTTCTCCCCTTTTTACACAAATGGACTCACCTAGTATATCCATATACTACGTCTACGTGAAGACCCGAACAGAGCAAGACCGAAGAGTCGAGTCCATTGTGACAGAGTAAAAGATTGTAGGTAACCGGACGAGTGAGGGTGAGGTAACAGCGTTGTAGGAGTCACAGTGAGCGAGCACGTAGACTCAGTAAGAAGTCATACAGCGATACTTCAATACCAAAGACTATATATATATATTGATACTAACCCGTATTCCTGGAACTACTAATCTGCTTTACCAGTTTGTATTATTACGTTAATACATTATTTTCATATATTAATTCCTGGCGTTTGTTATTTATTGGTACCGGATTTCAACCCGGAATCCACAACATAGATGCTAAGCAGAGTATGAAGAAATCGGAAGATTTCGTTAAAAATAAATAAAAGTACCTAACTTTTCGTTAATAACAATCCACCTACATAGCAATGAATGATGGATAATTTCCTCAGAGATGAAGAAAAGACTTGAAGGAAGAGAATTGTAGTTCTATAGAATGATGCTGAAGATACCATAGACCGAACATGTGAACACTAACAAAGTTTTAGAGAAAATGGAAAGAAAAAGCCCCATTTACCCTATTTTCATTGTTAGGACACTTGTCCTCATCTTTGTTGTCATATTCACGACGTTTCGGCTATTGTACGCTCCGACCTTCTTCAGGTAATATACCTTGTCCCAGTGGATAAAAGCGTTGGTTGAAGTAATACATTGATTTGATCCAAAGTGCACACAGAGGACATGAACAAAACAAAGGAAATTAACTGAGACTGAAACTGAGATATCCAGAAAAGGCCTGGTACGTGGAACTAGAACAATCTTACCCTGTCGACTAAAAGTGCTCAGTTCGAAATTCCAATCTATATCAACTGAAGAAGGTCGGAGCATACAACGGCCGAAACATCGTGAATATGATAATAAACATCAGGACAACAGTCCGAAAAATGTAAATATTGTAAATAGTTATAATACATCATCTCAGAAATATAGACAGATGCTAAAATGCCCCATTATACTTAACATCATAAAGAGAAAGTTGATATATATAGGGTAGCTAACGATGAAAGAGGGTTTCGCAATTTTTTTATTCACAGGAGAGATTGCACACGAGGGCGAGGAAAGCAACGCGTAATCTACCTAGGGAGTCAGAGTAAATGAAGCAAGTTTTAGGAGATATAACTAAAAGTGAAAATTTATAAAGAACTGTAAAGGAAAATGTAAAGAGCCATGATAATGAACGTCCTGAAGGGACACGGCACATAGAAGAAGAAGAAGAAGAAGAAGAAGAAGAAGAAGAAGAAGAAGAAGAAGAATCCTGCCTATGTACGTTTTAGAGAAATTATGAAAACATCGGTGTCTTGAGTTTGTCTTTTAAACTAATTAGCGCAGTGTTATTCCGACACCAGTATAGACACAGCACCGTGAATTACGACCTCATTTTTTGTTACGTGTTTGGGATATCACTTAGCTTAGTCTATGTTGCAGACTATCCGATAGAAGTCAAAATGGCGACTCTTATATAAAATCACCATCAACGTTTTTATAATAATTTATTTCCGATAAATTATTTCAATTTTTGATTCTTCCCAAAACGGGCCAGCACATCTGTACAGCACGAATATGATAAAAGAGCCGTGAAGAAGTTGAATAACTCTGCTGATATTGGTGTCTTCTATATAATTAATTTTATGCACACAGGTATAATTAAAGAAATAATTATTTTGAAATACCCTATTTAAAATATTTTAATTCTTAATTTTCTTTATATAGTGCCTTAAATGTTCTTTCTGTATTTACAAAATATGTAAAAATGCAAAAAAAAAAAAAAAAGAACAATGTTTTTGATTTAAAAAATTGAATTCAAATACCAATACAGTAAGTTTACGACAGTCTCGAACTACGATGATTTGTAGTTACGACACAATCTTTATTAATCTTGTTTCGACTTATGCCGTTTGTCTCGTACATACGGTGTAGCGGAAGAATGCATAGCTCATCGGAAGAATACGGCGCTAAGGTGAGGCCAGTTATTGGTTGTACGCCATATTGGAATGTTGTTTATTCGTTTTCTTTCTGTTGCGTTTGTAGAAACTTATTTCTATAGATTATGGCCCCGAAACGATTATGTTGTGTTTCGAAGAAAAGGAACACCATCACTATGTACATGGAATTAGAGATTGTAAAACGCCCTGAAAAGGTAGAAATAGCTTCAAATATTGGTCGGTTACTTGGCTTAAGTCGTTCGACTGTCGCTTAAAATATGTCCATATATATTAACTTTCCCTGTAACAGATAAGTAACCTATTCTTGTTAAACTATAATTTTGTGGATTAAAGATCAAAAAGAAAAAAACAAACAAACGTGCGTTTCGTTTTCTTTATTCCTCAGATTAGCTTCTGTCGATGTTTCGTTATCTCATCTACTAAGATCCAATGACATCACTGGCAATAAATATATAAGCGGCTTAAAACAATTTAATTTCATTATATTCATTATTTTCATTTCATTATATTTATGATCTCTATGTATTTTTGGTTCTAATTATGTTATTATGTGTCATAGAAATATGTTATGTCCTAGATTATTACTTTATTATTGCGTTAACATAGGTGACCTACGTGATTGCTTATTCACGGAAAATCGCGAGTACATTAGGATTTACACCGAAAATCGCAGGATCTTAGTAACGGTACTCTGTCGTAAACCCAGCCCCGCCCCGTATTTTAAATTGCATTTATAAGTTTCAAAAATGCAAATATGCAAACAAATAAAAATAATTTTACAAATAACATTATGGAAACGGGAAATTTCTTGTCGTTACTTGAAAGGGTTATTCATAAAGCCAGTTGACAAATCATAACTTTTGACTTGTTATATACTAAATATTAAGGAACAATATTTTGGTGCGGCATGAAGAGATATATAAACAAAGCAACCATAAACAAAATAAAGCCCAATGACATCCTAAAAGCAGTGCGTATAGTTAAAGGCATCATCCTAGCAATGCCTACAAGTGTATCAATGATGCTCTAACATCTGGTGAATCAGTGTGAATAAAAATGGACTGTTTATGGCAAGGCGATGTGAGTTATCCGTCTTCGAGTTGGGTATGATAGTGGGTGTAAAATGGAGGGGGGGGATTCTATTTTGAAATGATAGGGATATTTGACTTTTTCTGAATTACGGTGTCACGTTTGTACCGGGTATACCTGTTGAAAAACAAACATCTCAGCAGAAGTCTTCGTTCAGTTGTAGATTCGATGTCAAGTTGAGATGCTTCACTTCGTTGTTCTAGTGGGAGGTCTACAAATCAGGAATTACTTATTCTATGACCTTTGCCCTGTCAGTACTTAACAGTTTTATTTCTTTATTTGTTTCTTGTTTTGTTTTCATCATACCAAGTCATAAATGCTACTTAGTCATGTGCAAAAATAATGTCGTTTTCTCACATAGTAACATATGTGAGAAAACGACATTATCTTTGCACCAACCGAATAATTCATATTATCTCCTTAATGAACTACTCGTCTCAGCGATTGAACTCACAGTTAATATCAAATTCACATACCAACCCTTCAGTCCTATTGTATAGAGATTATCCAGTATTCACTGGCTGCAATTAGTAACAGACTGTAATCAATACTTACCTAGCACTACACATTGATGACTGCATACCGTATTAATCTAAGCCCTGTAAATATCTTTGTCTTGATGGACTCCGAAAAGTATGTCCTAGGAAGCTGAAGATATATTACTACGTTAGTGAGCTCGATGCTCACCATGTGTCAGTTGTCTTACCCAGGCTATTGTGAGATCCGAATCCCACTACCCCGTAGAATAGACGTTTGTTTAGTTTTTCATATCGTTACTACGAATGCAGTGAGTTTTCATTTACCTTCGGAACTTTAAATTCTCAACGGAAAAATATCACGAACTGTAGAAAACTTGAATAAAGAAATAATAGACAATGCTTAATCAGACATGCATAAATTAATAACTGCTACCAAGGCAATATCTATAAAAAGCCTCAAAGCCATAAGACTGGGGTCCATGACAAGATGGCAAACATGTAGAGACCTAAATTAATGCTAAATAACAATTACATAGAAAAGTTCTTTAGGGGAACCTTTTAGTTATATCCAGTAATTAGTTAATTAGCAATTATGCCTATTAGTAGAAAGCACCCGACAACTCTAACAATTGAATTATTTCCATAAATCTAAATGTACAAAAAAAAAGAAGAAAAAAAACAATCCACCTCTACTAAGTAAATGCACATAGATCACTTTATTCAACATAATTTTGTAATATTTTATATTATATTACAGATATAACGTGTCAGGTTGTTTATACTAATTGATTAAAAGCATTGATAATATAACTGTATAAAACAATTAGATAGCAAGCTCAACAAAGTCTGAAAATACTTGAAAAATAAAAACAAATCTCAGACAAGCAATAATTGATAAGTTTTGCAAATTTTATTACGATTTATGTCACATCTATAATGGATCTAGAAAATACATATTACACTTTGATCCAATAATAGATATTATCAGTACACAGTTTTAATAATTAAAATCAATTTACATTTACACAAATTTAACAGGATAATTTTGTAGCTTAACCAATTCATTATATATTAAAAGTTGGAAAAAAAAGCAAAAACTGTCCGGTAGATATTTCTCTGAATGGATGTCATATGTTATGTAAGCTTTATGAACATTTTTTCTACTTTTTTCTACTTCGTCATATTACCTTTTAATGACATTTGTCGAAAGGAGGCGTATGAACATTTTATAAATATAATTTTACGATTTCAAAGCTTTTAGTGTTTGTGCTTGAAATACTTCAGGAGAATCGCACAATCTTTGGAAAATATAACTAGCTATATAACCGCATGCTTTCTTATTGAAATGATGCATTTCAGAAACTAATGATAATTTCTGTCAAAAAAAGAAATCTCCAGAAAGTTCTCAATTTAACAACATGGAACTTTACAAAGAAGAAAAACACTCATTGTACGGTGTCATATAGTGGAAATTTTAAATTATCACAAACTGTTTCTTTAAAATAATCCATATTCTCGAAAGTAAAAAACAAAAGTTCTATTAGTATTAAATGTTTCTTCTTCTATAGGAAAATCTTTTCTTGTAACGTAACCTTTTATATACAAAAATATTATTTTAATATTTACAGATCCCATTTTCACGGTAAGAATCAACTGTCACTGCCGACACTTGAGTTTGAACATAGATCGCTAGTGAGGAAAGAGAGTCGATCCCATCATTGAATTAAGTAGACCACGTGACCATAGAGAAAACACATATATGGGAGGTAGTAGCGTGGCGTCTAGACGATCGTTGTTTCTAGTCTATCCCCTATTAATATTCGGATCTCCATTTCTAGTCTATCCTCTATTACTATACGGACCGCTATTCTCTACTCTATTCAGTATACTACTAATCTGTTCGGATCACTATACAGATTACTATTTGAGTGAGTGTTATCGTGCAAATACTATTAGTGCGAGTGTTATTCGAAGGCGTCTGACATCAGCATTATTCAACGTCGTTACTGTATTTGTATTTGCGATTACAGAGTCTCTGCTACAACGAACATTACGAAAGTGACAACCAGTATTCGTTGGCATTACAAAACAAGGTTTGGTAAGCTGTCAAATATTTGCGATGGCATTTTGAACAATTTGGTCCGAATTAATTAGTATACTTTAACCTTACAACATTCAATTCATGAAGTAATTTAGTTTTTCTATATTAAATTTTTCAATAACATTTTACCCTGTTATAAATTATGCACATTTTAATAATTTTCTTTATATCCGTGGGAGTACTTTATCCATAGTAATATGAAAGCATTTTGGTAAAAATTATTATATCTGGTCGTAGCATCTATTGAACAAAATGAAATGAAGTATTTTGTCTATTTACGAAGTAAAATTAAATAGTCAATATGTTCTATTCTGTACAGAAAATTATTATTTTAGTAAGTTTCGTAGTTTAAATTATCACTGAAATATTTTTTTTTTACATTTGTACGATTGATTTTGAAGAACTGTTTTAAAATATTAAATTTATTGAATTTAATTATATTAGCTTTTGTTGATAAAATTCGTAACATTTATCATTAATTTATCAGTGCAAAAATTTACATCTTTGTCTTGTATTTATTAAAATTCGGCACCTTTTTTCAGCACCTGTTAGAAAGAAAAATACGAATTATTCATTAAAACTAAAGTTTATAATCAATATTTTCATTGTTGTGAAGAACAATATCAAATGAAAATTTTGCTAAAATTATCAATCACAATTCCTTTTCAATTTTGCATCGAAATAATTTCGTATATATTATTTTTTTTAAATGTACTTAAAATACTGTAAGTTCAAATAAAATAAATTAACCTTATAGTTACTTCAGGGTCGTAAATAATATTTTTAAGTTAATTAAAGTGTAAAGAAAATATTAAAGTAAATTACTAAACTGTAATTTTCGTCTATATGTACACATTCAGTCGTGGACCCCAGTTACATGACTGTTATACGTATCACATTGATTGCTATCTAAATACATTCAACACACACACACATACACACATATATATATATATATATATGCGTGCCTGTGTGTGTGTGATTGTGTGTATGCATGATACCAAAGAGTTTATAGATTTATTTTTAATCCAACATTTTTATTAGTACAAATGTTATTATTAGTGGATACTCGTAAACAAGATAGACGACCAATTTTAATTTTTTACTTTTAACAGGGTAAATTAAATCTATCGGGCTGCGTAACCTAGTCTTTAAGATTCTATTACGCAGGCCGATAAAGGAAAACATCGTTTGATCCGGTGTGGGATTTACCGTCGGTGAGTATATTTACTTTATTATTAATTACTTTCCGAGCGGTAACGGATCAACGGTGGTTTCATTTAGAAAGTGGTTTGCAAGTTGAATTCCTGTAATCAGCAATCGCCATTGTTCTAAAACTGTCCTTCACAGAGACATGACGTAGATATTCATGAAATTGAGGGAAGTTGAAGAACCCACTGACGAAAACCCTGTGATTAGAAAAGCAAGAATTGAAGTAATCCAGTGACTTGACCCAAAGTTCTTTTAGTTCAATACCTGGCCACGGCAGAGGTAAACAAACACTTGGAGAGTTGAGTTACTAAAGGGAAATAACTGAAACTCAGATATCCAGAAAAGGCATGTCACGTGGAACTAGAACAGCTGATCTCAGGGGACGAAATAAATCGTCGGTTTGAATTTCCAACGTATATAACCTGAAGAAGGCCGGAAACGTCGTGAATATGATACACACACACAGACACCCAGACAGACAGACACAGACATAGATATATATATATATATATATATATATATATATATATATATATATATATATATATATATATATGTAATATTAATGGTCAATATATATATATAATATTAGTTGTCAATATATATGTATATTAGGTTGGTGCAAAAATAATGACGTAATAATGTCGTTTTTGGACGTATTTTTTAAAGTCAAAAACGATATTATTACGTCATTATTTTTGCACCAACCTAATATGTATATATATATATATATATATATATATATATATATATAAATTTCCAAGTGGATAGAATCCAGGTAGAACTCAAATTTCCAGGACAAAGTAACAATAAAATATAAAAGGCTCAAACACTAATATTCCATGGTTATAATTTATTACATTGGGATCGTAATCACGATTCAATTCATCAGACCTACAAATTCAAAGGTCTGATGATTTGGATCGTGATAATGATTCCAATGTAATAAATTATAACCATAGAATATTAGTGTTTGAGCCTTATATATATATATATATATATATATATATATATATATATATATGCATGTTTCATTCCGACAAGGTACTATTTTATTTAATTTTTCTTGTGTTCTGACAAGAGCTTTCTTTTCTGGACAAAGATTGTGTAAGAAATGTCCAAATGTTTTATATTTCCGAGCGCTTTCGGCTATACCTTTAGCCATTATCAAGGATGATTAGATTTTTCGGCTTAATTGAGTGTGTGCGTTCTGTGTATGTCTTAGTGTTCGGTAGGGATGTTTTTAATTTCCCAATACGGTTAGCACATTGTGGCTTGGTTCGTAATGAATATTGTTAAGAGTTGGCTTTTTATTTTTTTATTATTAAAGATTCCATTATTTTTAATCTTTTTTTGCAGGTGGATGGAGTTATTTTATTTGTGCTTTCTACAAGTATGTTTCTAATTGAGTCTATGTATATGTTTAAATTGGTTCTAATGGAGCTGTGATCAGATAGGCTGTAACGTAAGATGTCTGGATAAGCATGTGGTTGTGTAACAGATGTAATTATTTATGAGTCCGGTTTGATCAGGAACACAGTTCCTTAAGGGGCATTTGAACGAATAAATAATGTTCGTTCTTTGTAATTTTCACTTAGATGGTATGTTGTTATTTTTTAGGATAAGGTTGGCTGTCTTAAATTTTTATAATAGATAATAAATTTGATTTTTTCATTCGGATCAATTAGAGTAGTATATTTCTTTATAAGATCGCTTTGAGAATCTTGTTTGTAATTAATATGCATTTGGTTTTTGTAATAAATGTTTATGTGATTTTTGGCTGTGTGTTCGCTATCCTTATTACTTGCTTTGGGGGAGAAAGTCTAATTTGGTGGTCTATAAGGTGGTTAGGGAAGCCGTTGTTGATTAGTGTTTGTTTAACCTTATTAACTTCTTTGAGGAAGTGTAGTCGAGAGGATGAGTTCTGGTGTGCTCTATTTAGAAGGTTAGCTGTGAATAGGTCATTATTGGTAGTAAAATCAGGCATTTCCGGTTTAATTTCCTCTCGTCAATGGTAGGCGGTTATATTTAAAATTATTCTAAAGACTACAGAGTAGAAATAATTTTGTTAAGAACGCGGTGATTTTTATTTTGTATTTATTCATTAAATATTTATTGTTGGTTATTATTAAATTTACTTAAACGTGGCGTGGATATACGTACATTCAGGTTTTGTTATTTTGTTTATTACTTCTTTATTGAATTTGCTTATTTTTATTTTTTGAGGACATTGGCTCACTATCTATCTATCTATATATCTAGCTAGCTAGCTACCTATCCACACACATAATATATATATATATATATATATATATATTGAAAGGAAAAACGGCTTAACGCCCCTCTAAAAAAGCACGCACTTGTACGTGTCTCGCGTGAAAATACGTGACAGAAAATACGACCGATCCAAAAGCTGCCATCTGAGAACAACTCGTTTTCTGAGCTTAGGGATTTTGTGAGACTAGTAAAGAACGCCGTGATGAACGCCGAGGAGTCGAGTAGGTCGTGCTTTGCGTGTAAAGTTTCCCGTTAGTCTGACCGGTTGTGAATTATAAACTAACCTACGAGAAGAAACGAATGACTTGTCTGGAAGACCTATGTCACTTAAGATTAACCCCCACTAAAGATTTTTGCCAGTAGCTACAATTTAAACTACAAGTTATTTCGGCATCCCAATAGGGATAATTGAGTGAAGTTGGATATGAAACTTATCCCACAGTTTGATGGCGTCAGGACCGTCCATGGCCGAATCAGTGGAAAAAGGCGTAACTTTGTATACTAGATGTACAGTGTTAAAACCTCTTGAGCTCATAATCCCCTTAAGGTTGTCGGATGAAGCATTTGCTGTCTACCATCAGCTGGGAGAAGAGGAAAGAGCTGATATTAACCGAATAAAATCCACATTGTATACTGCTTTTGCGATGGATGTGTTCGTGGCGTATGAGCAATTCACCTAGCGACGGCTTCGTCGTGGTGAATTGGTCGGCGTATATTTGACGGAGTTGCGAAAATTAGCGGTATTATTCGGCGGAATAGAAGGCCGTGGACTATCATGTGCGTTTGTAAGGAGATTGCCAGAGCAGGCGAAGCAGTTTTCAACCCGGATGGATGCTCTAACGATTGATCAACTGTTCGCTCCATCGCGAGCAGTTCTGAAGTAAGCGGTAGTTGAGGACGGTCCAGGTGTTGCGGCAGTGCGAAGCTTCCTACTGGGCATCCAGGCGATGCCATAATATATCGTCGTTTCAACGATGACATATTGCAAAATCATTTTGCAAAGAACTGCTCACGAAATTGTCCTGGAAATGAGCCAGAAGAAGAGACTTCAACGCCATTCCGATCCCCGAATCCCATCTGAATGTGGTGGTACCTGCAGTTAGTGTACACATCAATGGGATCAAGGGTCCAACTTTGGTGGACACGGGTTGCTCACGGTCGCTTGTTAGTAGATCGCTTTGTCACTTTTGGAATAGGAAAGAGGTGGATGTGCTCACTGTTGGCGATGACACCCTTACGTGATGTTGGGTTGGACTTGTTCAAATTGGTGTGTGCGACAGGCGTTCTATCAATGTTGAGGTTCTGGTTGTAGACGAGAATCTACTGGAGTACGACCTGTTAATTGGAGTTGATATCATAAAAAAAATGGGTGATGTGTCTATAACTAGCTGATACACTGTGAGTTTTCCTCAATTTGACTCACCTTTGAGCGCAACTATCAACATCAATGAGCGCAACCTTCTTGCAAAATATAACTTGAACAGAAAGATCTGGGTTAAATCGTGGAAGTGGTTTGGTGACCAAACACCACTCATGCTGAAGAACCAGATATCGGAGCATCCCGCACCGATGCAGCTCATGGAAGTGTATATTAACGAACTGAAAACTTCGATAGATAACAGTTTGCTAGTTCCGTACAATGAAGAGGAATTCGGACTACACAAGGGCCTAATCGCACTAATGCCTGTACTGCAAGAAAACAAGTAGATGGTCCCCACTGTTGTGGATTATTGAGAAATCAAACACTATTTTGACGCATTCAGAGCTAATGAAGATATTTGAGCTCAATAATGAAAGGAGTGGTGACAGTAAGGGTCAGCCATCATCATGCTGTATCGGTGCCTTCATAGATTGTGACCCTAGTCGATTTTCCATTTGGCGGCCGTTACAGCGTCATGTCTCTGCCCGTATCGTCCAATAGTTCCTTTCACTACTCTACAAGAGAGGTTCATCTGCCGCGCTACTCATCGACTAATGTGTAGTGATATGTGGAGAGATGCTCGCGAGGTTTGCAGAGGGTTGGAGCATCTGACTGAGATTTCGGTGTGCTTTTTGTGCTGTCAGAGAATGGAATCATAGAGGGAAGCCATCTTATGATCAAGCGAACTTCTATCAGAGGCGTTATATTGGTATAACATGGCGACAAAAAAGACGTAACAGCCAAGGGGACGTCAAATAACAGAATCGCATAAAGAATTTCGATCTTGCACCATCACTTGAACATATAGATCTCGAAATCTACAGAGCAGGAGATGCGGTCTCGATAAAGCCCCCACATCTAAGAAAGGGGGAGTGTCCGGCATCTATAGCCTAAAATCGCTCCTTGTCAATGGAATACCACGCCCCATCGTCCTCATCAGGGACCTATTTCCTCAGAAGACGACAGTAGTGTTATGTCGTCTGAGAGTAATTCCAAAGCAGAGTCACCTGCAGAAGCAGAAGAAATAAAGTCGTTAGACGACAATGAAGATGCCGATAGCGAGAAAGAACCTGTGATCACACACGAAGAGGTCGACGAAAGTTGAACAGTGCTTTATAAACCGAATTCTTTCTCACAATCTTGAAACTTTCTTATCTTACTTTAATACGATTTCTCGAATATTCAGGCCTGTAGACGAAAATAAATATGTATATTGTTTAATAAATAAATGGATCATCTGCTCAAATATGGGTGTCCGACATAAATAACGTTTACCTAATAATATATCATATTAGGTTGGTGCAAAAATAATGACGTAATAATGTCGTTTTTTGACGTTAAAAATACGTCAAAAAACGATATTATTACGTCATTATTTTTGCACCAACCTAATAAATGTAAATGGGCTTGATGATAAACTACATCCGGCAGCAAGTCTTCTCATTGGGACATTAAAGGAATTGAGGAGCGTGGAACCACCTTTTAATTACTTTTTTTCCCAGGTCCACCCTGGCCTGGGGTGGTAGCACCTGTTAGGGTCCCAGCTATGGGAAATAATGTCTACGAGGACTGACCAAGCTCTGTTATAGAACACGATTGGTCTAGGAGATGGAAAACACACGAAAAGCCTTAGGTATATTGTCTGCTTTGTCTGTGGCATTTATTTACACCGATTGAGTGTACCAATAGTTCCGAAAAGTGTGAATGGTTATGCACAAACCTTCACCACTTTAATCAAATCACTTGTGTGGGTTTTCTGGTGATTTACCTTGATTCGTTCTTATCCACACAGTTCACTTGCAAGGTCCACTGGCGAGAGAGTGAAGGCGACGGTGTCAGGTAAAGGTTATTACTGGAAGGCTCTAGCTGGACCTCTACACAGTGGCAGATCAATGGGTGATGGCCATTCTTTCACAAACCCATGAGCAATTGTGATGTCCATGTCCTCCATCAATGACAAAGCAGCCCTATTTAGGATGGCACTGCTTTCCCTATTATGGGGAATGAGGCGATAAAAGGATCCCTAAACATTGCTTACTGATACAGGGACTTTGGCAGCACGCTGCAGCTGTCTGGTTATCTAATAAAGCAGTTGAAACAGCAAGTAAGATCAGAATAAGTATAAGAAGAATTTCCATTTTAGATCCTGGAATGTTCGAACTCTTCAGGACAATGATTCTGCACCAGAGCGTAAAACAGCTTGTGTTTCTCTCGAGTTGAAGAAATATAACATCGACATAGCGGCCATTAGTGAAACATGTCTGGCTGGTAATTCTCACCTTAGGGAAGAAAAAGGCGGATACGTATTTTTATGGGATGGCAAGATTGAGAAAGAGCCATGCCAGTCTGGTGTTGGCTTTGCCATCAAGTCAGAGCTTGCTAGCTCACTGCCTTCCTTACCTAAAGGTGTATCTGATCGCATAATGGAATTAACCTTCAATCTGGAGTGCAACACCTGTGTGACGATAGCTAGCTGATACGCGCCAACCTTAGTTCAGATGAAGAAAAAGATGATTTTTACAATCTCCTTTGGGATGCCATCTCCCACATAAGGATAAATTAGTCTTTACAGGCGATTTAAATGCTCATGTTGGCAATGATTATCATCCTTGGAAGGGCGTTTTAGGTCACCATGGTATTGGTCATGTGAATTCTAATAGATTACTCCTCACTATCTGCAAGGAATTTGACCTTAGTATCACTAATACCTTCTACCAGCAACCGAGCTGTCGTAAGACTACGTGGATGCATCCTCGTCCGAAAGACGGGCGTCTGAACGACTCATCATCACCAAAGACGGGACATTTTAAGATAACGCGTTCATTCCACACAACATGCTATCTGTCAGATCATGCTTTACTTCGGAGGAAAGCTACACTGCATCCGCAAAAGCGAAAGATTATAAAATCTACAGTGCTCGAGTGCATTAACGTACTGCCTGTTAAATCGACTGAAACGAAAATTGATCTCTCTGACAAACTTGATGCTGCACTTGATTCTGTAAACATTACCAATTATATCAAAACATCTTGGAAGGCTCTGCGTGATGCAACGTTCTACATTCTTGGAGGTTCTCAGCCTGCCATATCGTAAACATCAAGACTGGTTTGATGACAATAATACAGAGGTTCAGCAGCTTATAGATCAATTGCACTCTTTTCATAAAGCATGGACTGAGGACAAGAACTCGTCCAATAAGAAGATCGTTTATAAGAAGTGCAAAAGTCAGGTTCTCAGATCAATGAAAGAGCGTTGGTGGTCTGAAGTCCGAGAAGCTTCAGATAAAAGGATCTAAAGGCTTTCTATGCTGGCCTCAAGAGCATATTCATTCCTCAGAAAAGTGGTGTTGCTTCAATCTCCACAGCAGATGGTGAAATTCTCTTTACGGATAAGTCAGACAATTTAGATCGCTGGAAAGAGCATTTCGAAACTGTGTTAAACACCACTTCGGTTACTGATGAGGAGGCCATGACATCAATTGAGCAAATCCTGAAATTCCGGAGTTGCCTTTTTTTCCCTACCTATCAAGAGGTAATTCACTTTATCATGCAAATGTCATCTGGAAAATCACCTACTCCCAAGGATCCTATTCCACCCGAAGTGCATAAGCATGGTGGCCAAAAGTTGGTAAAAAGTTACATCTCCTTTTCGTGGAAATATAGAAGGCATGCTGCGTCCCACATGATTAAAAAGACGCCTCTATCAAACACCTTGTCTGAATCAACTTCAAGAAGCGAGAGCAAGGACTAAAAGGTCAGCCAATCTGACAGTGATTTCATCTCACAATCCTTACTCATAATACATATGTGGAGATTGTAAATAATCTTATTTTTTCCAATTGTCATTTTATACCAATCTGTCTTGTCCAGAGAATTGATCTGGGAATTTAACTATATATATATATATATATATATATATATATATATATATATATATATATATATATATAAGTGACAATAAATCATATATATATATATGTGTTTAAGTAATATCATATATAAATATATATATATATTTAAGTAACAATATATCATATATATATATATATATATATATATATATATATATATATATATATGTAATAACATATCATATATATATATATTTAAGTAACAATATATCATATATATACATATATATATATATATATATATATATATATATATATATATATATATATATATGTGTGTGTGTGTGTGTGTGTATGCGTGTACATACAGAAGATGGACACAATACAGTTATAGGTTTCAAAAGAGAATTATTGATATCAACATTTGTGGTACGTATGTTTATGCGCATCCCATAGTCAACTCTTCTTTACATAATTTGATTAATAAAAACGGTTTTTGGTCTATCCGGACTCTCAGACAATTGACTACACGCACACAAAATGAAAAAAAAAAAAAAACAAACCTTTACTGCATAGTGAATATAAACTTTTTGAATGTGGGGTCTAGCTTACAGTCAATGGCTTGCGTGCCAGTTATGAAACTGGATCATATTTGATTTGAGTGCATATATTGATGTCTGGAAACAGATTTCAAAATACTCGCTTTTGTGTTTCTCTTCATATTCTGCATATGGCGTGCAATTGCTTTGCTGATCGCAACACACGTTATCTAGACGCATGCGCGTTAAATTTTTATGGATAGTAATAGAGACTTAGGAAATATTTAAAAAATGAATAAGTTGGCTGTGATGCTGACAGAGATAATCTCAGCGTCAACTGAAGTTATTTACTAAGATTAATTTGGTCTGGCACAGAGCCAAAGTATTTGCAAACGAGTCGTGATTAGAATTTACAATCCTGGGTTTCTTGATTTACCAACTTAAACAAAAGCTGGACCTTCGTGCCTGAAAAAAATGAAGTGTTAAAAGGACGGGTTTTCCCTTGACGCCGCTATTATTTTAAATACCTTCACTCCTCGGCGAAGTTTATTGTCATAAAAACAATTCTTATGGTTGTAATAAAACCTAACATATGTAATTGAATTTATACGCTTTCTTTGTTCTTGAGACGAACGTCATTTTTTTCAGTAAAGTCCAAGATTGTCCAAAGGTTGATGAAGTCAGGCACAATATTGAAGATCAAACTGATAGTAAAATCGATACTTAAACAGGCCTGGCGTTATTTTTCACGTCAGAATTATTGAATGGCTATGAAATCGATTGATTTCTTATTTTGAAAATTCTTCTCCATTCCAGACTGTACATAATTATCACAATCTGTTCGTATGAAAAAGCCACCAAGTATAAACCTAATATTAACCATGTCTTTAGTATACTATATACCAAAGGTTTTTTTTTTGTTTTTTTTAAACCACCTGAGTTTTACAATGATGTCAAGTGATAGTTATACTTGATATCGAGGTGACGAGCGTTGATTTTTATCATTTCATCCCAAGCAAGGTCATAAAACCAGTAAAAGGCAAACAGTTACAGAGGGTGAGAGAATAGGAAAAAATAAAGCATAAAAGACAGAGAACAATAAAAGAATGTGTACTAGAGAAGAGATAACGACTCACATTCCATATAAACATTTGACGATCAAACTTGACTTGGAAGCACGAAATTGTTAGCATAGAACTCAAGAATTCAACTGTAAAAATTATGATACCTTGCAGCTAATTTAGTAGTATGTTTAAATTAATAAAATCTAAATACTATAGAGGAAAGCTCATCAGAAAAATTACCATGAAAAAATAAAATATATGTTGCCGTGATGACAGGTCAGGACTAATAATATTACCGATTCTTCTTTGTATTTTATCAATAATATCTAAATGCATAGCGGGAGGTGCAGGAACAATATTCAATACGCGGACGAATGGTAGACTTGTAAATGAAGTGTTATAGTGGAACACACCTATTCTATAGTTAATAGACTCTCCCACCATAAGTAGGAGTAGTAAGAGTAATAGACTCTCCCATAAGTAGGAGTAGTAAGAGTAATAGACTCTCCCATAAGTAAGAGTAGTAAGAGCAATAGACTCTCCCATAAGTAAGAGTAGTAAGAGTAATAGACTCTCCCACCATAAGTAGGAGTAGTAAGAGTAATAGACTCTCCCATAAGTAGGAGTAGTAAGAGTAATAGACTCTCCCATAAGTAGGAGTAGTAAGAGTAATAGACTCTCCCACCATAAGTAGGAGTAGTAAGAGTAATAGACTCTCCCACCATAAGTAGGAGTAGTAAGAGTAATAGACTCTCCCACCATAAGTAGGAGTAGTAAGAGTAATAGACTCTCCCATAAGTAGGAGTAGTAAGAGTAATAGACTCTCCCACCATAAGTAGGAGTAGTAAGAGTAATAGACTCTCCCATAAGTAGGAGTAGTAAGAGTAATAGACTCTCCCATAAGTAGGAGTAGTAAGAGTAATAGACTCTCCCACCATAAGTAGGAGTAGTAAGAGTAATAGACTCTCCCATAAGTAGGAGTAGTAAGAGTAATAGACTCTCCCATAAGTAGGAGTAGTAAGAGTAACGCGAAGTCGCTCAGTGAATTGGTCTGATTTCAGTCTGAAGTCGGATTTCAGTTGAACTCTCAGCCTTCGGGCGGGGAGGAACCCGAACGAGGCTACTCCGAAGGGCGGAGTCTCTTTTGGGGAAGTAAAGCGACCCTGAACCCGTTTATACGGGTTCAAAGGGCATATTTTTGGCCGAGCCCACGGGCTCGAAGATTCCACGTTAAGCCGGCCTTGTGCCACATGATGCCCACGTGGGGGGGTGACTGAATATCGCTCAGTGAGTTGGTCAGTCAGTCAGTCGATGTCGGACGACAGTTAGTCGAATAGTAAAGCATCAGCGACCACAACTAGATTACTCTGATTTATACCTATTATATCAAGTTCCTAACGTTTTGTACGTCGAACCTATTTTAGGACCGACTTAGTACAAATACAAGCCTCCACTGTGAAATCACTCCATAACAATGTGTAATATTAGTAGGGGCACCTCGAGGTGGTGTAATGGTTACCAAGCTTGGCTGGCTAGAACAGTTACGACTGAGTCGTGAGTTCGATTCTCACTGGGTGCCACCTAATTTCGGCCTTGTGCCACATCTAAGCTACGCTTGGAAAATCACTATAATTTTCTAGCACGACACAGTGAACCAACTTTCTTAGGAAGAGTCCTAGCAATTGATTCAGTTAATAGGCATACATGTACATATCTTATCTGCGCTTTTAGTCTGGTAATTATATCAACGTGTGACTTTGTTTAAAATTTGCTTGAAAGTCAATCTACGGATTTACCGAAGATTCATCGACTATTCAGGAAGTCGTCGATGCTATGATGACGACACAAGTCAATGACAACAAGGATTTGTGTGTACTACCTATGTTCAAACTGTTGACAATGACAAATAATCCGCTTTCTCCCAGATACCGTAACTAAGGCTTGCTCAGCATAGTTGCAGTATAAATCACATGTGTGATATTTGGGTGTTGAACAAACACGCAAGTGCCTCAGCAGGTGTATGTCACCCTAGAATACAGGTTTGCTCGGTTTGGTGTGATGGGTTTTATGGCATATCAGCCACTGTGGGTCATTTCATGCCAAATTAAGGTGTGTATATATATATATATATATATATATATATATATATATATATATATATATACTTATACACATATTAAGTATAGAGTACTATTAAACATAGCTGGCAACATTATCTTTTCAAAAACGCATAGCTGGCAACATTATTGTTTCAAAAACACATAGCTGGCAACATTATTTTTTGCAAAAAACGTATAGCTGGCAACATTATTTTTTGCAAAAAACGTATAGCTGGCAACATTTTTCCGAAATCATTATCTGAGGCCTTGTTGTTGGACGTAGTTTATCGTCATATCCAGGACGCCGTTTGCTCGGAAAACGGTGATATATATATATATATATATATATATATATATATATATATATATATATATATATATATATATATATATATATCCTTAAATGTATAAAAAAGGATCCTTTATTGACTAACATTTCAGAACCAGAATACCTTGTTACCTTCTTAAATAGCCCACATCCAACAAATTCGCACGGCAAAACCCAAGTATATGCAGGAGGGTTACATGAGGAATCACGACTAAAATCGTGTAACAGAAAAATTGTCTAATTTTTAGATTAAGCTCTGAACCATTGTATATTAGAAATGATTAAATATATCTTACTGGAATTCCCCGAGGTTTTTATAATACTATTGGACTCAGGAATGGGTAATTACTCTCCTAGCTTCACAGAAGAATCGTGATGAAATCGATCATAAACGAAAATAGCATGCTCATCATTAACTAAGGATTGGAAGCTCATAAAAGATTGAAAGAAATTTAAAATATATATGTATGATTCCATGATTATTTTTCAAATTATTTAATATGATCTTCACCATCTCTGACATTCTAACTTTCTCAATATTTTACAGTACTTTTAGATTTAAACAATTTTGATTTTGGGATCACCATGACATGGTGATTGTTAGTTACACATTTCTAATTCCAGTTTATGCTATGACAAACATGTCCGCAATTTCTTATCCCTTGTATCTTTAAGCAACATCTTAAATAGCCATGTCAGATGGGATCTTTCATATGGATGTCATGCATAGCGCTAAACCCGTTCCGAAATTTCAAAACTGTCAACTGTATACAACCGTATGCTAAGATCTATTGTTAAATTGACTTTGAGCGTGTGAAGCCTGTGGATCTTAGCTAAGTCGATCCTTCTTCGAAAATTGTTGACTGGCATTTCAAAATCAGAAACAAAGAACTCTACCGAAAAACAATCACCGCGTCTCTTGAAGACTGCCAACAGCAGCAACGACTAAAACGTCTAACCGATATAACTCGTAGAGAAAATAATAACAAGATGTTGACGTTCTACGCTGCTGCAAATAAAAAAAAAAGATTAGGAAAGAATCCCCTACCAACTGTCTGAAAGAGCTATAACTGCTACTTGATTTGCGAGAGCTATTTTCCTGAAAAATGCTTTAAAGGATAGATTTTATAAATTTCAACCTAAAGCAGTATTGGCTGCGCCGTCAAAAAATGCCAAATGTTTCCTTGTAGGGAAACAGCTAATAGTAGCATTACTGTTTGAGACTTTAGCCCCACTATTTTTCCGTCATCCATTAACACAAACATATAAAAATTAATATCTGTCCATATCTATGAGATTATGTATTATGATTACTTGCAATATTTACATTACTCGAACCGTTGTCCTCATTTTTACTGCCATATTCACAACGTTTCACAAGACGTTGGTTGGATCCAGTTACGTGACAGTTGTGATTTCAGTACCTGGTCACAGCAGTTGTGAACCAAATCTTGGAGAGTTGAGTTAAAGGCATCCGTAAGAGTCATGACACATGGATCTAAAACAATCTACTCTGGTGGGCGAAATAAAAGCTTCCGTTTGGAAATTCCAACCACCTGAAAAAGGCCGGAGCGTACAACGCCCGAAACGTTATGAATATGGCAATGAAGTTGACGATAACGTTCCAAGTAATGTTAATAATGCAATAGACAAATTATTCTTTATTTCTTTATGCTCTTCCCTTTTTTATATGGCTTTTTAGTATGGGGCTTTCTAAGCTTTCTTTCCTCATAATGTGTCCCTGAAATTTTATCGGCTTCTTTCTAAATGTTAATTATATCTCTCTAGCATCCATTTACTTTAGAACTTATTCATTATTCATGTGGTCTTTCCCTTGTCTTCCCAGTATGTATCTATTGAACAGTTATTCTCCAATTCCTCTGTAAGGAAATTATTCATATTATTTTCATTTGGATTGTTTTTCTCTTTGTTGTTATGGCGACGTTTCAGCTATTGTCTTCTGGCCTTCATCAGATACCTTACCGATCTCGGTAAGCTTTCAAAATTAATCTACGGGAGTAGCTTGTTCTTTTACCTCTGAGCATGACTCGGGATCGCTTGTCTTCTTTTTATTTAGACCTGCACAGTTATATCTCGTCCTGTTTCCACTAAGTCTATGTCTGCACTACTCCTCCCAGGGTTTGGGCTCACAATTAATATTTCACCAAATTCCCGAACCAGCGATTTAGTCCGCTAGGCTATTAGAAGCATTCGTTGCTACAAGTATTAGAGGAATAAACTCGATCATTACAACTCTCTGCGCATTGATATTTATGAACGTTTTACCTAAGTTTCAAATATATTGCACTCTCTAGGCACTACTAGAAGTGTATGAAAGAAAGCTGGAGGTATATTACTACTGTAGTGAGATTGATCCTCACCATATGTCTCTCCTCTTGGCCAGACTGTTTTAAGACCCGAATATATCAAAATCTGACCTCTGCGTAGAATAAGAGTTAGGTTATTTTTTTTTTGTTTTAGATCTTTAGTACTACATCTAATTTTGATCCACTTCAGATATTTTATTAGTACCGTACTTAGCCTGACGTTCAATTGGGTATCTAATAGGTTGGTGCAAAAATAATGACGTAATAATGTCGTTCATTGACGTTAAGTACGTCAAAAAACGACATCATTACGTCATTATTTTTGCACCAACCTAATACCATAGAACGATGATTAATATGCTACGGCCACTGACGAATTTGCTCCACAATGGATGCAACAGAAGTTTAAGCGTAGTTTATTAAATAACGATATGAATGCGCATCTGTAAATGCATAATGACTTAGGAATAGAAAACTTGTCTGCTATTTTAAGGATTCTTTAAAAAAAAAAATCCTTCAGGAATTAGGTAGAGAAATACAGAGAATATTATTTGCCAATACCAAGGAATCTTTAAAAAAGTTATTCCCATTCTCTTCTATTGAGATCGATTTCTATTTCCCGAAGCTGTTCATTTCCACGTTTCATACAACGAACAGTTTTCCGCGTACCGATCTCCACTGCTTCAAAATCTAAAGCTTTTGAGAGCAAGAAAAAGGCGGCGGAACTGTACAAAGCCAATTTGTATAAAACGAGTTCTTAATGGAGATTCACATACTGATTAGTGTTTTAAGACTGGTAAGCTGATTACAAAAACGTATGATAGTATGAATGCCTAACTGTCAGCATTTACGAACAGGTAAAAGCTAACCGAAAAATTGTTTTGGCAAAATATAAGGACTGAAAACATGATCACGTAAGCCGTTTTGTGTGACTATTGTTTGCTTCCTGCAATGAGCAGCTATCATTATATACAATATTTACATTCGGACTATGATCGTTATCTATGTTGTTGTTATCAAAATTTTCTGTCGTTGTCTCTTTCGACCATCGTCATGGGTATGTCGATCTGAAACAGTTAATTAATAAACTGTTCTTGTTTCACTGTTCATATATTGGAACATCTTGTCTAGTTATTATTTTTAGTAGTGCTCAGAGATTGAACTCAGCAAATCCATCAACAAACTCATTCACTTTACACCTGAGGGATCTGTCAGATTTATAGAATTATGTTATCGATAATGAGTGGAAATATTATCTAGATGTAGTAAATCAATTAAGACAAACAAGTGTTTCTGTCTCAAATTCAGAGATGAGGAATTATCATTATTTACACTATGGACATTCAGACTACTGTCCTCATTTTCGTTGTTGTTATCACAACGTTTTGGCTGTTGCTTCCTCATCCCATCATCAGGTGTATATCGATCTGGATAATCTACAAGGACTTTTGAACTGATCTTTTATTTAATCTAAGTGGGTAGACTTTTCTTCGTTCCATCGGTACGGATATATCGTCTAGTTTCTATATATTTCTATAATTCATTTGAATGGATGTATAACATGTTAAATTGCGTTGCAATATCTAAGCAAAGACAGAATATTTGTGATAATTAATTTAGCCGGTCACGAAGCCTTCATCAGTGGATTATGGATCTGAATCCTTTATTTAATACACTGGGGCAGACTCTTCTCGTTTCACTGCTCACATCTAGGGATATCTTGTCTAGTTTTTATTTTTAGTACTGCTTAGTTATTACTCTCCCCGTTTTCACTGAATCCAAGTACAAATTGTCTGGCCTAGGGATTGAACTCACAATTACTATGTCACCAAATTCACTAGCCAACTAAACCACGACGCTATTGTCTCGTAGCACAATTCGACGCTGTGATATTTCGAAGGAAATTAGTGTAAATAACTATTGCGTGCTTTAATATTAAGTTGGTGCAAAAATAATATATTTTCGCACCAACCTGATACAAATTCTCATTTCTATAATTCAAGTGAATGGATGCGTAACTTGCTAATTTACGTTACGAAATCTAAACAAAGAGAAATGATTTGTGATATTTACTTTATCCGGCCACAAAGCTGGTATAAAGGTTTGGAGAATTAATCTTAAAATTCAACTTCTTGAATAAATAAATAGGCCATCGGTGTACTGTGATATGTCTCAAGGCAATGTAAACAATTTCGCCATAAGAACAATAATAACTCTGTTACTTGATGTCCGCTGAAGTGAGTAATCCATAACATGACCTATTCTGACAAAATTTCTGAGATTAAAAATTATTTAAACTATTTACTTGCGGACTATTGTCCTCATCTTTGTTGTTGAGATCATAAATTTCCAACCGTTGTACCCTACAGCCTTCATCAGGTGTATGTTGACCTGCGTAACCAACAGAGAATTTCGAACTGAACCATTTATTTCGTTTACGGAGTGAACCGTTCGCGTCCAACCCCACGACAGCCTAATGCAACCAAGTTGGTCAAATCTCGCCGATTTTAGCAAGATCACGCCTTTGAGCCGCGAAGAAGACGATTCTGGCCAAGTGTTTGGGCTTGTCCGTCTCTCAGGGTTGTCTACCAAAACCATATTCCGGCGAATGGTCTCGTCAAACTCTTTGATTCACTGCCATCTCTCCCACCGCCACCAGGGGATAGAGAGAGAAAGGGAATAGGGAGAGAGGATGACGATCCTTATACTCAGGTGCGAGCGGGTGGCGACAAAGAAAAAAGACACCTCTTCCCGTTCCATACCATGACGAGATATCCCTAGACATAAGCAATGGAAAAATGACGTCATCTGCAACAAGGAAACAAAATGCATACGTGCAGATGACGTCACCTTTAACTGACTTAAATTCAATTTCAGCAATTTAAACTCCGGAATTTGTCAAACATATTACGCTAAACTATGCTAAAACATCAGCATAACGTGAAGAATACACACTACAAACGTAATGAAAACATAGTTTTATCGTCAAAATCATTATGTTATTATTAAGAGGAAGGATCAAAATATTTTTGACTATTTAATGAAAGTTATTACTGCTTTTTAGAACATCCGAAATTTTGATTAAAAGACTTATTTTTCTTCCACCTGCGGTTATATTAACTTTTAGCATAGCAAATTTTACGTTTTTCTTTGTGGTGAGGCACATTAATTAGGAAATTATTGAAAAAAATCAACTAATTGTCGGATTTTAATTAAATTTTCTGGACTTATTCACAAATGAATTACTTTTGAATTTTTTTTATTAGAAAATCTTGTTAAAAATATTTTTACATGTGTTTCACACCTTACTTAATTTATGAAAACTCAAGAAATTCAA
Source organism: Acanthosepion lycidas (assembly GCA_963932145.1). Taxonomy (NCBI): domain Eukaryota; kingdom Metazoa; phylum Mollusca; class Cephalopoda; order Sepiida; family Sepiidae; genus Acanthosepion; species Acanthosepion lycidas. Next base: position 76,139,607 of record OZ010590.1, read on the forward strand.
CGTGATAATTTTTAGTAAATATATTAGTTAAAAGGAGAATTCTTTGGAGAATTTAAATAACCGGACATTTGTTTTGCAAAATCGGACCCCATCTTACCGAATATCTGTCCTGAATCGAAAAATAAAAAATAACGCAATAAAACTAAGACATTATTTAATTAGAGAAGCTTTTAATTTCTTTTATGAATAATATATATATATTAAAGACAATATTATCTGAAGAAAAAAATCGAAATAAAATAATTTTTTACAAGATTTGTTTTTATTTTTTGGAATTTTAAATTGGATATTTTATAAAGATATTAAATCTTTTAAAAATCATTTTCAGAATGGTAAAACTATATTTACTAATCATTGTAAATCTTATGTCAATCTGACGACCCCGAATATTTTAAAAACAATATCGATTTATTTTTGTATGTGTGATTACGTGAAGAATTTCTTAAGTGTGGATGTACAAAGCGATAAAATGTTTTCCCTCTTACAAACTTTATCGTCTGGACAATCATGCTTAACTTTGAACACATCCGGCTGCTTTGAACACATCCGGCTGTAAATAAATCGATTAACACGTAAGAAAAACAAGAACACCTAGTTAAGAAATGTTTGTATACAACATATTATGATATAAGTAATATTTATTTTAAATCAAATTAATTTAATTTTAAATTTTAAAATTTACTTTAAATAACGTTTCTAAAATATATATTTTATTTTTGATAGATTCTTAAAACACACAATTAACTTTTATTTACAAATGTATCAAAAGTGGTCAATTTTTATCAAAAAAAAAAAAAATCGATTCCGATCATTATAATTTCAGTTTGAAATGCACCACTGATTATTTTGCTGACTGAAAATAGTACCTTTTAAATCCTTTAGCTTTAAATTAAAGCTAAAATGAAAACTTCAAGAAGTCTTTTTAAATTTTAAAAAATAATTCTAATCCTTACGTATACCGAATTAGTGTAGGTAACTATGCTAAATATATTGATCACTCGCAATTCTTGATAACGATCTTAATGAAAGATGCAATATTTTTAGTCCTGGTGCAACACAGCCCAGTCGGAATCTGGAAAACTATATAAAAATTTAAAGACAGATATTTTCGGTGTTATTCAATAAAAACTGTTTAGATGAATTTGTGCTGAATTAATATACATTTATATATAATTGTATATAAATCACTATAAATTAAAATACTGGGACCATCTCGCTATTGTAGAAGCCATGTATAGTAAATATCTCTCTCCTACCATCAAACTCACCTTATTTAGCAGTTGAAAATGGAGTGTTAATTTTAAAAAAAAATAGAAAGATGCTTGCACGAGTTCCAGCCTCGCTCAATACAGGAAGGCTCGGAATAAAAAACAAAACAGGTTCAAAATAAAATACAACTTAAACAGTAAACACAAATGAGGAAAAACTAACAACGCCAAAAGGTAAAACGCCCTTGAAAACGACTAAAGAGGCGCGGCCGAAAGCGCTTGAGACAATGAAAATCATGGAAATTTTCTCTATTCTTTTAATCCTGTAAAACGGAAAAACGTAAGGATGCTTTAAAGACTAGACAAAAATTAATTGAATCTTCCTCGTCTGCCATATTTAGTGAAAGATGTTTAAAAGAAATTGTTGAGGGGTTCTCCCCTTTTTACACAAATGGACTCACCGAGTATATACACATATAACGGCTACGGGAAGACCCGAACAGAGCAAGACCTCCGAGTCTAGCTGAGTCGTGATACAGTCGGACTCTCTGCGTTAGCAGAGAGGAACCCGAACGAAGCTTTGCCGAATGGCAAGTTTTCGTCCGGAGAGGTAGACAGGGCCTGAACGCGTCTAGGCGGGTTCAAAGGCTATATTTTTGGCCGAGACTACGGGCTCGGAGATACCAACATTAAACCGGCCTTGTGCCACATTTGATCCTCGTGGGTGGATCGATAAATAGCGAACAATATTTAGAACCTGTATTAACATTTAATTGAAAATCTTTGAAATCCTAAGAAGTTTACTAAGGGTTTAATGTTGAAAACAAAATATAATATTTCATATAGTAGATACTCATAATTTAACAAAGTGTATTGTTGACAGACGAATCTAAATTTGAACATTTTTGTAGTAAGAAGAGCTTATAGAAAAACTCAAAAATAAAAGCAAATAAACGGTAGTTTCTGAAATTTTATGTTTTACTTTCAAAAAATACAAAAATATCTCATTTTATGGTGCTTTTTGAAGAAATTCAGGTTGGCTCAAAATTCATAAGCTGCAGTGTATATATATATATATATATATATATATATATATATATAATTATTTATTTAAAAATTATAGCATAAATATGTTATAACATCACTACAAAAAGAGCCATTTTCATTCAACACTTCCGGTGTCTTATCAAGTGATGATGTTGAATGCAAAATAAATGGTTTTAAAAGTTTCAAATTAATTAACGATCCTTCGCAAGGGAAAAAAACGTTGTTACAAAATCTAGAATGACGAATCAAAATACAAGGAGAGGAAAATTAAAAAAAACTCGATAACGAAGTAAGGTTATAATAGTTATTCGCATCTTTAAAATAAGGGTAATGTTAAAAAAGAATTTATTCTAACCAATAATTATTAAATTATATGATAAAATTTGATATTAAAATTAAAAGTACAAATTACCAATTTTAAAATCCAAATTTAATCTCTATTAAGTTTCAAATTATAAAATTACTGAGGAGAAAAGAAAAAATTCATATGTTATTCAATTTATTTCTTCATTGAAATTACGTTAGAATAGACGCCGACGATATGTATACATTTTAATCCCAAGTGTGTGAATGGGGTCCTAACCTCACGCGTAAAACAATACAAACACTCTCAGATTATAATACATAAGCACCCAGACATACTTAGATATATACACACAAAAAAAAGTGACGAGACAGGGAACCTCTCCACGGCCCTTTATGAAAAAAAACAAAAACAAAAACAAAAAAACTAAAACACAGACATAAATACACAATTAAAAGCGCATCCATTTTCCATACACATAGACACCGATAAATGCATGTACACACATCCACATCCACTGACCTAGACAATCAGACCAAAACTAAGAAATATTTAAGACTGAAAGTGTCATTAAACATTGTCTTTTAAGAATAGTAATTGTTGGTTATTGGAATTCATTCCGTCTACACCAATCATATAATTCGGTATATATATACACACACAGATATCAATTATATGCCCCAAATCATTATCGGAAACTTAACACAAACACCGTTTTTGCGTAAAGAATTTATATCAAACACAGAAGAGAAGCAATGATGAATAGAAATCTTTTTCCTTAACCAAATCAAATAATGAATATGTTGTCATGAGCGGTGAACCCATTTCAAAAGCAAATGATAAATGTCAATCAAGCCTAGGGTAAATATCTGAACGGAATTGTCAGAAGCAAGATAGTTCTTCATTGATGGAAATATTACAGGTGAAAACTTCAGTAGCTAACCTGAACGCTTTCAGCAACATAAAATAATGAAAACTCTGTAATAAGACCATCAACCTGTTCGGCCTTGTCTTCATTCTCGGCAGAAGATGACCTGCTACTGAGAGGCCTGTCACTCAGGTCAGGTATTCCATTCCGTAGTCATTAACTCTACTGACAACTGCTGACTGTGCTTACAACAAGTGCAGATTTGCCATAAATATTCATTAATCTCCGTTGAATGTTACCAGCACGTTATCCTTATAAAAACAGAAAGTATTTGACAACACTTTGATGACTAAATGAATCCATTTTATAAGAGAATTACAAGTAAGAGCATAGAAAGTTACTTCACAAATTCTTCTTCTGGGCTTTCTGACATTTTCTGATTAATAGAAAGACACAAAGAACACTTATCAGTTTTTAAAATTAGATAAAAACAGTGTGTATGCTTTCACCGACTCGCCATTTTCTTTCTCTCTTCCTCTTTCATATATATCTTAGTAATTCTACTAGACTATCCAACTATGTATGGAAATTAATAAATTAAAAATAAAACAGAATTGTAAGCTGGAAAATTTAAAAAAAGAAAACCTTACAACAATCATAATAAAACCTTCAACCTTTGTCAACAAGAAAGATTAGCTATAATAACATTTCCAGGCCAAAAATACCGTTTAAATCAGAGATCGGAAATTATGATCCGTTGCATACATACTAAAAGTTCCTTTTTGAGTTCATATGAAGCGGGATGAAAAGAAAGTATGTATAATTTATTTTATAATTTCTCCTCCATCTCGCCTTCTATCACACAACCCATCGTGTGCTTATTATTTATTTATTAAAAAAATAGCATTCATAAATTGTTTTTTTTATTTCATTTTTTTTTTTAAATAAAGTGTTTGGGAAATCAAATCACCGCAATCGCCTGAAAATACTGGAAGTTGAACCAAATTAGCGAAATTAGCTGATCTCCTCTCTCTCTCTTCTCTCTCGTTTTATATATATATATATATATATATATATATATATATATAAATATATATATATATATATATATATATATATATATGTAATATATATTATATATAAAATATATAATAATATACATTTATATATATACACATATATATACAAATACATATATATATACATGTATATATATACATATATACATATATATATACAAATACATATATATATATATATATATACATATATATATATATATATATATACATATATACATATATATATACATATATATATATACATATATATATATATACATATATAATAATATTACATATATATATACATATATATATACATATACATATATATATATATATATATATATATATATATATATATATATATATATATATATATATATACGAAAGGAAATGTATTTATAAACAAAAGTAAAAATGTTAGTTTTTCGACATGTTTAAATTTAAGAAACGCTCTTAAATATTCATTAAGTTAACTGAAAAATCTCGGTACATTATAGAGAAAGCTAAATGAAATAAGTTAGTGTTTTAATGTCTAAACAAACGTGAGAATTTTTTTCTACTCATGATAATGTCATTAATATTTATATTATTTTAATTTTGGATCAATTTATGTATTACATATTGTAAATAACAGACGGTTATGAAATTAACAAATTTTTAAAAATTATTTCCATATTTAAATTCATGTATGATTGATTTGTTCTCACAGAACCAGAGATATTAGAAAAAAATCCAAGATTTATATTCTGATAAGATTCCATGGCGACATCTCAAGAATTTTCCATCTATGTAACTTACTTTCTATTTTAATAAATGTGATATTCTTTAGATTAATGTCGTGGTCGAATCTATTTCTATGTATGAGTAATGCATTTGATAAATCTTTGTGTATAAGATCCTTTTTTATTCATAGATGCGCTTTTTAAATTTATATAAGTTTCTTAATGTATTGTAATGAACATTGTGATAGTTTATTTTATATATACTTGGTCCAAAATTATTGCAGTTATGTATATTTTTGATTCTGAATATATCCACAATGGTTTGGCATATGGTTGTAATTATTTTGATTTTGTTAAAGTTTTAATAAATTCTTTTCGAAACTATAGGTTAAGTGATTTTTCCTTTTGTCTTTATTCATATTGCCCTTTTACAGATATATTTTTAGTTATATATTAAATTTGAGAAACACCCCTATATATATATATATATATATATATATATATGTATGTATGTATGTATGTGTGTGTGTGTGTGTGTGCGTATTTGAATAAAACAAAAAACAATAAAACAAAATGGAAACTTATCTTAGCTGACGCACTTCGTCCCATGATGAACTTTCGCTAAGATGAGTCTTTTTCTTTTGTTTTTATTCATATTGACATTTTGCATATATGTTTTCAGTTATATCTGAATGTTTCCACACGCATATATATGATTTCGTAATAGGTAACTGAATGAGAAAATTAAAAAAACAAAACCAATTAAAGAGTAATGTATTAAGCCGAAAATGTATTGAAATTGAACTAATTTCAGAATATTCCAAATTAAATTTACATCGAGAATCCTACAACGTATCTCCCTAACAAAAGCACTGCCATTTCAATGCGAGATATCTAAAAAATACAGATGAAAATCGAAATAAAAGCGACATAAATCTGATTAGAGTTGGCTAGGTCGGTCATTTAAATGTATTGGACCTTAAAAATTTGCAAATTTAATTTCAAAGCATGATTCTCGTTATAAAAACAAATTGTAAACGAAGTTTATTACATGACTTTTCAATTCTGTATATAGAAGATTACAACGATAAAACCATTATAAGTTTGATGAAACATCGAAGTTCGAAACGGGTAATGTATGTAAGATTTGTTTTCATTTTCTCATTCAAGTATCCACCATATACGACATTTTCGAAAGTTAAGGGCCAAAATAGATTAATCCTTGATGTTTATTACTATGAATTTAAATCTTAATTAGTGGTGAATATTTTTCCCCACAAAAAACATTGTAATAAGTTACCTATTTTTCTCCTTGAATTCAATAAGAAATTTTTTTCTTTCATGAACAAAATTCTGGAATCAGAAATCCCTAGAAATAGGATTTTTTTACGCATGATTAAATTGAACCTCAAAGCTAGCTCTGAAAACCGTTACATATACACAGGTATAATCGTTGGGGCCATCACGATGAAAATATTAATTAATATTATATTAACTAGACATTCATCGTTTTATGAAAGTCAACTCCTCACGACCCATTTTGATTTCCTTTTGGTAACGGATGTAATGATATATATATATATATATATATATATATATATATATATAATGTCATCAAACCATCAAACAACTCCAGGAAATTGCTTAACTCTCGCATAGGAAATTGTATACCTGGTATATCGACTTCAAAGACTTCCTCTTCTCATCCATATTAGAAGCCGGCTTCCAAGCTCCAAGATCTGTATCGATCTAATAGTGGAACTGTATCAGTTTAAAAATATCACATATCTGGGGGATTCTAAAACTGAAACATTTAAACAAAAATGGAATGCTACAAGGAGTAAATTACAGCCCCATACTATTTTATATTTTGCTATATTAGGCCTTGCGCATTTACAAACAGAAATGTCCATATATGATTTAAGTATTTTTTCCAGATTCCAAACCAACGATACTGCTTTACCTAACGAGGGCAAAGAACTGATGATGAAGGGAGTTATGTCTTTGACATATGTAATCAGAGGTGGGATCATCCTCTAACAAGTGCTTCAAGAAATGAGACTCAAAATAAAACTTTCGAAAATAGAAACTATGATCGGAATAGCCTAAACCCATCATAAAAAATTCGGGATGTAGATTTTGTAAATAGTAAACGTTTCATTTCGTTGTATGCATCAATTACAACAAATTTATTTGGTTGGTGCTAAAATATTGACGTAATAATGTCGTTTTTTGACGTATTTTTTAACGTCAAAAAACGACATTGTTACATCATTACTTTTGCAACAACCTAATAGTATAAACGAAACTGAACATACATTAGGACGCGCTTGAAGGAGTTTCGCCCAATGCCGTAAGTTAATTGAAAAGAGAAACTTCAAATTAAAAACTCGTCATGTTCTTGGATAGATCGAAACTTTAATATGGATGAGATACACTCGTTCAGAATTAGCTAAACTGTCAGCTGTATACGACCGCTTTCTAAGATCAATGATTAAAAATGGCTTTGAGTGAGTGAAACCTGAGTGTCTTGGTAAAGACCATGCTTCTTTGAACATTGTGGATTGGCGCTACGGAATGGCAAACGGAGTCCTGTGCCAAATAACAGAAACTACATTACCTGAGGACTGTCAACAGCAGAAACAACTATTAAACCGATAGCACAGAGAAAATAACGACAAAATCGAGATGTTGACATTCCACACAACTTCAAATAAAATGTTAGGAAAGAAACCGCCATCAGTACTGGAAAGAGCGATAACAGCTACGGAACTTAAGAAACGTGTCTTTCTGAAAATTGTTTTAAAGAGCTTTGATGAATTTCAGTCAACTGCAGTACTGACTACTTGGTTAGTGAATGCCGAATTTTTCCTTATAGCAAAACGGCTAATATTACCATTACTGCAGTGAGTAAACTACGCCACCTGCTGTTTGAAAAAGCGATGTACATATATCTTTCTCAAAGTATTAACTATCATGAAACAGAAATAATATATGTGTCAAAAAGGCACTAAAACATCATTTTTCTTAACAAATAAATCAATAATAAAATGTTTTGAGCTGTAAACCACCCAGAAAATCAATTGATAAAGACGACTCAAGCCCCAAGTTTATTATCTAAACTAGCTTTGTCATCAGTAACAGTTTCCTCATTGATGGAAACAGTAAACATTACAGGTGAAAACATAAGAATATATTGGTCGATTGCTTTTTTTTTTCTCACAAATATACAGAACAGCTCTTTCAAACAAAAGTCTTTCGACAGGACAGTGTACTTGCAACTCACTCACGTTTTGATATTTTTTGGGGGCGGGGTGGGGAGAGAATTACCAAATGAGTGCCTTGGAAAATTTGTACTACTAACTAGGGTGTGACATCATGTCTCCAGGTATCACACTTCTATAATTTTCTTGTTAGGAACAATATTAATACGGTTTACAAGAGAAAACAAGGAAAACTTCAGAATTTAAAGAATTTCATTGAAGGTTCGATATCATGTGAATTCATTAAAGTTCTGTTCGAAATTTTCTAGAAAGGCTGTAGATTTTCACTGAAAATATTGCCTCATGTATTCGGAAATATTAATTTTACTCCTTGTTTGATAGAATAATACTCTTTTTAACTTTCTCTCACCTTTTATCTTTTGTGGCATTTTGGAATTCACATATCCCACGAAGTTCCTTTTAATCAGTCATGGGGAACTGAGGCCTGCAGGTCGCATGCGACCCATTTGGTTTTTCTGAATTGCACGCTTAATCTCATAAAATAACGTTACTTCAAATTGTGCTCGTTCTCACTTGTTCACTCGCTTACTCTCATACATAACCACATACATAAATAATGATTAAGTACGCTGTTTTTTGAATGTTGTAAACTTTAGGTTAAAATAACGTTTTCATCATTTTAAACCATTGGACCTTTTCCCTAAGGGAGGTCATTATGCTTTTGAAACAGCAAACATTCAAAATATTTTCTCTAAATAAGAAATGTTTTTATTTGCATATGAATAGAGATTTTACAAGCATGGCTCAGATGTGGCACAAGGCCGAAATTATGGGGCACCCAGTGAGGATCGAACTCACTAATCTATGAATAGACTCGAAATAAATCAGACGCAGTGACGATATTATATCAAAACTTCAATTTTTAATTATAGAAAAATCATTGTCCGAAAGAAAAAAAAAATCAACTTTCCCCTCATATATGCATAAGCATATATCTAAGAATATATGCTTACGCATATGATCTTCTGTAATAAAAAGAGCTGAAGTGCGTAATACAAAAATATTACCCTGAATCTTTTTAGTAGAGTGGCACACCTTGTGATATGCGATAGACCAGGTGTTGGTAAGCGAAGGATTCTTGTCCGGACCGACAACTTAACAACTGGACACTAATTATACCATTCATTTGTGAAGCAAGTCACAGAAAGATATCTCTTAGGGTTAATCGACTTATGATGCGACGAATTTATTTAAATCAATATTCCTTTCCGGATCAACTGCTGACTTCCAAAAGAAATATATTTAACCGAGCGGAAAATAAAAGCCTACTGAGTAATGCGAAAATGATGGTATGCTTATCTAGAAGTGCATAGGCTTTTGAACAACATTTTTCGAAAATGAAATATGCTAAAAGTCGTTTAAAAACAAGATAGACTGATGACCACCTGGATGATATTTTGTTCCTATCATCGACAAACATTTCACCTGATGTGGAGAAGTTATCGAACAATAAGCAGAAATCAGTGTCTCATTAAATTATTTACCATTTCTCACCATATGTCGCTTGTAGTAAAGAATTTGCATATTTTGTTGTTCGTGGGAGTTATCTTGTTATTCCTACAGTAAAATAAGAAACATTGTTTAAATAGGACATTAACTTCGCTGTTTTTTCTTTCAACCTCGAGACCAAAGCAGTTTTCTAGACCGAACGGCCTGAGATCGAAACAATTTATTGTATTACAATTGATATTACGACCCTCCTTCGAGACACGACATAACTTTCTGGTCCTCTCTCTCTCTCTCTCTCTCTCTCTCGAAAAAGTTGCCGGCCCTTGTCATAGATCACAAGAGTCACTGCCTTGGGAAGGTTGTCCATGCCTGCTTTAAATCATAATGAACTCCTCATACCCATTCTCCGTGGCGATACTGATCGGGTCTCAACTTGTGTGCAATCCGTAAGTTACAACATTACTCGTTTTTAATCACACACTGCGGCTACTCTTGCCAATTAATTCTCCAGTCACGTGCATATATATATATATATATAATGTGTGTGTGTGTGTGTGTGTGTGTATATGTCTGTATATATATAAACTACTTTGACCAGAAAGTACTGACTCACTTAAGAAACAGAAAAAAAAACCCCATCAAATCTTGATCTCTGAAATTTACAAGGAGTACTGCATTTTGAGCTCGGCCTACACGGTCGCGCAATCAGCGATAAACTATATTACTATATTAGCTAGACTGCGTGTACAACAAGTTAAAGAAGGCGTTGCCTCCTTTGGTCAATCAAGGTCGGCATTTGTTTCAGCAAGACAATGCCAGATTGACTAAAGAGAAATTCAAACAGATAGACGGTGTTGATATTCTTCTACATCCACCATTCAGTCCCGATGCCGCTCCGAGTTTCTAATGCTCTATTCCGCTCAGTGGCGTACTTCCTCCGCGACCAACGATTCAACACTTGATGAAATGAATGAAGCTTGTCTAGAGTTTTTGATTCAGGACCAGCGGACTGGTATCTGTGATAGATTCGGATGTTAGCTGATCGCTGGCAGAAGATTGTCGAGAATGATAAACTTTTATTTGAAAAATAAATGTTGGTGTATATATGTCCTCCCAAATTAAAATATCCGGTTAAATACTGAATCACCGGAGTAATATCTTAAACTTGACGTGATAGGTCTTAGGATTATTTGTATTATGCCCAAGCGCTTCTCCCTTCAAATAATATTATTTATTTTTTTATTGGGATTCATATTACGAGCTGTAGTGAGTGATCGCGAACTATTACGAAAATGACTATTCCTAAAATACTATGTCATGTCAAACTTCCAACATTAAGCTGGTGTTAGTGATATAAAATCTGATACTGAAAGCATAGACTTTTTTATATCTAAAACCTGAATCAGACGTGTTATTTAATCTGTAATGCCAAACTTGAGATAAGCTACGTGGTCGTTAATGAAACATACCATCCAATCAAAGGAGTTTACAGCCCATACGGGAAATCTCTCCCATGAGGCTATTTACACGTTAATGATGCACCGTTGAATAATGTGTGAACAGTATAAATGTTTCGATACCGATTAACCCCAAAGAGAGTGTGTATTAATGGCTGCACGACAATTTCCTCTCTGATGAGTTGACATATTGCATCAAGCCCGTTCAGCGACTTTTCTTAATCATTCCAGCCCAAGCAAAGCAATAAACCACTAGACACAATCGGCTACTGAGTGTGTAAGAAAACTAGAAGAAAATCTTATTCAGGAGAGAGAGACAATAAAAGTACTGAAATTCAGATAGAAGATAATGATTGGCATTGCATTTAATTTTTTTTAAAGATAAAATTTAAGATGAAAACAAGAGGCCGGAAGAGATTTCCGCAAGAGAGAAACAAGAGAGACAAGAATCTTTTAACATCGAACTTCCGGTTACGGCGAACCATTTCAACTGTAAAATGATGAGACCATACTGCCTATCACTTACTAGTTTCGTTCATGTGTTTTGTATTGTAATTATTTGTAAAACATTCTATTAACCAGAATTAACTTTGTTATTTTTACTTTACGAAGAGGCCATTTTTCTGGTCGCGGTAAAATAGACAAACCAGCTTTTAAGCTTATTTCACCAGTCTCGGTAAGATAGACTACCATACTAGTTTTCCGGTAAGTATTTTTATTATCACGGAGTCAGGTAATGTTAAAAATAACAACAGATATATTTAACACAGAAGCTTATTTATTCTTTCAATTGTTAAGACAATTTAAAATCTGTTGCGCCATCAATTGTTGAAACACAAGTTAAAATCATTTATTCAACATCAATTATTAAAAGAAATATAGAAGTCTTTGAATATTTTAAGCACTTCATGGGTAACATTCTCTGCAAATCCTAAACTTACCCGTGGCCATATTCCTCTTGACAGTACATTTCAGATCACAGAATACATGTCGTTCAAGTCCTGCCTACACAGCTCAAACGACCACTGCGCTCACGATGTCAAATATAGTATTTTCTTAGTTCTAAAACACTATTTATATTTAACGTCAAAATAGACTATATGTTTGGAACTGGCAAAATAGCCTTTTTGTTTATTTTAACCCAAAGCTTAAAAGCTGTCACGTCGTGTCAAAATTATGCCAATGAAGTTTTTCTTTTTTTATCAGCATCGTCACATGCAATACAGAAAAGCCACTAAGACGCAAAGGGCTACTGGGTTTGGAAGAATTAGAAACAGAAACATTAATAATGATTGGAAAGAGAAAAGATTAATCAGGGGAACAGTAGATAGCGATTTACATCGCATTTAAATTTTTGCTGACAAACATGGAGCCGGAAGGGAATTTTAGAAGCAAGAAATGCGAGAAAAGTAACTGTTAGCATAGAATTTACGACTATATCTTGCAAGCGCAACTGTTAGTTGATGAGAACTCGACGTCAGCCTAGTCTAGTTACCAAAGCGAAGAGCTTATCTTGACAATTACCATGAAAGTTATTATAGAAAAGAGACAGAGAGGCAAACTCGTGGCTCTGTGAAAGTGACTGAGCCAATCCGCCAAATCAAGTCCCATAATACTGCTGATTCTTCTGTGGATCTTATCAAGGAGTTCAACGTAAATAGCAGAGGTACCAGACCATACGTCGCAGCCATATACTAAGCATGGGCGAATGGTTGACTTATAGATTCTGGAGAGAAGTGTCTCGCACAACACAGTGAACCGACTTTCATAGTGGCTGGCCTAGCAATAGATTCCATATAGTCTTTAGTTGAGAACGTTAGCTCGAGAAGACGCAACGAGCCAATTTGCTAGACGTTCGCATCAGCCATGATGATGGAAAACAGAGAGGGGTCTCTCAGATGATTAATGGAGAGTAATTTAGGTTTGGAGGTGCTAAAATTAACAAGCTTTTTTTTAATTATTATTTCGACCTCAAAATGAACATTTCAGACTCTTTTTAAAAGAATGGAAAGAAGACTAATATAAGTGTATGAGATAACTAGAAGAGTATTTTAAGTAGACTAAGCCCGAGGAAAACTAATATTAAGTAGATATTTTACAGATAAAACACGTAAGCAGAGATTAATTTCCGGTAATCGACATAAATAAGTGCTCTTGTAAAAATATTCTACGTATTTTTGTTTTCTAATTTAAAAAATATTCCTTCTGGGAAGTGACGTTTGATTAAAACTAGAATTTAAGTAAATATAAAAAGTTTAGGCGCATTCAAAATAAAATCCAACACACATTTTTTTTTGTCTCTGTTCGTCTGTTACTTTCCGTTTTCTGGAGCAAATACGTGAAGGCAATATGACGGACTCTTTCGAAGTTTTAATTGCAAACGACGGAAGAGATGCGAATAAAGATTTGTGAAAATGACACGGGGTCATGGTTGCCATTAGGCCACGCATACTTGGTTTTAACGGGACAATTTTATTGATAATGTTCTGTCGGCAATTCACATTCTAGCAGGAAGCATAAAATTTCATTGCCTCCTCCCAAAATATGAATGGCCATTTGGAAAATTTAAAAATGAAAACAAAATTTTAATATGAAAGATAGATTCCCGGCAAATTGGCCGACCCAAGCCGTGGTAAAACTGGAGACTCCATTTTCAAATTTATAAAGAACATCTCTATGGCCGAGTGAAAAGAGATCGTTTTAGAAATTGGCTAGGTTATATAATATTTTAAATCATTTCACTCCAAGAAAGACAATAAAGCCCATAAGACGTAAGTGGTTTCTGTGTGTGTGTGTGTGGCGGGGGGGGGGTTAATATACGTAAATAAATCATAATTAAAAAGAGAGAATGATATTAGGTTGGTGCAAAAATAATGACGTAATAATGTCGTTTTTTTTATTTTTTTATATTTGCACCAACCTAATAAAAAGACAGACATTAAGAAAACAGAAGATAATGATTAACATTGCATTTAAATTTCTGAAGATCAAATTTGACGAGAAAGTAAGAAGTTCCTATTCTAGTACTGCGTTTAAATTAATAAAATCTAGGTATCAAAGATGACAATTCATCAGAACAATTTACTATGAACTTATAAAAATGGAACAAGGGAGCTACGTTACGACGGTGGGGGAGTAACTGAAGCAGAGATGATAGGTCAGGCCAAATAACATTGCAGATTCTTCTTTGGATTTTATCATTAATCTCTAAATTCATAGCAGAAGCACCAGACAAGATATGACAACAATATTCCGCTCATGGGCGAATCGTGTTCCTTTTTATGTACTATTCCCAAATCAATTGATTGCAAAATGGCGTTAAAATTTCCTATATTAATTTATGATCACTCACTGACACAAGAATTAAAAAAAAAAAATTAGCTAACATTTTGGAAGTCATAAAAAGTATTGAAAAATATAATTTAATAATTAAAATATCCTTTGTTCTTTCCTCTTAATTATAATAAAAAAGGTCTTTTACGTTATAAGTTTGTTTTTATTAAATTTGGGGCATGTAGGCTCATTTTTTGGTGAATCTTTGGCGGTACCTACCTACCTACCTATATATATATATATATATATATATATATATATATATATATATTTATATATATATATATATATATATATATATATACACACATATTTATATATATATATATATATATATATACACGCACACATATATTTATATACATCATATTTCCAACTGAGTAGTGACATATATTTATATATATATATATATATATATATATATATATATATATATATACACACATATATATATATATATACACACATATATATATATATAAACACACATATATTTATATATATATATACACACATATTTATTTATATATATATATATACACACATATATTTATATATATATATATATATATATATACACACATATATTTATATATATATATATATATATATACACATATGTTTATATATATATATATATACACATATATTTATATATATATATATATATATATACACATATATTTATATATATATATATATATATATATACACATATATTTATATATATATATATATATATATATATACACACACATATATATTTATATATATATATATACACATATATTTATATATATATATATATATATATATATATATATATACACATATATTTATATATATATATATATATATATATACACATATATTTATATATATATATATATATATATATATATATATATATATATATATATACACACAGAGAGATGGGGGAGAGAGAGAGTCGGTCTACGAAATTCCGTAGTCGGGATATGGATACTGAAGTTAACATCATATTTCCAACTGAGTAGTGACTTCTATCCTCACTGGGAGTCCCATGCGTTCGGCCTTGTGTCACGACTAATCTACGCTTTGGATACCTCGGCGTGGTGCAATGGTTAGCAAGCTTGTCTTGCTAGAACAGTTCCTACTGAGTAGTGACTTCGATCCTCACTCGGTGATCTCATGCGTTCGGCCTTGTGCCACGTCTAAGCTACACTTTGAAAATCGCCATCTCTGGTTCGGACTTATTCGTATCTACATCTAATGCATTCATTTTAGTACCCGACCCCAAAAATAAACAAGCAATAAAACAAAAACACTTACCCATTCTCGCACCCAACTCTGGGTAGGTCTTGCCACCTCCTATTTCAGTAGCCCCTCAACCTATTCAGGTTTTTTGTTACTATGTATAGCGAAAGTGCATCAAATTGCTGGTTGCTTGGCCTGTCGCGTAGCTTATATCACATGATATTCCCGCGCGGCCATCCATCTGAATAGTGACCAAGCACAACGTTGCTTAATTTCGGTGATCAGAGGTGAACCGGTGTCCGAAAAGTAATCAATAATTTAAAATTTTTCTTTTTATTCGATATAATTTTATTAAAACATTGAAGAAATACAAAAGGATGTCAACACAAATAAGTGTGCACAATAAAAATAACTTTCATAATAATGAGAAAAGAGTCTCGGGTATAAAAAATATCCATTTAAAATATACACGTAGAAAACAATGAATATATAACAAGTCTTTGCCAGGAATAAACCGAACGAAATGAAAATCACTTTTAAATAAAATTTTATCGAAATCGGAAATGGTTCCAAACTTCAAACAACTTCGCTATTTCGCGACCAAAATGTATGTAAAACATTGTCCAATCTATTCACGCCACACTTCACAATAAAAACAACTTAGACGAACATAGAAATATCTTATTGACCGTCGGGTGTAACAATTTTGTAAAAGTAAATTGATTCTTTGCCTTCGAATCGTTGCCTCTATTGCAATTGTTTTTGTACTCGTAAAAATTGTAAAAACCAATAGTTATTTCCGTCACAAATCTATTTTTTTCACTATTATGTGGTTGCAGTACTTGCATAGAGTTTCTATCCTACAGTTTTATTGTTTCTGGTTCGATGCACAGAAAGAGAATTTGATAGGCAGTCACTACAAAAGAGCAATGGACCCGGAGTTGGAATTATAATGTTGAGAATCACAAACAAAAATAGTATTTCGATAGCTGAAAACGACGTGGTTATTTCTTTTTGAATTACTGTCTTAAGCGATCTTGTTCTGTTCTTGTTGCTGACTAGCATACACTTGTCGGTAGGGAGAATGTGGAATCGTTTGAAAGAGGAACGACCCGAAGACTAGAGCTACGAACTGGAGATGTGAAAATCAAGCAAGTACAGAAAATTCTGAGAAGTGAATTAACAGAAACCTTGAAAGAGAACCAAAGATGCATTAAAATAGTGAAAGCTGATTACCAAAATGTATTTAGTCGATTCCATTACATTCACTTACGCCTGAATACCCTTGGGAAAAGGTATGAATCCTCTTCCCCCCAGCTATGGGTAAAATAGTAGGACAGACTTGGTTCTATAACCTTGGATGGCAACTGGTCTACCGTAGAAAGAAATGGCAACCTGATGCGGGAAAAATTCTCCCTCGTCTGTCAGGTATCGTAAGATACATGATCGCCTAAGCGTGTATCACGCATGGCACATAACTGTTTGGATTTATTTCTGATTTAGTAATGGAGTAATGGATAGTGGCTCGGCTCGATTTCCAGTCGAGTTCATTACATTCACTTACGTGCTAATACGGTTGGAAAAGGTATGGATCCTCTTCTCCCACAGCTATGGGTAAATAGCATGACAGAACGGGTTCTATAGCCTTGCATGAATGTTGGTCTACCGCAGAAAGAAATAGCCGTCTACTGCGGGAAAACATCTGTATCGAAAGATACATGATCGTCTAAGCGTGTATCACGCATGGCACGTAGGGTGTTCTTTATGTCATCAACTATATACATTTTTCTGCCGAAATCTTTATATATAAACTGTATAATATACAATATATAGTCTTTATTTACTGTAAATAGGAAGTAATTAATATGCGAAATAGAGTTATCTGTGAGGTTAATTTTTAACCAGACTCAATACATAGACGCCATAAATAGGTCTAGCTGCACTAAACCTATTTCTAAAATGGTATAATATTAAATAGGAACGTCTGGACGTCACGGTGGAGTAATGGATAGCGGCTCGGATCGAACCCATTACATTTACTTACGTTTTAATAACCTTGAGAAAGGTATGAATCCTCTTCTTCACCTCCCCCCAGCTATGGGTAAATAGCAGGACAGACTGGGTTCTATAGCCTTGTATGGCTATTGGTCTAGCGCAGAAAGAAATGGCAAACTACTGCGGGAAAACATTTGCCTGGTCAGTCATGTATAGAAAGATACGTGATCGCTTAAGCCTGTATCACTCATGGCACATAACTGACTGACTGATTTAGATTATCAGGGCAGTGAAAGCTGGAGAATATCCTCAAAGGTCAAGAAGGGATATGAAGCAATGTAGTTTTACAGAACGACACCAAGAATACAATGGAAGGCTCATGTGAGTAAAGGTGAAATCCTGAGAAAAATGGAAACTTAAATTACTTAAAATGAGAGACAGCTGAAATTTATGTTATACTTAATTAAGTAAGAGAATTTAGTGAATCTGTCACAAATACGACATACTGACAGCTAGAATGACAGAGGTAAATGTGTTAAGTGATATGATAACAGGTATTTGGAGGGTAGTAAATATAAACATTGTTAAGTTCTGCAAAGGATAGGAACTTGTGGCGAGCCATGATCGCCTATATCCTGATGTGATACGTTTAAAAAAATCTAACGTTATATTAAAAAACAGAAGTATTTTTATACAGCTACCAAACGGAATATTTTCCTGGAAGCAAATAGTAAGAAAAGATTTGTATATTAGTGAAGCTAGGATGTGAAAGCAAGAAATGCTTGATAAAAATACACATAGGAACAGATACTGTCATGAGTCCTTACCTATAACTACAGAATGAACTCTTCCTAACACTATGTATACTACGCCTCTTAAGAGAGAGGGTCGAATCAAGACGAGCTTCTCGGCTTGACGGTCGAACTCTCTGCCTCTGAGCAGAGAGGAACCCGGACGAGGCTCCGCCGAAGGGCAGAGTCTCGTTCGGGGAGGTTGACCAACCCGATCTCGTTTATACGGGTTCTACGGGCATTTTTTGGCCGAGCCTACGGGCTCGGTAAACCCACGTTAAACTCGGCCTTGTGCCACATGCAACACCTCGTGGGGGGTGGCTAGATACCGAATCAAGACGAGCTTCTCGGCTTGACGGTCGAACTCTCTGCCTCTGAGCAGAGAGGAACCCGGACGAGGCTCCGCCGAAGGGTAGAGTCTCGTTCGGGGAGGTTGACCAACCCGATTTTGTTTTTACAGTTTCTACGGGCATTTTTTGGCCGAGTCTACGGGCTCGGGAAACCCACATTAAACTCGGCCTTGTGCCACATGCAACCCTCGTGGGCGGGTGGCTAGATACCGAATCAAGCCGAGAAGCTTGGCTTGACGGTCGAACTCTCTGCCTCTGAGCAGAGAGGAACCCGGACGATGCTCCGCCGAAGGGTAGAGTCTCGTTCGGGGAGGTTGACCAACTCGATCCCGTTTATACGGGTTCTACGGGCATTTTTTGGCTGAGCCTACGGGCTCGGGAAACCCACGTTAAACTCGGCCTTGTGCCACATGCAACCCTCGTGGGGGCTGCCTAGATACCGAATCGAGTCGAACCGATAGTAGTTCACTCCAAACCAGACTGACAGTCATACTAACAGCTTCCACACCTTGTATTATTATTTCGTGTAATATAACTTCGTTATTTCTACTCTTGTGTTCGTGTTATTCTTCCTTGGTCCTAACCTGGACCATAACAGATACTATATTCTAAATTCCCGATAAATATAAAACTAGGTTGGTGTAAAAATAATGTCGTTTGCTCACATGTTACTATGTGAGAAAACGACATTATTTTTGCACCAACCTAATAGCTTCGATTATCTAACACTCATTGTATTCGACAACCGAGTAACTAAATAGTTTTAACTAAATCTATGAATATAAGTACATAAAGAAAATCTTTATTTAAAACCATATGTTTTATCAGAGTCGGAACATTATCGAGCAGTACCTGTCGGAAATGCATTTACAGAGACAAAACTACCTCTAGCTTCAATATCAGACAGAGAAACCATTTCAAGTTGAACTAAAATTCTTTATCCTCTGACGGTTCGTTTATAATTCTAAATCCCCTTCACACGTCTTTGGAAATAACCCACAACAGAGACTTCAAGCGAGAAAACGATCACGCCAAAGACCAAACCGACAGGAAAGACAAAAGAATTAAGAAAACGGTAACAGCTTAACGATTCCAAATGAGTGTGAATTGTTTTTGTGTGAAAAGCTCAGAGGACATTTCTTCTGTTGTCTCCTATATAGACGGCTACTGTTTCTGGGAGCAATATAAGAAAACAACCCATAGGGAATAAGTAAACAGTGAAATATATTCCCTCTCTCTTTCTTTCTGTCATGTCCATTCAGGACGTGGATGATTATGGCAGGAAAATAAATATTACATTGTTAAAAAATGTTCTAAAATTGTTGGTCACTCAGACTTACCTCAAAGAAAAAAATTTAACCATACTTTGAGAATGTTGTCAATTTAACCCAGTAAACTAATCATCATATTGAATAGTGATTTTCCAAGCGTAGCTTAGATGTGGCACAAGGCCAAAAGTATGGGGCAACCAATGAGGATCGAAATCACTTCTCAGTCGTAATTTTTCTAGCGAGAGAAGCTAGTTAACCGTTACACCGCCTTGACGGTCCCCAGTCGTAATTTTGGATAGATCAGTGATAATATGATGTTCTTTCATTTATTTTGGGGCCCTATATGTATACATTTTCGGCAGATCTGTGACGATGATAATGACGTTGAAACACCGACACTAGTAAAATTAGCGTAATTCAGCAACGTCAAGTCACTATCTAGATGGTTGACTTGGGAATCCAAGGTAATGAATATGCAGATAGTTTCGTGGATAAAGGCTCGGGATGAGAATTGGACAACCGAGTTCGAATTCCAGTCAGGTTTGTTACATTTACTTACGAATATACCTTGGCCGACCATGAATCGAAAATAGGTAGGATCGCCTAAGCGTGTCACATCTATTACTACCAACACTTATTCGGCCAGCAAGGTAGGTTAATGACTCATTCCTTCCGATGTAGCTGGGAAAGACCGACTTTATAACAAAGGATATTCCCAACCTGAGAAGAAAAGAGACTTCAAGTGTACTTAATTTGGTGACTTATATCCATATCTTTGTGAGTGATACAAGATAATAGAGCGGGATTTACGTCTGAGTAACACGATCAGTGTTTTCATATACAACCTAAATCGGATGCAATATCTTTTGTCTATTAATTCCTGTTATTTTAATTGTCTCTCTGCTGAATAGTGTTTTTTCATATTATTTCATACTCCTTGCGTCTTTGTGTCTTTTGGTAAAATGATTTTAAAAAATCTTGCATAATGTAAGGTGATGAATTGCCATTAGAATTTGCTGTATCAGGCAACACATTCTAATTTTTAAATAAAATCAAATCTATTCAACGAAAAAGATTATACTAATATATCCAAGTGATGGGTTATTGTAGGGCTCGCCCCTTGTACACAAGATGGACTCGTCCAAAGTATACTTATACTACGGAGAGATAGCGTGACAAAAACGTCGAGACAGGGTGTTCACCAAGAGTTATATGAGAGTCCAGAAAGAGAGATAATTACGGCTTCACTTACAGAGACTTGTATTAGGTTGGTGCAAAAATAATGTCGTTTCCTCACATAAAGTTGAACGTCAAAAAACGACATTATTTTTGCACCAACCTAATACATATACTTTTCTACTAACCCGCATTCCTGGACTACTAATCTTCCTTTCAAGTTTGTATTCTTACGTTTAATACACATAATTTTCTATTTCAATTACTGGCGTTGTTTATTTATTTGTGCAGGATTCCATCCCTGGAATGCACAACATGGGTAAACTGTGGCCCGCTCGCTTCTTCCTCACTTGTTCACTCACATTCTCTCACACATAACGACATGCATAAATACTGATTAAGTGCAAAGTTTCTTGAATTTTTAAACTTTCATCAAAAGTAACTTTTTATCATTTTAAACCATTTTAAACGATTTTCACCAAAGAAGACGTGTAAATGCCTTTTTCTTTACAAACAGGAAACGTTCATAATAATTCTTTTATTTAAAAAAAAAGTTGTTTTTTAATTTTAAAGTTAATAATTTAGAAATTAATCACAAGAATTGGCGTGTGTTAATCACCGTCACCTGTTTTAATATCATACTTAAAATTTCAATTATAGGAAAATTTGTCCTTCAAAGGAAAAAAATATTTTCTCAATTTCTGACAGACGCTTACGCTTATGTTAGTCTGCAGTGAAAATAGCTAAAGCAGCATTAAGGAAAAATTAATTTGAATTTCTTTGGTAGTTTGGCCCATCTTTTGATGATCTATGTTTCATAAGCTCCATTGGTCGGAATAGGGTGTCAGTGCCTAATATATCCTTACGACTGGCTTTGAATTCTTGTTTTCTTACCTAATTCCAAGTGTCACACATTTGAATCAAAGACAGAACGCACAACACTACAAGATGCACAACATGTGTTATGCTAAGCCTCTGCCTGGGAGCGTAGTTTGAAAGTTGATGTGCGGGTAATGTCAAGGATATTGGCGTGTAAAGTAGAACAGCTAACCAGAGTTCAAATTTCCGACAACTGTGTTACGTTCATTTACACATCAATACCCAAGGAAAAGGTAAGGATTCATTTCTTTTCTCTCTTAAGTAGCCGGGTAGACTGGGCTTTTAGAAGTCGATAGCAACCAGTCCAATATTAGATCGAGTTCCATGTAATTGTCGTTTTTAGGAATGTAAGATGTAAGAATATCACAACCGGTAACATAGGGCAATGGTCAGCGCTAAAAGTACTGGACTGACAGGAATGAATCTTCGCAGGCTAACCAATAAGCTGAGTTCCATGGAAGAATGATAATGTTTTGCGTGTGGAGCAATCGTTGGAAAGTTATTAATTTAGAATTCTTAAAACAAAGAAATATTAAATGCGATTTATACGCCCAGCAGCTACATTGTGCCCATAAAAGGCTCCTTCGTTCTTCAGGAGGAAAATTAGTGTTTACCAACACAATGCTACTTGCGGCGGGAATAATTCAGGAAAACAATTTGGGAAATCAGTTAGTATGTTGTACCTCACCCACCATATCCACCTGACCTGATAGTAACGTTTTGATCGCTCCAATGAATTTTTATTAAAATTGACATTAAGCCTTCGCAAATTTCTACAATAACACCTACACTAGATCATCTACAATGTATATATCTATAAAATATATGTTTATCTTGAAAGTATAATGTTCTGTAAAAATCATCTGTAGTTGAAGCCATAGAATTGCGTACGAAACATTATCAGAAAAGAACGATGACGATAATAAATTTAAAATCAACATTCCTAAAATTAGATTACGGAGAATATTTTCGAAAAGTTTTAAGTTTGTTGATTGCTTAAACATTATATAAAAAAGGTGAACACTTCAATTTTTTAAAATTATGTTTTGCAGATAAATTCTTCATAGACCAAAATTAACCTGTCATCAGACTCTCAACACGTCAAAACAACTATTGCCCGGTTAAAAACACAGCTAATGTCGTTTATGCAATCTTTTAATCTTAAAGAAAATATTTTTTTTTTAAATCAGATTAATTATACTTTGAAGCGGTTTATATTTCTCAAATAAAGGTTCAGAAAGTATTTTATTTTTGGAAGATATCTTAATAAAAAGAATTATATTGCGATGAAAGACGAGTAAAAAAGGGTGCTAATCAGCTCTCTTAGAAATAACTATTAGGTTGGTGCAAAAATAATGACATTTTTGACGTTAAAAAATACGCCAAAAAACGTCAATATTTTTGCACCAACCTAATATTAGGTTGGTGCAAAAATAATTTCGTTTTCTCACATAGTAACATATGTTAGAAAACGAAATTATTTTTGCACCAACCTAATACTTGCAGTCATTTTAATTTAATTTTTGAAATACAGCAAAGTATTTTGCTTATTGGAAACATTTAATTTATTAGCTTCAAATTAAAACTAAAATAAAAGCTTTAAGAAAGTTATTTTATTTTTAAATTCATTTTGAACCTTAGGTAAAACTTTTTTCTTCTGTTTTTTTTTTTTTTTTTTTTTTTTTGTGGAGGTACCTAGTGTTCTGTTTTGGTATAAACCGATTTTTTTAAGGTTTCTGTATTTTCAAATAGTTTTTTTTAAATTTTATTTTCCTTGTAGTATTTATGTTATACATGGACTTAGTGAGTACATTAAGTTAACCTGTGTTTCACTGTACAAAGGAATTTTAAATATATGGATATATTTTCTACCATTGTATTATGTCTCCAGACATTCCTAAATAATTGATAATACCTGAAGCAAGAATACCAGCTGAATTTTATAAAAAATTCTTTAAACATATATCAACTAGTTTCTAATAAAAAAGGTATAGCTCCATTCAAACTTACTCGTTTTCTCTCTAATTTAAAAGGTCTCAAATTCGGGTCGTAAACCAGTGACTTGGGGTCTATGTTCACTGGCGACTGTTGCTTCCCTTTTTCACACAGTGTCCAATCCGGGTTGATCTTTCCCCAATACTCCGGCCCTGGAAACAAAGAGAAACATTCAGTTAGTGGATGGAAATCATCAATTATCGGTGTATTGGAATTTTTTTTTTTGGGTGGGGGGTTATATTCAATCACATTGTGAAAAGACTTGCACAGACCGAACTAAAAATGGAAATGCCATTAATATTGGGCTTTGGCGTAAAGAATCCGCTGAAAAAGGAATGAAACCTCTAATAGAGGAAATACAAGTTTTACTATAATGAGATCCTACGGTGAATTACTTGCAATAATCAAGGAGGTCGTTCAGCAGCAGAATGAAGAAGCCTAAAGGCCCGGCTAGAAATATGTCTTATGAATTATCACGAGCGTACATATTGTGAATTAAAATGAATGAAAGAAATGAATAAATGAATGAAAGGAAGGAAGGAAGGAAGCAAGCAAGCATGCTGTCAGTTAAGACGTTGTTAAAAATTCGCAATATGTCGCTGCAATAAATTTGGAATTATACTGGGCAAAAAGCGAAACATAATTCTCTAGTTTGGAAATTTTATTTTTTCTTAACTAAGAAAAATAAAAATTTTCTGCCCAAAACAAGGCTCAAGAGCCACTCTCTGTAGAGTGGTACTGGATGAGGCGTGTTATAGTAATCTAAGAGTAGGTAAGAAGTAAACATTATAAGTATGAGGGCGATAGATGACGATTCACTCTTGACCTATAGTTTATAGTGTTCCGTAAAGCATGCACGCGGCTGTCTGTTCCCCAAACTAATGTTGCTTGGGTGTAGGGGAAACAATTTCCGAATGCAAATGCATCTAAACAATTGGAATATATAGAAAAGGAGCTTAATTTGTCTCCGTTGGCGTATCATGGTGAATCCTTGCTATAAAGGTCTGAGCAGCACGAACTATTGAATAGACCTCATTTTTGTACAGGGAGGTTCACCCTTTACAAGGTCCAGGGGATACTCGAGGTAGAGGGTTACGTTTAGAGGCGATTTGCCTGTATAGCAGTGGGAGATAATGGTTAGCCCTATCCTTGAACAGGTTAAGATTGCAGAGATCCGGGAAACATCCTGTTGGGAAACATCCTGTTGGAAAACGGTTCCATAGGGTAGTTGTTGGCGAGAAAAAGCTGTTCGAGTAGCACTTACTTCTCACCTATGTGATACGGAGAGAATGTGGGTGGTTTGCTACATTGTAAGTAAGCATGGCGTATACTTGTTGTGAAAGTTTGTCTCGGCGGGACCAGGAAATGTAGTTCGTCCAAGAACAGCGAGAGGCTTACCACATATCGTCTGTGAGAGAGAGATAGAGAGAGGTTGAAGGGTGAAGAATAGTTCGTTACCCACAAAGGCTTGAGAACTCTTTTGAAGATGGAGAGTGAAATCTCGGCGGCTTCTGCCCAGATATAACAGCATTACTTCATTTTTCGGCCTGATCTGGTTCTTATTAAAGCAGAGTATAGCAAGAGGTGTCAGGTACTTAGTGGAGCGATACAGGGAACCGACATTTTACCTGTATCCTTAGTAATGAATCGTATGTACGAGTTCCACTTGAAGTGGGGTGTCAATTTAAGGCTCAACAGTCTTTCAAGGAACGGTCCTTCCCCGAAAGAGACCTCCATTCATCCAGGTAGGTAGTAGTTTCAAGACATATCGGTGATGATGGAATTCAACTAGCTTTGTATTCGAGGCACTGTATGTAACCAGACAGTTTTTACCCCATACGGTAGTTTATGCAAGATCGGAAGAGAGTGCAGTCACCAATCACTGACCATAAAGAGTTTTAGAGGTGCGCCCGTATCATCCGAACATTTACCATAGAAATAGCGACAGGATGATGCAAATTAAACTGCTTATGAGAGGAGAAAGGGTTACATTTAGACTGTCTGGCTCAGGAAACTCTTCACTATTCCAGTTCAGATAGGGAAGGCTTATTTCCTGTATGTTTTTAAGTAACGCGTCCTATTCATTGTATTGATTTTGTTGAAATATTAATCATATATTTATTTGGTTTATTTTCGAATTTTTGTTGCGAAAGAACACCATGTTAAAATGTAAGAATTCTAACATTTAATTTCCAAACAGACTTGGAAAATTGGCTCAATATAGTGTAATCTTCACCGATTTTAATATTTAGCCTTCTATCATAGTAAACCAAACTTAAATATAATTCTCATACTCATTTGGTTTGAAATAGAATATTATTCTTTTTTTTTTTTTATCATGTATGAGTTTTATTGAATTTAGGATTTTTAATACATTTTCTTCGCACAGGATATAAAATATTTTCTATTTGCTATCCAGATTCATCCAACATTTTATCTTAAAAAAAACTACTGCTATTATAATTTCGGATGTTTAAAAACAGGTATAACAAAACCCAAAACCATAAGAAGCAGAATGAAGTCGCTTAACCAAGACATCGAGACGCATCGAAAAACAGAAATTTAAAATTTAAAGTTTCTCTCAATGTGCAATAAGAAACAGTTTTTGTTTATATTTTAGTTCTCTACACATTAGGAAAATATTTAATCTTAAGAAATCCGTTTGAAGATCGAAACGCTTTACATAGAATTCTTTTTCAATTTTTTATTCAAAATATAATGGATCTATTGAGGAGGCACTGTGGAGTAATGAATATAGGCTCGAATGGAGATATCCATTACATTCGAATCCATTACATTCACTTACGTGCTAATACCCTTGGAAAAAGGTATGATTCCTCTTCTCCCCCAGCTACGGATAAATAGCAGGACAGACCGGCTTCTGTTGCCTTAGATGGCAAATGGTCCATCGCGGAAAGAAATGGCAACCTACTGCGGGAAAAATCTGTCTCTTCAGTCATGTATCGAGAGATACATGATCGATTACACGTGTATCTCACATGACAGATAACTGACTGAAAATATGTGTGTAATAAATGTGTGTAAATAAGCAGATTTTGCATATCATTGATAGAGATTATGGTGATTTTTCAAGTGAAGCTTATATGTGGCATAAGGCTGAACTCAAAAATCGATCTCACTATTCAGTCGTATTTGTTCTAGCGAGACAAACTTGTTAACGATTACACCATGTCGAACTACCCTTGGAATTTTCTAAGCGTTGCCTAGATGTGTCAGTTTAGTAAACATTATACCACGTCGAAGCGACCACCTTAATAGTAATTAGTAAGTGCGTTCCACACTGTGTGTATTATAAACGTGTACAAGAAATATTATTAATTGGTAATCTAAAACTGTCTTGAATTAATTTGTTTTCATTTGCATTTTGTCTCATATTTGTATCGCCTATAGAAAAGAATTTAAAATTAAACTTATAGCGAAAACCACCACAGAGATAATAGCTATAAACATAAAAGTGACAGACAGACAGACAGAAAGAAAGAAAGACAATGATGTTTGTTATAACTGCGCAAGTTTTCATAGAAATATCTTGTTAGGAATGCTTTTCATTTTTCTATTTTCGATAGAACTTTTCAAGACATTTGGAATCCTGGCTTCAAATATATTTTATGCGCGCTGTATACAAATAGAAACCAATATATGTCTCCGTTGAAATCTGTGGAGAGATAATTGATAAAAACTAAAAGACCAAACTATTTACCATTCCTAGGAGTTTCCGTTTTTCTTCTAGATTCAAATAATATTAGAGAACTAGCAAAAATAATTCAATAATCCGTAATGATAACCCTAAAAGTAATTTTACCTGAACAATAATAAGTGGGTTTTTCAAATTCCATTGCTTTATCTTGCTGAAATTTGAATACCCTTAGCGGCGAAGAAAAACTCGCTTCCTCGATGAGTTTTAAAAGACATAAACAGTTATTAATATTAGTGAGAAAAAGTGTGAGAGCGTGGCAAAAAGGCATTATTTGGCAGTAACAAATGATGGAGGCACATGAAAGATGAGAGAAAAGGAAGTCTGAGGAAAGAACAGTTGGACGTGAGAAACTGGAAGCTGCATAATGTAATGCATTAAACATAAAAACATTTCCGATCTTTCATCAAATTATGTTTGACAATCTACATCATGTAATCGAGAACGAATACCACTTAGTTAAATGAATAAGACAAGAAACTTAAAAAGAACCAAATTGACGAACAAACAAAATATTCAATAGAAAACCATGAATAAAAGCAAAACTGTAAACAAGTTATGGCAGTCGATAAGAATGGCGAAAAGAAAATATTACTGTCATCACTTTAGTAAATATAGTTCCACCATATATATAGAGTGTTTGCTGAAAGTAATTGCAAAATAAGAGATTGCATTAGGTTGGTGCAAAAATAATGTCGTTTTTTGACGTTCAACTTTGTGAGAAAACGACATTATTTTTGCACCAGCCTAATAGTTATATCAAGTTGGCTTGTTAAGTTCTCGAGTGCCTCTTATGAGCCGTATCCTTCCAGGAAGAACGATCTGGGTTCTTGAAAACTTCCTACCTGTCGTAGCTCTGAACCGTGTTTGTTTCTTCAATGTCCCTTCAAGTCTCTGTTCCGTCATCCATACAGTGATTTGCTAAGCGAAACTTAAGTGTGGCACAAGGCCAAAAATATGGAACACCCAGTGAGGATCGAATCCGCCACTCAGTCGACATCGATCTACTGAGAAAGCCACATCGAAGGTCCAAACAGTTTTCTAAATGTAGTTTAATTGTGGTAGATGGTCGAAAGTATGGAACAGCCAGTGAAAATCGAACTGAATCTATCATCGTGATCGGTCTAGCAGGACAAGCTTGCTAACCGATACATCACGCCCATGTGCCTATGTGGGAGGTATAGGGATATACTAAGCAAAACTCAGATATGTCAGAAGACCGAAAATATGGAGCACCCAGGGGGGGTTAAATCAACTACTCAGTCGTAAAGGGTCTAGCGGAACGAGTTTAACAAGCATTGCACCACATCGAAGTGCCGATTCCGCCATCCATATACACAAGTTTGTTAGATTCATTAGCCATCGTTTTCTTTCTGCTATAAGTGTTAAATTCTCCAAACCCTCTTTCCTCATTATGCATCTAAGTAATTCCAACTCTTTTAGGCTGTAAGTACAAGTGTTTTTTGGGTTTTTTTTTTTACTTTGTTTTCATTTTTGAGAATATACTCTCATTGGGTCGGTATATGTATATCCGTACATGATATTCCTTTCATTCCTCAACAGAACCAAATTTCTCTTGCCACGAGTTTTCCTCTTCATCTGTTGGATAACTATCCAGCATTTCCTATCATGGTAAAAGATTGATATTACATAGGGATTCAGCACTTTCTTTAGTTTATAAAGACATTTTTCTGTTTCTTAATACTGTGTTTAGCTTCTGGAATTCACAACTAAAACTAAAGACTTAGAAATCATCTTCTCTGTCTTTCAGGATGATGGCGATCAAGTCTCTTTACATCTCCCTATTCTTTGTAGAAGTATTTGTCTTTTTACTTTTCCGGTCATTTACTGCTTTGTCAGCAAAGCTAAGTTACTCACCGCTCTTCCCCCGTCACCCCGCTGAGTGCTATCAGTATATCCTTTGAGTGTTAAATTCCCTAATCCATCTTTCCCCATATGTGTCCAATAAATTTCCAGTGTCTTTTACACATTCGAAGCATAAGTTTACTTTACTTCCTATTTTCCTAGGTTTATAATGTCCACCCGTCTCTACTAAGATTGTGAGGAAATTCTCCTGTAATTACAACCATAATGGATGATTTATATGACATAGAAATTGTGGGAAATTTCATGTGGGTAATGGTTAGTAAGATTGTCTCGCTAGATCAATTACGAGTAAGTCTCTATATTATATAGTAATTCAGCGGCTTTTTCCTTTTTATCTTACGAAATCATGTTTCTTAATACTGGGTTAGTTTCTAGAAAGCATCCTCCGCTATTCTGATGCGAACTCAGGTTTGTGTCGCATATTTCCTAATAAAATACTTTCCAAATTAAAATATTTAGTTTTGAAAAGAAGTCATATTTGATGTCATATAGAACGCCCTGCATGATACACGCTTAGGCGATCATGTATCTTTCGATCCCTGACTGACTAGGCAAATTTTTCCCGCAGTAGATTGCCATTTTTGCGGTAGACCAGTTGCCATACAAGGCTACAGAACCTGGTCTGGTATTTACCCATAGAGGGTGGAAGAACAATTGGATTCATACGAGAACACAGATTTTAACTTACAGCTATATGCAACCGTTTTCTCAGATCAATGATTTAAAATGGATTCAAGTAAATGAATCCTCTAGGTTTGAAAGAAAACCCGTAATCGGACTTTATAGATATATCGCTATATAATGAAAGAAATTTACCAGATAAGATAAATATCACTCGAAGACTTTCAAGAAATGCAACGAGAATGGAAAATAATGGTATAAACAAGATGCTAAATCTCCCCACTATGGTAAAATAAAAGTTTAGGAAGGAAACACCCAATAAGACTAGACAGAAGTATTACATGGCACGTGGAACTAGAACAGTCTACCCCAGGGATCGAAATAAAGGGTTCAGTTCGAAATTCCAACCACCTGAAGAAGGCCGGAGCGTACAACGGCTGAAACGTTGTGACAAATATGGTGACGAAGATGAGGACAATAGTCCGCATAATGTAAATACTGTACATAATACCTCATCTCAGAAATATAGACAGACTCAGAAGTATTACAGTTAGTTCACTTGAGAAATCTATTTTTCTGAAAGACTGTTCTCAAAGAAAGTTTTTATAAATTCAAACCATCAGTAACATTAAGTGTTTGGTCAATAAATGACGAATACTTTCTGCTATTCTAACCATTATCATATCTCTCTCTCTCTCTCTCTCTCATATATATATATATATATATATATATATATATATATATATATATATATATATATATATATATATATATATATATAAATAATTCTCAAAATGTGTGTTTGTATATGGATGTGGGTGATAGGTTGTTTATGCATTTCCATAGTTTTCATCCGATTTCGATGAAATTATTTTGTTCGATAGATAATTCTTCAGTACCGGTTTTGAGTCCAAATTGTTGGCAAAAATAGCTCTCCACTACTTCCTGTCCATTATAACTCTTAGCAACGTTTTACTATTTACTATCTGTTCTTGGATATATATATATATTTTATAAAAAAATTAATAAAAATAAATAGTTCAAGTTATTACAATAATATTATTTATTATTATACAGTTCCATTTTCAGCCCCTCCTCCGTTCAAATTCTTACCCCCCACTCCCCATTTGGGGATGGGCCTTAGTTGCACCCAAATGTTATTTAATATTGATTTTCGAGTTGGCTGACATTAAACTTAAACTGCTCCAACTAAACGGCAAAAATTCCTAGTAATGAAAGACCCGGTCAAAGATGGTTTATGCTGCTAGTTAGATATATACGAGAGGTCATTACAAAGTTCTCAGTTCTGAACAAATTCACAAAACCTGACCAAATGAATAAACATCTTGAAATTCTTTAATCAATTCTTGATCGAGACGAGACATCGACAGAATCAATTCGTATATATGAAAGCTTGACTCAATCCTAAAATCTGACCAAATGATCAAAACAATTAAATATAGACATAGAGGAATATATGAGTAGAGCACTTTACGAGTGTTTGAATGGATATCAGAAAAAAAAGCACAAAATAATGTATATGCATAGAAGTTATTAGAGCAACGAAAGTAGAAAGTTGTGGAGAGCCCTGATCAGAACTGAACTGGCATTACACATAAAAGGAGATTACGCAGCTGATGTTCTACTTTCTCTTGTTGGTGCTTACCAATTTTAAGTCGAATCCTATTTAATTTGATGACATTTCGGCTTTGATAAATAAATCTCGTGGTAGAAAAATGTTCAAGTTTAGACACTGCCTATTTGAAATGTTTGGTCGAGAAATTATTTGAGCAGAAGTAAGTAATAATAAAATGGCATAATTACAATAATTATGATAAAAGTTAAGTGAGACAAATGATCCATTCTCACCGAAGATCTTAACATTCCCGACATTGTTTTTTTTCTCTTTTTTATCTCTTGAAATTTTATTTTTTTTATCTCTTGAATTTTTTTTTTCTACACTACCTTTGCGCTTCTGAATCGTTACTAGATAACTCTTATTGATTGTTTTCTTATGTGGCTGACTGCAGCTTTCAGTTACCTACTGAAAGTGAAACTGCTCATGGCAGCAACCGCACTACCCCTGCATAAGACCAGCACCAAAATATTCGCGTAATCCTGCCTTATAAAAATCTAACCAATGCCATAAAAAAAAACCTGCACAGAACTTAGTTGTGAACTGAGGATGAATGTCAGGATCTTAGCCAACGTCTGCTAATTTTCGTCGTTCCATTTTATAAATCTCGTTTTGCTATAAAGAAAAACAGAACAACGAAACTGGAC
Source organism: Acanthosepion lycidas (assembly GCA_963932145.1). Lineage (NCBI taxonomy): Eukaryota > Metazoa > Mollusca > Cephalopoda > Sepiida > Sepiidae > Acanthosepion > Acanthosepion lycidas. The sequence continues at coordinate 76,172,545 of OZ010590.1, forward strand.
AGGATTTGGATAAAGGTCTGGCGTTCCTCCTCAATTGTCAAACACTTCTCGCCTAAGTTGAGCTTATTAAAGACATTTGATCGCTTCACATATGTAGTTTTCGTTTACTTTAAGCAAATCCTTCAATATCTTTATGCAGCTAATGATGTGATGCGTATGATGACTTTCAAACCAAGATGTTTATTGCTAGATTTATCCTATTTGAATACACATCAATGAGAGTCACGTTGTAACGGGAATTCGGGTATGATTGGCTAAAAAACAGGTCTCCTGGAATATTTATCTCACAAACATTACTGGTGGACTCTATGTGAGTCCAACTAAAAATGTAAAACACGAAATATAAAACAAACGACAATGTAAAAAAGAAATTACATGTGACGAATAAAGAAACATGAAACTGGTTCTAAGAATGTGATTGTATGTGTGTGAGTGTGTGTCTGTATGTGTCTGTCTGTCTGTCTGTCTGTATGTGTGTGTGTGTGTGTATGTGTGTGTCTGTAAGCGCATGCGAAACAAGGGTACAAATTTGAGAGAAAATCATAACAATGAACGTGTCCCAGTGGGGGGATACTTTACACACGCGTGCAAGAGCAGACCTAAAAAAAAATGTAAAAGAGACTAGAGAGAGAAATGCACCCCTTTTCATAGGCTTAAGGAGCGTCCCGGAGCGACGAATTTTTGCAAAGGCAAGTGGGATAACACACAAAGTATTCGACTACGGTAGATTTAGCGACAGTAATTAGGAAGCGCGACGTTCAGGTGATTACGAATGTAATAGATGCCATCCTCATTCAGTGTTTCGCTATGCTATTCATGTGACAGTTTCCGGCATGTTTAGTAAATGTCTACATATGTTGGCTTAAAGCTGTTAGCCATAGTGAGCGAATTAGAAAACACGACATTCTGTTATCTCCTGTTAATTCACCTCTCCAAGTTCTCCACTCATAACTGATATCCATTAGACATGGCACGTGGAACTAGAACAGTCTACCTCAGAGGACGAAATAAGGGGTTCATTTCGACATTCCAACCACCTGAAGAAGGCTGGAGCGTACCAAGGCCGAAACGTTGTGATAAACATGGCAACAACGATGAGAGCAATAGTCCGAATAATGTAAATAGTGTAGTTCCCATATGTAAAATTTGTAGGTCTAGCATAAAAAATAACTTTGAAAAATTGAGAACACATTAGAACATAACAGAATGTTTATAATGATAAAAGACAGAGGGAGGCCTCTTTACACTGGTGAGAAAGTAACTGAAGTTCAGTTTTCAGTATCAATGAAACAACTTCTTCGGCGCTTTTTATTTGTGGCCTTGTGGCAAACAAAGCTAATCTTAGTAAATAACACTCATTCTATGGTAGGTCCAAGATTGAGGAGAGCTACATATATTAGGTTTGTACAAGTTGTATTAATGTCTTCGACTATTCTTTGTTAAATTTGACCCTCTTGGGATGGCCTACTATTGAGACACTTTGCTAGAATCCCCATAATATATTACCTACATATCACTTGGAGCATCTCTTACGTCATCTCATATGTTTCTGGATAAAACCCAACAGAAACGTATCAACAAGTGCAAAGCTTATTACTTAAAAAGGCGGCAAAACATGCTCAAAGAACAGGAAGAACTGCGAATATCCAATGGATTCTTTATCCCTCGGCCACCTTTCGATCATGATTGTATATTACTTTCATGTTTCTTCCGTCGCCAGTCAAGCATCATAGTCCATTGATAGCTATCCAGTTAATTTTTCTGTTGCCATCTGGCCTCTCCCACCGATGATCATACATGACTGTTCTTTATCTTTCTCTCCGGATTTCCTTCATATCCACTAGCCCATATTTGAACATTTATTCACGCATCATAACGCGTCCGTGCAAGAACATATGCATATTAATAACTACTCCGAACTGAGAACGAATTTCCGGACAAAGCAAGTAGGAAGTAAGATACTAAAGACATTTTTTTTTATTTTTTTCATTGGAGTGTCGTATATTTACAACTACTTCAAGAGTTTTTTTAGTACTTGTAAAAATTCTTGATACATGGCTATTTGCAAAAAAAAAAAAAAAAAAAAAAGCGTATGTGTTACAATGTTCTTTCAAATGAGAAAAAATACCAAGTCTCGATATAATTACTTAAAAAAAAACGAACAGGTAAAAAGCAAAGCAAATATTTGTTTTTCTTTTAATAGTTTGGTTTTAATTTCGTTTGGTTTGTTTTGCAGCATATCAACCTCAATGGGTTATTTAATGGCGACAAAATTTTCATTCTTGATAAAACATTTTTTTTCCAAAATTCTATTTGTGGTAATATTTTTTCCTTCAAAAATCTATTCCTGGTACTAAATTTCCTTCGTTGGTAATATATTTTTTTCAAAAATGTATTACTGGTAATAATTTTATTTACAAAGTATTTTTCGTATTAAAACCTATTTTTACACTTACATAGTGTTTTGACTCCAGTTTGGCTGTTAACTATTTGCTCATATTTGGGGCCCTAACAGGTGCTACCACCCAGGTTCAGGGTGGACCTGGGAACATCAACAATTAAGAGGTGTTCCACGCTTCTCAAACCCCCCTGATCAGAGGCGTTGCTGTTTGACGTAGTTTATCGTCATACCCAGGACGGGCCATTTTTAATGTCGGTGATGTAAATTCCATTGGACGTAATCTAGTTGTTTCTTCCTTCCAATTTGCATACGAATATCCAAACTACAAATATGAGAATCGGATTTTAAACGGAGTCTAAAAAATTGATTTCCTCGATAATTCTATTAAGGCGATATAGCTTAGCGATTAACTATATCTATTCTTTTCGATTAAATAGTGATATACATTTTTTCATCCTTTTGTGATGCCAATGAATACTCGTTGTCACTTTAGTAAATGCTAGTGGTAGAAGAGATATTGTAAATGCAGATACAACAATGGTAACGCCGTTGAACAATACTGGTGTCAAACGCCTTCGAACAGCACTCTCACTAATAGTACTTGCTCGATAATACTCGCTCAAATAGTTATCCCTATAGAGAATAGTGTAGAGAAAAAAATAGCGATCCCTATAATAATAGAGGATAGAGCAGAAATAGTGATCGTATAGAATATAAGATAGATATAACAATCAATTTGACACACGTTACCTTCCATATATGCGTTTTCCTCTATGGTCATTTGATCCACTTAATTCAATAATGGGATCGCCTATATGTACACACTAGCGATCTATGTTCAAACTCGAGCGTCGGTAGCGACGCTTTATTCCTATGTAACACACCACAAGAATGGTCACAAAAGCCACTATAATGCAAGAGCATACTGCGAATGAAAGAAACAGAGAATAATATCAAGGAAAGAGGACAATAAAAGATCAGTGTTTAATGATACTGAACATGTCGCTTGATGTTGCATTTATTTGATTTTGACCATCTTAGTTAGCAGAAGGCAAGGTGGAGTAATGGATTGAGGAATCAGAGAGCCGAGTTCGATTTCCAGTCGAATCCATTACATTCACTTACGTGCTAATAACATTGGGAAAGGTATAAATCCCCTTCTTCACCCCACAGCTATAGGTAAATAACAGGATCGACCCGGTTCTATAGCCTTAGATGGCAACTGGTCTACCGCAGGAAGAAATGGCAAACTACTACGGAAAAACTCAGCCTCGTCAGTCATGTATCGAAAGATGATCGCCTAAGCGTGTATCACGCATGACACATAACTTATTCAATTAGCAGGAAAGTAAAAGGCCTCAAGAGAATTCCGTAAGCGAAGATTGCAAGAAAGGAGACTACTAACAGAGAACTTAGGATTATATTTGGTAATTTCAACCGATCCCTGAAAAAATGACAAAAGTATTTGGAAAGGTCAAAATATAATACTGTTCTGGTAGATTCGTATAAACTCAACTTGTTTCAACCTAATTTTAAACGACTGGAAAATTTCATTTTTCTCTCATTCATATTTCAGAAACATTATCGGAAGTAAACTTATGCATATACGAAGGCATGCGAAATTAGATAATAAATCCGGGGGAAAAAAAGACGTTTCATTTTGTTAAAAAGACAAAAGAAAAAAAAATCTTAAGGAGCGATAGCTATAAACGAACAAACCCGTCGTCGAATCGTAACGGCGCTTGGTTTTAATGAATTATCTAAAATAAAGAGGCAGACAGATCGATACGGACGCCAAGAAAATTTGCTGTCCACCTGTCAGACACCGGAAGTGTCTTCCCAATACTTTACAGCGTTCAGTTGCTTGGTGAAACAAATCAAACAGCACTGTAGATAGAGACGTTCGGGGCGATACGCACACAAAATCTATGCCCATCTCAAACTATATACATATGTATAGACCCGTGTGTACGTAGGCGTGTGTGTATCAGATTACACAGAAATGAAACATTACACACACACACACACACGTATATATATATATATATATATATATATATATATATATATATATATATATATATATATATATCCAGGAGAAAAGAGTATCCAGTAGTTAAGACAGTTTGGTAAATACATCCACTGATTGTAGCTGGTATTGGAGAACATATAAAGGGCTCCATTGAAAGGATGATCCCGCTTTTCGGGTAACTGGTGCAATACGATCATCCAAGTCAATGAATACAGATATCTACATATATATATATATATATATATATATATATATATATATATATATATATATATATATATGTGTGTGTGTGTGTGTGTGTGTGTGTGTGTGTGTATGTGTAAAAGATTCCATAACTACAACGGACAAAGTTAAAAGTTTAAAATAATTATAAATGAGTAGGTTCGAGCATGTTTTTAAAAAATTACGGAATGCAGATTTTATCGCAGTTGCAATAATTTTGTCCTGAAGATGATCACGGGAAAGATCGAAAGTACTTGGGTTAGAAAACCTACGGCACCTTACGAGAATTTCTTCTTAACATGAAGAAACTGAATGAATATATGTGTGTGTGTGTGCGTGTTCCAATGGAATCAATTACATTCACATACGATCTAATACCTTGGGAAAGGTGTGAATCCTCTTCTTCTTCCTCCAGCTATTGGTGAATAGCAGGACAGACTGGGTTCTATAGCCTTGGATGGCAACTGCTCTAGGGAAAGGATGGCTCTGAATTCAAAACCTGCGCTGGGTCGTTTGAGGACCCTGTGGCTCGTAATGCACCAGGTCTCTGTATTCGGCCCTTGGATGGCCCTGCACGAAACCTTCACCACTATTATCAAATCTCATCTGCTGTTGTCGGGCTGTCGGTTTCCGAGAAACTGATCTGCTTGACCCTCATACGTCGAATTCGAAGGGAGAGTCGAGAGAGTAGAGTAGTAGTAGTATCTATCTATCTATCTATCTATCTATCTATCTATCTATCTATCTATCTATCTATCTATGTGTGTGTGTATGTATATTTGTCTGTTTGGATTTTATTGAAACGTATAAGCATTTGATGTCTATAAAATTAAGGTTTATCTTCTCTGAACTGCTAATAATATTCTGCAAACTTTACTCTATATGCAAATCATATTCAAAATTAATGACGTCATCATGGTTGTGTACAAGTAAAATAAGTTGAACATATCAAATGCTTTAAGCGGCACAGTTTAGAGTGTCATTGTGTGTTTAAATTGAATAGAATACAACTAAACACTGGTAGCCTTATCGGTCACATGACAGACATTAAGTAGTTATTGAATGTCAATAATTTTCAATAAAACATGTCAAAAATAAGAATTACTGCCTAGTATACAATACATGCTTTACTGCCTTTTGCTTTCCTGCTTGTTAGAAATCCTTCTCGGTTGTCCAAGTCTTTAAGAACTCAGGTGAATCATCTGACCCCTTGACCTATATTAGCCTCCTTTTGGTAAACTATTTGCGGCACTAATCAACTCTGTATTGGTTACGCATCGCACATCGCAGTGTCTTCTTTCAGACAAGTATTAGGCTGGTGCAAAAATATCGTCGTTTTTGACGTATTTTTTAACGTCAAAAAACGACATTTTAAAATTAAATTTGACAATCAAATGTATATAGTTTCTATCTGAAATACACCGGAATTGTTTAATTAATAGAAATCGTAAATTTAATCATTAAACTTTCAATTAAAGCTAAAATGAAATCTTCAAGAACGTTTTTTCGTTGTAAAAAATTCATTTTAAACTTCAATATAGAAAATTTATGCCGAAATAGTGGAGGTACCTAATGTTAACGCATCTAAAATGAAACTTTTCTCTATTAATCACCAAAAAACCACTTCCTGCCTTCCTCCAGTATGGCTGATGCTAACCTATATTAGAGTAATTTATTGTCTTTTCGGTCTAATATTCTCGGATAATATGAAGTGGGCAGATTATATTGATTCTGTTGCTTGGTTTGCTTCTAAGAAAGTAGTTTCATTTTGTCGGGACAATTTCTCCTTCCAGAATCTATCTTGCATATTTATAGGTCTACTATTCATCCACACTTTGAATATTGCTGCCACATTTAGTCCGGTGCTACCGCTGTATATTTAGAGATTCTTGATAAAATCCAAAGAAGAATCGGCAATACTATTAGTCCTGACCAATTCGAATGTATTACATTCACTTACGTGCTAATACGCTTGGGAAAGGTATGAATCCTCTTCATCTACCTACCCCACCAGTTATGGGTAAACAGCAAGACAGAGCGGGTTCTATAGCCTTGGAATGTAACTGATCTACCACAGAAAGAAATGGCAACCTGCTGCGTAAAAAAATTTACCATGTCAGTCATATATCGAAAGGTAGGTTGAAATTTCTGAAAAAAAACTTTTTCTTAATTTTTTTTTCAAGGAAAGTTCAGTAGCAGTTATCGATCTTTCCAATATTCATAGGGGTTTCTATCCTAATCTATTGTTTGAATTTGTGTGGAACGTCATAATCTTGTTATTGTCTCTTCGAGACACATATGCTATCAATTTTAGTTGTTACTGCTGCTGAAAGTCTTCAAGTGATATGGTTTGGCACAATATCGCCAGTCTACAAGGTTTGACGAAGGAAGGTCCTAGGTGAAACCTACAGGTTTCATTTTCCTAAAGCTTTTTATAATTTTTGGTATAAGAAATCAGCTGTAGTTGAGTGTTTAGATATTTTAAACGATATTTGGCGGCATACGTGATATCCATATTAAATTCGACAATCAGAGAACAGTTACGTATCTGCCTGTTTTTTATGCATTGTTATTCTGTTTGAGTAGAGTCAAGGATGTCTGTGTCAACACAGTGAAAACACAGTTATCTATACATCATACCGTTGCCTTTATAATATGACGCGATTTTAATTTTGACTATACTTTTGTCATCCAGTGTTATTTCAGGTTTTGTCATTTTTATTGATATATACATCTACTCCTCTCTGAGACGCTTGTGAACTAAAATGGGCTTTCATCAAATATTAGGAAAGAAAGCTAAACACATAGCGTGATATTTTATGAGCGTTACAAAGGAAACAAGACCGGATTTTATGCGTTTTAAGATGTTTCACACGGAAATTTGGATTTTGAAAGCAAAATGTAATAAATAAAAATGCTATATTAAAAAAAATATGTTTTCAATGAAAATGTATTTACGACCGACTTAAAGCAACCACTTTTCTTCACAAGATCAATTTCAGAAAATGGTCGTTATATTTGTGTCTAAGCAGTAATACGCTGACATCAAAACAACGCAATATTTTCCCAATTTTCTTTTCTTTCCTATTGCTGTAGAAAGATAAGATATAATTTGGTTGGTGGGACTGCAAGATATGTTGAAACCGCTTAAATTTTTTGCAATTCATTTTTCCAAAACTTGTCTTTATTGATTACGTTCATGTGTTTTTCTAGAAATTAATTAATATTTTCATTAGCATAGCAAATCTGAAACCGTCATTGTAATATTCACTAGTTGGCTCTTCCATCGACAAATGGCAGATACGTGCTTTCTTTTATTCATGACCTTTTCCACTAAAGTCACACGCAAAAGAAATATTTCCGCTTACACAATTTGAAAACAATACTTAGAAATCTACCAACTTATAAAGGAAGCACATTTTTGGAGCCTTTTCAGGCCACAATGAACGCTACTGAACGTCTATCGGTCTCAGGTTCAATATGTACGGCCTGATGCTAAAGATACTAGCAAAAATGTCCGCCTCATTCTATCGCTTCAGCAAGTAAACTATCTGTCATACTTTACTCTTACATATTAGACAGAAAATGAAAATGGTGTATTGCTGATATATCCAGGTAGGATCTAGTTAATATTGTCAGAGTTTTAAAATCATTTATGCAATTATGCGGATAAAAGATGAAACTATCACAGCTATATGTTCAGATTAGCCCTACTTTTTAGTGCCGCCTTTTCAAATCTTTAAGACTAGAACACATTATGCTAATTCCACGAGAATCGGATCTCCTGATTTCCTTCGTATTGAAAATATGAGGAGAAAGTTTCACTCAGGTATCATTTCCCCTAAATATACCATTATGTGGAACAGACAACCGTATGGGTGATTCCCTTAAGAATATAATCTTAACATCTTCAATCGTTAAGTCATCATTATCCACATCATCTTCACTTCCAATCACCTTCTCTTTCACACATCTCACACCCCAGTTATCATAATTATTTTAATGTTAACACTACCTTGAGATGCTCTTGAGTCCTGTATTGGGTGAACATTAGAATTAAAACAGAACAACATATAAAATGTTAAAACCAAATTACATAAAGATTTATCTGAAAGTAAAGTGTAAAAACGGAAAGTATATTCAAACACCAGAAATAACATTTTATTATATATATATATATATATATATATATATATATATATATATATATATATATATATATATATATATATATTAAAGTATTCTATATTTATCGGTTAAAGTTCTCAATGTCAGTGATAGAGCGTAAATATAATAGTGGGCATTGGAGGCGGCAGTGTGTTTCATGTAAAATACTTATTGGTGTTAACTTCAATACAATAAAATATAAACATATAAAGAATAAACATGATATTTGATTTGTAACCTGTAGTCGATATTATTTTTGTCAAATTTTCTCAATTACACAGCGTCCCTTTCAATTTTAATTTCACCCGCCCTATCTTTCTCCCCCACCACTTCTTATCTTACCTCTCCCTCCTTCTTATTCTGATCTTTAACATTAGATCGTCCATGGTATGTGTATGTCACTACGAAATGTATCTTTAATGAATTAGACATCCGACAACATTCATTTTTCCCCTTCCACTCACACTTACTTTTAAAAAAAAACCTTTCTGTTAAGTTTTAATCTCCCAAATTCTCTCGTATGTTACCCCTCTCTTTAGAACTAACATTCGTCCCACACTCTCATACTTACATATACTCTCTCTAAATTCTATTTTTATTTCCGGAGTTGTTCTTTTCCGTTTTCTTTTTGAATTTGTAGGTCTGATGAATTGGGTCGTATTTACGATTCCAATGGAATAAATTATGACCATGGAATATTAGTGTTTAAGCCTTTTTATTATATCCTTACTCTGTCCTGGACATTGAGTTCTACCTGGATTCTATCCTCTCAGAATTCTTTATTCAAAAAATATACATCTGTGTATATGCACCTGTGGATTTTACATATATATGTATATTTACCACTAATGTTATATATATATATATATATATATATATATATATATATATATATATATATATATATATATTAAGAAATGGACAAAGACAGACAATTTTTATTTATTAAAGACATTTTTATGTTTAACGTTCTTTTTATAGATACAAGTATTTAAGTAAATGCTCTGTTTATAATAAACAGTATTAAATAACATTTACCGGCCTGGATGTCCGAGAAATTTTCATAGAACGAATATTTTCTATGAAAATTTCTCGGACATTCAGGCCGGTAAATGTTATTTAATACTGTTTATTATAAACAGAGCATTTACTTAAATACTTGTATCTATAAAAAGAACGTTAAACATAAAAATGTCTTTAATATATATATATATATATATATATATATATATATAACTTTTATGAATTAAAGAGTCTTCTGTAATTTCAACTCTGAAGCGCTCTATTAAAGATACTACGAAAATCCTGAAATGTTTCTTTCGTTATAAGAACAGATAGTTCTTCCTTAGAGTGAAACTGTCTGATGGTCATTCATCAAGCTCACTTTTCTACAATATTTAGGGAAATCTGTCACAGTGACCACAGCTTCCTAAGAATTTTTGACGCTTATGGCGATTTATGGAAATGAGCCGTCAAGTAAATGGAGATTTCTGAGCAGTCTGGACGATTACATTTTATTTAAGATCTTGTACGGCTATTTTCAGAAAATTCACCAGCTACAGCACCTCCCGAGATCGTCTTTTCATAAAACCTTGGTCAATAATTCTCACTGTAAAACTGCTATCTGCAAAGCGAAAATCATGCTTGTTTAATTGACAAACCAGGTACTTATGGACAGACAAGTTCACCCTAATATGCGGAATAGGATGTAGGCAAACGAAATCAGCTTTAATATTAACAAGCGGGGCGATATTAGCTTTTCGGCATGATTCATGAAAGTGAAACACCAAAAGAAGTTGCCTCCAGCTACAACAGAGGCGAAATTATAATTTTGTATGGCTTTCCTGCCTATGGATGAAAATAACTACTTATTAATGGAACTTTCGCTACAACGCTATGCTACAACACAGCTTGATCAAAAAGTTTTTTTAAAAAAAGGAAAATGCAGAAGATCTTTCATTAAGCCAATGAAAGTTGCCAGTCTGTTTTGCATTTGAGTAATAATCATTTCCTAGCTTATCTTGTTTCCAGAACCCAATAGAATCGAAAATGTTTGTCGAATGATGGCAATAGATGTCTACACTCAATATACAGTATTTAACACTGAGGAGCTGAAATATGATATCACAAACGCAAGGGCAAAAGCCCCTCAACATGTGCTTTATAAATTGGCAAAATTCGTAACCTCTATCTATCAAGTTTTAAAATAGCAATAAAATACAAATTTTTTCTGAATCATGCTTTCTTAATAAAGCTCTTGATATATTTTTATATCATTACTGAACATCAATTTTGTCTTTTCCTGTTTCTCCTAGAATCCGGTTCCTTAAAATGAATTTAAAGAATTTCTACCATCTTTAGAATAGTTTAATAGCATGCCATATAAAAAACACTTGCGTTTAATTAAATTTCACTGAGTGAAAAATTACAATATATTTTGGTATGATTATATATCACAATATATATATATATATATATATATATATATATATATATATATATAAGTATTGTCTTTCTCAAGATGTCATCATCCCATCCCTACACACAGAATGGCGATCTTAACGTTTATTCCAATGTAATTTCAATAAAAACAAGAAAAAATAAATAGAATAACATATGTATTTTTTCTTTTTTTCCTCAGTAATTTTATAATTTTAAACTTAATATAGATTAAATTTAGATTTTAAAATTGGTAATTTTTTACATTTAATTTTACTATCAAATTTTATCATATAATTTAATACTTATTGGTTGTAATAAATTCTATTTTAGTATAACCCCTACTTTAAAGCATTTAATAGTTATTATAACCTTACTTCGTTGTCAAGTTTTTTTTAATTCTCGTATACTGGTATTTTGATTGGTCCTTTCAGCTTATGTAACAGTTTTTCTCCTTGCGAGGGTTTGTTATTTAATTTGAACCTTTTTACCCCCTTATTCTACATTTAACATCATCACTTGATAAGACACCGGAGGTGTTGAAACAAAGTGGCTATTTTTGTAGTGATTTTATAACATATTTATGTCATAATTTTTAAATAAGTAATTATATTTGCTCTACTCTGTATTGAGCACTCTTTTAAGAATAATAATTGTTGGTTATTGGAATTTATTCCGTATACGCCAATTCTATATTTGGGTATATCTATCTATCTATCTATCTATCTATATATATATATATATATATATATATATATATATATATATATATATATATATATATATATATATGTGTGTGTGTGTGTGTGTGTGTGTGTTTGTGTGTGTGTGTGCAGGACCATCCACACTTTTTGTAACTACTGATAAGAAGAATCATTGCAAAATATTGCCACGGAAACGGTGAACATGTGACCTCAGGTTTCATTAGTCTCGCAGCTGAAACCCTGAATAACAAGCCTCAATGAAACAATAAAGCGCCTTTTCGATGGATCATACTGAATGAAGCAAGGTTTTGATTCCGTGAGTTTTCCTTCTCAACCAATGAGAGAAGGTGGCATGCGAGCATCCATGATTTTCTTGATCAGATCTTTTCAAGTTTCCGACTAGACACATTTTGTTTCTACTTATTTTTATACTGATCCTTTCCAATTGTCTAATCGCTTTCTTCATTTTGACATGTAATTCATGAAGGAATTTCGTATATTCTTGTACGGCTCAGAATCGTGGACCCATATGAATCAGCTGGATATCTTCCACATCAGTTGTATCCGCGCGATCTGTGGCTATACTTTTGACGATAGGTTGCCTAATGCTAGTCATCTCGGAAAATGCCACATTGGTGTAACTGAGGCTTTCTTGTTGCAGTCACAACTTCGCTATGCTGGTAATGTTGAAAGGAAGAGTGACAATAGAATACCTAAGGTTCTCATGCATAGCCAGGACAGGGGACAAAGGAGAGTTGGAGGGTCGTGGCTCAGGTATAAAGACAAGATAAGGATTAACCACACAGCTGTCAATGTGCCTCAGACTTCGAGCGAGTTGTCCTAGATAGGAATAACTCCAGATATTTGTGGTATCAGAAATTGAGAAATCAGTCGTATGGACCGGTTGAGAGACAAAAGACAACGGCGAAACCATCCACAAATATTCCTGTTGTTATATTTTGAGATCCTCGCTGTTGCACGATATATGAGGACTTGTATGTGGGCCACTAGCATGAATGCAGTGTCACATACGAGACAAACATAGAAACCGAATGAGTTTGTCGGATTCTTATACGTCGAAATTGAATCCATCACACACACACACACACATATATATATATATATATATATATATATATATATATATATATATATATGAATGACAATCATTGCCATGCATATGCACTTCTGAAGAATTTAATTACTCCAAGTTCATCTCATCATTTAAAATCTTTGTCGCATGTCTACTTTATTCATTACGACAATGTGGAATGCAGTGGCTAACATCATTAAATTCTTGCAAATGGTTCCAACACTGAGCGCCCTGATTTCAGTGAAACACTATATTTACATTTATACGTCCGGAACATGCAACGTGTTCATAAATGCTCCGTCGAAAAGCATCATGTCCTCATCATTAAGAAGAAAATGCGCTTCATGAAAACGAAAAGTTAGTATCCTGCACGAGCAGAGGAAACTTATTTGGGGTCTCAGTTGGTCTGTTCTACCCAGCCGCCATATTCATCTGACCTTGCGTCAACCGATCATTACCTTTATTTATAATCACTGCAAGACGCTTTGATGCAGAAAACTCTAATGAAAAACAGATTCAAGAGTTCTTTCGAAATATGTTCACATATATTGTAGATAAACTAGTTCAAATATATTTCATATATTTGAACTAGTTTATCTACAACACACTTGTATAACGTTATAATGGGGCCTCACATCAGTGAGGGGGGTGCTGTGCAACTGAAACCGTTGAGAGGAAGGCCCCGAAACGGTGCACATTCTCTCCTGATGACCCCAGTTTAAAATTCGAGAGGAACACATCAAAATTCAGTGAAGTCATATGCCGTAGAGAAGCTCGGCGGAAGTGTCATTAGCATGAGGAGCATTACACATTCAGCTCGCTTCAGATGAGTTTCAGTTACTTTCCAGTAATTTCCTTCTTCACATCAAAAGAATTTTACTTAACCGATATGAAATTGTTGTCTGATAAAAGGAAACAATCATTGCAGATAATGGCGAACACATAATTAAAAAAAATATAATTGTGCTTTATTTTTTTGGAAAAGAAAATTGATAGACGAAAAACGGAAATTATTCATGACTCAATCTAATATATATGCAGCTAAAATGAATATAAAATGGTTTCCGTACTATCACTGAAATTAAACAACGCTAGCCTGGTCAGTACCCTTACGGGGGCCGATTAGGAATACCAGGTAATGTAGTATAATGGATAATGGCTCGGACGGCCGATATTGCAAATACCCTTGGGAAAGGTATGAATCCGCCTATTCTCCACCAGCTATGGGTTAATTAGTAAGACTTGTATCACTAAATCATTATTAATTAAAATAAATACTACAAGCTAAAGAATAAATATGTCTTTCAGTAACCTAGAAAGGTTTGATAATCCATAGAAAACGAACCAATCAATTAAATGGAGAAAAATATCGTTTTTCTCTTAGTAACTAGCTCCGACACGAATGGGGAAAATTGATATAGATTGAAAGTTTTGAAACGTTAGTTAAAATGTAATTACATGTAGTATTGAATATATATTGGGCTGGAGCTACTCAATCTTCATTTTCTACCCTTGACATAATTAAAAACCATTTACACACAGTAATCTCTTTTCTAAAGACGCAAGGTCCCTAACCAATCACCACTCTTTCGTTATTTCCGTGACCCATAGCTTGCTCCAGTTAAGAGCTTACGGCTAGTACACACCATAGCGTCGGGAAAAAATGGTTGTTCCATGCTTTTAGATGGTGTGGGAAATATTCAGAAAAATGCATATCCATTCTGCAAGGAGGTTCTTCAATATTCACTGAAACGTATTTGAACGTAATACCCGCAAAATACATTAAGCGACTCTCGTGATAAAAACTGTCTCCTGACGTTAATTCTATTTAATATGTCTGGGTAATTTTAGATCACGAAGGAAAAAGCTAACAAATTCATTTTCAATAAAATAAGATTTGCTTCCCGCTTTCAATACAGTCACCTCGGATATTTCACAAGTGAAGATGAAGGAGAATTTGAAAATGTGCTACTGGCAAGTTCAGCAAATTTTGATTTGTAAAATAATTTATTCGTAATTTGTTTAGATCTTCTGGATAGGAACATTTTGTTTAATAATATAGGTACCTATTCAATTTTCGTCACGTTTAAATATTTATTACAAAATGCTGTTCAAAGTATTGGAAAACTGAAGACAGAAAATGGCTTCCTTGAAGAAAAAAGATCTCACAACTGATAATTTCTTTTCTTGGTAATGACCAACGAATGTTGAAATTACACGGAATTTCGGCAAGTTCCTTCATAATTTTCCAGACGCTTATTCGACACATGAACAATCTCACCTAAAAGCCTAATAGTTTGTTCTTTCTATTTAATAAAACACGTTTAAAAGATTGCTGAACAAATATATTATCACATTTAATATTCTAAAGTGTGTTATATTTAAGGGAAAGAAGTTCTTATCGAGTATAGTTCCTATCTACTATAAATACTGATATATATATATATATATATATATATATATATATATATATATATATATATATATATATATATATATATATATATATGTTTGTGTGTGTACGTGTGTGTACGTGTGTGAGATATATAGATTCAGGGAAATATTTTATTATATACATATACATACATGCATACATACATGTATATATATATATATATATGTTCCATATATGTGTGTGTGTGTGTGTGTTCCATATATATATATATATATATATATATATATATATATATATATACGAGTGTGTTTGATACAGACATATTGTTTGATTACACGTAATTATTGTGTCACACACACACATATCTGTTTGACCACCTAACCAAGATGGCCGGCCCAGCCGTTTCCATAGTAATTAATGTTGCAATGGACCATACTTATAAACACGCGCAAACCACAAGTTAGCTTATTCCTAAATTTTCTCTGGAGGATGAAACGGGACCCAACACCTTGATTCAACTTAATTTTAATAATTATATTGATGGTTTCGGCTTTCGTTTTTGAAACATGAGAACTCTTATGTAGGGAAGGAAACATATTTAAAAAAAAAATAATATAAGCTATACTTCTCTATAGAGCACTGACTTCTTAAAAATAAAAACAAAAATACTAAGTAACTCCGGATTATTTACCTGACGTGTTCCATCCTATTTTTCTGCATACTTGCGCACATATATATAGTTTGTGTGGAGAAATAGATGGATTCATACTTTTCCCAATGTTATTAGCGAGTAAGTGAATGAATAGAAGACAACTGGAATAGGAACACAGCTCTCCATTTAATAATTCAGAGCCATTATCCATTATACCACCCGCACATCGAAGTTTACATAACAGTTTCCTAAGCGGTCATCTATCTTGGAACTGAACAGGTTTGACGTTGCTTAACTTCGGTTATCTTACGGGCCTCGGTATTTCTATGTGATATTACCGTAAGCCACATATACATCTATATCTGCGTATATATATTTAATGTGGGGGCGCATCAGAGACTGATCAGCTCTGATGTGGTCGACTTGGTGAGGGCAGTATGATGTTTGAAAAACCCGAAACTACCCAATGACTGAATTCAGAACATCACTGACGACGCCCTCTAGCGCTAAAGAGCGTACATTCAAAGTAGTATATATATATATATATATATATATATATATATATATATATATATATATATATATATATATGTTTGTGTGCGTGTGTGTTTATATATATGCTAGTATATTCTTTTATATATATGTTTGCGTTTATATATATATATGTATGTGTGTGTGAGAGAGAGAGTGTGTGTGTGTGTGTGAGAGAGAGAGAGAGAGAGTGTACATATTTCTGTGTGTAGAAGGAAAAACGCGTGTATTCTTGTGTACCACATAATTAACCGCCAGTGGATGATAATGTTCGAGACAGTCGAATCTACTTCAATAATATAGACAAAAATTGAATTTCGATATACAAGTTCTTATTCGAAAATGATAATAATACAAGAAAAATTACTATAGCCCTTGTCGATTGAATTGAATAAAACTCGTGTATATATCAACAATTAATGGATCTTTTCAAGCCAACTATGATTATTCCTTATCAACATAATCTTTACATTAGCGAGTATACACATTTCAGTAACATATACCTTGTGCCGTAAAGAAAATAAAATCATGAGGATTTTAATGGTACCGATAATATTTTTGAACGCCACTGTTGCTTTGATAGGAAGATGTTGTCATTTTTGAAACAGAAGACTCAAACATTAATACAGAGAAATCTTGGTAAAATGTTGGTATTCAAGAAGTTATTCCATTCTGAAGATTGTTTGGCATTCACCATTATTTAACAACGAAAGAACCTTTGGGGGATGTGAATGGACAGATGATGGCTGCATCAATGTTGAAGAAACCGGACTATAAAATAATATATTCGGTCAAACGAATACCAGATTTCATTATTATGCAAAGTACTCTGCCGAAACTTTCTTAATGTGTCCTACAATCATTCGGGAGTTTTTTTTTATTATAAAACCGACTCACTAAAGACCTGTTTGTATATATGATACATTTGTATATACATTTGCATTTGCTTTAAAAAGCTATTTTAAATTTAGTTTAAAATAGAGTTTTTATAAGAAAAGAAATATACAAATATATATGTTGCATTTTCAAAAATGTCTAGTTGGATAATATTTGTCTAAATTCTGTCATATTTCGAGAGAAATCATGAAAACTTTGTAGTTTAAAAGCTGTAATTCGACCATGCGAAAGAGAAGCTTCCTCTGTAGCTAAATGGTATAGTACGTCCGACTATATGACAGTTCCGTGTATGATACCGGTTCGATATCTATCGAAGGACACATATTTCCTATTAAATTTCTCGTTCATTCAGGCCGGTATATGTTGTTAATACTGTTTATTATAAACAGAACATTTCATTAAATATTTGTATTTAGAAAAATAACGAATGAGCAATAAATATACTAAATAATTGTCGGACTTCGTTTATTTCATAATATGTATATATATATATATATATATATATATATATATATATATATATATATATGGTTGGATTGATGTGAGTTTGTGACCCTGAGGTCTCACACTTTTACGATCGTACGATCGCAAATAGCGTGAAACCCAGGGTCAGAAACTCACATCAATCCAACAAAATATGTTAGCTCTATCTCTGATACTGAGCGCTTGTAATAAGAAACGGCGCATATAATATATAAATAATAATATATTACATATATATATATATATATATATATATATATATATATATATATATGTTTGTATTTATATACACACTTACCACACACAGATATATATATATATATATATATATATATATATATATATATATATATATATATATATATGAATATATAAATAATTCTGAAATTTTGAGAACCGATAACGAAAAGGATTTCGCTTCCAGTCACTATTCAACATAACTTTATCAACAATGTTCTTCATGGCTGGGTTGATATAATCATATTGAATTTAAGTAAGGTTTCTCCTGCATTGAGGAACGCATGTTCGCATAGCACAGATAGGCGCATATTTTTCTTTATTAAAATTTCTCTAATATACAGGACCTATAGACAATATTATCTTGTTTAATAATATAAAAATAAGGTGTCTACTGAAATATCGGTATTCACGAAAAATAATGTTTAAGTGATATATATATATATATATATATATATATATATATATATATATATAGTTTTTTGCAAAACTAGGTTATCCGCATGGGTAGACCCAAGGAGGATAATATCCAGAGAGCTCAATGTAAGATTCAGAGCAGATATGTTTGAATAAAAACAGACCACTTTTAGGTTCCATGTAATATGTTATTTCACCACAACCCCTTTAACAGGGATATGGATCATCAGACTTTACTTCCATAGGTTGAAATGAAAATGAAAAGAAATTCACACATTTTTGATGGACCTCATCGAGCATATGTAAAATTAACGAAGTGGGGAAGTAAGGTGGAAGAGAAGATAAGATATGAGTGGGTTAGGTGTACCATATCAATTCCTTATTCTTAACCCCATTGTGTGTCGGCTAGACGTTGCTTGGGCCTAACGCCTCTTGTCTCTAGATATCGATGGGTAAGGGGTGAAGACCGACATTAAAGGAAGAAGCAACCCTAATAAATTACATTCCACGAGGACAGGTTTCATTCAAATTCTTAGACGCTGTTAATTCGCGTTACTTTTTTATGTGAGTATGGAGGTGTACAAAAAAGTGGTCTGTTTTTATTCAAACAAATATATATATATATATATATATATATATATATATATATATATATATATATATATATTGCATGTAAATGAAACTCAAATACGCCATCTGTATGGCCATTTCACCCCGTAAGAAATTAATCTTCCGAGGTTTATCAGCCGCAAAGTTTTTTTTTAAATAAAACAAAAAGGAAGCTTAAAGATTTTTCAACTTCATATTGGTAGTTAATTTATGCTAGTAGTTAATTTTAATTGATATTTTCCTCTTTAAAAGGTTTTTTAATATTATTCTATGTTTAATATTTTTATTATATTTCACTTATATTTTAATTAATTTTGATCTCTTTTATATCATTATATATAAGCATTTTTCGTTGAATCTTGCGTATTGTTTGAGACAATCATTTGCTGAAGTATCCCATTTAAATTATTCTTTTTCAGAAAAATAATTATAGATCCGGGCCAAGAGGTTTACAATGTATCTGAAGTTTTTTTTTGTTCTAATCATTTCGGTAAGGATACGAAAAAAAAATTCCTGCGTTTGAAAATAAACAGTTTCAATATACACACATATACATACACACCCTGATACAGAGGCGTATGCGCATACACAGATCTAATTATTCATGTATACACTGATATCATAAACCAGCCTGATAATAAATATATTTCATACTGGGAAAAAAATCAACTCAAGTCCTTATTGTAGCTTTTTTGCGATAATTAACTTGGACAGAAAAAGATATGAACGAAAAGTGAATATACATTTTATCAGCTTTTGATTTTATAATTTTTCTTTTTTTATGAATATTTTCAATATTTCAAATAGTTTCTCTGAAATAAAAAAAAAATATCTAATTCTTTTCTTTAGAAATTCTTACATTTATTTATCAAAATCGTGCTTAATCACTATTCAAGTAATAGGTTGGTGCAAAAATAATGACGTTATAATGTCGTTTTTTGGCGTATTTCTTAACGTAAAAAACGACATTATGACGTCATTATTTTTGCACCAACCTAATAATGACTGTAAAAGATACAACAGATCTACTGGAGAATCACACACACACACACAGATATATATATATATATATATATATATATATATATATATATATATATATAAAGAAAGAACAGAATATAAAGAAAATCCGGTGTTCTTATAGATATTTTTATTTTTACAAAATAGTGCTCAATGTAAATTTACAGAGCATATATATTATAAATTAACTGATTTAAAATGTGTTTTTTTTTCGCTACACTGTTCTAACCATGTTTCAAAAATGGAAGCTAAAAGTTTCGAATTTAATTAAATTGAAGACATTAGTACCATTTCATCCTCAAGCGAATTCTGGAGTAACTTATTTTAAAATTTACTGAGTTTTAAAGTCACGGCAAAAATCGTAATTTACAGTTTCCAAGGATACAGAGAAATCCATTCATCCAGACAAGGGGTGGTTGCTTGTTCATTTTATTATTATTTTATTATATACAGGTAAAATTCGTGAGTAAGTATTCCAAGTGAATCCAAATAATGTAAAATAATAAAATTGATCAACAAAGAGTGCTCAATGTATTTATTACAGAGCATATATAAATGCATTACATATAAATGTAACTCAAATTTACCCCAACTGTGTGGCCATTTCATCCTGGAAGGAATTAATTTTCCGAGGTTTATTAAGAAAAAGTGTTTGAAGGTAAAATAAAAAGGAAGCTTAAAGATTTTTAAACTTTAAAGAGACAGCAAGGAAGAAGAAGGGAAAGACGACAATGGGGCAAAGAGAAAAATTTAAAGGGAGGAAAGAGAAACAAAATAGAGGAGGGAAAGGAAGGAATGGGATAAAATACACTAGAGACACGGAGATTACATTATATATATATATATATATATATATATATATATATATATATATATATATATATATATATATATTGTAGCACGTGTTTATATACAAAAGCAAGGATGTCATTGGTTTATCAAGGATTTTAAATTTGAGGAGCTTCATAAATATTCATCCGGTGGTTGAAAGTTCTGTCAAAACACGTGAAGGGAATAGAGTGTCGTAATTCAAAATCTGGTACGACAAAAGTAAGCAAGTAATATTCAAAAAAACGATTTCTATTTTTATTTGTTTTAATAAATGAATATTGTTTAAATTATGATCAGATTGCTATGGTTTGGGGTGGAGGTATATTCTGTATATCTTCAAAAAATTGAGGACTTGTGTACCGCATATACGTGCTATTAAAATAACTAAAAACAATCTTGAATATTACTTGCTTACATTTGTTTTACCAGAATAATTTTTGTTGGATAGTTTTATTTGAGTGGAGGACTTTTTAATCCACCTGCATCCACCGGCAAGAATATTCGAGAAATCTTGTCAGAAAAATATGCGTCTCTATGCCGGAGGGTGGATATATTCGAATATTAAAAACAGAGCTTCCACTCGAATAAGAGTATCCATCTAAATTAACGTTTGAACAAAATAAATTATATATATATATATATATATATATATGCTAGAAGCATGACCCGGCGTTGTCCGTGCTTGGTTCAAAAATTGTACGACTCATACAGCAATCGCTATTACTTGACTTAACATATTTTTGCCCTTCCTTGCCTTTAAAGGAGTGCCCTTTGCCGTGCTGATGTTGCTACATGCCTTACTTCTTGCCTATCTCACACTGCGAATTTTTTCTAAGGTCTATACTAAACATTAAATCTGTTACGAAAAAAGAATTAAACAAAATGAACACAAAACGATCAGTTTTAAAAAAGGACTCGTAACTAGTAAAACCAAATGAAAAAAGAATGTTAACAACAAATGATTTTTCACACCCAACCGAGTTCTACGGAATCAGAAACAACGTTGAGTTTAAGCAAGCGAATGAGCCAATTGGAGTAAAGTGCCATGCAGATTTAAATTTTTTCCGCTTCTGACGAATGCAGCTATCGATTGTTTTTGCATGGTAGTTAACATTCGTGTCAGTCAGCTGTTGGCTTTCACGCAGGCCAATAGAATTTTCCCTCTAATTCGTGGCAGCCAGCTATAGGCTTTCACTCTGGCCAGTAGAAAATGGCCGCAAAGTACATGAAAACTGCATTAGAAGCATGAAAAAATCGATTATTTCCACTATCGATAGGAGTTGGTAAATGGAAAGTCGGTCTTGGCCTTCCCGCTTACTTGGAGCATGTGCATGTAAATTTTGGTGCAAATCCGTCGAAAATTGCGGCCGTGCATTCGTTACACACGCACACATACACACACACCACACACATCCTGCCTTTTATATTTATACATGTGTGTGTGTGTGTGTGTGTTGGTTGGTTGGTTGGTTGGTTTGTTTTGTTTTACGGCATGCCATCCTCAATGGGTTATTTAATGCTGACATTTTATTTTTTCAAATGTATAGTTGTTAAAATTTTTTTTAAAGTATTGCTCGTAATAATGTTTTCCTTCAAAAATTATTGCTGGTAATAGTTTTTTATAAAGCATTTCTGGTATTAAAAGCTATTTTTACACTTTCATAGTATTTTGACTCAAGTTTGGGTGTTAACTATTTGCCCATAGCTGGGACCCTAGCAGATTCTACCACCCCGGGTCAGCGTGGACCTGGGAACACCAGCAATTAAGAGGTGGTCCCATCCTCTTAAAAACCTCCGGATCAGAGGCCTGGCTGTTGCTATATATATATATATATATATATATATATATATATATATATATATATATATATATATATATATATATGTTATAATTTTTAAAAATAAATAATTATATATATATATATAATTTAACCCAAATAAATAAATAAACGATTTCCGGTAAAATAACCGCCATAATAGACTACCCATAATGCACCACTGACCCGTATATGTATAGATAGCCGAGAAAAATAACAGCATACGTGGCCTGACGATTGCTTATATCATGAAACAGACTGTCGCCTCTAAGTGTTGACTTCTATGTTCATTTTTATATTTACACACGCTCTATCTCTGATATTGGCCACTTTATCCCATAAATATAGCACACCTTAATACTATATTTCTTCATATTCTGCTCCTGGTAAACAGTAGAGCACTTTCGCCACATTTATAACACAGTATGGACATAGAAAAATTTAACCTCGACTACTCCCTAAAAAACATACCCACCCCATCCCCTCCCATATATAAACTAAAATTAATTGAAAAAATATAAAGTTTCCTAAAAAGAATGAGATGGAAAGTCCACTTTTTAAACCAGGACCTTCACAATAATAATACACTCAAGGAAAAATACGGCTTCAAAACAAAAAAATGCCCCGCACAACAAAAAGAATTAGACGGCTTCGAGAAAGACTTAACTGACCTAGTTATAAACAAAAAATTCCATAAAAAACAAGATGCATTCCAAAAAAAAACAAAAAAAAAAAACTAAATATAACTAAAATAAACAACTCAGCAAAAGTATTTATCGCTGCTGACAAAACGAGAAATTTATACAAACTAAGCCCTCCTACGCACAATAAATTACTCAAGAACAACATAACCAAAACATACAAAAAGGCAACCAAAACAATAGAACACGATATCAATAAGGAAGCTAAAACAATCGCCCAAAAATTAGACCTAGATGACTGTATAAGTTGTATTAGCAAGGCACAATCCTTTATCACACTAAAAGACCATAAAGAAAATTTCAAAACCAACCCTGCATGTAGACTCATAAACCCAGCCAAATGCGATCTAGGTAAAATAAGTAAAACAATACTAGAAAGAATTAATTCTGAACTTAGGAATAAATTAGGAGTAAACCAGTGGAAAAATACAAAAACAACTATTGACTGCTTCCACAGCATAAATAACAAACAAAATTGCTAATTCCTACAATTAGATATAAAAGAATTTTACCCATCCATACCAGAACGCATGTTAGATAATGCCATCAACTTAGCTCATGAAAAAATAATAATAAAACCAAGCGACATCAAAATCATTAAGCACTCCCCTAAATCATTATTATTCCACAATGAAGAAGCATGGATAAAGAAAGATGGGATATTTGACACTACAATGGGAAGCTTTGACGGTGCTGGAGACATGCGAAATCATAGGTATTTATTTACTACACGAAGTGAGCAAAATAATAGATAGAAATGAAACAGGACTCTACAGGGATAACGGTCTCATAATCCTAAGAAACTGTAACAAACAAAACACGGACAAAACTAGAAAAGCAATAATAAAGATTTTTAAAAACAACGGATTCGACATAGATATAAAAACCAACCTAAACGAAGTAGATTTTCTAGATGTTACCTTCATCCTAACAAAAGGCACATATAAACCATATAGAAAACATAATGATAGACCACTCTACATACACACATCTTCCAACCACCCGCCTTCTAAACTCAAACAGATACCAAAATCGATTAACCGCAGGCTTTCCGACAATTCCTCCAATGAATTCATATTTAACAAAGCTAAGAAAGACTATCAAACAGCCCTAAAAGATAGCGGATTCCCAGCAACACTCACATACTCACCACAAAACACAAAAAAGGCCAACAGGAGAAGAAATATCATATGGTTGAACCCACCGTACAGCAAAAACGTAAAAACAAACGTAGGAAAAATATTCTTCAAAATCTTACACAAACACTTCCCGGAATCAAGCACCCTACACAAAATATTCAACAAAAACACAGTAAAAATCAACTACAGCTGCACCGAGAACATGGCACAAACCACACGAACAAATTAAACCCACGTGCAACTGCAGAATAAAGAATGAATGTCCCTTAAACGGAAATTGATTACAAAACAACGTAATATACCAAGCTACGATAAAATCACCAGATAATGAAGAAAAAGTATACATAGGAGTAACTGAAGGACCCTGGAAACAAAGAAATTATACACACAAAACATCTTTCACAAA
This sequence comes from Acanthosepion lycidas, assembly GCA_963932145.1. Lineage (NCBI taxonomy): Eukaryota > Metazoa > Mollusca > Cephalopoda > Sepiida > Sepiidae > Acanthosepion > Acanthosepion lycidas. The sequence goes on from OZ010590.1 coordinate 76,197,738, forward strand.
TAGTAAATATACGAACAGTACAATGCTTTCTAATTATATTTGTGAAATTAAAAACAAAATGCACATCACACCAAAAATATCTTGGAAAATAAGGAAAAGATCATCAGCCTACAACAACCAATCAAAAATTTGCAAACTTTGCTTGGAGGAAATAATAGCTATCATTACTTTCCCCGACCAAAATAAATTATTAAATAAAAGATCCGAGCTCATCTCAAAATGCAGACATGAAAACAAACTACGTTACTTAAAAAATTGAAAACGGAAAAAATGAAATAAAAACAAATAAATAAACAAGTAAACAAAATAACAATAAAAATAAGCAAAACTAATTAATCCAAATTACCAAATCACACGTGTCAGAATAGACGAAATAGAATAATAATAATAATAATAACAATAATAATAATAATAATAATAATAACAAAAAACAAAACAAAAAAACAACGAACCCAAATAAATAAAGTAAATAATAAACAAACTAGCAAACCATTATGACCAAAATATTAGTAAGACTAAAAAACCAAACCAAAAAATCGGACGAAAAATAGCTATAACTGTTATATAACGATAAAAAACATAAAATAATAAAATAAAACAAAATAAAAAAAAATAAAATAAAAAATATATATATATATACTACGTTACTTAAAAACCGAAAAGAGAAAATATACAAGTAAAATAAATTGACCTAAATTCATTCAAGTAAATAAATAGAGTAACCAATCCCGATAAAGTTACCGTTAGAAAAAACAAATAAAGATAATCAACCCAAATAAACACGAATTAAAAAACTGTTTCTGCCAAAATAATAGTTAGAATAAACTACAACAACCAACCCCAAAACCGAACAAATACCTTTAATTAAATTCTCAAACCAAAACAAAACTATTAAATAAGTGATATAAACAAATCTTTACTACATTAATAAAAAGAAAAGATTAAAAAATAAGTAAATAAATAAATAAAATAAGAAACAAAAAAAAAACAAGCAAAATAATTTAACCCAAATAAATAAATAAACAACTTCCGGTAAAATAACCGCCATAATAGACTACCCATAATGCACCACTGGCCCGTATATGTATAAATAGCCGAGAAAAATAACAGCATTCGTGGCCTGACGATTCTATATAGCATAAAACAGACTGTCGCCTCTAAGTGTTGACTTCTATGTTCACTTTAATATTTACACACCCTCTATCTCTGATATTGGCCACTTTATCCCATAAATATAGCACACCTTAAGAATATATTTCTTCATATATATACATATATATATATATATATATATATATATATATATATATATATATGGTGTAGTAGATGATAGCGACTCAGATTGAGGAATCGGAGAGCCGAATTCGAATTCTAGTCGAATCCATTACATGAATAATTAATTCTCTTCTCCCAACAGCCTCTGGGTAAATAGAAAGACACACAGATTTCTATGGCCTTTGATGGCATCTGGTCTAGGAGAAGGACAACTCTGAATTCAAAAGTTGCAGAGGCTCGTTTGGGGACCTTTTGGCACGTAGGGCACCAGATCTCTGCATCTGGCCCTTCAAAAAGTATGGTTGATTATCCACAAAGCTTTCACCATTATAATCAAATCATATCTGCCGGTGTCTGGGCTGTCGGTTCGTAGCAACTGAGCTGCTTGACCCTCATACGTCGAATACGTCGAGAGAGTCCGCCATATGTGTATGTGTGTGAGAGTGTTGGGGTATATAATTTTTCCCATTTATCAAACGAAGGGCGTGTAAGATGGAACAATATATAACGCGTTCCATCTTTCAGAATTACTAAAATGATGTTCTTATTAATGAATTATAAATATCTAAGCTGGAGGAGAGAAATATAAACAAATCGTTCATTATAATTATACAAAGATAAGAAACGCTAAATTGTACGTCAGACTTATAGGACAGCTGAAATATTGAACTTAACCGATATTTTGTTCATTCTTTTGCTGTACATTCACCTACATTCCATTCCCTCAGTAAGAAGTTAGTCTGATGAAGTCCTTTTGAATAAAGAAACGTCTTACACATATTTTTCCATTACCCCTTCCCTCTTATACACATACACGAAAATACATAGTAACCCTCAATATTTTCACAAAAAACTTGAATATATATATATGTGTGTGTGTATACATTTCTCACATAGTAACATATATGAGAAAACGACATTATTTTTGCACCAACCTAATATATATATATATATATATATATATATATATATATATAATCGACTCGAATCGACTCGACTCTCCCGTCGAGATTCGACGTATGAGGGTCAAGCAGATCAGGAAACCGTCAGCCCGACACCGGCACATGAGATTTGATTATAGTGGTGAAGGCCTCGTGCAGGACCATCCACACTTTTTGGAGGGACGAATACAGAGACCTGGTGCACCGAATGCCACAAGGTTCCCAAACGACCCTCCGCGGGCTTTTGAATTCAGAGTTGTCTTTCTCCTAGACCAGTTGCCATCCATATATGCCATATATATATATATATATATATATATATATATATATATATATATATATATATATGATCCGTTATTAAATTTCCACAGTTTTCACTTTCGCTCATTGTCAATTTTACAAAAAGTCTCGTCACTGGCATACCACGATGTTCAAAATTAGTTTAAGCAGTAATTTCGGGAGCTTTTGCACAAGGTATGTTCCCGTTACTACCTACCCAGGCAGTAGGAAAACATTTCTTAGATAATTAAATTTGAAAGTGATTAATCAAAATTCTATGACAGTCTCTTAAACTTGCTTGTTTTTTTTATTTTAATTTCCTTTTATTTCAAGAAGTGTCCCGGTTATTTTAACATCAATAAACATTGAACCGTAGGCCTAGATATCTCTGCTGCTATAACTTACTAGACGTAGTGTAAATGAATGGCTTCCGATGAGTTATCGATTGCATTTTTTAATATATAGATGATATTCATACTTGAAATTCATTTTGTAGAAAATACGAACAACAGCAGACATGAATACCTTTTATTAAGATAGTTCGTTACTTAAATGCTGTAGAGGAAACCTAATTATGAGTGCCAATATCGCTTTTGCGTCTAGGCTCTTATGATTGCTTTAAAATTAAACATATCCCCACTTGCTGGCCATGTTCAAAATATAATCGGAAAACTATTTTCAGTGCTTGCGTATCTGCTCAAAGCATTTCACTTTATAACAGGAACAAATATAAGTTCTTTCGCCATTATATTCTATTTATTAGGTTGGTGCAAAAATAATTTCGTTTTCTCACATAGTAACATATGTTAGAAAACGAAATTATTTTTGCACCAACCTAATACAATCGTAAAAGTGTTATGTAATATCAGTCTTCCTATAAAGTAGTGAATCTGCCCAAAGATGAAGATGAGACTTAAAGCAACAGAAATGTTGTTCTTCAGAAAGATGCTGAGAATACCATGGGCTGAACCTGTGAACAAATGAAAAGTTTCAGATAAAACAGGAAACTAGATGGATACTGTTACTGTAAGTGACAGTTGAAATTTCTCGTGTATATGTTGCGGATGTGTGATGTGTGTTGGAGAGGAATAGAAGGTTTGAATTATCAGAAGGTTTAAAATTGTTTGTGTTCAATAATCTTCCATCCACAACAATTAATACAAGACAGAATAGTTATTCAAAAATATAACGTATTGTTTCAAAAGGTAACAATTGAATTGATTAGTGTTTGGTGTACAAGCATAAGAGTTGAAGGTGTGATAGAGTTATGTCTCTTAGACTTGGAAATGTTTGTATTTGAGGTCGTAAAGTGAAAGTAATTATTAAACTGTAGAATAATGAGATGTCGCATGTTTGGAATTGTGTATTGTACAAGTTGATAAAAGTTCTGAAGAGATTTCAGAGTTCGTACTTGCGTGAATGTTGGTAATGGTCTTTAACGTCTGACGGCATTAGTTAAGACGGGAGTTTTTGAAGATTACATCTTGGCAAATGAGACGAGAGAGAGAGAGAGAGAGAGAGAGAGAGAATTTTACACGTGTTTTCTTTTTATAATTTTGTTGTACCACGTGGGTGGTTCAGAACGAAAACGCGGGAAAATTCATTCCTCGCGTGCAGGATATGACCAATCAACGAGCTAGTGTGGTGGTAATTACCATAGAGGAAGAGTGCATTTTCCAATCGGGTGTAACTGGCTGACGTGGAAGGTTCCACATATATAATAAGTTTGGAAAATTTGATATTCACAGGGCAGATTGAAGGCAAGAAAGACAGAGCGAAAAATTCATTGCCTACCTAGTAAGTTTGTTTACATGGATAGCAGAGCAAGGTGTCGGAGAGATAAATAAAAAATGAAATATTAAGATAGGGAATTGTGGCGAGTCATGATCACCATCATCCTGAAAGGACAGGACACATCGAAGAAGATCCATGTTTTTAGAATATATTGACGCACATCATCTAGTAGGGTAAGACTCTTCAAAATCGGTCATCTGCTGACTGCATATTTTCGAACAGGGTATAGAGATGAATATTTGCCTAGAAACGTCTCACTTGTGGAATTTTACTTCCGACTTCTTGCTTTAAGTGTAATGTCAATCGTTATCGTCTGCCAGGAAGGTGACTTCGGCCTGGAGAGGCATTCCCAGCGTGCAGAATACAAAGATAAGAAACGCTAAATTGTACAGTGTCTGAAAATTCTACTACGTTTGAACCAAGCCTTGTAAGTGAGATTAGATAGATGGAACTATTTGGGAGCCGTCGATTATTATGTTAGCACGAAGTCGCAAGTCATCGTGACCGAAGGTTTGACGCCCTGTTCTTTTATTGTTCTCTCTCCTTAATAGCGTACAATCTGGAACACTCAGTAACACGTTGCCTCTTAGTGGTTTTATTTTATCTAACCGTACCTGTTTACAAGGGCGGTTATCCAATCCCTATTGCAGACGCTAGCTCAGTCAGATTTGTTTTTGTTAAACGAATATAGCAATTCTGTGGTTTATAGTGTAACTATAGCGGGCCTTAATTACAGCTTTTGGGAGATAGCGCATTATCTGATCAACTGTCTGAACATGTCAAATCCTCGGTCACGATGACTTGAATAAATCTGGTGAGATATGCATCATTGTCACCCTTCTTTTTTCTATTTTTGCGTATTTCCTCTACTCGTTCTCTATTCACAGGAAATCGGTTAGTTCCTAACAGAAGTTCTCTATTATTTACTATTCTCAGCTATTTTGTCCTCTTGAAATAAGCATACAGAACCAGTGAGGACTTTAATCTCTGTTTTTATATGTTGGAAAAATAAAAATAAATTACTTTATCAACAATTGGAAAAAGGGTTGCAATTGAGGTGGGTGGATTTATAGATTTTGTTTACATTAACCAATAAAGTGAAATCTATTTGATATATATATATATATATATATATATATATATATATATATATATATATATATATATATATATATATATATATATAAACAAACATTTTTGGTGTTAAACTTTTATCTAAACTGAAAAAATATCTACACTCTACACGTTTCATGTTGGAATAATATCTACAGGGCGTTCCAAAAGTCGCGCGACAATTGGCAGAAAACATACTTGTGAAATAGAAACCATAGAAAATTTGCGTGATATCAACTTCCATAATTCGACCACTAAAATTTCTTAGTAATATATTCTCACACACAGAAACATGATTCCTTTTTGTAAATAAATATGAAAGTTACAAGGATATTAATGATAATGCGACTTTTGGAACACCCTGTACATAGTAAAACATGTGTTATTATTTTTTTTTTCTTGTTGATAACGTCAAAGATGTTTTACAATGTAGATATCATTCGAAATTAAAAATTGTACGGTGTAGATATTTTAGCCTATGTACATGATGTTCATCGATAGAATATGAATAAAAGAAAAAATATTTTTATTACATTTCCTTTATGTCATATATATGTTATAATATGTTTTACTATGTAGATATCTTTCCAAAATAAAAGGTGTGGGCGAAGATAGTTTTTCTTGTAAATAATAAGCCAAAGTAGATACTTTTTTCCTTGTAGGTAACAAGCCAAAGTAGGTATTTTTCCTTGTTAGATCACAAGCCAAGAATTCATTTTTTATTCATTATATTTCTCTGGCCCGCTCAAAATGGGATTTTTCTTTAATATTAGGCTCGAGCAGTGAGTCAAACCCCTAAGGCAGTACACCTTCGTCGAGGGAATTGCTGAAATGATTTCAGAACAGCTGTTTGAAATCTTACATTAAAATCAACTTTATGCCACATATTGCACGACATTGACGGACAATTAAATAATCGTAGGTTCAGCCGAGCCCTGAATTGATTGATTTTTACGACTTAACACATTTGAGGTGATTTAAAACCGATTTATTTATTCTAAGTATCCCTTTTTTGCGAGTGAATTAATTCGTAAAAAAATATTCTTATAATCCAAAATATATTTCGCGTCAAATAACCCAGAGATAGCTGATAATTATGGTCAGTAGTCTATTAGCAATTACGAAAACATGAACGATGAGAAATGTTATGCTCTCTACAAAAAAGGCGTGCTATTCAGTAATTTTCCCCCGTTAAATAATCTGTCCCACCTGAACAAATATAATATGAGTGAGAAGCCGATCTATGCTATAGGAAAGTAATTTTACACTAAGACTGTTTTCTGTCAACTACGCTATTTAACATCTTCCTTGGGTGCCTAATAGTTGGCAATCTTGAGGCAGTGTTGCCCGTGCTCTTGAGAGTACGGGCAACACTGGTGAACACAACATCGCAAACCCCGTTTTGCAGACAACAAATCTTGTCTAGCTAATATTCTCAACAATTACAAACACTCCATAACGAAAGACAGTCTTCATTGTGCCGTGTCTTTTCGGGACGCGCCCAACAGAAACTTACGAACCTCATTTCTGTGCCTGTTCGCCATTCGTTATATGATTAGAATATTTTTGCATAGCTTTTGAAATAATCTGACTTAATATTACAAATTTGATCTTAAGCAGACGTAGTTAAAAAAAACGGAAATTAAATTGCGAAAGCTAATTAGAATCAAGTTTCTACAGCTTTATTCCATGCTCTTTATTACTACTTTGTTCTATTCTAATCCACAGAAAATAATTATAAGAAAATCGCTTAAGATTTTATAAAGAAAACCTTGTGGAAGATTCGCAATCATCATGGAAACACCTGATTTAGCTAACAAATGTAGAGTCTATAAATACATCGTTTTAATTCTCATGATTCCGACAATTATTTATCGATTCGGCATCAAATCAATTTCAAAGCGTCATGTGTACAAAGCTGCTTTTTCTTTTATTTTGAAAATGAGGAGAAATTAGGCTTTCGACTTATATCGAAATTCTGTCCATGCGATTCCACTTCGCAACTTGTAACTATTATCAGACTTTAAAGTAACCATTTAAGTGAGAAAATATCAAGGAACTAGTTAAGTTCTATGATTTACAGTTGTTATACATCTATATAATGGATGCCAATATTAGTGTATAACTGTGTAAACCATTTTCTACTAAAGGGACATAACTCTTTGATTTTTTGCATGTTACAGAAATGTTGGATTACCAAGTTTTCAATATTTACGTGATGCATAGAGAAAAACAAAAACCCTAATAAATGAAAACCAAGACCAAACGGCAGTCAGGAGCGCTTCCAATGCTGAGAATATGCAAAGACTTAGGGACTCTCAAACTCCTGAACGAATCGAAGATCCAATAAAGAACCATCCCGCGGGAGCGAGCTTAAATTACGTCCGTTAGGGCGGCTTTTAATTTAGTTATTAATATATCACTTTAAATTCGTTCAGTAAACCATCTCGGACCTGCATCAAGAACGGAAGGTCATTGGGAAGACATTTTGTGCCATAACATAGCTGGTCATTGTAAGCGGTTGTCAGGCAAACAACTCGCCTTGCTCCATGGCTAAGGTGTCCAGAATGATATATTACTCGTGGTTTCTTGTTTTGCTCGCCTGTAGTGTCCTACAAAGCTCATTCTGCGTTCACGTAAGATTGTAGAAATATAAGTGTCCTTAGAGCTGGGATTTAGTTGGATGTTGTCTCCAGATGTTAAGTATAGTTCTCAGCATCCCAATGTAGGTTCCATAAGCTTAGACTTTAGAGTTTTAGTTAATGTCAACATACATTAACACCACCTCTACAGAGTCTCGAGAGAATTTTCGCTTGAGGTTGTCTAGTAGATCAGATTTCCAGATTACACCCATAGTAATTCGGGAGAAATTTCTGCCTGATTTAATTATTGTCTAGTACATACATCTTTATTTCAGATAGTTTTATCCCAACATCTCTATCGTCATCCCATGACACTTCGTAAGAAGGAAGATGCGTGATGCATTTAGTTATAAAAAACATCGTTCGAGAAAGGAATTTGTCCTTCTGTTATATAGGAATAAAGTGTCGCTGCTCACACTTGAGTTTGAAAATAGATCGCCAGTGAGCAAACATGCAAACCCATTATTGAACTAAGTGGATCACGTGACCATGGAAGAAACACATGTAGCAAATCACGTGACGTCTAATTGATCGTTATTTCTAGTCTATCCTCTATACAATTCGGATCGCATTTCCATTCTATCCTCTGTGGCTACTCGAATCTGCATTTCTAGTCTATACTATTTCTCTACTCTATTCACTATACTATTTCTCTATTCGGATCACTATACAGATTACTATTCGGGCGATTATTATCGAGCAAGTACCATTAGTGCGAGTGATGTTCGAAGGCGTCTGACACTAGTATTGTTCAACGGCGTTACTATAGTTGTATCTGAGACTACAAAGTCTCTACTACAACGAGCATTATGAAAGTGACACCGAGTATTTGTTGGCATTGAAAAAGTGGCAATGAGTGTTCGTTGACTTCATAAAAGCTTCATACATCGCAGTTAAAGAATGTGCAGGCCACATCACAGATGGAGACTGTAGGTACCGCAACGCACATGCTAACCAAGAGTAATTGACGAACATTAGCCTGTAATAAAATCTAAAGTTAAAAAAAAAATACAAGGCTTTTATTACATTAACCGCTATATTTTAATAGATACACGTATTTGAATAGATGCCCTGTATTTCTAACATCTACCGGCCTGTGGATTCTGGACACTTAAGTGAATGTGCCCGCCAGCAGGATTCAAAACTTCGTTCGGTATTTATAGGAAACCCCCGTCTGATCCAGTTATCTTTAGACAAATCCTAAAAAAAGAACATGAATTCCTTAGAAATTACAATTTCAAATGTAAAGAAAGATCTATTTTAAAAATTGGTGACTATCTTGGTTTTAAATTTTGAAATTGCATTAACCCTACGTTATTTCATGCAAATACTTTTGGAAACACGAGGAAATAATGCTTGAGAAATTGAATATTCACAGGACACATGGAAGGCAAAAAAGTACGCAGGGAAACAGTAAGAAACTTCCTTACGAGAGGAATAGTAAAAAAAAAAAAAGAAAAAAAGTGCTACAAAAGATAGGACGTTGTAGAGAGCCATAATCAACCACATTTGGAGAAGATACAGGATATTGGAGAAATATTTAGAAGTACCAGTCCAGGTATAATTACTTTCAGCTTAAATTCTCTTTTAGACATTTTTCAAATATATATTTAATATTTTTCATTTCGGATATACTTTTCAAAAGCTATCCGCCCACATACTCACGGGGCCAAGCGGAAAAATAGAAAAGTTAATAACAATGAACTTTATATATACTCAGAAGAAATGGCCTAAAAATATTCTACTGGATTTGACCATATAAGTTTATTGATTTCTTGTAACAGAATGGAAAATAATTTTTTCATCCAAAAGTAGCAGGTCTGTTGTGATATGACGAATAGTCATGGGGAAAGTCGAACTCAAGATTTCGATTTGTTTTTTATTGAATTGTCTGATTAAATTCAAAACCAGTTCAAAGAAGTTTTTTATGTTTAGTGTTTGTAATAAGTTTAGAAAATCCCTGAAGCACAGATTCATATTTATATTTTTAAAACAATATATATATATATATATATATATATATATATATATATATATATATATATATATATATATATATATATATATGAATAAAATGAATCTACGAACAGACATTATATGGAAGATATATTGTAGGAAAATATAGATAGGAAATAATAATGAAGAGAGGGAAAGCTGCCACAAAGATTAATATTGTCTTTCAATAGCTTTTCCGTGAATTACCCAATAACAATAACAAATTTCGGGACCAAGATTGTCGTTACCGTTAACAGAGGTCAGCAGGAAGGCATAGCAGAAATTTCATTGGCCCAGTGTGACAATCAGGCAAATTCAAATGGTGGTAAATGTAAATCACTCTGAGAAGATACGCACAATATATAACAGGATTATTAAATCAAGTCGCTTATTCTAGCCGTATTCGTCCATGCTTAAAATATAAGCTGCCTCATAAGGTCCGGTCTCCCTGTTATATACACTGAGATCTTGGGGCACCTCGGCGTTGTGTAATGGTTAGCAAGCTTGTCTCGCTAGAACAATTACGGCTGAATAGTGAGTTCAATCCTCACTGGGTGACCCATACTTTCGACCTTGTGCCACATCCAAGCTACACTTCGAAAATCACTACACTGAGATCTTGGGGCACCTCGGCGTGGTGTAATGGTTAGCAAGCTTGTCTTGCTAGATCAGTTACAACTGAAAAGTGAGTTCGATCCTCGCTGGATGCCCCATGCTTTTGGCCTTGTGCTACATCTAAGCTACGCTTGGAAAATCTTTGGTCACCTCAGCGTGGTGTAATGGTTAGTAAGCTTGTCTCACTAGAACATATTACGAATGAGTAGTGAGTTCGATCCTCACTGGGTGCTCCATTCTTCCGGCCTTGTGCCACATCTAAGCAGCGCTTAGAAAATCACTAATCATTGAGTTCTTTGATAAAATCCAAAGAAGAATTAGGAAATATGGGTCCTGATCTGGCGTCTCGGCTTCAGTCACTTTCCCACTGTGCCTTTTCTATAAATACTTTCATTGTTCGAATGAGCTCTTGACAGACAATGAATTGTATATATGGGGTTTAGTTAGGACTTTCGTGGAGACAATGAGGTATTATGGTGGCTGTAGTAAGAAAGGTAAGTAAGAATGTGTTGTTTTGTTAATTGTTTGGGCCAGTGTTTGTGGCTAGCTAAGTTTAACTTTAAGCCAGAAGACAGTTCTTTTCCCCATACCCCAGTTTGGCCTTGTGCCACATTTCTGTACATAGGAGAATAAATATCGCTCTTCACTATGGTACCTAGACTTTTTGAATTTAAGCGCAGTACTAGACTAGCATCGAAATCTCATCAATTTACTTTTGAGCTGACTAGATGTAACCGTAAATTCTATGCAAACAGTTTATTTTTCTCGGGGTTCTCGCTTGTAGAAATCGTTTCCAGTTCCATGTTCTACAGCCAAAAATTTAAATGCAATATCAATCGCTATCTTCTGTCCTCCTGATTACTTTTTCCCCTTCCTGCTCATTATTAATGTTTTTGTTCCTAATTCTTCCACACCCTGTAACTCCTTGTGTCTTATTATCTTTACTGCTTTGCATAGGATGATACCGAGTTAGATAAATGGTTAGCAAGTTCTCCCTGCGTATCAATTACGAGAGTTTAATTGACTCAGCCTCGTCGGGTTCAAATAAAGTATATTTTGTACAGCTTTTGGAGGGCATCACCTTAAGTGGGGAGGCTTACAACAAAATTACTGGCGCCTAAGGCATCATCAAAATAGAAATACAAGAAAAAATTAGTGATTTTTCTTTCTCGTTCAACGTACGTGTGGGACGCTCGCTTAAAGTCAAAGTTATTTTTTATAATCTCTACCTTATTCTTGTAGGTATAGAGGATATGGAAAAAAAAATTCCTATCCTGAAGATTTTATTTTTTCTTGGATATTTTCACACTTGAACTTTGATGCTTGGAGAGGTGATAATCTTCTAAATAATAGAGGCAATAATATAGCCACGGTTTATTGCTATACAATATTTTGGTCTGACTTTGCTGTTTGGCAATTTACCGAACATAATAATATGAAAATGAAGTAAATTTATTTTTTTCAAAATTACAAGTTGATTATTCAGGAAAGCTGTTATTTAGTTCTCATTTTTTTTCAAACGTTTTATCAACTTTTACTTTCCCTCCATGTGATTTAAATTATAATCCAATTGAGTTTAAATCCCGTATATTAAATGTTGACATTTCAACGCCCTTTTTAATTAATTGAATTAGCAGAAATCTGGTGTTTTAAAATTGGTGTTGTACAGTGGGTGCTAAACTGAAAATCACTCTTCTCACTGTTTTCCTTATCGATTACAATGTTGATAAGAAACATTGCACGTTTTCATAATAACTTACGAAATGAATCATTTCCTTTGGTAGAAATCAGCATGAATTAATTCCGAACTATGTAATTTCTATGTATATCGTCTCTTCAGAACGCAGGCGATCATGACTCTTCAAGACTTAGCCGTTCTAGCCCTTAGCATGTTTTATCTTTTCACCATCCTTCATAGTCGCTGATCCGACATCCCTTTGCACAAAGTTCTGATATAAATTACACGCTTTTCCATTCTGTTCGTCTTGCCTTCAATATATCCTTTGAGAGGATAGTATATATTGAAGTCAATACTTATTTACATAATGACGGTTTTTGACGTATTTTTTAACGTCAAAAACCGTCATTATTTTTGAACCAACCTAATATATTATTATTTTTATTTGAGACTAGTTAAATAGATGAATCCACACATACAAATGAAGGGAACATTTTCAAGGAATGGCCTATGTAATCTAGGCTTCATTAGACATTCTCTAAGACACGACAAATTCGGAATCGAAAAATATTGTACCCCCTTACGATTTAGTTACTTTATTGACTTACCTGGGATGACATTTAAAAAAAAAAGTTAACTCTTCCCCAAATCCATTGATTTTGTTCCGCACTAAGTGCCGCACACGTTTCATTAATTAAGAAACTTAGATAAGCGTAAGAATTAAATAAAAGCCTCATAAAGCACGGCAGTTTGCAAGCTTATACAGCAAATCTGTGTACTGAACGTCCCTCTAATCTAGCCACATACCTTACTGAGCTATGCCCTTAAGATGATTCATAATGTTGGTCTCAAATAGATGGTTTCAAACCCAGAATCGTATTCGGCACAAGTTGCAAGGATCAAAGACGATCATTTGCATTGGCACATTGATCGAAACATCTAACACGAAGCTTGTTTAGGACAATATTAAACAAATTTCCCCAGGGGCTCCCTCTATGCAATATTACGGCTCAGATTTCTTTGTGTTGAGTGGCATTATATAAAGAGGAAGGTCTGACAGAATTCAAAAATCAGATTTCCTTTAAACATCAATGTGATCTCTTGGAAGAGGTTAGAACACTTTGATGGATCAACTTTTCCCGAGATATACACGTATTTTTTTCGTATTGATTCTGCTATACAAAATAAATTAAATACAATCAATGTTTTACTGAATCACTGCAAAAGACATCGTTGGGTCTTTCATTGATTGATTGAATTGTTTAACGGCATATCAACACTTTATGGGTCATTTCGAAATTTAATTTTCTAGGGAGATTTGAAGTAACAAAATATGATATATGTTATTCTGCTTTCGCAATTGAATACACAGTAGATGATATTCATTTTTTGTGCATATACATGTTTTTACTAGATTTTACTAATTACTAGAGGCAGTGACATATGTGTTTGACTTTGTAGTGTGGTAAAAGAGAAACTCGGATGAGTCCCACCACGGAATATATGATCGAGCGGCGCTATATTGAGTCTAATTCGTTACCTCTTCGTTTGCCTACTATTGTAACTGTTCGGGTTTCAATTCTCGGTAGTGGATGCGCACTGCTGATGAGTCCTAAATATTGGAGGAAATGGCCGTCAAATGCTTTCTGCATTCTAGACTCGATGAATTACTTAATTATGATTATTTCAAATCCTCCTAATTATTTCTCTCTCTCTCTCTCTCTCTATATATATATATATATATATATATATATATATATATATATATATATATATAAGTAATTAATGATATTTAAATGTTACACTTTAATTTTACTCATTTTTAAAACCATTTTGTTATTTAATTATTCGATTATTTAATTCGGTATTTTTATTTTTATTTTTATTATTCTTTTCACATTAATTAATGTACATTAATACAAAACGTGGAAAAATTGATTAAGACTTACTGAATTGATGTTGTTAATTGCTTCCAGTCAGAGGATTATTTATCTTCTTGAATTATAAAACCATACAAAAAAACAAAACAAAAAAAAACAAGAAACAAACGGACAGTTGCAACCATTAAAATAAAGTTCTTTTAAATAATGTTCATAGCCGAAAATGTCATTAAGCTCTTACATTTTTTAATTCTTTGAACCTATCTTTAATAAAAAAAAAGACTTCTTACCAATAGCAAGTGTATAATTTTAAAATCGACCAAATAAATTAACCTTTTTGAATATAAATATTGAATGTAGTTTTTGTCTCCGTCAAATCTGAAATACCATACTTTATTAAACTGTGCAAATGCCAAATGCCAAATTATTTGTTTAAGTTTCTTATGTACGAATGATCAAATTTTTACTCATTCGTATGTATGTGTGGGGATACGTCTATTAAACATGTTGAGGTTTACATTTAATATGATTCTTTGTTGGCAAAGAGTTAGAGTCTAGGGCATTTATATAATGTATTGTATACCATATGAGACGTGGTTGATCTGGAACAACCTTCTCAAGAGGGGGAATTGAACACGTCTTGTCCCTAAGGAATAGACTGAATAAAGAAGAAGAAAGGTTGTGGCTTTCTTGTCCTACTTTTTGGCAACGCCGTCTAGCGGTGGAATTAAAAGTTCCTTTGTTATTTTACTATAAGACCATCCTTACCCCCGACTATTATTTTATGCTCTTCAAGTAGACTTCGATATTCCAAGATATTTTTCTCCTTTCCCGTTCTTATCCATCTGTGTTTTTGTGGATATATAGTTGATAGGTTTGGTTAGAATTTTAAACTTTACCCGTGTTTTTTATTTGTTTTGAACAAATCTATTCTTCGACAGTGTCAGGATTACAGATTAGGAAGATTAGGTAATAGTAAAGATTTCCGAGATTTTCTCGACGGTCAAGTTGAGTAATCCTATATAATCGATATGTTTCTTATCTATCGCAGTTTATTTCCTGTGTTTTTAGGTATCTGCCTGTAACTCCCTTACAAAAAGGGTCACTTTACACCGCAATTCACCTTTGTTTTATTTAAGCAAAGTATAAACGCTGGAGTTGGCTTTTAAAACACAACTAACAATTCGGAGGAGCATAACTTCAAACGGTTTATATTTATCTAATTAGAAGCTGTTTCTTTCTTTAGAGTGTAGTTAAATGTAGTTTAAATAAGAATTGGTACTACTGTAAAAAAGAAAGTGAACCCTGTGCGCATGTGCTGACATACAGTGTTTTGAAAATATATTTCTTCGCATTTCACAATGTTATACAGCAGGCTTGGAAATAAGTTGCTTTTTTCATCGCAGTAAATAATTATAAAGCTTGATTTTTTTTTTCGTTTTTTTTCAGCACTTCTTAGGGTGCATACATACCCACCCGACAGAACATGCAGATAGATTATCATATATATATATATATATATATATATATATATATATATATATATATATATATATATATATACAAATATAGATAACTAGACTCGTTTCGAAAAACCCAAGAGTTTTTGATTTGCCAATAATCAAATCAGTCTCGAGGGGAAAAGAGGTTTTTAAAAAAGAAAGAGCTACAAACATGAACTACTGCCGAAAAAATCGCACAGATGCAGGTCTGAAGCCCAAAGAAAAAACCCCGATACGAGTAAACAACTGACTAACAAAAGAGCTCAATACAACCGTAGAGCAAACCTAGATACACCTAGTGAGCCAGACAAACCTACCTAGGTTTCACCTAAACGGATCGTCAGGGAAAGTACGGCTTTATATATATATTATATATATATATATATATATATATATATATATATATATATATATATATATATATATATATATAAACGTTTTTTAGTAAAATACTACTTGATTCATGCGTATATGCGATAAACCTGTGATAGCGAAGTTAGTGATATCCAATATATTAGCGAAAGAAAAGATCGTAAAATGAAAAAAAAAACATCCAAAGAAAACTGATGACAAATCAAAGCTGATTTGATTTCAACTCGGCGTGGATATCTCAAAAAAGTAAAAACAAAACTGGTCACTTGACATTCTTCAAACAATTCCTGTCTCTTTGTTTTCTGTTTTTCTTTATCTTTTCAATGACTTTTTTGTTCGGTTAACAATGGTCTTCCTTCAAACACATTAACTCTATTCATGAAAAGAAAAAAAATGCTGGTTAAACTTTATTCTATTTGTTTACTGGATAAATTTGCTCTTTTATTTTTTTTCGGATCAAATTCAATTCAGAACTGATTCGAATTCAAAAGATAAATACAAATTATTTCGACAAAATTTGCATAAATAAAATCTTTTCTCAGAAAACACCGATTAGTTAGAAAGTTGAAAGCAAATTCTCTTGTTCAGAAGATTATGTTTGCATTGTAAATTTATATTTATAATTACCGATTTTTAAGGCGGATATATCAAGAAAAAAGCAGTTTATTCGATATAAATAGGAATAAACTGTCAGATTTAATTATGCGCGACAATATTTTCACGGTAAAGTTGATATTAACTAGTGTTGGCAAAAATATTTATATTATCAATTTACCGAATGTCTTTTAAATGATTTCTATCCTGAGGAATAATTTTGATTTATTCACTAACCTGGATAAATTTATTTAAATTAAGGTTACCGTTATCCAAAAAGAGGATACCGTTATTATTAGGTTAGTGCAAAAATAATTTCGTTTTCTAACATATGTTACTATGTGAGAAAACGAAATTATTTTTGCACCAACCTAATAAAAACAAATTTATTGAATTGCTTCTTTATTCAATAAAATATACCTTTATTCAAAATAAAACAATCACTTATTCATTGCTATAAAAATTCAACCGAACGTGAATATTTTCTTTCTTTTTATGTGCCACGTCCTTTCAGGACGTAGGCGATCATGGCTCTCCATCTTTCTCTATCCCTTGCAGCTCTTAACAAGGTCCTTCTCTCTGTCATCACCCCCAGACCACGTTCTATCATCCATCTGTTCAAGTCCGCGAGGTATATCATGTGTTGTTTTCCTTTGTCTCTCTTTCCCTCTATCCGAGTATCAGATTCTCCAGACCCTCCTTCCACACGTTAAATATAAGCATATTTGCATCCTCTCTAAGACTTCATCGTTGCTTGCACGCTCGGTTCAAGTTCTTACAACAATACTCGGTGCAAATGTCATATCGTCTTCAACAGAAAAAAAAAAAAAAATCCTTTAAACTGATCTATACTATTTCTGTCTAAAATACAAGCTCAAAACATTACCAATGTCTTTTAAGTCATGTTCCTTTTCTATTTGCATGAATTACATAAGCTCGTGACCACCTACGTAGCTCTACATTCATCACGAAAAAGGACAGTTGAGAAATCAGTTTTCGTATACTTCACCCAATGTATTCGTTTCTCTTTGTGATGTTTACGTAAGGAAGTTAGTTCGGCTGCTTTTTTTTTTATCCTATATACAAGGTTAAATCAACAATTGTCCGCACTTTTGGCATAATATACCTTTTGGTTTGTCACATTGCCTTCTGTTCATGCTTGCTCATACGTGATACTTTTGTGGTCACGTGATCGGAGGTTGAGCTTGCTGGCGACAATTTCCATGCTACTGTTACAGTGTAAACATGACCGCTTGGTTAGCAGTGTTTATCAAGGAGGAACAAAGAGCAGTGATCAGATTCCTCTGACCGGAAGGTGTATCAGGGACTAAAATTAAGAAATACGACGACAGTCGACTACAACGTAGAAGTGTGTATGAGTGAACCGAGAAGTTTAAAAGTGACCGGAAAATCTTGACGCATGAAGGAGCAGGACGCCTGTCAGCCTCCACGGTTGACGAGAATATTCAGCAAGGTGCTAATGGCAAACTGGTGAGTTATCATCGATGAGGTTACATGTTCTTTTCAAATTTGGATCACGGCTCTTTCTTCCTTCTTAGTGCACATTACCGGCAGATCGGCCATATTTACACTGAAAGATATTTCCGCAAAGTGTCTATTATAAGGATGTGCGTTCTTACGTAATGGTTATCGGCTCGGAATAAGAAATCGGAGAGCGGAGTTCGAATTCCAGTCAGTGTCGCTACGTTCCCCTCCGTGCAAATACCCTAGGGAAAGGTATCCATTTCTTCCCTTCCATTCCCATCTACAATTTGAATAGCAGGACAGACTTGGTCTTATAATGTTGGTTGATAACATTATCTACTGCTGAAAGAAACGGCAGACTACTGCGGGGAGATCGTCTGCCTAGTCAGTCATGAATCGAAAGAGACACGATCACTCAAGCGTGTATAACTTATGGTACATAACTGAGTATTGTAAGCTGAAATTCATATATAATTATAAAAGTATAAATAGTTCCAGAAAATTTGTGAACATTCATTGATTATCACCAGTTTCACAGTGAAAAACTTACTTACCTAATGAAATCTGATATTGTTGGGAACGCTTTAGTTTTTTTTAATAAGTTCACGCAAAGCAAGGTGGTAATGCCGGTAAAGCGCAAGGCGTTGCTTAGCGTGAAAGAAAATGAGAAGACATTTGTGAGATGAAAGGACAATAAAAGAACAGGTTTCAGGAAGACGGAAAGTGCCTATGCGCGTTGCATTTAAAGTTTTGAAGATAATAGGTGGCAGGGATATAGAAAACTGGAAGAGATTTCCGCTGGTAAGAAGTACGAGAAAAAAAAACCTACTCGAATGGAACTTACGTTTGCATCTAACTCATTCAACAGCAAAGTAGATTGCTTTTCTAATGCGTTTAGAAAAGTAGCTGCACAATTGGGACCTTGTGCCGGGCGATTTTTATGTACTTTCTGGGTAAGTTCGATATATTTAAAAGCTAGCGATGGCCAAAGTTTTCAAGATAGGCAATGCTTTTCTATAACATGGTTATTTTCTTCCATTTAAACTTACACTTTTATTCTATAGGTTGAATATATCCCACCGACATGATTATTCCAGACAACACTTGTTATTGTGTATCAATTTACTGTCAACGCTTTTCACCAACGGTCATAAAATTAAGGTTTGTGTAGTTTCTCTAAATGTAACAGAATATGAGACCAATAAATAATTAAAAAAAATAGGACATGGATGCTTATACAACTAATCTTCCTTTATTTCGCTCACTGGGGTAGACTGTTCTAGTTCCACGTTTGATGGATGTCAATTATCTCCTGTTAATTTTCCCTCTGGATGCCTTAACCGGGAATTGAACTCAAACTCTTTGGGTCTTGTCAATGGATCTGACCAATGCCTTTATCCACTGTGCCATGTGTCCTTGAGGATTTCTGGGTATGAATTTCTGGGTATTATAAACCTAATGTCTTCAGCAACCATTTTTACCAGTGCTCATATTGCAATTTTTCTGTTATCATTTTATGTTTTTATCAGAGCTCATATTGCAACTTTGTTGTTATCATTGCTTTTCTCTGGCACTCCTTATTACTGGTTCCCATATTGTATTTATTTCTATGCTTGGTCGGCTCAGGAGATTTTTGTGGCCTAGCATATGTGCTGATTACTTAAGTTCACGACCCAAAGAGTGTGAGTTCAATACCTGGTTAAGGCAGTGGATAACTTTCAGAGGGACAATTAAAAGGAGATAACTGATAGGCTGACATCCATCAAACATGGCACGTGGAACTAGAACAGTCTATCCCAGTGAGCGAAATAAAGGGTTCAGTTCGACATTCCAACCACGTGGAGAAGACCGGAGCGTACAACGGCCGAAACGTTGTGATAAATATGGCGACAAAGATGAGGACAATAGTCCGAATAATGTAAGTAATACCTCATCTCAGAAATAAGGACAGGCCTATACAACTGTTGGTTTCTTTATAAAACAAGCTCAATCTAACTATCTCTTCAATACTTTCTAATGTACACGGCAACGATATATATATATATATATATATATATATATATATATATATATATATATATATATATATATATATATATATATATATATATATATGTATTCATTTCAATTCTCGGTAGTGGATGCGCACTCCTGATGAGTCCCAAATATAGGAAGAAACGGCCGTTCAGTGCTTGTAGACTCGATGAATTAATTAATTTTAATTATCTCACATCCTCATAATAATTTCTATTATATATATATATATATATATATATATATATATATATATATATATATATATATATATATATATTGCGATTTCTTTTTGAATTTGTAGGTCTTATGAATTGGATCGAGATTACGATTCTAATGCAATAAATTATAACCATGGAATATTAGTGTTTGAGCCTTTTATATTATATGCCTACTCTGTCCTGGACATTGTGTTCTACCTGGATTCTATGCTCTTGGAATTTATATATATATATATATATATATATATATATATATATATATATATATATATATATATATATATATATATAATTTGTACCTGCACAGACTAATGATTAACAAACAAGTCTCTGTCATTCATTAATGAAGTTACTTCAGTCTTCATAATATAGAGATTTTTGGTAGTCATCTTCCAGTCTAAAACATTAAAAAATTGATAAAATCAATCTCTAGTCCAAAGAAAAAATAGTCACATAAAATAAATGATCGCATTAACTCTTAAGCTGGATTAGCAGATTTTATATTAGAGGAGTCAGAAGGACAGATTTCATCGTAAAACAGGACTCAATATTTTTTATGTTTCGTTTCATGTACCACGTCTCCGAATTACACACACACACACACACACACACACACACACACACACACACACACACACACACACACACACACACACACACACACACACACACACACACACACACACACACACACACACACACACACACACAAAAGGAATAAATTTAAATAAAACATGTTTACTCAAATTTTAGTTGAATTAAAAATGGCTGGCCAACTGATGGTTGGTCGACCATCACGCGCCCGCCCATATATATCTTGTTTGGAGAATTTAAAATGACTTTACATTTTAAGACAATTTTGGTTAACATTGTTATTCATTCGGGACGTCAATGGCTGGAAATGAGATGAATTTGTAATAAAAAAAATAAATGGTCTCTCTAGAATTTCCAACTTGAGGGCATCCTCTGTCTATCTATAACAATCCTCATTTGAATTAATTTGTCATTATTCTCTACCTATAGGATAGTAAACCCCGCTGCGCAGGCCGGATACTTTTCTAGAACTTTGCATTGTGTCCATATGCGTGCTTTAATGGAGTCCTAAATACATCCGCGCAAGAAGGAACGTACACACATACATATTGACCCTTATAGTGAAGGAGAAAATGATTTATTCATTGAAATCATGCTCTTCTCTCTACGTGTTTTTTTTGTCTTTTTGATGGTTCATGAACTTGTGTGCAAAAAAAAAAAAAGGAAGAAAAAAGATATTAGTCGCGCCATTCAGGTTGTCGTGCCGATAAAAAGGCAAGCACTTATATTCTGGGTCGCAAAGTGTTTAATAATTCATGCAAGCTTTTTGTTTAACCACTTAACGATTCCTTTTAAGATTTCGTTCCTCATAGATCCATTATCTAAACTCGTTTACAGATTCCAAATACAAAAGGAGATTAATAAGCAGGGAGAAATGTATTTGGGACTTAATACAAAAAAAACGAAGCAAGAGAGAGAGAGAGAGACAGAGAGAGAGACAGAGGGGGAAAGGGAAAAGGAAAATGAATAAATATAGGACGAAGTAACAAAAGGTGTCCTGGGATATGATGTATTTTCGTGCAGCTAATCAGAGAACAAAAGCCTTTATCAGTGTTTACATAAAAGTATCAAACCACAGAATTGCCTAACAAATTATGAGACAATCAAAAGGTAAATCTAATTAGTTCTAGTGAGGTGCAACTATCAGACGTCTTGACTTGCACCTGGAGTTATATTCGGTCGCTTATATTCTCCTCCTCCTCCTCCTCATCATCATCATCCTAACCCTCCTCCTCCTCCTCGTCATCATCGTCATCATCAGGTCGAGTATTCTTCTCGGATTCTCCTGACTCCTTCCCGCCAAACATCTCTGTCAGACATCGCTGTCGACAGGTCATCCATATGGCATCCAGAAATCATTTACAAGTTGGTCAATGTGGGTGTGATGAGGCCTTCCAACCGATCTTTTGCCGCGCAATGGGTTCCATAGAAGGGTGTCACTCACAAGTTCCGAAGCCTTCTTTCTCTTAGCGAAACTGAGATAGGAGGAAAGTGTTCACACAGCCCTTGCTTTGTTGCGTGTTTCTTTCCGTTGATGTCCAGTGCAACTCGTAACATCCCGGGTGTAACAAGGATGTTACGAGTTATCGCTTATATAGACGACACAATTTTTAAACATATGCCTTTATGTGGCTTACACAAGGTGAGTGTTATTAATTTTAAAGATGCAACAAACGGTTGTTAAGAAAAACGGGATTGTATAATCATTTAACGCTGAAACAGGTGCTATATTCAATAAACTAGATGTTCTTATGTTCCTCAATAATAAATAAATAAATAAATAAAAATAATAAATAAAAAAATAAAAATAAAATAAAATTAAATTAAAAAAATAAAGCGCTACCATTTGTATTATGTATTGATTTTGAAATTTAAGTTTATAAAAGTTTTTTTTTTTTTTAGTTTTTTAAGACGAATGAAAGTTAGTCACAGGAGAGATTAGGGGAAAGAGGGAGAGAGGAAAGCAGCACTTACCATATTTGATGAGCTTGAGCAAATGGATGGTAGAAGACGGTTTGGGAGAAATAAAAAAGAAAAGAAAAAATCTTATGAAGTTACCAGGGATAGGAAGGTGCGGAGGGCTATGATCGCCTACGTACTGAAGCGTCACGGCACATAAAAGAAGATGATACTGAGTTGTGTGTTGATAGAACCGAGCAGTTATGATAAAAAGAAAATAAACCGCCCTAATTATCACTTTCTCGAAATGAGCCAAGACGTGCTTGGCTGTCTTTGGAAATTAAAAAGAAATATACTAAGAATGAAAGTATTAATATTCACATAATATAATATGGAAAACAAAACAAATGCCAAGAAAATTACCTATTTCAGAATAGATGAAGGTTTAACCGAAAGCAGACGGCATAATAGACATTGTGGACAATTCATGTACACCCTTATCCATCAGAAAAATAACTAAAGCATATAGAACACATTATTTAGCTATATTCAATAAAATCTACATAAAAGTAGAATTGATATATATATATATATATATATATATATATATATATATATATATATATATATATATGAGAAAGAGAGAGAGAGATATTCTCTAAAGATGAAACTATCAAGCAAAATCGTTATACTACAAACTACAATTTCTAAGTGAAAATTTTAAATTCATAATTGTTTTATAGAAATATCAGAGTTTTTTTTTTCATTTTGATACGGGAAATGGATTGTCAGTCAGGTCGACAGAAAAGTGTTCGTCAATTTAAGTATGTATATTTTCTTGTTTTCCTTTATATTTATAGTTCTAATGAGAATAAGAAATATACATAGAATTCGTTTCTAAATTTTTCATTTATTTTCCGCACATGATAAAAAGAAAAAAACATCGATTTTGAAAAAAAATTGATAATGAATTTCGAAATGAATCCGAACGGAAATTCCTATTGCAAGAAGAACCAAAAATACATATTATTGTAAACAAACTCAAAATCTATACAAAACTGTCGGCTTCTTCAATAAAACTTGTTTAAGACAAGAACTACAGCTTAAATACATGTGAACTAACCATCAAATATAATAAAACAATGTGTAGTTGTCAGCAAAAGGAACAGCCCAAGAATCGAGAATTAAAATGGAGATGCCCAAATCAAGAAAAGTAGAAACATTTAAATACTTAAAAAATGTTTTAACAGAAGACGGATATGGGCTTACCGAAATTCGAAGACACACTGGAATAGCAAAAGATGTGTTCCAAACGATGAGCAAAGTAATAAAAATCAAGAAAATGTCAACAAAGAAAAGATTATTCAACTGCCATGTTATATCAATCCACCTATATGGCCGCGACTTGCTGGACAATTCCCTCTCAGATGAAGAGGAGACCTGAGACAACAAATTTGATTCTACAGACGAATAATGAGAAAACTATGGACTAGGCATGAGAGTAATAATGAAAGGTTTAAGGGAAATCGTGACAAAATGGACAATATCCACACAATCAGAAAGAAACATTAGAAAGGGGAAATTTAACTATCAGGATATATTTAAGACAAACGGGACATTTGAAAATAGTAAGCTCCATAGTAATCTTGCGTAAATGTATGTCAGAACAGAAGGAGGGAGGATAGTAAATAAAATATTACTAAGAAGTAAAAAAGAAAGGAATGTGTGGAGCGCCATGAGCACTCACCTCCTGAAGGGAAACCCTACATTTCACACACACACACACACACACACACACACACATATATATATATATATATATATATATATATATATATATATATATATATAATGATATACATCTATTAAAATAATAAGAAACTACAGTAAATGACCCTATTAGAAAAAAAAAAACAACTTTTTTCTAAAAATATGAATAAAGCTGATGAAAAAAAATGCCAAATTATTTTTTATCATTGTAAACACAGACGACTGACTGAATAACGGAATTCTACTTTTGTTAGCAGGCACCCGCACCTCACCTAAACTTAACCTAACTTTGTAAGTAACATATATTGAATACATAAGCTGTCTAGGGAAATTAAACCTCAACCACCCCTAAATTAAAAAAGATTTTCTATGACCTTAACAACTCTTAATATCAATATTTTTTAGAAAGTTATTCCGAACATCGTTTGACAATGGAACGAGACTTTGCATTTTAAGTTTAATGTTTATAATAAAATTTATAAATTTAGTTTCAGTTTTGAAACATGGAAATTTTCTGTGTCGTGATGGAATCATATTTTTAAAAAGAAAATAATTATGTTTTAATGATATATAAATTTTTATATAACTTTTTATATATCAAGAACAGTTTCGAAAGTAAAGATGTACGATAAATTGGAGGAAAAAAATGTTTCGTTTCGTGTTTCATCTGTTCGGACTTCGTCAGATTGGATTTGTTTACGTTGTTGTGGATTACACCTGCGCATGAACGAGAGACATTGGTAGTTTCAATTTTGTAAAATTTTTTTTTGCAATCTAACCAAATTCATCTACATTCCTTTTCTTTTCTTTACCATAATCTTTGTGATGAAATATCAAACATTGTCATAACAGAAAATCTGCCAAGAATGGTGAAACGCAATCGTCGTTGAAGCATGAAACACGTTGTCGCCACTGTGTGTTGAATTCAAGGTCCACATTTATATTTACATACGCTTTATCTCTGATATTTAGCACTTTAACCCATAAATATAACATATTTTAAATCTATCTATCTATCTATCTATCTATCTATCTATCTATCTATCTATCTATCTATCTATCTATCTATCTATCCCAGTCTGCTGATTATCTATCTATCTATCTATCTATCTATCTATCTATCTATCTATCTATCTATCTATCTATCCCAGTCTGCTGATTATCTAACTATCTATCTATCTATCTATCTATCTATCTATCTATCTATCCCAGTCTGCTGATTATCTATCTATCTATCTATCTATCTATCTATCTATCTATCTATCTATCTATCTATCTATCTATCCCAGTCTGCTGATTATCTATCTATCTATCTATCTATCTATCTATCTATCTATCTATCTATCTATCTATCTATCTATCTATCCCAGTCTGCTGATTATCTATCTATCTATCTATCTATCTATCTATCTATCTATCTATCTATCTATCTATCTATCTATCTATCCCAGTCTGCTGATTATCTATCTATCTATCTATCTATCTATCTATCTATCTATCTATCTATCTATCTATCTATCTATCTATCTATCCCAGTCTGCTGATTATCTATCTATCTATCTATCTATCTATCTATCTATCTATCTATCTATCTATCTATCTATCCCAGTCTGCTGATTATCTATCTATCTATCTATCTATCTATCTATCTATCTATCTATCTATCTATCTATCTATCTATCCCAGTCTGCTGATTATCTATCTATCTATCTATCTATCTATCTATCTATCTATCTATCTATCTATCTATCTATCTATCCCATTCTGCTGATTATCTATCTATCTATCTATCTATCTATCTATCTATCTATCCCAGTCTGCTGATTATCTATCTATCTATCTATCTATCTATCTATCTATCTATCTATCTATCTATCTATCCCAGTCTGCTGATTATCTATCTATCTATCTATCTATCTATCTATCTATCTATCTATCTATCTCTCCCAGTCTGCTGATTATCTATCTATCTATCTATCTATCTATCTATCTATCTATCTATCTATCTATCTATCTATCTATCGTTTTAAAGTATGCTCTCTCTCTCTCTCTCTCTCTATATATATATATATATATATATATATATATATATATATATACAAATTATGCCTTTTCACATTTGCAAATTATGAATGTTCTTGTTGAAAATACAATACTTTTTAATGAAAATAATAAATATAAACTAAAGATTCTTGAAAATATCGATATTAAAAGTTTAAAACCAACCCTTAATAAAATTTATTATGTATACTGGACAAATGTTTTAAAATGTTTACAGTAGTTTAAATATCTTGGTTTCAGGAAATAGTTTTTTTTTTTAATATTTAGATATTACAATAACTTAGTTACCTCCCTTTATGTTTGGACGTAAGGCTACATCATAAAATTTAAAATTGTTCAGTGTTTTACATTTTACACGAAAAAAATAATTTTCACATGAAAAATAATGAACACATAAATTTGGGGTCTTAGAAAAAACAAGACCCTCATGACGACATTGTGCTAATAGCGAAAGTACTTTGAATAAAATGAATATGCATATGCATAGACATGGTAAGTTTTCCTCCTTTAATAACACCCCTGTGCACATTAATTGAAACAAAACAAATACTTCCGTTATAATTTACTTTATTTCGTATTTTTCCCATTGAACATGACACAGTGAACATGTTAGTACTTGGTATGTCCATTCCACAATGTAGTTCGTTGCAGATTGCCCACAGATTATCAACTGGATTTAAATCAGGATGGTTTCCGGGCCAATCTATAGTACGCTAATTCGCTGACTGGTAAGGTGAGTTCGTGCAGCGTTACAATTTTCGTACGCTCCCTTGGAGTAATGTCCATCGCAGACAATGGCTGTAGGTCAGCTAATCGACAGTCGAGACAATATGTCTGGGCGTGATAAAAATCTGATGAAATCACAGATGACGTAATATTTTTCAAAGCCCTACAAATTTCATCATGCACCCCGAAAAGAAAGTCATATTACTGCGCACCACTGCAAATAACCTAATCTGAGGAAAAATAGAAATCGTTTACTCCCTGTCACACCAGTGGGTATAAAACTAACCGTATGATGAAAGAAAGAAAACTGAATCGGTTGTTTCAATTAATTTGCACAAGGGTGTAAAAAAAAAAATTGTCTAAATTATTTAATGAGACATATCTTTATATATATATATATATATATATATATATATATATATATATATATATATATATATAAATATATATGAGACATATCTTTATATATATATTAATCAGACATATCTTTATATATATAATAATCAGACATATCTTTATATATATATATATATATATATATACAGTGTAACCCGGATATAAGAGAGTTGTCGGGAGCGGAGAAGAAGTCTCTTATATCCGGGTTTCGCTTATATCCGGGGTTGATCTATTTTGTTTACATTAACACAGGCTCTAATTTGGGACCAGAGAAAATCACGCTTATATCCGGGTTTCTCTTATATCCGGGTCTTTTATATCCGGGTTACACTGTATATATCATTCGTATCCTGTCAGTAACTGCTTAAACAATTTATTAAAAATTGCAATATCCGATGTTTACTCGTAAGTTTTTCCCAATATCACCTGAATTAGACTTTTTACACCTTGTCGACACCTTACTTAAATATACTGGTTTCAAGTACAGTTCACGTTAAAATTCTACTGTTTCTTTTTTGATACGCCTGTATCCATACGTTGCACAATTATTATATATGCAATAATATGAGCCCCATTGGCAGTCTGACGCTGAGAAAAGTTTTCGGGTTATGGCGCCACAGATTGCTCCCAGCTGAAAATCGACTGTTGTCCAAATTCTAGCCGCAAGATTGTAGGTAATTTTGTTTAATACTTTATCGATCGTCGTTACCTCTTACTCGTCGCTGTCATTCTCCAAACGCAATAATGTCAGTAAAGTGCATGGTGAACAACATTCGAACCGGTTGAAGAGTAGTGATCGAGACACCTTCAAATTTAGAAAAAAAAATCTCAGTGTAAAAGTAGATACATTCTCATTTACCAGATATACCTTGGGAACGTAAAATTGTTACAGCTGGAGGTGTATTGTTTTTAAATAAAAGAAAATTATCAGCATTATATTGTTCTAACTCAGTGGCTGAAGACGATAGCATGTGAGGCGGAATGCTTGAAAGACAATCAAAGATTTAGAAACAGTTTCAAAAAATTCATATGCCAAAAATAAATATGATTTCAAAATTTCAAATATTATTAGAGATTAATTGTAATTGCATGCATGAGTCCCAGTATAAATAGATATAAATAATTATTGATCAATTTTATCATTGTGATAGTTTTACATTATATCAAACATTAAGAATATAGTAATTAAGATCCTCAAATTGGAGGAGAGAGTTATCAATGATAATGCTCTGACTTCGAATCAGTAGTTATCTCACTTTAAAACGCTCTCTGTTTCTTTCTGTATATGTGTATGTACTTTTCATTACAAACGCAAAATTTAATTCCGAAAATTCTACCAAGAGAAAAAGTTTGGTCAAATTTATAAAATTCCACCCTTTGAACATAGGTTGGAGTGCAAGTTAAAAATTATTAGGTTATTTGCCTTTCTTTATATCGAGCGACAGTAAACACTATTAACTATATTTTCAATTTATTTGTGTACCATGATCCAATTCTGACTAACTTTTCACTGGAAGAGGCGGAGCATTTAGACCTAAGAGACAATTGTTGTACAAAGAATTGGACTTGCTCGTCAGGTAATTTTTCAATTGCTTTCACAAATACAATGTGTAAATACAATTCAGTAATATTAGTCTTAAGTCCTATTAACGACCGCTATATTCAATTTATTAGAATCGGTTTATCCATTGTAGTTAACTATGTGGCTTATCACCCGGCATCGATCGCTGCATATCGGACCAATGGATAAGCTTGTTGCCAATCAAACCAACCGTCGCTGCATGTCAGGCAAAAGTGTCAGCCATTTGCCTATCAATCAATCATAAATGCATGTCAAACTAAAGAATCGTTCAGTTACATTTCAAACCAAACAGCTGAATATAAGACCAAGGTTTCGGCCTGTCAACCAATCATAGCATTATATCAAGGCCTATCAACCAGTCATCGCACTCAGACCAATGACTCAGTCTGTTGGCTGCCAGTCATAGCATTATATCAAAGCAAATCAATCGCAGCATTATATCAAAGCAAAGTATCGCTGTGTTGCCTTTCTTAGCAAATGGGCAGCTACTACCCTCTTCGATGTCTTTTTGTTTGTCATTGTAGTTTTAACTAATAGAAACTAAACTCGTTAGCATAACTCATTGTGTCATGGGTACGAAGAAGCCGTTCCAACATATCAAATGAGTTAAATACTGAATATATATATATATATATATATAAAACGGCGGAACAAAAGTGACAAAAACTTTCTTCGTTGAAATAGACTAGACGATATGCGTTGAGTGAATGGCATCATTCGTTTGAAAAAAGGCACCGCAATCCTTCCTTGACTTAACCTCTTTTCTATGAGGTTGGTGCAAAAACAATGACGTAATAATGTCGTTTTTAGACGTATTGTTTAACATAAAAAACGACATTATTACGTCATTATTTTTGCACCAACCTAATTAAATAACTAATATGTTGATACTATAGTTGTATGTGAAAATAAATACCCTACCACCCCTTATTAAATGATTGCTGTTTTCTCCATAGCCATAGAAATTAATATTGCGTATAAATCTCAGTAAATCTCAAAATTAGTTATTCCAAAATTCGCTTGAGGATGAAACAGAACTACGTACTTTAATTCAATTTAATTTCTAAAATTGAATTGAAGTTTTAGCTTCTGTTTTTGAAACATGAGAAATCTTATGTACCGATGGAATAATATTTTTTTTTTAAATAATTATAATATATATATTTTTTTTTAATGTTCAACGTTCTTTTTATAGATACAAGTATTTAAGTAAATGCTCTGTTTATAATAAACAGTATTAAGTAACATTAACCGGCCTGAATGTCCGAGAAATTTTCATAGAAAATATTCGTCCTTGGACAGGATTCGAACTTGCATTCTATACGGAACCGTCACTTACGCTGACGTGCCTTGACCGCTCGGCCACCAAAGAACGTTCGGTAAGCAAGTTTGAATTTACTGTTTATAAACTTCAATCTTCCATGAATCTCGTACATTCATAACTGCTCATGATGTATCGAATGTAAACAAATGACGTCATATATTACGAAATGGACAAAGTCCGACAATTTATTTATTAAAGACATTTTTTTTTATTATAAACAGAGCATTTACTTAAATAGTTGTATCTATAAAAAGAACGTTAAACATAAAAAAAAAAAAATGTCTTTAATAAATAAATTGTCGGACTTCGTCCATTTCGTTATATATATATATATATATATATATATATATATATATATATATATATATATATACTATCAAGTTGATAATTAGCATGGATAATTACAAGCAGGGTATTAATCCAATGAGAGATCAATGTGAGAACAGAGCAATATAATAATGGATACAGGATCCTTAAAAATCCATTTGCTTATAATTTATTTCGTTGACTTTATTCAGACAAGCGTTTTGTTAATAACAAAACGCTGACCTGAAGAGATAGATTTAAAAGTCTACGAAATGCATTATAACCAAATGGATTTTTAAGGGTTCTGTATTGATTATATATATATATATATATATATATATATATATATATATATATATATAAGTAAGTGAGAGAGAGAGAGAGAGAGAGAGAAGGGTGGAGAAGAACTACAACAAATGCCTTGTACATCGAAAACAATAAGTATACAATAGGGCTTATAGTGTTTTTTATTAAATTTTGACATCCGCTGTATCTATAACATTGCCGACTTGATGTATTTATTTTTATTCTTATGGCTATTGATTTTAAGTTTCCCACTTTGTATCAGCATTAGTTTGTTACACATTATGGACACACAGAATGACGCAGTATATTTAAAAAATTTACTTTAGCATTTATATATGTTTACGTATATATACTTATGATGAAAGGAGCCAAGAGATAGTCGCTCATCATTTAATCTTTCTACAACACATCTCAAACGAATCTATTAATAGAAGACAGCGTTCCCGATTTCTTTTCCGACTTCAATGTTGCAGTGATGTTGGGGCTATGCTAATGCCATAGGTATTCATAGCTGGTATCACGGTGATCTTGAACTGAAAGATCAACATCCTTTATTACGTGTTTCAAGAAATAGCACTCAAAATAAAATTTCCAAAACTGAATCTATGATCTTGAACTGGAATGAAAGCAGGGATATCACATACTTTGAATCTATCACTAAAATTCAGCATATGGTTTGAGTAAATACCAAACACTTCAAATGCATCAGTATATTGATCAGATATGACAAATCTAGTATAGGGGATAAGGAAATTGAATATAGAATAGGATGCAGTAGTGGTAGCTTTAGTCAGCAAAGCAAATTGCTATAAAACCAAATCATCAACCTGAGTCATGTTCTTAAATAGCCTCGTCAGATCGAGTCTTTCATATAGATGTCATGCATGGCGCCAAACCCGTTTAGAAAAATCTAAAGTGTCTGTTGTATAAAAACGGCTTCTCAGATCAATGTTTAAAAATGACTTTGGGCGTGTGAAGTCTATGGATCTTGGCGAAGACTAGAATTCTCCGAATTTTGCGAACTGGTGCTACAGAATCACAAAGAACTCTACCAAATAACAGAAACATGCGGTGAACTTTCATCAGAAACAAAAGCTAATATCAAATGGAAATTGAAGTGAAACTAATGACAAAATGAAGATGCTGACTTTCCACATACTACAAATAAAAGGTTAGGAAGTACGCCGCCATCAATACTGGAAATTGTGATGACAGCTATTGAACTTGATAAATCTATTTTACTGAAAATTATTTTAAGAGACACAGTTAATAAATTTCAACTGACAGTAGTACTCTCTGCTCGATCAATGAATGTCGAAAGTTTCTTATAGTGAAACAGTTAATAGAGCCAAAGCCACACCGCACTTAGCTTCTGTATGTAGTTGGGCGTTCAGAAGAAACTATTTCTTTACAAGGGGAGGTTGCTAGTCTCACAGTCAACGGATTTTGAATTAGAGCTCTCTCTTCTAGACTTATTCCTATCCAAGGCTTCGTAGCCCTGTTATTAACCTATAACTGGGCGGATCATACATTTCCCAAAGCTGTTAAAGTGAACGCGGTTGTAATTTGAACCCGACACGCCAATCCTAATTTGAGCGACGATAACAACAGCGCCAGACGGCCATCTTTTAATCCTGTACCAATCAAAAACAACCGTAGGTAATAAACATGAATATATATTTTATAAACTTCGTAACCGTTTTAAGATATTCAATCCAGTTAGTTCGGAATAAAATAGAAGGCCTAGTCTAGATTTATTCGTTTGTAAATTACTGAAAGCAAGTAGTCACTTTTATTGTACAAGTAAATCCTATTTTTTTTTTTTTTTCGTGCAACTAGTCTTTCGTCCTGAAAATATCTCCAAGGAATTCTGACCAATAAAATATAAATTTAATGTCTTTCCGGACAATGAAAAACTCTGCGTGTTTTCATGACATACATAATTAAGGAAACATTCCGAAAACATATTAGGTTGGTGGAAAATAATGAAGTAATAATGTCGTTTTTTGACGTTCAAAAATACGTCAAAAAACGACATTATTACGTCATTATTTTTGCACCAGCCTAATGTCTAAAGAATCTAAAGCAAATTGCTATTGTGGCTGTTTGAGAAAAGTTTAAATCAATAAAAAGTCCTTGATTTATCTTTGGAATAGTATAAGTTATTTAGATCTAGAGAATTTCCTGTTTCCCCAGGCGTTTCTTTATGTCTACTTCTTCTTCGTGTGCCAGGATCCACCTCAGGGCGTAGGCGATAATGGCTCTCCACAATTACCTGTCCTTTGTAATTCTTAATAAATTTTGTTCTTTTTTTTTAATACTCCCAAATCTTGTTCCGCCACAGATTCAATCAATGTTATTCGTTGTTTTCCAATGTCCCTTCTGCATTTAATCTGCCCCCGTGAGTATCAGATTTTCCAAGACCTCTTTACTTTTCCTGATGTTAAGTATAAGTTTCCTTTTTATTTCCATTTTTTCTATAACTTCTTCCTTGGTCACATATTCGGTTCATAATATCCTTAGCAGCCATTTCTGTTTCTCCCAATGTCTTCCTCATCTTTGAGGATATTATCCAGCATTCACGGCCATATATCACATAAGAGCTGTAAACTTCTCGCCAGACGAGGACAACGAAGACAATTATTCTCCCACAAGGAATCGGAAAACACATTTCACGAAATCGTCTATTGCGAAATTTGCGTAGGCAAGTCGAAGAGCATAACCCTGGAAACGTGGTGGATTCATTATTCTGAGTATTGTGCAGTTTTATCTGAAACCCTTGCATTTGAAGAAAATATACACAGTGAAATAAACTTTTCATAAACAAGTGAGAGAGAACGAGTTTAGAAATAAATGCGATATGAGAGTCGATAAAAAAGAAAGAAAAACAGCAGTAAATCATCATCAACAACAATAGTTGTAACAAAAGATAACTTTGGTGAATGGCGTCGATTATCATCAGATGGGTTGCGTTTAGTTATACTAAGGACTAAGCATAAACTATAAGAAGACAGAATGCACGGTCATCAGTAAAAGGATGAGCCTGAAATGCGATTTGCAGGCCGGGAACACTATAATCAAGCAGGCGCGGAAGTTTAAATACCTGGGAAGCGTTCTGACGGTAAATGCGATCTGTAGACGTATTGGGATGGCCAAGGACATATTCCAATAGCTAGGCAGGGTATTACGAGACAGGAGGATTTCTTTGGTAATAAAGAAAAGTATACTGAGCTGTTGCGTGACATCTGTCCTTTACGGCAGCGAATATTGGACGATTTCCTCAAAGAAGAAGAGACTCGAGGCGACGGAGATGTGGTTCTACAGAAGGATGCTAAGGAAACTCTGGACCGAGTATGTGAACAACGATGAGGTCTCAGAGAGGCTGAAAACAAGGAGGAGGCTTATACTTAACATCAGGAAGAGACAGCTAAAGTTCTTGGGACACATAATGAGGAAGGGTCAAATAGAAGGAAAGAGAGACAAGGGAAAGCAATGCGTGGTATACCTGGCGAGCTTGAACAGGTGGATGTCAGAACGTGGTCTAGGGAGAAAGAAGAGGCAAGGAACTTGTTGCGAGCTGCAAGAGATAAAAGGGGGTGGAGAGCCATGATTGCCTACGACCTGAAAGGACGTGTCACATAAAAAGAATTAAAACGTTGGTGACAGTAATTTTTTTTAACCATTTCACACCAAGCAAGACAACGGACCCCCTAACATGCAAGGGTTTACTGAGTGTAAAAGAGTATAAGAAAATATTAATAAAGAGCGAGAACAAAAAAATAGCAGAAAAAAGAAGCCAGAAGAGATTTCCCCGAGCAAGAGAAATAATTGTTTGCATATAATTTACGGTTACATCTACACATTTTGACAGTAAAATAATGAGGTCTTGTCACCAATCGAGTGATGTACTCAAATTCATAGATTTTAGGTACTTTAGAGGAAAGTTCATCATAACATTTACCATGAATATTTATAGAAAAAGCCTAGGGACTCTTCATTAGGGCGATGGGAAAGTGACTAGATGCTAGGTTAGGACAAATAACATTGCAGATTTTTCTTTGGATTTTATCAAGGATCTCTAAATATATAGCAGGACCAACGGAGCAATATTCTAATTATGGATAAAAGGTAGACTTGTTAGTTCAATCACTGGGCTAGGCAATGTATACTTGGACTCAGTGGAAAAAAGGGGAGCAATAACTTTCTTAAATTAGGCGCGTTATCCGTAGTTATGCGCAGAGGAACGAGAAAAATCTCCCCCGTAGATTAAATAAAGGGTTCAGTTCCGAATTACCCGTAGGTTACCCGGGTCGATATACACCTGATGATGGCACAACAAACTGAAGAGTGATAAAAAAAAAACAAAAAAACAAAAAACGATGAAGTAATAAGAGGCCGTATGTAAATAGTGTAAATAACGATTTCCTTGTACGAGTATTTCAAGAAAGGAAAGATGATTGGTTTGAAATTCAACATTCAAAATTACGATATTGGCGGAAATCCGAACACCAATCATTGATTCCAAATTCAACTCCATCGATCATCTTTACTGATGCTTAAATTCAATAATCAAATGGGAACATTATCCAAAATGATCTGAGCGTGCGTAGGAAGTAACAATTTCTTTATCTATACGTCTTTGTAGATATTCTCTATGCCTTTTCTAGAAGTACTCTGATGGCATGTATTCTGATGAGCTTTCTTCTTTACTACATCGTCTTCACGGATTTAAACGTAGTACGAAATTGTTAGATAGGTCTATTAATTTTACTGTTTAGATTGCTACGTTTAACCTTATTCCATGCTAATATTCTCTCGCACAATTCTTGCCTGTGGAACACTTTTCCTGTTGCTTGCTTTCTTGTCAACTATGATCTTCAATAATTTACATACAACTTTTGTCTCGTTGAATCCTATTTTTGTTATTGTCATCCAACCCCAGTAACGTTTTCTCAGTTTCCATCACTTTCAGTAACACCTTGCTTCTTAGAGGCTTTATTTCCTTCCCTTTGGTGAAGATTAATAAAAAAAAAACCGTTATGAATTTCATGTTCATTTTTTATGTTCAGATTCATTCAATAAACCCAAATATTGGTTCTGAGGATGTGTTATTATCGTAATCGGAATTCGAATAGGCGAGTCGAGTTCAAACCTCGCCCTATGCAGTTACATTAAATTCCGTACTAAACGAACAGTTTCTTTTCTCGCTCTTTTCGCTCTCACAAATGCAATGTCAGTCGTTAACTAATGTTTTCCTGATTGCTCTTTCCTCTTCCCGCACATTATTAAAGCTTCTGTTCCTAATTCTTCCACGCATTCTACTAATTGTAGTATATATATATATATATATATATATATATATATATATATATATATATATATATATATATATATATATATATATATATATTAACGTTTGAAGCAACACTCAGAATTAACATGGAATATAAAAGGTATAGATATATATCTTTCAAGGTAAAGTGTGTTCTATCAGATTAGATGGGAGCTGGTATTTTTCTCTAGGTGATTATCTACTCTGAATTCAAAACAATAGTGAAAATGACGGAAAGATGTCATGGCTTCTCACAACACAACCATGATCGTTTACATCCGTATTCGATATTACATTAAAAGAAGTTGATTCGGCACAATATCTTTGCCATAAGTTCGGGTACTTGTAAAATCAGTAGTACATCGATTCGGATTTTTACGTTTTATATTTTTAGTTACTATCGTCAAACTCGAAATGTAATAAATTTCTGAAAAGTCACAGTGACCAAGTTTAAAACATGAAACAAATTTAAAGTCGAAACCCCCCCCCAAAAAAAAAACAAAAAAACAAATACAATACTATGTTGAATCTACTTTAAATATTGAAAGATTATTTTATCTATATTTCCCGAATTTTAAGAGAATGAAGACATACGACGAAGATAATATTTGCATTTATTTTTATGGTTGCCAGAAGCAAGCCAATTTTGAAAAAAATAAAAAAGATACCGCTATTGTTGAGTTTTAATCAAAACTAGCAGCATGGCCCGGCGTTGCCCGTGCTTGATTCAAAAATCGTACGACTCATACAGCAATCGCTATCACTTGACTTAAAATATTTTTGCCCTTCCTTGCCTTTAAAGAAATGCCCTTTGGCGTGCTGATGTTGCTACATGCCTTACTTCTTGCCCTATCTCACACTGCGAATTTTTTCTAAGCTCTATACTAAACATTAAATCTGTTACGAAAAAGGAACACAACAAAATGAAAACGATCAACTTTAAACGCTCGGAAATATAAAACATTTGGACAGTTCTTAAACACCCTTTATCCAGAAAAGAAAGCTCTTGTTAGAACACAAGAAAAATTAAATAAAAATCTTAACCGTAGTACCTTGTCTGTCGTTTTTAATGAAGCCTGCATATATATATATATATATATATATATATATATATATATATATATATATATATATAGGTAACTATACTCGTCTCGAAAAACCTTCGAATTTTTGATTTGCCAATAATCAAATCAATCTCGAAGGAAAAAAAGGTTTAAAAAAAAGAAAGAGCCAGGAACATGAGAGTCTGTCCCAAAAAATTGCACAGATACAGGTTCAAAGCCCAAAGAAAAAAAACCGGCACGAGTAAACAACTAACTAAAAAGAGCTCAATACAACCGTAGAGAAGACCTAGCCTAGCTGGCTTTCCCTGACGATCCGCTTAGGTGAAACCTGGGTAGATTTGTCTGGCTCACTAGGTTTGACTATATATATATATATATATATATATATATATATATATATATATATATATATATATATTAATTTTATGCACTTATACTTTGTCATTGCACCTAAGGCAGTAGTTAATATTAATCACATATATCTAACATAGTGAATATTTCAAAGCAAAATTCGGCAAATAACGATCTGGAAGAATGGAGAATTGTTAACCGAACCTGTGACACACTGACACACATACACACACACACACACACATATATATATATATATATATATATATATATATATATATATATATATATATATATATATATATATATATATAAGTATACGCGAATAAGAAAAAAAATAACTCGCATCTGTTTAAAAATAGGGAAGATATATAATTCAAATTACAATTTATTGTCGTATTATGCAGGTGTGAAGAAAATATATAGCTTAAAAATGCCTTTTACGATAATGTACATTTGACGATAATACAATTAAATACTACTACTAATAATTGCAATTTGAATCATATATCTTACCTATTTTTTAGGCGTAATCAACTTATTTTTCTTGCTATCCCTCTTTTCTTTCAAATCATCATATTTTACATTTAACGTTTTCGTATATGCAAATGTCATTTATAGCGCAGATGTCTATGAACAATTGAATTTTTTAAAAGAATTGAAATGAACACACAGCGTTTCTCGGTAGCAATGTCACCATGGTGATAATTTTTCCTTAAATTTTCCATTCTTATATTATTGTTGAACGAAATAAAACATAATTATCGACAAAATAACCATTTAAACATCTAATTGATGTACACTCATACACGTTTACGCGCGCGCAAACACAAAAATACACATTATCTACGCGGATACCCCAAAGATTTACTCTTGTCTCGGTAATAATCAGATAAATTCCATTATGTCAAATTGGCTGTTGATCTGAAATAAAAAAGAATTACCTAAAACCTGCTGTTAAATATTATATTTGCATTATCAACGATTATGTTGTGCATAGAGAATTAATAATCTATTATAAAAAAAAATGTAAACCTGCTGACGTCATTGTCAACAATAATAAATCATCCGGAAGATTCAAATTACAGAGACCCAATATTATTTAGGAATTCACAATTCCCTTAAGGATATGTCTTTCGGATCAATCCAAATTCGTAAATAATTAATGAGATCTCGACACAAACACACACACACAAATATCTATCTATCTATCTATCTATCTATCTATCTATCTATCTATCTAAGCAAAATTGTCTATTTGATAGATTAAGATTTATACCGTTGTATCTTAGAAATGATTAAAAATATCTTACTGGAATTCGCAGAGGTTTTTATAAACCTATTAAACTCTACTTTGAGCAGTAAGAATGTGCAATTACTCCCCAAGCTTAACAGAAGAATCGTGATGAAATCTATCATAAACTTAAATTTCATGTTTATTATTAATTAATCATTGCTAAGGATCGAAAGCTCATGAACGATTAAAATAAAGTTAAAATATATATATTATTCAAGAATCATTTTCCAACTTATTCAAGATGATCTTCGCCCACTCTAATCTTCTAACATTCTGTCTTAGAGTAACAAGGTGCCTTATAGGTTTCACGTTTACTAATGAAAACAAAACATTGGATTTAATACAACATGGCTAACAAGAAGACTCCCATTATATATCTCTGACCATAGCTCAATTGTCTAATTTAAATATACAAGGAGGCCTACCAAATTTCATCCGCAATATACTCGGTGATAATACAAATGTAATAGCGTCATTCACATGTAAGAAAATGTTAGAAACAATGGAAGCATCAGTAATAAATAAGAAAAAGCCAATATTCAATAATATCAAAAATGAACACTGCCACAATGTGCTGACCGTATTTAGGAAATAAAATATTCTCATAACTCTGGATATATGCATAAAATAATCCATACATTCAGATAAAAGTAAAAATAATTCATCCTTGATAATGGTTAAAAGTATAGCCGAAACCGCTTGGACATTCAGAAGTTTTTGACACTTTGTAAAATGTAATAAAAAGCTTAATTACGGTCGCTTGTCAGTCGTCTTTAACGAAACATATATATATATATATATATATATGTGTGTGTGTGTGTGTGTGTGTGTGTGTGTGTGATCCGCAGACAGTACTGTTTCACTGTATTACAGCTCCTCAGTGCGACCATACATCCGAATACTTCAAGCCCCGATCGAAACCCAACCGATCAGCCAGAGTTTCTACTACGAAGATATCTTCATTCGACAGAGAGAAACAACTAAATCTAGCGTATTGTTTTTACGAATGAAAACAAATGCCAGTCAGCCGGAGTGCTCCAATTCATTTTACTGAAGAGCTTTGCATTAACGC
Organism: Acanthosepion lycidas; assembly: GCA_963932145.1. Lineage (NCBI taxonomy): Eukaryota > Metazoa > Mollusca > Cephalopoda > Sepiida > Sepiidae > Acanthosepion > Acanthosepion lycidas. The sequence continues at coordinate 76,238,238 of OZ010590.1, forward strand.
AGGTGGCTGTTGTTTATAGAATTAGCTTATCACTCAACAGTGCTCAATTCAAATATATTTTCAAGAGTTAAATTATATATATATATATATATATATATATATATATATATATATAGGTTTTACATTCAACGTCATTACTTGATAAGACATCGAAGGTGTTGAAACAAAATGGCTATTTTTGTAGTGATTTTATAACATATTTATGTTATAAATTTTTTTTTTCTTTAAAAATAAAAAATTATATATATATATATATATATATATATATATATATATACAGATATGTAGATAGATAGATATTTGTGTGGGTATGTGGTGTGAGTGAGTGTGTGTGAATGTGTGTGTGTTAAGTGTGTGTGTGTTTGTGTGTAATAGACGGAAGGAAAACATTCCTTTACTAAAGTGTTTCTCCAGAGGAAATTTATAATGCTAAATTTGCAAGTTCGATATTTTGTAACCTGCATTTAGGAAGGCCAGGAAAATATATCATCAATTTTCAAATTTAAAATTTGATAACTTATGTTTGATATTTTTAAAGCTAGCTATGTAAAGAAAGGCAAACTAGGAAGGAAGCTAAATATTTAATTAATTGCCTAATAAGCAAATGCTGCTGTTGAGTATTTATATATTTTTTAAATTATAAGAACAAGAAAAATTCAATAAAACTTAACCTTAGTAGCAAAACACACGCATTCGCGCACACTCACAGGCACGCACACACACATGCACGCACACACACACATATATTATCTATATATATGTATCGTATATCAATGTATTTTAAACGAAATATAATACACGTACATTCGTATAAATATTCGTATTCTTTTATATTTACGTCTATCGGCTGAGATAAGGAAACAAAAATGTTATAATTTGAAACATTGTTTGAAATAACATATGATCAAAATGCTTACATAGCAAACTAACTTATCGAATCGATCAAAGAAAATTTAATTTTATTTATTTGGGATTAAGTAGCAACACAGACAATAAGAAAAATAATCTTTTTGTCGTTTTTAATATCAGTTTCTTTTAAGTACTATATTGAGAATAACAATTTAAACAAAAAGCGCTAACGCATTTGAAATGTTCTATTATTGTCGGCACTTTTGATCTTCCATAGAAAGTTTTCGCTTTGAAAACAAAGAACATGTTACACATGCACAATATATATATATATATATATATATATATATATATATATATATATATATATATATGGAGAGAGAGAGAGAGAGAGAGACAGAAAGAGACAGACAGACAACAAACAAACAGCGAAAGGAGAAAGAGTTGCATATATTCATGCATACGTAAATACATTTCTGATTATAAACGACATAATTTTTTTTTTATTTTTCTTAGTTAAGTTTCATGATATATGTATTGTCAAAATATTTGTGAATAAGCGCTTTCATACAGCCGCATTATCTATCGATTGTCCTCAACTACTGCCTAACTTTAGTATAAAAGATAAGAAAATTAAACATAGAATAAGCTGCGCTAAAGGTAGTTTCACACAACACCGCAAATTGGTGCAAAACCAAAACATTAACCTCAAAACACGCGTCATGTTCTTAAATTGCGTTACAAGATCAAGACTTTCATATAGATGCCATTCATGTAAACAGAGACCGAAGTCTGTGGATCCTACTGTAACTCATCCTTCTTCGAACAGTGGTGACTGGCGCCCCAGAAAGAGAATTAAAGAACCATACCAGGTAACAAAAACCACAGCACTTTATGTTACCTTCAGCAGCAACGACTAAAAAAGATATCATTTGTAGCTCGAAGAGAAAATAATGACTTCACATAGATGTTGGCTTTCCACATTACTTTCAGTGCTAGAAAGAGTAATCAGAGCTACTGAACTTGAAAAAGATAAAAAGAAAACTTGTTCACCAACAGGTTTTGTCCTCTGATAAAGTCACTCAGATGACAAAACGCATCGGCTAAGATATGTTTTCCTTTTGTCTTTATTCATATTGTCCTTTTCACATATATACTCTCTCTGAAATCTTTACACATACATACATAGATACATATATTTATACGTGTTGTTTAATTTTGCTATATTTATTGGTAAATTGTGTCCACTATCGGAGCTAGATAGTTTGTATAGAATGGCCACTGAAAAACGGAAGGGATTGAAAACTTCATAACTCGTTAGTTTTCAATCTTTTTTCTTTTCTTTTTTTGCAGGTTATAGAACATCCCTTGGAGATTAAAATTGCTACGTATGATGCCCAGCAACGAGTAAAGCTCATTTTTATCTATTCCAGTGAAAGATCAATTATTCAAACTCAAACAAAATTACCGGCATCATTTTAATGTCAGGGTATCTCGTAGGGATTACATGATTCGGAACCTTATCGTCCAGTTTCAAAGAACTGGATCTTCCGAGAAGAGGTCCTAAGCGCACTGTGCGAAGTGACGCAGCGGCTTCTACCCGTCGTTGCTCTGCTCAGATAGACATCCCCAGAACATCGCTTCAGATTATTCTAAAACTGGATTATAACATATTTCCATACAAGATTCAAATGGTCCAAACATTACTACCCCCAAAAGTTATTTTTTTTTTATATATCATTCAGTCTTTGAGTGGCTACCCTGTAGATATATACAGTGTGGATATAAGAATCAACACTACTTGGTAACTACCAGCTTCATGCTTCAGGAGGATCTTCTTGGTCTGAAGATTGTAATGAAACGTGAGACCGATAGTCACCATACAGTACTAATATCTACGTAGCACTGTCATTATCTATAAAGTGGATAATTAATTTTATAGCGTGACATGTAGTTATTTTGTATATTAAGAGTCTGTATATTCATGAAGACTAACTTTAAAGAAACAGTGTAAACTTTGTATGAAGCGAATAAATTTTATTCATAGTCAGACTGCTAGCAATTTTTATGAATCATTTTTCGTGTTATTATTTCCTATTTTAATTTCAACTGAACAGGATATCAATTTTAGATGACGTTTATTGCTTTTTGAAGAAAATAGAAAACGCTCTAATCATTAGACCACAGCTTATACAGGATTAGTTTATATATATATATATATATATATATATATATATATATATATATATTTGTGTGTGTGTGTTAAAAAACGGACTACTTTAAGGGGTCAAGAGATTATGACTTATTTCCTTAGAATCGAAATTCGATTCTAATACCTCGGATCAACATTAAAATGTTAGAATCGGCTTTCAATTCTAAGTAAATAATTTATAATCCCATGAACACTTTGTTTGTTTCTTAATATAATTAATATTTACTCTGTTTTAACATTGAGCTCTCTGGATTATATCCTCCCTAGAATTATCCATACGGATTACCAAACACATCTTTATATATATATATATATATATATATATATATATATATATATATATATATATATATATATATATATATATATAGAGAGAGAGAGAGAGAGAGAGAGAGAGAGAGAAAGTGAGAGAGATATGTGTGTGCGTGTGTGTATTTTAGGATATTAAAAGAAAAACATGTTAAAAATCGCTACACAATTGCGATCGTCTTTCAACGCATATCAATTCGTCTACTCAGGCGATTGTAAATTACAAGTGAATGATTAATTTAATTTCAAATGCAAAATACCTACTCTTTTTGCGAGAAAAAAATCACTTGAGCTATTACCATAATGCATTTCTTTTCTCACCAGTTAAATTAAATAACAAATTAGACTGGGAATTCTGACCTAGGTGCTCGTTAATTTAAAAGAACAACGCTGAATAGAAAATGCAATGTAAAGAACTATCCTACTATTTCTCCGTCGTTATGGCTAGTGATATATAATAAAGAATTTTTCATCTGTGGTAAACTTTGATCGTCTGCATCCTGAAAGTATATGACTTTAGAATAACTAACAGAAAAAAACATTCCATGAACATAGGCAAAAAGTTGATGTATCACAAGAAAAAAAAAATTCTTACAAATTAAATGTCTAACATTGGATTTTGTTTAAACTTAACTTACACTAAGCCAATTTATAAATTTTCATTTTGTTTTCGTCCATGGAACTCTGAAAAATAACGTGAAACGATATTTACACTATTATCTAAACTGAATAGATAATTATTCTGTCAATATAAAAAGCATGGCGTTAATCGTATTTTTGTCGTTAGGTGAACTTTCTCAAAAACGTATTCACTTGCGTTAGAAGATTATTGTGATTAGATATAACGTCGAAAATAATTTCTAAAATTTATTAACAACGGCAGATTGAATTAGTCTATCTATTCTTTTTTAGTGATAAGGCAAATATAACGTTATCTTTCTCGCGTAGCTTTGTTTGTCTAGTTTTTGTGTCATGGTTTTAAATGGATAAAAACGATTTCGTTTATGTTCATGTCGTCATGATGCTATGTACGTTTTGAGCTGGCAAAATCCCTCCGCGTTATAAAGCATGTTTAAGAAAAGAAAGCGTTCTGTGGAAATAAAACAAAATAAAAAGAAACACGAAGCTTCCACTTGTATAGAAACATAGAAGCGGAGTGAAGATGGCGCCAAATAAATCAGGAAGAAGGCCGGAATCTCTTTACGGAACGCATGCGCAGTTTCATTCTCGATCCAATTGTTTAAAGTTTCTTTCAAAACTAGTTTTGGCTTATTTTAAATGACAGGGAAGCTTTGTGATTTAATTTTTTAAGTCGCTTTTTTGTCGTTTAAACATAAAATCATTAAATGTGCAAGTTGACCAAATACGAAAGATAATATTTTTCATTGAATGACACGGAAATTCCTTTACAAGGCATATTCACGTGTATAATATATCGAAAGCATTATTTTTTTTTAAAATCAATTTCTTGTTTACTCGCGCTGAATGTGGAATTTGTGACGCTATCGGAAGTATAAGTCGCAAAAATGCAGTTTAAAAAGAAATTGACAATTTGGGTAAATATTTTTCTAACAACATTTAAACGAACAAGAAATGCTTATCCAGTCTCC
>OZ010590.1:76248217-76265717 GCA_963932145.1 Acanthosepion lycidas
TGGGTGCTTATATATTATAATCTGATTGTGTTTGTTTTACGCGTGAGCTTAGGACCCCATTCACACACTCTTAGGATTAAAATGTATACATTGTAAAAGGACCGGATATAAAATTAGCTAAAGTAACTTCAATGAAGAAATAAATTGAATAACATATATATTTCTTCTTTTTCTCCTCAGTAATTTTATAGTTGTAAACTTAATAGCGATTAAATTTTGATTTTGAAATTAGCAGTTTTTAATTTTAATATTAAATTTTATCATATAATTTAGTAATTATTGGTTAGAATTAATTCTTTTTTAATACTACCCATTTTTTAAACATCTGAATAGATATTATAACATGACTTCGTTGTCGAGCTTTTTGAATTTTTCTGATACTTGTATTTTGATTGGTCAATCTAGCTTTTGTAACAACGTTTTCCCCTTGCGAAGGATTGTTAATTAATTTGAATCTTTTAAAACCATTTATTTTACATTCAACCTCATCACTTGATAAGACATCCAGGGTGTTGAAACAAAATGGCTATTTTTGTAGTGATTTTATAACATATTTACGTTATAATTTTTTTTAAATAAATAATTATATCTGCTCTACTTTGTATTGAGCATTCTTTTAAGAATAGTAATTGTTGGTTCTTGGAATTCATTCCATATACACCAATCATATACTTGGGTATCTATATATATATATATATATATATATATATATATATATATATATATATATATATATATATATAAGTATATGATTGGTGTATACCGAATAAATTCCAATAACCAACAATTACTATTCTTAAAAGAGTGCTCAATACAGAGTATAGTGTATATGATTATTTATTTTAAAAATATCACATAAATGTGTTATAAAATCACTACAAAAAATGCCAGTGATTTTATAACACATTTATTTTATAATCTTTAAATAAATAATTATATATATATATATGTATATATATATTTCGATTATAGGTGCAGTTCAATTTATAATTACATGAATATATTATTTTTATTATTATTATATTTGCTTTTTGTATGAATGATTCATGTAATTATAAATATATCTATCTATATATCTATCTATCTATCTATATATATATATATATATATATATATATATATATATAGCTGAATTACATGAAATGATATCATGCTCATATTAGTATGTGGAGATAATGAGACAAATTGAAACACTTTTACAGGTAACACTTTTTGCTTGTATGTGCTTATGAGACGTCTTCCGTTTGAAATGAAAGACAACAAAATGGTGTAACGAAGTGATTTTTGAAGAAAAGGGGAATAGATTTACCTTATCAGCTGTTAACGTTGTCGGATTTGAAAATAACCCAATCCAGTCATGGTGCAAATATAAAGTGTGTATTACCTGAACTCCATTGTGATATTGAATATCCTCCTTGAACTCTAAAGTCGTCTGCGCTATCACATCAACACGGGCATAGAGATGTTGAATATCACCCCGTAATACCAAGCCTCTTGCAACCATTTATTCAGTAAAGCAAGAAGAGTCGGTAGGCGAATGTAGCTAGACAGGTATCGTTCCATCATTTTCAGTTCATATTAATGAGTGATAAATTGGCCGTCAGCCAGAGAATATATCAAAGGTCTTACGGAACATATGAAATGGTACGGACATTATTATTCCGCAAGGAGACAATATCACCTTCCTGGTAAATAAATGACAACAGAACGTGATAAATAATGTTCTGGACGTATATTGTAGCTATTCGATGTTAACTCCGTCATCACCAAAGGTAAGCAATTGTGAAGGCATACTACATTATACTAACAGGCGTTGGGTTAATGTGTCATGGCCGGAGACAGACTGGAAGATGTCACTATATATATCTACGTTGCATACACAAACAACCGGCCTTAGCATGAAAGCCACACCTACTCTTCTCTTATGCGGAAATATCTACATCAAATACGTCGATCTTGGCAAGTGTCTGTATTTCTTGGCCCTCCAGAACCTGAAATACGAGTGGAAGAGCTTTCATTTAACCACTACAGCCCTTATCGAAGAAACAACGACAGGTCACGTCCAGCATGCTCAACAATTCTCTGAAACGATCATCCTGACACTGGAAGCCATGCAATCAAACTCCACTCGGATGACACTAATTCAGCCAAGGGGACACGTTCGAGTTTCCGTGACATGAAACCTTGAAGTGTACTTTTTCATCATACCGGGCATTATCAAAATATGGTTCAACATCTAAAGGCAAATACATTGCAGTGTTATAAATTTTATTTTATCGAAAGTTAGCAGAAAACTATAAATAAATAAAAAAATTTATACTCTTGATTAGGCACATAGCACATCCTGGCGTAAATTACGACCGTCTTTAAAGGTTCTCCTTTTTATTTCTTTAACTGATCTATATCTATCTATCTATCTACACACACACACACACACACACACACATATATATATATATATATATATATATATATATATATTTAGGGAGTGACTAAGTATGATGTGTGTGTGTATATTCGTGTGGGTGTGTGTATAAGTGTAAGGCATCAACATCTCCGGAGGCATGCCTGTCTTGTGTGGGTGAGAAATGTGGGTAGGTTTTGATTTGTAGGGTTATTTATTGATACTATCTATATTGTTAAATTTATGGTTTAGCCCGGCTGGATAGTGCGTTTTTAAACGTTGTATTCACTTATTTTCATGTTACTCTAAAACCTTTCTAATTTTATCTGTTCTGGACTTTTCTATTCTCTCAATTATAGTGAATTTGTCATGGGTTTTAAAATCGTGTTTTTCTAGGCAGAAATGTTGTTCTACAGGTAATAATCTTTCAAGGGGAGTTCACTTAATTCGATTGCGATAATTATTAATTCTGTAGTGAAATGGCCATTCAGACATTCGTACACATTGTTTCTGGCATAGTGTGCATTCTAGGAGGTAAATTATGTTATGACTTCTACAGTTAGAGTCGTGGTAGATTTTGAAAGTAGATTTAGTTAGATTATATATATATATATATATATATATATATATATATATATATATAAATGAATAAAATTACACACACACACACACACACACACACACATATATATATATATATATATATATATATATATATATATATTCGTTGCCAAGTCAGTTAACGTGTGCCAGGTTTAACATTAGCTTCCTCTGTCCTCTTCGCAAAGTAAGATATATTCACTACTTGAAATGAATATTTCATTCATAAATTGGCTTGTTAGAATTAAGAAAAGTTTTACAAATGGATGCCAACTTCTTGAAGGCCAAGTAAAATGCAAATTTCAAAGACTTTTCTGCAATATATACTATGATATTCCTAAACAGAACAAGGACATATGGCAAAGTCGTTAGTTAGATCCAGTGGAGAATTTGTACAGGGGAATTAACGGGAGATAACTGATAACTGACATCCATTAGATATGTCACGTGGAACAAGAAAAGTATACCCCAGCGAGCGAAATAAAGGGTTCAGTTTGACATTCCAACCACATGAAGAAGGCTGGAGTGTACAACGGTCGAAACTTTGATAGATAGATATGGCAACAAAGATGAAGATGATAGTCCGAACAGTGTAAATAGTGTACATAATACCTCATCTTTAAATTATAGATAGATACTGAGTGTTTATTATGAAAATCAAAAGAATCCTTGAATAAAAGAACACTAATGAAGGACAGTTAATTAATGAAATATACTTTTTTAAAAAATCAGTATGCAAATTAGTTACACCTGACGAGCGATATCACATAGAAGTAGATAATATGTAACACAGTTTCATGAGTTTTTGCATAAAAATAACTATATAGTCGAGAGGGGGCTTTTTAACACAAGGATTCGCTCGATAATTATGCTCCAATTTAGCAATTATTTATAAAGATTCCATAATATAGACTTTACTTAATTAGCTATTATCTTAATCTAACTCTTCAGATGTTGAATGTATAACTAAATCTAATTTCTATTTCCCATCTTTACACTATATAAACTTTATCTTATAAGATTCTGTCACCTATGAATTAAAAATAATTTTTTGTGTGGAAAATAAGGATCTACATTAAATCAAATACATCATACATCAAATCGTCTTTAAATTAAGTGGTAGCAGATAAATTATCGTTGAATTTTTAAAAGGCAAACTTAAACATTAATTCAATATGCAGCGCCCAATTTTGAGTTATTCTGTAGTTTATTGATGCATATCGCATCTACTCCTCCCTACCTATTGTGATGATGGTTAAACCAAGAGTCCCCCACAAGAGGTAGCTTAAATGCCGCCGGATAGTGCGGATTTTAATTTAATCTACAATAAAACGTGCAATGTAATTTTGGATACAAAAAGAAAATAAGAACTACCCCCCTTGAACCATGAAAGCAATGATAATGGCTAGTATAATATATTAATATATATTTTTAACCTCGCATAATCTGGCAACCCTGAATCTGAGCTGAATGAAAATCGTTCCCTGTGCTTAACTTCTCTAGGGCTTTTGAATGAGCTACGGATCATTGAAATCAGACAAGTGGGAACGGAGCAGTTGTTTGAACACATACATGCAGACACACATATGCACTTTACTTTATATATAAGATATTAACATGTCGGGGCTGCCACTGATTTCAGGTGAATCGCGGATCATTCCCTCCGGCTAGGTAATAATTCCCCAGGCAAACCTATTTCATCTGTTTTATCTGAAGGGCACTGAGTTTAAAGTATATGCCGACATCATCTGAAGTAGTAGGTATAGTATCATTTTTATATTTTATTAATCATTATTATTGTTAATATGCCTTATTTATGAATTAGGCATTATACCACGTGCTTCCAGGAAAAACCTAACACAGTATAAATACTAAGAGGTACCATCTGCGCTTTTAAATATACGGTGTGTAATCTAGGGAAAGTCTAGTCACAGATAAAAGAGCACAACTCTGTTTATAAATAGTTATCAGTACAAAGCTAAATGGAAACTTTTCCTTCTTCTTTTGTAGGGAGTTCAGCAGCGTTTCTTTCAAAACATCGACGGTCAAAAGGCGATTTACAACTTCCTTTTGTTACACTTAGTAATTACGCGTTACTATCCCACTTTGCTAATTTCCTGTCATCTAACCACATACACCGTAAGTAGCTGAGCGCTACTTTTCTCTACTTCTCATGCCTTCACTAATTTTTTTAAAGCGTTTCACCCCATGCAAGTCGGGAAGCCACTAGGACGCAAGTGGTTACAGAAGATTTGGAGCAAGATCAGATAGGAGTGATAGAGGAAAGGATGAGAAGGATAGTGAATAGATCAAGGCAACTGGAGATGTCGATTGACATTACATTTGAATAGAGATTATAGATCTCAGGGAAACTGGAATAGGGAAGGGAGTTTCACAGGCGAGAGGTGCGAGATATGAAGCTATTGGAGTAGAAGAGACGGCTACATTTAATAGTTTCAAAGGGTGAGAGCGGGATGCCAGTCTCGTAGGGCGCTTGAATTCATGAAGTCTGGGAACCAGCGAATGCAGCTCCTTGGAGCAATTACCATGAAAGTATTTGTAAAAGAGAGAGAGAGAGAGAGGGGCGACGGCGCGTCTGTGAGAGAGCGACTGTAGACGAGATGCCAGAACAGGGCCAATTATATTGCATATCCGTTTCTGGAGCTTATCAAGAACCCCGAGGCAAACAGAAGGGGCTCCAGACTTTTTGTGAATGTTTGTTTCTCCAGACCATCTTTCCGCATGTGTCCCATATATTTATTATAATTCTCTCTTTCTGATTGCAAGTATAAGTGACTTGTTGTTCCGGTACACTTTAAGACGTCCACATTGCTCAGATGTTTTATGCATGGTACTCTTAACATTCGTCGGTAGAATAACATCTCTGTCGCTTCAGTCCTCTTATTCCAATGTGGGGACGTTGCCAAGCATTCGTCGACATAATAGATGTTATATAACATAACGACGACACAATTTTACTCACAAGACTTGTGTCAAACGATGGCACGTGCGGTTAGTCTCCTAAGTACAGTGGTTCCTAAACGGTGCTGCGCGCTTCATAGGTGCAGCCAAAGAGAATAGCAGACGAGGCGGAAAGATTGAAAGACAATCAAAGACTTAGAAACAGTTTACAAAAACTCATATGCCAAAAATAAATATGATTTCAAAATGTATATTATTAGGTTGGTGCAAAAATAATATCGTTTTTTGATGTATTTTTTTAACGTAAAAAACGATATTATTTTTGCACCAACCTAATATCATAGATTACTTTTAATTGCATGCATGTGTCCCAGTATAAATTGTTATAAATAATTTTTGACTGATTTTATTCTCGTGATATTGCTGCATTATATTAAGTATTAAGAATATAGTAACTAAGGTCATAAAAAGAGAATTATGAATGTGCTGTGGCGTCCTCCTTCTAATGAGTCTATTGTGAACTCTTCCACTTACTATAAAGTAAGTAGTTTCTGGGAACAGTAGGTTAGATTGAACGTTGGTCAACTGGAACACACTATTCTGTTCAATATATGATTTATCTGCAACTTCTTGTTCTGCTATTCCGTAACCATTTACTTGGTTACAACATCTTGGCAACGAGGATGAGATGGGATCAGAAGTGTCAAGAATTTGTAACCAAGTAAATGGTTACGGAATAGCAGAACAACAGCTTGCAGACAAATCGTATATTGAACAGAAGAGTATTACACGACTTGGGAGTGTGTGACGGTTGACCAGCGTTCAATCTAACCTACTGTTCCCCCGAGACTACTAATTTTATAGTAAGTGGAAGAGTCCTCAATAGACTCATTAGAGGGAGGACGCCACAACGAAATGATAAAATTCTCACTTCAAATCCGCGATTATCTCCCTTTAACACTCTCTCTGTTTTTATTTTTATTTTTAAATGTATTTTTTATCACAAAATTTGGCGAAAATGCAATCCTGAAGAAAAAAAAAAGTTTTGGAAACGACTGCCTTAGTTTATATTCGAATAGGTTAAGATTATTAAACATCAATAGACGATATTATGATTTGTAGTAGATGATGGTTAGCATAGTAAATATTTTATTTTCACGCTGGTGGTTGGTTATTTAATATCAAATATTGTATGGGTCCCCACTAGTAAGGATTCAACGCAACACTAACGCCCAGACTAACATCACAAATATTATCCCACTCTGTGACTTCCATTTAGAAAAGAAAATACGATCATGGTAATAAATTAAAGAGAATCGGTTCAGTTTATATCGTTTGTGACTGTGTGTTCGTTGGTACAATTGTACGGAGTACAGCTAGTCTAAAATATCTAACGTGGTTCTCTTTGTACAAGCGTAGATTGCTTTCGAACGAGTGGCATTGAATGAAATAAATTTATGCTCCAGATACTTCCTTATCTGGTCTAAGCATCATCGTTTGCCATTTGTTCGCTGTTTCATGTATCTGATACTAAACCGCTCGCTGATATCAGGCCAATAAAGTTATTATTTCTAGCGTTTATATAATAACGATAATTACTTTGTCTTGTTATCGCAGACAAACTCAGTCGGCGCAGCGGTCATCTCGTGATGAAGTAATTAGAGGCGACATCGATTCCATTCTATCGGCATATTTTCTATAAAAATGCATTCCATGTCGCTATGAGACGCACAGGTGATATGATATGAGTGTTTGATAGAAGATTGCCTAAGTTCTTTGATGAAGCCTTATCATAAACAGACTAATCTTTAATTCTGAGAATTGCAATAAAGAGCTAGAAAATCAAAGAATGCAAGCTATGCATAAAAACTCTAATTCAGCCTGAATTTCAGGGATGAAGAATTATTACAACCGTATATTCTCGTGTAACGCGCGATCTCTGGTATTGTGTGACGCCCAAATTTTAAGTTAAACATACTCGTGTAGGAGGCAAGGTAGGGTAATGGATAGCGACTCTGAATGAGGAATCGGAGAGCCGAGTTCGAATTCCAGTCGAATTCATTACATTCACTTATGTGCTAATACCTTGGAAAAAGTATGAATCTTCTTCTTCTCCCTCCAGCTATGGTTAAATGGTAGGGCAGACCTTGAATGACAACTGGTCTACTGCAGAAAGAAATGGCAAGCTACGGGGGAAAAAATCTGCCTTGTCAGTCAGGTATCGAAAGATACATAATCACCTAAACGTGTATCACGTATGGCACAAAACTGACTGATATACTCGTGTAACGCGCGATCTTTCGTATTGTGCGACCCCCAAATTTTAACTTAAAAATGATTTCGTCATGTATCTCGTGTATCATGCGAGTTCCTTTTTTTGAGAGACCAAATTACAATAGACTAACCGCTTTTCCTCTATCTAAATGAGTTAAAAAAGTAAAAGAGAATGATAAAAGTACCGTTAGTAACGTTATACACGTTGCGTAAACGTGTACAGCCATAAACAACCGAACGCGAAACTGATAAACATCTTATAAACGTAAACAATGGATAAAATGCATCTTAGCTATGTTTGTATTTTATATTCAGCCAGGTATGTGCCATAATTTTGGTATTGGTAAATAGCCATCTTGTGCAATCTGGTAGACTGGACTCCATAGCAATTTATATAGTCAGTGCGGTGATGACTGTATAAATAGATAGAGGAAAAGCGCTTAGTCTATTGTAATTTGGTCTCTGATGACACGATGTCGCTTCAAGCGGGGCTTCGAAGACTAAAATAAATGTCCAAGTCAGAATGTTCTTCCGATGGAATCAACGGCCTCGCATTCATGGCGAAAGCTTAAATTTAAAGCTCCATGTTCTTCACGTGAATTTGGTGACATACAAATTGCGAGTTCAGTACCTGAGTTTGGCAGTTTGTTCTTGTACTCAGATAATTCGAACGATATATAAGAAAAGGACGAGATATAACTGTCTATAAAGACCAGAATGAGTACAATCTACCTACCTCGATTAAATTAAATTTTTAATTCGAAATTCCCTGAAGGTTACTCAGATATACAATTACTATAAGGTCAGAGGGCACAACAGCCGAAACCTTGTGATGTCAACAAAGATGGCGTATGTAAAGAATAACTCATCCTCATTCCATAAATTCAGACAGAAAATATAAAGAAATTATTGAAATCTTCTGACATACAATGAGGAAAGCATGCTTGGAGAACTTAACACCCACGGTACATATAAAATGAAGTAGAATAATGCTTAAATGGACGAATAAACTAATACTCTAAATAGAGAAGCTATAACGGAAGAAGTACTGTTGATAGAAACACCATTAATTTGTGGAGTACCATGATCGCACGTTACCATCGTTAGCGTTTTGAATTTGTGGTTCCCCTACTCCTAATCTGACTGCTGATCAAGGCTAAATAGAACAGTCTACTCTGTTCGTTACAACTAATAGAGATTACTATATATTGCATCTTGGTTTATTTGTGAATTTCACTGTTGTATATAAAATGTTTCCATTCATAACTAACTTTTGGAATTCATTTCTTTGTGTTATTCTAGTCCGTCCTTCCATTCTGTTCAGTTGTTATTATATAATTGATATACTAATGCCTATAGTGGTCCTTGGAGAGTGAAGAAGAGCAACGTATTTCCTATCTCTTTTTAAATTTTAGGGAGAGCTCCTTACGGAGAAGGACATTTTTGATTTAAAAAAGCAGTGGAGAAAAGATCACACAATACATTTTTTTTAGGTTTCTGTCTATATTTATGAAATGAAGTATTGTAACTATTTAAGCTGTTAACATTTTTCGGAATTTTCTTCTCATCTTTATTGTCACATTCACAACGTTTCAGTCTTTGTACACACCTGTCTTCTTCAGCTGATATTTGTTTGAATTTCGAACCGAACCTAGAATAGCCAGTCTGTATGCGAACGTTGTATATCAGTCCATTTCAGGAAATAATCATAGGAAGAACGTCTACACAAACGTCATTGAATCGATCTTCAGAGACGCCAACATACAGGTTGACTACTCTGCGTTCGATTCGAAATTCAAATAAATATCAGCTGAAGAAGGCTGGACTGTACAACGGCTGAAACGTTGTGAATGTGACAATAATGATGACAATATTCCGAACCATGTAAATAGTGTAAATACGTTCCTTAGCATTTTGAATTCATAGCTCTCCACCTTCTCTTAACCTGGCTACTGTTCAAGGGTAGACAACTCAGTTTACACTATTGTTTATCACATAGTTGGCGGGGGAGTGGGAAGAATAGATATTAGGTTGGTGCAAAAATAATGACGTAATGATGTCGTTTTTTGACTTTAAAATACGTCAAAAAACGACATTATTACGTCATTATTTTTGCACCAACCTAATATATGCATTTTCTAAGTACATTCGTACAGAGTGTAAGCAAGTGAATCGGTCAGAACATGAACAGGGATAGACTACCAGTTTTATAAATAACTGTCACTTTTCTTTGAATACGAAGTTTGCATTTCTATATAATCGCAAAGCTTCAAAGATGGCTTATTTTCGGAAGACATTGTCCGTGCTAAGTAAGAAGCTGAAAAATCCGAGACGAGATTAGATGACGACATGAATAAAAGCGGAAGTTTGATCCAATGAAAATTTTGAACGAAATATTTGTCCTGATGTAGATATTTTGGGATGTGAAGTGAAGCAGTGCTGGGATAGTTTCGAGAGTATATTTAAATTAGATAAGCAATAAGAATAGGAAAACGAGTCACGTTGCCAAATTGAGGTGTGATTCACATTCGTTGGTATTATCTTCGCAAAGACAAACCAGATACTTTGGATGGGTGTTTAATGTTCCAAAAATGATTCTTTTGTCATTTATATAATAAATGCGAATGTCAGTCTGTCAGTGTATCACACTTTTTCAATTCAAGAGGCCGTAGCCCAACATATCATTTTTGAATCAGGTTAACTCATTGAGCAAATTAAAAACATTCCGGGGCGGATCCAAGCTGCAATCCTGAATTGGATTTTATAATTTGTAAATAAATTTGGTAATAAACGAAATTAAATGCGAAATCAAAAGAAAGTCATCCATGAAATAAAAATAATTGTTTGTATGGAAAGTGACGACCTACGGCCATCAAATTGTCTTTGAATTAAATGGCAGCAGAAGAATTATTGTTGAACTTTAAAAAAAATAAAAATGCAATTGTGACGTCGTCCCCTGGTCGCAGCGCCAACCGTGTCGTTCTATCCCAGTCTACCACGGCACCAACTGTGACGTCCTACTTTGATTCCCAGTCTGCCTACCCACGTTGTGATTTGATCTCGGCAGAGGAAATCAATCAGTCACCGGGCCGTACTGCAAACCGAGTCCAACGGGGGTGATACCACAAAAATACGCAAAAGGCAATAAAATGAAAAAGTTCAAAGTATCAAAGAAAAAGGTAACAAACTTTATGTCTAGTTGTTCGATACATAAGACTGCATCTATCTCCCGACCCGTTCTATGGATTGTAACACGTCGTTTTCCGCTAGGCAAGTTTTAACACTTCAAGTCGTCTGCTCTCTAAGAAGTTGGTGTTTCGGTGGGTCTTTGGACGAAAGTCAAAAGAAAAACTTATTTCGGTGATCTGGATCTAAGTCGCTCTTCAAAATAATTGTTCTTGGTTTGAAGATGTGGGTCCGGAAAGTGCGCGAATCCTGGTCAGCTATCTGCGATGCTTGCCTCAACCGGAGACTGACTCCTAGAAACTGCTGGGTCTCGACTCATTTCTGCTCGTTGTGGCTTCGTTTATATGGGCTCCGACCAAAACCGGGGTGAGTTTGTCGGCGCCGGGGGGTTCCTCGATAATTCTAAATACATATCCACCTCTCTGGTTAGGAATTTCCACCTTTTTTCTATTTTTGGGAACATTTCCTCACTCCCACCTTCTCATCATACTTCAGAGGGGCGTGAACTGCCCTCCCCACATCTTCGTGGCAACCTCCCTTACTCATCCTCCAGATGGGCGGCAACAGCCTCCCTCGTGCATCACGTGATCACCACTCGACCAATGATGTCTTAGTCGGGCGTGGACGAATCTACGGCTTTGTTTCAGGAAAAAAAATATCTTGCTTAAAAAAAAAATTATCTCTTCTATTTCCCTTTTCTTCCCCTTAATGGTTTATCACTTCTCCAGCCGCGAACGGGACAATATGACAATGGCGGTCATAACTCTTGTTCTACATGTGGTTTACGTCAGGTATTTTATCGCTAATTATCAGAATGTGTGGTCTTCTTGGAACATCTCCAAAGTTCCAGTCGGTCTGTCGCCTCGAAGAAAGAAAAAAAAAACACATTCATTTTCTTTCGGCACAATTCCTGATAACAAAATTTTATTATCGCAGGCCAAGGATGCTCGTGGGTGGTTTTTAATTTTTCATATCTGTCCAAGTCCTTTTAGTTGTCTGTTTTTCGTCACTTAACGAAATAACATTTTCATCTGAATTTTTCCTTCTCTTTCTTTGGCCAGCCGGTATGTAGTTGATAATAAGATGTCTTCCCGTACCAATAGTTTGTTTTCATATCTTTAGATAACACAGCCGATGTCAAAACATATCTGATTCTTTCCTTCTTTCCCTTTCTTTTTACTCAGAATTTCCCTGTCATTGTAATGACACTCTTTCGCCATTTGTTACTTATCAAAATATCCCTTTATCCATTTTCTCTTAGCTGTGTGTGTGTTCTTGCTTATCACTCACGATTCGGTTCTTAGCCTCTCCTTTCCTTCTTTGCTGTCTTTTCCCTTTCTGCCTCGTTAAATGGTGCCACACAATACTTAAATGCAGCGATCAATTTTAAGTTCTTCTTTAGTTTATTGCCATCTATGACATCTATTCCTTCCTACCTATGGTGAAGAAATCCCAATTACGAAACCTCCCTAAGAACTAGCTTAAATTCCGCCCGATCAGGCATTAAATGTAGTTTTAATCTGGTTTTAAGCTAGTCTATCTATATTTCTGAGAATATGTATTGTAACTATTTGAACTATTTACATTGTTCTGACTGTTTTCATATCCATGAGGTTTCGGTCGTTGTACGCCCCATCCTTCTTAAATGGATATACGTTGAAAATTCGAATCTAAACCTCTATTTAGTCCACGGGTGCAGATTTTTCTAGTTCCACGTACCATGCTTTTTTCTGGATATCTCCGTTTCAGTTAATTCCCTGCAGTAACTCAACCCTTCAAGTTTTTTGTTCACCGTCATTCTGGATATGTATTAAACTCACAACAATTTGGGTCAATCAACCAACACTTTTATCCATTGGGCCAAAAAGTATCATCTGAAGAAAGCCGAAGCGTACAAAGGGTGAAACGTTATGAATGTAACAATAAAGATCAGGACAGTAGTATGAACAACGTAAATAGTTTAAATATTTAAAAAAAAATTGAACGTTTACGGGAATTTATGACATGTTGAGTTTCCAAGCTCTGGGTGAATAGCATCTTTTATTATTTTCAGGTGATATTAGATAAATCTACCTATGCCAACATGTCTTCATCATTTGTCGTAAAGGTTACCTAGGAAATTATTTCTACCAAGATCTAAACGCTGACAACGTAAAGGATAGTTCTATTACAATTAGAATCGATAAACTAACTCTTTGTAAAATTCTTTCATCATTCAATGAATACTTTTCAAAAAGTATCGGCTGCAGAAAGAGCCATTATATTAAGGCCTTTGTAAGCTCCATGATTCAGCTCTTTATTAAATTAAACACACCAAAACTGGTCCATATATAACGCGTGTAATCCAAATATATAACATATTTAATGACTGTTAAATCGACAACAACTTTGTAATACCAACCTTTTAATGCTATCCAATCACGCCGCCATTCATCGCTAAATTTGGTTTCTATACAATACTCACTTGCTTGACTGAGTTCAGTATCTCTTAGTATAATGCCTAAAGTTCGCCCAGGCGAGCAAAACTAGTGGCAATGATTATGATCTAAAGATGGCGTCACTACAAACAGAAGAGTTCACAGACATAACAAACTATTATCCTTTTCGGAAAAGTAGGAAAAGTTTTCGTACTTTTTACACTAATTCACCCGCCTAATAAAATTAAGCTTGTATTTTATTCATGACGTACGTGTGTGTGTGTGAGTGTCTGTGTTACTTTTAATTATTTCTTTAGATGTTTATATTACTAAAATGCTATGCTTAGAACCATAATTTCCGGTGGAGCTCTTTGTAACTTGCGACGTACAGACACACAAACACACGCTTGTATATATGATATCGTTCATTCATACATGAATATGCTACATTTTTTGAAAGCCAGTCTTTATCCCTTTTGTAATGAATTAATACTGATAAAATACAAAAGAAATAAAGATTCAAGGAAACGCATTTCTTAAAGATTTCTCAAGAAATTGCCACTCTGAAGACGATATAGATATAAGTATTTTTGTTTGTTTTTTTTTTGTTTTTTGGCGGTAAAGTAAGAACGTCACTAAACCATCTCTCTCAGCCAATCAACAACTGCCATTTTCTTTTTGACTTCGTTCCCGCTTTCCTCTCTCCATCAGCCAGCTAATGCATTTCCTCCTCCACACAAAGGAGAGCTCCTACTTAATTCACTAAGAGGCTTGGCATTTTAGTGACACGCGATGCTTATTAGATACTTCTTCCTTCCACCATTCAGAGCTCGAGACACGAGATCGGGGACCCGATTGTCATCGTCTACCGCTTATTATCTTCTTCAATGAGACTCGTTAACTGTGTGACGTTTAAGAGAGACCAGCCATTTCAATCTTAAGTGCTTTTTCACAGAAAATAAAATCAAAGAGAATAACAAAAAACATGAATTCAATAAGAAGTTTTACCCGCCCCAACGACCAGTCATCAATTTCTGGTTGGATCCTTTCGTTATTTTAAAGACACGCCTCGGAAATAAACGACCTATGTCGATACAATTGTAAATAATTTAAGGCGTGCATTTAACAGGTTCAAGTGAGAAAAATAAACGAGCTTGCATGTTTATATATATATATATTTAAATGGATTTGAATGTGGACACTAAAACGAAAGTGTTTCTCTGCATATAATTATGGGCAGATGCAGTTATATCTACGTGTGCGTGCGTGCGTGCGTGCGTGCGTCCGTTGCTTAAGTTCTGTGTGTAGTAATGCTTGCATGTTAAATGCTTGATATGTAAATTAAAACAATAACAAATAATGAAAAAAAAATAGCATGTGATGCGCAAATATAAATTAAGGTATGGGTTTATGTGGATATTTCTTGAGTTACATGGAGAAAAGTGTGGGCGGCAATATATATATATATATATATATATATATATATATATATATATATATATATAAATATATATATATATATATATATAATTATTTATTTCAAAACATAATTCCACCGCTACATAAAAGTTCTCATGTTTCAAAACAAGAGCCGAAAACTTCAATATAATTATTTGAATTAAATTGAATTAAAGTACCAAGCTCTGTTCCATCTTCAAGCGAATTTTTTTTGAATAACTAATTCCTGAAATTTACGCATTTTATGAGCATATTCATTATTAAAATTAAAATTACTATGGTAGCGGCTAGAGCAATTATTTAAAATAAGGGGCGTAAGGGTTAATAATTTGTATCAATATCTCAGTTACATTCAAGAGGTCAAGTCAGGGTAAAGTTGGGGTGTCTAAATTCAAAGCGGAAGAAGACATCGTCTAGTCCCTTGAAGTGTCTAATATATATATATATATATATATATATATATATATATATATATATATATATATATATATATATATATATATTAGAGACGTTTTTTTATGTTTAACGTTCTTTTTATAGATACAAGTATTTAAGTAAATGCTCTGTTTATAATAAACAGTATTAAATAACATTTACCGGCATGAATCTCCGAGAAATTTTCATAGAAAATATTCGTCCTTTGACAGGATTCGAACCAGCATCCTATACGGAACAGTCATTTAGCCTGACGTGCCTAGCCGCTGGGCCGCAAGGTCGAAAAAAAGAAAAGAAAAAGGTTGAAGTTTATAAGCAGTAAATTCGACCTTGCGAACCGAACGATCCTTTGTGGCCGAGCGGTTAGGCACGCCGGGATAAATGGCGGTTCCGTATAGGATGCAGGTTCGAATCCTGTCAAAGGACGAATATTTTCTATGAAAATTTCTCGGACATTCAGGCCGGTAAATGTTATTTAATACTGTTTATTATAAACAGAGCATTTACTTAAATACTTGTATCTACAAAAAGAACGTTAAACATAAAAAAATGTCTTTAATAAATAAATTGTTGGACTTTGTCCATTTCTTAATATATATATATATATATATATATATATATCTTCTATATAGCATGTCCTTTCACGTCCTGAACGAAAATGGTCCTCCACAATTTCCTGTCATTTGTAGCTCTTAGTATTTGTTTTTTCATATCTCTCCTAATTCCTGTTCTGTCAAACATTTACATAAACTCAATAGGTAGTATTTCTTGTAAGTGTCAAATTTTCTCTTTCTTCATTATGCACATTAGAAATTTCTGTCTCTTTCTCATTCTAAGTTTAGCCGGGCGCTCAGTGAGGATCGAACTCATTAATTAGTCATAACTGTTCTAGCCAGAAAAGCTCGTTTACCATGACGTCTCCTCGAATTAACTATGATTTTCTAAGCGTAGCTTAGATGTGGAACAAGACCGAAGGTATGAGACAACCAGTGAGGATCGAACTCAGTATTAACATGCTTGGCAAACATTACATTACGTCGAAATACCCAGTCATTTTCTAAGCGTAGCTTAGATGTGGCAAAAGGCCGAATCAAGTCAAGATCGAACTCACTACTCAGTCATAAATGATCTGCCAAGAAATGCTTGCTAAAAATTCCACTACGTCGAAATGGCCAGACATTTTCTAATCACAGCTTAGATATGTCACAAGGCCGAAAGTGTGGGGTACCTGGTGAGGATACAATCGGTTTCTTTTAATTTCTTGATACATTTATTGTGTACGTTGGCTTGGGAGAGTAGTGATTCTGTTAGGAAAGTTGATAATGGGGGAAAAAAACTGGGCGTAGATTAATATTTGGATAATTTTCAATGGCGGCTCTCTCGAGAATTTTCCTTCTGAGAGAATTATTTTATTTTTTTTATGAATCCGTCAAAACAAATATACAAACAATATTTCTACACATGAAAATATTCTCTTCAAATATAAAGTAAGTGAGGTAATTTTTAAGTTGGCCATATTAAAATATATTATACAATAGCGTTTCTAAATTCTCCTAGTTACTAACGACATTTTGTTTGTTGTTTATAGATACATTTTATCAATAAATTAATTTCTTTTTTTTTGACTTGAAAAAGTTCACATTGGACGAAACACGTCGGCTAAAACTACAGTTTTTCTATTGTATTTTTCTTTTATATATCTTGTCTTTTTTCTACAGGTTAATTCAGAGAAATCTTTACAGGAGAGAATATATAAAATCGTATAATAAAATGAAGGTAAAGCCGAATGGATCGAATTAAATGA
>OZ010590.1:76268217-76283217 GCA_963932145.1 Acanthosepion lycidas
TTTAGCACATAATGTTAAGACCATTGATACTACTGCTTTACTATTATGTGAGAAGTATTCCTGGTAGGTATTTATATATATATATATATATATATATATATATATATATATATATATATATATATATATATATATATATATGTGTGTGTGTGTGTGTGTGTGTGTGTGCACGCACACTAATATATATATATTTATCATGTACACTTTATTTTTAGAGGCTACTCATATTTAAGTAAACACGGTGTTTCTTTTAATATATTAAGAGTATACTTATTATCGTCTACCAGATGGAATATTCGAGAATATTATTAAAGAATAATTATGCGCCCTCCAGCAAGATTCGGACCTACGTCTCCATTTGTAGCAGAAACCGCCGTTTGACATGATTATACCGACACAGCCAGGAAGGATATTGCCGATCAAGCAAAGCTGAATAGTGCATTTAATCATACTGATCAAAGATCTTCGAAAATTCATAGCCTCTCATTTTCTTATCCATACGTAAACAAGGCAATTTCTCAAGATATAATCGATTTAATAATCTGATAGATTTTTAGCATTTAAACAATATTTTAATATATACCCATATATTAGTAGACACTTCATTTCAATTTATATATATATATATATATATATATATATATATATATATATATATATATATATATATATATATATATATTATTCTTATTGTGCACAGGCGTGAATATTCGGTAAATCTTATTAAAGAAAATATTCCCCCTCCAGAAATTTTCGAACCAGCGTCCCTCTTTTTGAATTTCCTATTCAGCGACAAAGTATTTCTCTTACAACATAAATTTAAAAAAGTCAGATTTTATGACTTCGCGCATGAGCTGAAGTGTAAACGGTTTAATTTAAAAATTATAAATAGATTTCGGACAAAGTACAGTTATTTGTCTTAGTCATCAAATTTCTGATGATGATATTGGAAAATATTGAAAGAATTCAGGAAAAATCAAATAAAAAAAATCAATAAGTATAAATATAGTACCATTCTTGCTGTCTTTAATCTTGAAACAATAAAGCTTATACATGATTACGAAAGGATTTTATTTAAAATAAGTAAATACATGTCCAAATTGTTTAATTAGACATGTTTATACACACACACACACACACATATATATATATATATATACATATATATACATACCATCTTTTAAATAAAAGAAATGAGTTTTCGTTTTTATATATGGTGTTATTTTTATGCGTATATATCTATTTTTGTGTCCATGTTTGTCTGTTTTAATGTCCTTTCTTTCCCTAATGTTTGTTTTTCTGTTCTGCCCATGTTGAGTTTTATCTATTCTACCATTTTTATCTATGTATATTTGCCCCTATAAGTTATATTTTAATAATTGGTTAGAATTCGTTTAATAACACTTTCAAACTTGAATATTTCTTGGTAGGTCTTTCGGCGTGTCTTTGTCAATGTATGTGTGTGTATGTACGTGTCTTTTTCGGTGTCTGTGTGTATGGTCTCTTGTTTGTACTTTCATTGTGTATGTATGATTTTTTTTTTTTTAAAAAAGGTGGTGAATATATTTCCTGTCTCGTCGCTTTTTTTTGTGTGTGTATATCTAAATACGTCTGCGTGTTCATGTATTATAATCGGATTACGTATGTATTGTCTTTTGCTAGATTTCATCCTTCCCTGCCTCTGTTTATGCTTCAAATGTATGTATGTTGTCATGAAGTTCAGAGCAACATTTGATCTTAACATTTATTCCAACTTAATTTCAATAAAAACAAAATAAATAGAATAACATATGTATTTTTTCTTTTTTCTTTTTGTAATTTTATGATTTTAAACTTAATATAGATTAAATTTAAATTTTAAAATGGGTAATTTTTAATTTCAAATTTTATCGTATCAAATATTTATTAGAATAAATTCTATTTTAGTCTAAGCCCAACATTAAAGCATCAAATAATTATTGTAACCTTAGTTCGTTGTCAAGTTTTTTGAATTCTCATATATTTGCATTTTGATTGGTCATTGCATATGTAACAGCGTTTCTCCTAGCGAGGGATGTTTTATTGATTTGAACCTTTTTAAAACCCTTTATTCTACATTCAACACCATCACTTGATAAGACTTGATAAGACACCAGATGTGTTGAAACAAAATGGATATTTTTGTAGTGATTTTATAACATATTTATGTTATAATTTTCGAATAAATAATTATATATATGTATATACGTGTGTGTATGTGTGTATTAATATAATAGGAAAGAACTGTTAGATTAATGATCCGAAGTTCTTTAGTATTTTTGTTTTTTTTAAAAAAAACAGTGCTCGATCGTAGAGCCTAGATAAAAAAAAGGAAAAACAAAAAAACAAAAAAACAAAAACAGAACTACTGCATCAATCAGTTAAAGTTTTAGCAGGGAGTCTAATAAGATTTGCCATTGTAGCGAGACAAAAAAAAATAACAACCCATCCTTACACGACAGCAAATACTTGCCACATCACAAACACCGCTATTTCCATCAAAGTAGTGACTCCTTGATAAAGAAAAACAAACGCTAGAGAACACCTCAATTTCAAAATTATAAATGAGTAAAACATTCAGTACCATAGTTATTTAAAACACCGCTTGAGGTAGACACTGCCACCCAGTGGTTATTTTTACTATTTGAATTAAACTCAAATATTGCTGACCGGTTTCGAAACATAGTAATTTCTGTGTCGCTATAGAATCATTTTTTTACACACACGCACGCACACACACACACACATATATATATATATATATATATATATATATATATATATATATATATATATATATATATATATATATATATATGAAATTGACAAAGTCCAACAATGATTCTAAGACATAGAAAAATATATATATATATATATATATATATATATATATATATATATATATATATGGTTCTCGGGGTATTTAAACACTGTTTAAAGCCGTACTAAACTTGAAGACACTTATACGATTTATACATAATTAAATTTGAAATTTAATGTTTCAGAAATGCCAATACGTAGTTAACACATCTTCAATAAATACTGAGAATATTAAATTGCAGATATTTAAATGTTTATAATATTAAAAAAAAACGTTATATTTTTATGCTGATATATTTGCTGATTGTATAAGTTGTATAGCTGTATACGTTGTATGGTTTTATAATTGGAAGTGTTGTATAGTTGCTTTTATGTTTGCCGATTTTACTATACTGACAATTTTTAGTGGCTGATAAATTTCTGCCCGGTTGATAGAAGGTAATATTCTATTCGGTCGAAAGGAGGCGAATTCAACTAGATCGAAAGGTGCCAAAGATCCAATCGGTCGACTGAACTTTTATGGCGACTATTGTATTTGATAATTTTAAAAACACAGACCGATTAATAATAATTTGTAATAAAGTCGACGGCAACCGTCGACTTTATTACAAATTATTTAAAATAATTCTTGCTGCGTCATATTCATTTTCTACGTCAATAATATGTAAATATTTTTTACAAATAACTAATATATTTCTGTAAAACTACTACATAAAAATTATTTCGATGCATTAGTTATACATAGAAATAATTGAAGCTAAATTTCTAGGAGAACCTCTACGTGGTGTAATGATTAAAAAGCTTGTCTTGCTAGAAGTATTACGACTGAGTAGTGAGTTCGATCCTCACTGAGTACCCCATGCATTCGGCCTTGTCACATCTAAGCAACGATTTGATCTTAAGAATGTTTAACTTATTAAAAGAGAAAAAAAAATTAGAAGAAAACTTCTTGTGGGTACAATTATCGTTTCTTATTATTAGGTTGGTGCAAAAATAATGTCGTTTTTTGACGTCCAAAAACGACATTATTACGTCATTATTTTTGCACCAACCTAATAAATTGTTAACTTACACCCTGAATATATTGAAATATATCTTTGCTTAAAGTAAAATACATCATTCTTGGGCCGACATACATGATTATAAAAAATGTTAGTAAATTAAAAAGTAATCGGTTAAGACCTTTGAAGATTTAAAATAAATGATTTCTTCGATAATAGCACGAAATAAATAAAATACATACAAATAAATAATAATGACATTAAAATATAATTCCAATTAAAAAAAAGACAACATTTACTAATGTTCCTTTATTAGGTCATAAATTATTTCACTTAACGTCTTCCGTATTTTACCTTTCTTGGCACAGCAAGCTTTAAGATTATTTTCGAGTGTTCTGAAGTCCAATATTTGAAAACGTACCGATATTTTTCCTCCATGTTATTCTGTTTATAAAATAGAAGTTACAAAAATTTTACGTTTATCTTGATAAAGTTCATCACAGGATGAAACGTGTTGGTAAAATCATAATTTTCCTGCTGCCATTAATATATATTGCCTTTACAGATATATTTTATTTATATCTGAATTTTTATACACACAGGTACATACAGGCATATCAAGAAGCTTTGGCTAAACAATTTAGACGTATTATGTCTATTTATTTAAATTTTAATCCTTTGAAATTCACGAATTAATTTCATATGGGCTGTAGAAAATTGACCAAAAAAAATATCAAAATTTTCTTTCAAATAATTTTTATTTTCCCAAGTACTTTCAATCTCATCTGAGACCCTCTTCAGGGTTTTGAATTATTTGTGGATGTGCTGAGTTTTTATTATGTTTATTTTATTTTATTTTTTATTTTTTTTTTTTTGTCCCGTGGTCATGGTTGTTTTTGGTTTAAGCTATACATTCTGTTCCATTTTTTACCTTTTTGGACGGCATTTACCTGACGATCCGTTTAGGTGAAACCTAGGTAGGGTTATATATATATATATATATATATATATATATATATATATATATATATATATATATATATTGTTGTTGTTATAGTTTATTTATTATATAGGCAAAAATATTTATAGTATTTACCGGGCTGAATGTCCGAGAAATTGCATAGAAAATATTCGTCTGTCGATAGGAATCGATTCTATCATATAACTTGGCATGTCATATCAGTTTAGCTACGAAGGAAGCGTCTGGTTATCAAGGTCGAATTATTGCTTTTAAACTACAAACTTCACATGAGTTCCCTCGAGCATTCATATCTGCGCGATGCGTAACTTACCGTAAAAAAATGACGTTATAAATTATGAAATGGACTAAGTCTGACAATTATTTTAATATATTGTATTGTTATACGTTATTTAAATACATACAAATATTTAAATAAATGGTCTGTTTATAATAATTATTAACATTTTTTACCGACACGTAAGGCTATATGACGGTTCAGTGTAGAATACAGGATCCTGTCAGAGGCGCATATTTTCTATTAAATTTCTCTGACATTTATGTTGGTACAAATTCTAAATACCGTTTATTATAAACATTGCATTTACTTAAATATTTGTGTTTATATAAATAATGTATAACAACAAAATTTATTGAAATAATTGTCAAACGAAATCCATTTCATAATATATATATATATATATATATATATATATATATATATATATATATATATATATATATATATTATAAGTTAATAGACTTAAAATATGGTTTTTCGTTACACAGTTCCAACCATGTTTCAAAAATGGAAGCTAAAAGCCCCGAATTTAATTTTGTACTTAAATTAAAGACAGGATGAAATGGAACAAATGTCTTTAATTTAAGTACAAAATTAAATTCAGGGCTTTTAGCTTCCATTTTTGAAACATGGTTGTAACTGTGTAGCGAAAAACCATATTTTAAGTTTATTAACTTATAATATTAATGCTCTGTAAATTTACATTGAGCACTATTTTGTAAAAATAAAAATATCTATAAGAACACCGGATTATATATCTTACTGTTCTTTCTTTTTATTAATACATACACACACACACACACACACACACATATATATATATATATATATATATATATATATATATATATATATACATGAGTGTGTAATATACATATATACGTGTGTGCGTTAATATGCATATTTATATATAATTATATATATATTTAAACATGTGTGCATAATATACATATATGTGTGTGGGTTAATATATACATATATATATATATATATATATATACGTGTGTATGAGTAATTTATATATATATATATATATATATATATATATATATATTTGTATTAAATAACTGAGTTCCTAGTTTATAATTTTTTATGCAAATAATTAAAATAATATCATATTAAGTAAATACTTTTTTTGTAAGCATTTCACCCCAACCAAGGCGGGAAGCCACTAGCACGCAAGGATTACAAAGGATTTGGAGTGAGACCAGATAGCAATGATAGAGGAAAGGATGAAGTGAAGGATAGTGGATAGATCAAGGCAACTGGAGATGTCTATTGACATTACATTTGAATAGTTAGAGATTATAGCTCTCAGGGAAACAGGAAAAGGAGAAAGAGTTCCACAGGCGAGAGGTGCGAGATATGAAGCTATTGGAGTAGAAGAGACGGCTACATTTAACAGTTTCAACAGTGAAAGGGTGAGAGCCGAATGCCATCCTTGTAGGACGCTTGAATTCATGGAGTCTGGGAAGAAGAGAAAGCAGCTCATCGGAGCAATTACCATGAAAGCATTTGTAAAAAAGACAGAAATAGGCGACGGAAAGTCTTTGAGAGAGCGACTGCAGACGAGATGCCAGATCAGGGCCAATTGCATTGCATATCCGTCTCTTAATCTTATCAAGAACCCCGAGGCAAACAGAAGGGGCTCCAGACCATATATGCCAGCAATACTTCATGCAAGGGCGCATGGTTCATTTGTAGATTTGAAGGATCGATTCCAGGGAGAAAAATTTCTTGGCGCGTCACAGGGATCCAGCTTTCCTTGCGGTGGACGGAGCAATTGACTCAATGTATTTGTTCCATCTCAGGTCAGCAGACAATGTGAGACCGAGCAGACGCAAAAAGGTGCTCCCGAGAAGTTGAGCGTCAGACATTCGAATGGGGGTGGGGTGCTGAGAAGGATCTCTCTGGTGATTAATAGACAGCAGTTTTGTTTTTGAGGCGTTAAAGTTAACCAGCCAATTCCTGCCCCGGTCCACAATCGATTGGAGGTCCTTTTCGAGACGAACGGCCAGGTTAGTTTTGTCAGCGACACTAGATTTGTTTTTGAGACAGGAGTAAATTGTAGTGTCGTCCGCGTAGATACTAACTTGGGAATCTATGACGGCAGGAAGATCGTTGATGAAGATAAGGAACAGAGTAGGGCCTAGGATAAAATAATATCACATGTTCCTTCACTTATATATCAATTATCAAAAACTTTATATCAATTAATCATACCAGATTTACTTACCAATTAGAGTATCAGCCTTACTAACGAATTTTAAAAAATCGTCGAACCAACAGAAGTTGAAAATTTGTTCACTAACGTTCCCGCCCATGAACCAATTCACATTATTTTAAATAAAACTTATCAACATTTTTCTCTGAAAATTAATCCCATAATATTAAAAAAACAAAAAAAGAAACAAAAAAAGAAACAAAAACAAAAAACAACAAACTATTATTAGGGTTCACAACTCAAGTTCATTTCCGCAAATAACTTTACTAATATTTATAACCTGACTGACGATGTTCCTCTGGGCACTACTCACGTCTATTTTCAAACCTTTATATGCCCAAAGTTGCAAACTAAATTTCTAATAATATACATAAACTCAAACTTTATTCTAGATATATTGATGACATTTTCATCGTCATGAAATCCGTTAATGACATTATAAAACTTTAAAACAAATTGAAAAAGTTACGTTTTAATGGACTAAATATCGAAAAAAATCCCATTACTTAATATTTTCATTGAATATAACAGTGATAATTTTACCACATCTCCATATAAAAATGTTTGATTATTCTAACTATTGCTTTCTAAAATACAACAGTGAATGCCATGAAAAAAATAAAAGACTGCTGCCATTAATAATCTAATCCAAAGAACTAAACTCATTTCTTCGCCTAAAATTATTTTCCTCAAATAACAAAGTAATATAAAACAAACACTTAACACTAACGGGTACCCTAATTAAAAGACCTACATAAAATCAAATTTTATTTAAACAGCAATAATTTTAATAATAAAAACCATAGATAAAAATATAATATTGATAATAACGCTATTAACATATTTTGCTAAAATCAAGCGAATCAAAATTACAAGAAATACAAGTACTAATCAAAAAT
Source organism: Acanthosepion lycidas (assembly GCA_963932145.1). NCBI lineage: Eukaryota > Metazoa > Mollusca > Cephalopoda > Sepiida > Sepiidae > Acanthosepion > Acanthosepion lycidas. The sequence continues at coordinate 76,276,439 of OZ010590.1, forward strand.
CGTTTCAGAAATATAAAACCAGTAGATAAAAATAAATACATCAGATTCATTATTTATTACAAAAAATTCAAGAGTAGCAACTTGGTTTTTAAAAATAATATATCCCAAACTTTCACCAACCTATATAAAGCCAATGTTTCGTATGGATATATTTGCCAACTCACAGAATGATCCTCTCCTAATAAAAAAAAAAAAAATAAAAATGAATAAATAAGAATAAAAACAAATCATAAGAAGCCTTACGTAGAATAACACTCTCACGTAGACTCAACTGTCACCTCTCGGATCAGAGTTTCATCAAACAACGTTTTACTAAACAAAATAAGAATCATAGTGACATTCGAAAGTTATTGACTAACAATATCAAATAGTAAAAAGAGACATGATTCTTGGAGCAATATCCATACTACTAAAACAACCATCAATGAGTAAAGACAATTAAATTAAGAGCCGGCATACTCAAATGGATATAAAAAAAACAGACACATCTCGCTTACGTCACAAAACTATTTACCTACGTCATGATACTAGGAGATTAACGTTGTTTTATAGTTTCTTGACATTGTCGTATCAAGTAATAGATATTTGCTTCATAAAAGCTAACTTGGCTAACAGTCTAACTCTCTGCCTTCGGGCGCAGAGGAACCCGGACGAAGCTCCGCCGAAGGGCAGACTCTCGTTCGGGGTGGTTGACTGCCCCTGAACCCGTTTATGCGGATTCAAAGAGGAAATATTTTTGGCCGAGCCTACGGGCTCGGAGATCCCACGTTAAACCCGGCCTTGTGCTACATGTAACCCTCGTGGGGATGGGGGTAGCTAAATTATTCATATAAGGTTGGGTGTCCAATATCAGCGGTGTCTTAATAATTGGGAAAATAATTTAATGGATCAAAAGTTTGTAATAAATAAAGAAAAAACAAAAATGGAGTTCTGTTATAATATCTCAGTGTATATCAAAGAATCTTGTAAAAACTAAACTAAAATAAACGTCTCCCTCATGTCTATCTAGAAAAATAAGAGTATGTCTTAGAACTGTCCATATCTTCGAGTACTAAGAATGAAAAACGGGAAAAATAGTTTAAAATTTGGTAGTTCCAATGATTCAGTAAAAAATGAGTAGACATGATGGAAAAATGGCTCAAAAACTTTTATCTTCAAGATGTTTTTATTATTATTAAGAGGAAAGAACAAAGGATCTTTTGATAAATATATTTTTTATTCTTCTTCGAACCTTCGAAATCTGAGTTAAATTTATGTTTGTTTTTTTTTTTTTTGCATCAGAGGTTACCATAAATTAGTATGGCGAATTTTAGCATCTTTTTACAGGTGCAAAATATACCGATTTGGAAATTCTTGTAAAAATCAGATAATTGTCGAATTTCAAAGAAACATTCATTAATTATTCACAAATGAATTAAGTTAGTTTTTAAATCTATCTTTGTTAGAAAATTATTATATAAATATTTTTTGCATCTTTTATCAATCTATTTAATTTTATGAAATTGCGATAAATACTGTTTTGTCACGATTAATGTTTCATCGGATAATTCAAACCAGGAAACAATTTTGTTAAATCGGAATCCCAGTTTTTTTTTTTTTTTTTTTTTGTTTGTTTTAATCAGTATCACTCCGAGCAAGACAGTACAGCCACTACACACGCAAGGGGTTACAAAATATGGAGGAATTAGAAACAGAAACTTTAGTAATGTGGAGTAAGAGAAAAGTCTAATCAGCAGGACAGTAGATAGCGATTGATATTGAATTTAAATTTTTGCAAATTAAACTTGGCTGGAAATCATGATTTACAGAAAATCTGCTATGAATCGTAAAATGCAATACATTATATAATTAAAAAAAAATATATAATTGCTTTTATGCATAAAATTTATTTTGGCACTATTGTCTTAAACAAAAACATTTTTTGATGACTAATGAATTTTTACAAGAATTGCTTTCATTTTTTTAAAAAAATATAATTAGAATAAGTTATACACTTTTAAAATTCTGTATTAATTTATAGAGGACAAGTGATATTGTTTTTTAATTAAGACTGCTTACTAATCATAAAGGGAAAAGTTCACTACAATTAAACGACTACCAATATTCTAAAAATAATTTTGAATTTATTTTGAGTATGTATAAACGTGTCGAATTTTGTTAATATGGATGTCCAAATACGACAATATCATAAAATAATAACGGTGACATTTCTCCAACAAGCCTTAATAAATTAGACTATAAAAACAAAGTATCTAACATTCAATAGAATATTAGATTGCTTAGAATATTTTCTTAAATTTTTAAGATTACCGAGCAGTTATATATATATATATATATATATATATATATATATATATATATATATATATATATATATATATATATATATATATATATAAGGCGTTCACGTTATATTCGTCAAAAAAACAAACAAACATAAGTCTAGCATGAAAGTTGTCAACACCTCATAAAAAAACAATAAATTTTCAGAAATGTGTATTTTATTTTTGAAAAACTTTTTATAAAAAGAATTACGTTAACAGGTTTGTCAATATTGGCGATTTTAGCATTTTTTACGGATAATAGAAAAAGTTATTCAATTTGAAATACGGCAAAGTATTTTGATTATTGCAAATATTAAATTTTATTAAGTTAATTAAAACTACAAAAAAATTCTTCATAAAAAAATTTGTGGTATTGCTTTTCTTTTGGGGTACATATTTACTATGCTCAGTTCTATGGAACCATGCTCCCCGGCAACACATCTTCCATTGCATTTAAAGAGGGGGAATAAGGGTAGATATCTGACATTGGAGGCATTAAGTGCCGAAGGAGACGTAACAAATTTTGGTTATTAATCCCAGATGCAGGCTGCACATACATTAAACACGGCTTAATCTTTTCGATTGAGCCCGAGGATAAATAATCTTACCAATTATGGAGAGCTATAATTTTAAAATTCAGAACATTCTATAGTTATCTTTTCTTGTTACAGCTCTTGGTGTTAAAACGTTATAAATTGAAATAGATTTCCTTAAGATGAAATTTATGACGTGTCAATGGCGTCATTTAAGAGCTGATTACAACAGATGATTACAGCAGATGTAAGGTCGTTCATGATATTCCGTTGAATTGGCTTTTATGTTTAAGTGATTTAAATATCATTGAATTTAGATATGTGGTATTTGGACAATTTTTTTTATTTTACTAAACGAAGGTGTCTATTAACTATTCAATATATTAATGTATTTTCCTAGATGAATTCGTTATAATGAATTTTATATCTCTCTCTCTCTCTCTCTCTCTTAAACACGCACACACACGTACACACAAAAAAAACTGTGTGTAGATTTGCATCGTTAAAAATTTGCTACGTTTATACAGAAATATATAAACAGTGTGGACATAGAAATCAAAAGTGAATGGCGATTCAGTTTCATGCTCTGCTAATTGCTTAAGCCAAATTCAAAACCTCGTGTTGATTTCAATGTCTATAATATATATCCACTCATCACTTTCTTTCTCACTCTCATATATATCGGGTGGAACAGCAAAATTGTCCAAATCGGGTCAAAGCAAAATTGTCCATTTGTTAAGCTTTCAACCGTTGTATCTTAGAAATGATTAAAGATATCTTACTGGAATTCTCCAAGGTTTTTATAACACCGTTGGATTCTACTATGAGCAATAAGAATATATAATAATTGCTCGCCAAGCTTAATAAAAATCGGGATAAAATCGCTCATAAACGAAAATGACGTGTTCCTCATTAATTAATCATAGCTAAGGATTGGAAGCTCATGAAGAATTGAAATAAAATTCATATATATATATATATATATATATATATATATATATATATATATATATATATAATTTGTAGCGGACCCGGTAGCATGCAGTGCTGGCCTACGAAAAGGTGGCCTTGTGCCAGACACTACTTACGACTGCCGAATCCACTAACAATGTAAAATAAAAAAAGAGAAAATATAATTTTTTTTTTTTTTTTTTTATAAAGTAATTTGTTTCGACAGTGGAGACATTCAGTAAAGTTACTGGATCTTTGCAATTAATGAAAAGGTTGTGACAAGAAGTCACTAAAGAAATGTCAGTGTTCCGCGCCAAAACGAAATTCAAAATGGCTAAGGCGGGAAAACGTTTCTCCAGGAAGAAAGTTCCAGAACAGTCAATTTATACGGAATATTTTGCAAACACAATAAAGAAATTACTCACTGCGAGATTTGTGTAATGTGTGTGTTATGTTATATTTTTAAGGTACTGGTTCGAAAGGGTTAGAGTTCAAAGAAAATGAGAACACGTTTTTTCCTTTTTTTTTTACTTTGTTAGTAGATTCGGCAGTCGTGTGTAGTGTCTGACACAAGGCCACCTTTTCCCTTCTCGTAGGCCAGCACTGCATGCTACCGTGTCCGCTATATATATATATATATATATATATATATATATATATATATGTGTGTGTGTGTGTGTGTGTATTCATACATGTTTTATTAAATAATATAAACAAATGTTGTCTATTTATTTTATGTAAATTCTTTTCATAACGCCTGATAAACTTAATAACATTATCATTAATCGAAGAAAGAAAATCACAATATTGATACATATTTTTTAATTCTAAGCTTTCGGCTTACATAAGCCATTATCAAAGATGTCAATTACTGTACAATATATTAAACAATATACGGACAAGACAGTGATGAAAGTCTGTTATTGTTTACATGGATGATTTCCAAGCAACGATAAACACATGCATATAAGACGCTGGAAGCGAAAATCGCACCACAAGTCATGACGTCACACATGACCACGCGAGAGTGAATTCGAGAAGTATTAAGTATGGGAAACCGTTGTTATAAACAAATGGCTTCTGTTGCCAATTATAGACATTTAAGGATATTTGTAGAGATGCCATAATTGATTTTGTTTAGGTTGAGTTTTAACTGTATATAGCTTCAAGAATTTTTACTTTTTGTTTATTGTTTTCATGTTTAAGTATAATTGTGTTTTCGACAAGGATTTTACGGAATTGTGTGTACGGCCAGGCATGTTGTTTAAATGCCTAAAAATGTTAGAGTTTTCACTCAAATGTAGTGTCAAGCGTCGTGAAAGCGAGTTTGTGGTGTGACCAACATAAATATTATTTAATTCCTTGGAGATACAATCTCCCAAAGGGCATTTGAATTTCTAAACTATGTTGGTTTTTTGCAAATCGCTAACCGTGGGAGAAGTATAATTCTCCCCCGGTTAGTGATTATATATATATATATATATATATATATATATATATATATATATATATATTTCAGTGTAATTTTCTAAATTATTCAAGATGATCCGTCCTCTCTAATCTTCTATCTGTCCTGGAGTAACAAGGTAACTCACAGGTTTCACGTACGATTTCATTTTCAAATTTTTTTGACTGTCATAGCTGAAAGTCTTCTTTCATGTGCCAAACGTCTTATGGGTTGGGTTGGATCTTTTCTAATTGATCTCTTTAGCTCTAAGTTGACAGGAGGATCCCTCTTGTTGTGACCTGCTTATCCAGTTTTCCTCTCTACTTTTCCCTCTTTTTTAAACTTATTCACCATTCACTTGATTGTTCTCGAATGGACTTTGAAGATGGAAGACACATTATGAATGTTGGTACCATTACAGAAGGCATGAATGACTTTTTCCTTTTCACCATTGATCATTTGAAAGACAGTGGGACAGACACAAAACAACTATAACCTGTTCTCTTTCAAGCTAAATAACTCAAAGTTTTTTGTCAGTGATTCTTAGACAACGGGTGACAAGATGGCTAAACGTCTTATCTGAAAACCTGGCAAAAAGATACTCAATTAGTTTAGTGGGTTTTTAGATATTAAACCTTTATGCAAAAAAAAAAAAAACGAAACAAAAAAAAACATGAACGGTGTGTGCACACCAAGCATATTCCAACCAAACTAGCCTGGAGGCGGGGAGAAACACGCATCCAGCCAAGATCAAATTAAAGCCGTAAACACACAATTATACCCACATAAACCCACCGCCCCAAGAAATATTTGCCTATGCAGTAAAAAGTATTCAAGACCACAGGAAGATAATGCAGTGACGGTTCAGGGGCCTAATGCTTTCAAGCATAAAGCTCTCAACAGAACCGGACCGACAAAAAAATCCATAGCAGAGCTTTCTAATATTAATAGAAATAAGCAACTCTTAAAAAAGGTTCTGCCATAAATGCTCATCGGAAAGAAAAAGTGCTCAACACCATATAAAATGGCAGAGACTTTCTAAATCTGTACGCCTGAAAGGTGATTCTTAATATATATATATATATATATATATATATACAGACATAGACACTCCAGTACACACACACACACATACACATACACACACACACACACATATATATATATATATGTATAAAAAGATATAAAAGGACGTAAAAGAGACTGTTTGACCAACCCAAGGCCTCACCAAAATTCATGATAAAAAATCAAAAAAAAAAAATCAAATGAAAACTACAGACAAAATTTCATTTTCTCCCTCAAGTCATTCATTTCCGTAGTTCACTACTACTGACAAACAGAATTTTTTCTCTCCATGTTGGTCGAAACTAGTCGAGGAATAATAAAAACGAAAAAATATTCATATACACCCCAATGTTTCTGAAGATTTTAATTTTTTGATATTTTTTATTGTTCAAACACACACACACACACACACACATATATATATATATATATATATATATGACTGATACCCCTAACATA
>OZ010590.1:76288217-76298217 GCA_963932145.1 Acanthosepion lycidas
GGTTGGTGCAAAAATAATGTCGTTTTCTCACATAGTAACATATGTGAGAAAACGACATTATAATATTTATTTACCTGTCTAATTGTGAACAGATCTATTAGGTTAGTGCAAAAATAATTACGTAATAATGTCGTTTATTGACGTATTTTTAACGTCAAAAAACGACATTATTACGTCATTAATTTTGCACCAACCTAATACCTGTTTATTTCTTCTATCTATCTATCTATCTATCTATCTATCTATTTATCTATTTAAATTATCTACTCATGCCGTTAGATTAGAGAATTAAATGTATGAAATTACACTCATGAATTTATGGGCTCATAATTCTATGTTGGCGTTTGTATTAATTTTGATTTTATAGGTTGCGCATGCTCATTTTCAGTAATATTTAAACGTTTTGCGAATTCTGTAACGACTTCTTGTGCAGTTTGGAACAAAACTGAAACAATTTAATTATGACTTTGTACGTGACGTACTTAAATAAATTGATGCATATGTTTATATTATTCACTGATATTAGAATACATATATTTATTTTATTGATATCTTTTACATATTTAACACAAAGTATATTTTTTTAAACTAAAAGTGGTAGTAGTTCTATTATCTAATAAAAGACATACACATTTCAAAAAGGAATACTTAGAAAATCTGATTTTGTAGTTATCGGCGAATCTGTGATGTTCGCTTGTTAAATGAATGTTTAAAAATATTTTTATTGAATTATTTATTTGTTTATTAAACTAAGAAATAAACGGTACCCGATTTTGAGCTTACATATTTAAAATTCTGTTTTAATATAATTAATAATCCCGCCCCAAAGATCTCTACGTATTGTCTATGTAGAACTGTCTACATGAAATATTCAACTTTATTTAAATACTCGGCTTTACAGCAAAACATCTTTTAAATTCAATCAGTCGTTAATTTGAAAGTTGTTGATCTTTAATTATGGAAATCAACCTTTTTAACACAGTAGTTGGGGTTGGAACGGCTTGCATGATGAACTTTGTTCAAATATTGCCAAAGTTTCAAATATTAGGACACTTATTTGCATGAGTAGGAAATATTTATACTTCTACATTACTATCAACAATTGACATGGGAAACCGTTAAACCGTTTAAATGTATACATACATACATACATACATACATACATACATACATACATACATATTTATTAAAGACATTTTTATGTTTAACGTTCTTTTTATAGATACAGGTATTTAAGTAAATGCTCTGCTTATAATAAACAGTATTAAATAACATTTACCGGCCTGAATGTCCGAGAAATTTTCATGGTCGAGTCGGTTAAGGCACGTCAGCGTAAATGACGGTTCCGTATAGGATGCAGGTTCGAATCCTGTCAAAGGACGCATATTTTCTATGAAAATTTCTCAGACATTCAGGCCGGTAAATGTTATTTAATACTGTTTATTATAAACAGAATATTTGCTTAAATACTTGTATCTATAAAAAGAACGTTAAACATAAAAATGTCTTTAATAAATAAATTGTCGGACTTTGTCTATTTCTTAATGTATATATATATTCATTAATTATTCATACATAAAACAAATACAAAGGTTAATGATTAAATGGCGAGAAATCCATGTTCGCGAACAATTCAATAATATACAAAAACCCCGAATCTGTTTATGAATGAAAAGATCCTGTTTTATAAATTTCCGTTGCATTAGATCTTTTTATAAGCTTTCGTCTGTTCCTACAGACATCCTCAGGTATGAAATAGATTGTGTTCTTGTTTATACTTTCAGTAATAAGTGGACAAACGAAAACAAGGTTGTAATCCGAAAAATGCTATGAGAAATGTGTGTTATTGTTTTGGAACGTGCAGTCGCAACGCTGAGTTTGAATTTAAATTTTATGGTTAATGTTCTGCGTTTATGTACAAAGAGAATTCTTTTTTACTGGTAAATTTTCCGTTAAAGGGGGTTTTGTATATTATTGAATTGTTCGCGAAGATGGATTTCTCGCCATTTAATCATTAACTTTTGTATTTGTTTTATGTATGAATAATTCATGAATTTGTAAATTAATTTCACCTTTATTGAAATTAATATATATATATATATATATATATATATATATATATATATATATATATATCTGAAAGCTACATTTCAACAAAATTCCGTCCTAAATTTTACTTATGAGCTTTGTAAAAAAAATAAACATCCTTTCTTATATGTTATAGTCGATTTTAGAAATAATACTTTTAAAAGTTCTGTTTATAAAAAAACAACTATTATAGTAAAGACTCTTGCCATCTTAATTTCTCTATTGGCCGCCTTCTTAGATATAAAATAGATGTTATTAAAAATTGTCTCAAGAGACCGTACGAGAATTTATCCTCACGCACGCTTTTCTTTAAAGAATTAAACAACATAATACAAACGCTTATTAATAACGGATTTCCTAATCAGTTGTTGAATTTCCATATTAGGCGTTTTCTGTCTAAGATAGCGAATAGCAAAGACGAGACTAGAAACATAAACAATAAATATTTTTATATGCACAACACCAGTTGACAGTAGCAAAAAAAAAAATAGATTAATTATTTATTACAAAAAATATAAAACCTCTAACCTTATAGTTAAAAATAATAATTCACCTCTTAGAAAAAAATTAAATAGGACAAATATTATTTACGAATTTAAATTTCCACTAAAGAATTGTATTGCTGATCAATCAAAATTCGTAAATAATTATATAGTCGACACTACAAAATGTTTGTCTCCCTCTACACCTTTCTCAACATAGCTCAACTCGATCTCATTTAAATATTCATGGAGACCCACCGGACACTATTCGTAACATACTTGTTGACAACACAAATATAATAGCATCATCTATATGCAAAAAAAAAAAAAAGCCTAAAAATAATTGAAGCGTTAATAATAAAAAGAAAAACAAACAAAAAAAAAAGCACTCAATAATATCAACTCGGAACATGGACACAATATCTTGACCGTGTTTTGAAAACGTTATATAAATAAATACACGCAACAATTTATTTCTTGTTAACAGTTAATATATTTCAACCTTGAAAATGGATAAATGCATAGCTAAAAGCGCTCGGTTAAAAAGAACATTCGTACAGTTTTTATATAATTTATCATAAAACACACACACACACACACACACACACACACACACACATAGGAATAGCTTAAATCTAACATATTTTTAAGCGGTTGAAAATGTATGTATAATATATAGATTTAAAATATTAAAAAGAATAAAAATTTTATAATTAAAAAGAATAATTATGAGCCACAAAGCTTGACAGCGCCAGTGTAGGCCATTTCTTTTTTTATTATCAATGGTCCCTTTTGTATCTGCTTTTTTAACTCTGCGTGAGGCTATTATGACCGTTTTTTACACAGATATGTTGATATTTTCCGTAACTTTCCCATCACTAAAGATATACATATATAACACTGTACATATTCAGTTTTAAAATTCCTTGATGATAAAATAGCCGAAAGCGCTCATATAGATAAAACAACTGGACAGATTTTACACACTTTATATCCAGAAAAGAAAACGCATGCAAGAAGGCAAGAAAAATTAGATAAAAAGGTTAATGGCAATATCTGATCAGTTGCCTTATAAATATATACAGTTGTGGTTATCCGCTTTCTTGTGTGTTTTTTTAAATAAATTAATTTGTTTTATTTTTTCACGTGGTGCTTTAAAGTATGGAATTTCCGGTTATGGGTTATATAAACGTTATTGCTTGTTCTTTCATTTGCGCTCAAGTTTTTATCTGAGATTTTCACTGTATAAGGATAAAACTATATTATAAAGATTCGTCAATATATTAATTACATTAAAAGTGATTACAATGATCGAAAATAATAAGGAAAACCCAACACTCAATAAAACCAATTACAAACACGGACAAAATATGCTGATAAGCTATAATTTCAGACACATACATAAAAATCCACACATTTGGCTAGAAAACAAAAAGTAAAAATCGACCTTGATAATAGTTAAAAGAATGGGCGAAAGCGCTCGCATATTCAGAACGTTTTTACGGCTTTTACACACTTTGTGTCCAGAAAGGAAAACACTTGTACGAACAGAAGAAAATTTAAATCTCACTATCTTGTCCATCGTCATGTCTTTAACCAAACTTGTATAAAATAAAGACTGCTTCCTATATATATATATATATATATATATATATATATATATAAGCACGCACAAACGTTGGATACCTTCCTCGAGGCGGTGTAATGGTTAACCTTGTCTCGCTAAAACAATTAAGACTGAATAGTGATTTCGATCCGATATCTATGATACGCGTGGAAAATTACTATATATATATATATATATATATATATATATATATATATATATATATATATATATGTACGTGTGTATATCATTACATGCAAAGAAACATATCTCCATTGGCAATCAAATTTGCAAAATAAAACATTATGCTTAAAAATGTTCACAAAATTTACCACGTAGATAATGTAGAAAAATACTGTATATAATTACGCCAAGTAGCTTGATTATATATTTTAAATTAAACGACGAGAGACAACAACTTAGGGTGTGATTTTACAAAGAAAAGCCCCAAGTAGAGGGCCACATAGTGTGAAATTTGTCTTCTTTCCGATTTTCTTATTCTTTTCGATCTTCTTTCACCGAAATTTGTGATATGCAAGTTACATTCAATATTTCTTAATCTTTGCATTCCTGTGATATAAGAAATGTTTCTGGTGAAAACAGATTCCATATATCACTCCGACTTTTCCATTATACTCTTTCTGGTCTCACCGTAATTCTATATAATTCTAGTTAGTACTATCTTACGGCATTGAGCCTACGTTTTCGAAAATGTTGCCAATTTCTTACCGAGAAGAAAACAGATAATTGGGAGAAAGTGTTGAAAACATTGGCAACAAGGAATTCATTCGTTAATTTACTAGCACTATGCTAACCCTAGCATAACCGGGGAAGAAAAAGCAGTTTTCTTCAAGAACCATTCAATATTATCCCTTATGAATGAATATTTTATGGAAAATCTACTTTCAGAGTTGTGACAGAAATATATTTGGCTCGATGTCAGTGCTATACGTTTTTAGTTGGTAACACATTGTGACTGAGTTCAAATTACTTGCTAATATAGTTTGGGTTGCCTTTATATCAATGTCCGGAAAGGCATGAACCCATATATTGTAATGCGGAAAATCAAGGATTACTTCCTTTTTGATCGCCCAATGTTGTCAAGATAGACTTGCCAGATATTGGTGAGAGAATGATCTCAGCTAATGTAAAAGATTTCCTAAGGCCTTTACCCTTTAAAAGTACAGTAAGTCCCGGGTTACGACAATCTAGACCAAGGTGATTCGTGGTTTGAAATAATCTAAATTGATCTTGTTTCGACATGCCGCTTGCATACGACGCAGACGGCTGGGCAGGGGAAAAATACGCAGCACGGCGGAAGAATGAGCCATCATACGGCGCTAGGGTGAGGGAGGCAGCGTGGGTCTGTTATTGGACTGTATCTGGTTGAGTGCTTATTCACGGAAAATCGCGGGTTGGTCCTAGCTTACACGGAAAACCGCATTACGACGCACAAGCAAATTCATAGCAACAGAACTCTGTCATAAATCGAGTACCGCCTGTACTTTGGCATCTTCCATATCCTAAAGAGTAAGAAATGACCACTATTCAGTACATATAGATGAAAATATAGATGAAATTATGTTAAAAAAACAAAACAAAAAACAACCCACCAGCAAGGTTTATGTTGATACAATACTCTATTATTTTCATTATTTACATTGTTCCGACTATTATCATCTTTATTGCCATATTCACGAGGTTTCGGTCTTCTTCAGCTGAATGGAATTTCGAACTGAACCCTATATTTCGTCCACCAGTGTAGATTGTTTTACTTCTACGTGCCATGCCTCTTTGTCTCTCTTTAATTAAAAAAAACAAACAAACTGAACTCTCCACGTTTTTGTTTGCCACTGCAGTAGACAGGTATTGAACACTTTGGGTCAAATCACTGGATCCAACCAAAGATTTTATACACTGGGCCATATTTCTGTGAAAGAGCGTGCTATCTAACATGATCAAGGACGGCCACGATGACTTGTCACTTCGAGCTAGCACAGCTATCGACGGCCTCCAAAATTGTATGGATATGAGTTTATGACCCTGGATTTCTCGATTTTGCGATCACCAGGCAAACTGGTTTATTTATTTTTTTTAAATAAATCTATTTATGCTTTGTTTGTGTTTCATTATGTTTGGGGATGTTAGCGAAATTCTCCTCTGTGTCTGTTTGGGATGATACTCTCACACACAGACATACATATATATATATAGGTGTACACATTTTAGTTCACACAAACACACACATATAAACAATTTGAGATAAGTCTAAGATACATATTCATGCGTTTGAGCATACATACAGATGCAATTGTAATTGTATTTCGATGTCGAGACTGTATGTAGTGAGGTTCTTTCAACAAGGGGTAGCTTGGGGTATTCTTGATGCAAAAGCGTAAAACCCAGGTTCACAAACTCCTATCAATACAACTGAATATGTTAGTTCTATAATTGATATTGGGCAATTTCCAATAAATACAGCGCATATAAAATAATACATACATATATATATATATATATATATATATATATATATATATATATATCTGCTCTACTTTGTATTGAGCACTCTTTTAAGAATAGTAATTGTTGGTTATTGGAATTCATTCCATATACACCAATCATATACTTGGATATATATATATATATATATATATATATATATATATATATATATATATATATATATATATATATATATACGTACATAAATACATACATACATATATATATATATGTATGTATGTATGTATATATATATATATATATATATATATATATATAAATAGATAGATAGATAGATAGACAGATATTAGGTCGGTGCAAAAATAATGATGTAATAATGTCGTTTTCTGACGTTAAAAAATACGTCAAAAACGACATTATTACGTCATTATTTTTGCACCAACCTAATAGATAGATATAAAAATATGACAAACTGGAAAGGTTTTTTTAATGACGGTTTTCATCCGTGTGAATTTCATCTGACTGAAACGGATAAAACGGATGAAATCTTTCATATTTTCTGAATACTGTTGCTATATAAACTTATACAAAATTATATATCGTCATATCACGAACACAAACACACACACACACACACACTCACACACACACACACACATATATATATATATATATATATTTTATATATGTACATAAATGCAGATCTAATATAGATCAGAATTCTACAGGATTACGAAATAAAAAACAAACAGGAAACGTATATCAATCTAAAATGTTTTACTTTTATCAAAGTTCCCTCAGAGATTGGGAGATTGACAAAGCTATAATAAAAATGAATTATGTTCGATTGACGTTTCCTATTTTTTCTTTCTTTTATCATATATATATATATATATATATATATATATATATATATATATATATATATAATACTGTATATATTGTATTTTGGGAGGTACCAAAGGGGTATATAAAGAATTGTGTAAATTTTTATTTTTGATAAGACCATCGACCATGAAACATCTCAAACCATTTTCTAAAGAAAAGAAACCGTTCAAAGTGGAAATTATTACAATAAAAGAAACACAAGGCAGATCTTGTATATGTATATAAGGAAGATCATAATACCAGTAATTTAAAGACAAGTTTTTTGCGTAGGATTTAATACATGTAGCATATATATATATATATATATATATATATATATATATATATATATATATATATATATATATATATATATTTACATATATATTCTAAAGAAGTAATGGGATTTTTTTTTATTAATCTGACACATTTTATAATTCAAACGCTATGTTAGTACATATCTGAGTGGACGCCCCGTTTATATATATATATATATATATATATATATATATATATATATATACTATTTTTAATTTATTTTGTTTAAACATTATTTTTTATGGACACTCACATTCGGGAAGTAGCTCTGCGTTGCAGAGGGGTGATTTATAAAAATATATTTATGCGTGAATATATATATATATATATATATATATATATATATGCTTCCAGGATTCACTTGAAGAATTTTTGAATTTACGTCCCGTTATAATTTTTATTAGTAGCACATCCCAATGCAAACTATGAAAAAGGATCTGATATTTCTTTTTCTTTTGCAGTTTTTCGGGATGACTGGCAAATATTATTATAGCAAAGACGAAATCTACTGTAAATAAAAACATCTTGCACTGCGGCAATACGATACTTTTAACTAGTATTTTTTAAATGTTATTTCCAATGTATATCAGTTAATATGGACATAAAATAATTTGAAATAGGCAGAAAGTATTATATATATATATATATATATATATATATATATACTCATTTCCGGTAATTGCCAAACTCTATCGAAGAGTTCTACCCAGGGCGTCGTTTATAGGACACACGTATATTGAAAAATACCGACTTGATGACATCAAACCTTGCCTCCGAGAATGGCCACATTTATTCTCTGGTAATAACTGAGATAGTCAGAAGCATCCGGGGGTGGGTCATAGAGTTTTGACAGTTTATTGAGAATTTTCGTCCGGATGTGCCGCAAATTATTTGAAAATTAAAATAATACAACAAAAAACACCGATAGACAATTTTTGTATTTAATAAATTTTAAAATGAATTCTCGCTACCTTCAATATGTAATCTGTATATATACAAAATATATATACATAAGTACAAATGATTTATTTTTATTTACACAATTTCATTGCTTGTCAATGAAGTTGAAAGATTAAACAGAATCATTTTAAACCAATATGCACCTCCAAAAGTCTCCTTTACAGCCGTTAATCGTATTAATAAATTCTCGTGTGTGATTGCTTAGTTTAGTTATAAGGTTCTATTTTATGAAATGGGTCCAACCGAAATTGTTTAAACATATCCATCATATATATATATATATATATATATATATATATATATATATATATATATATATATATATATATATATATCTGTGTATGTGTGTGTATAGAGAGAGAGTCAGTGTGTGTGTTTGTGTATGCGTATACATATATATTATCCTTTGCACTTATATATATATATGTATACGTACATATATATATAGATGTGTGTGTATATACATATATAATATTTTACTTATATATATATATATATATATATATATATATATATATGCAAAATGTTTTATACGATACAGCCAGAAAAAAAGTGTTTAACATGCTGCATAGAGGGAGTATATATATATATATATATATATATATATATATATATATATATATATATATATATATATATATATATATATATATATAATGAGATGGGGAGAGAGAGGGAGAGAGAGAGAGTGCGAGAGAAATACGTGTCTATTTATACATAATGACTTGAGCCTAACTCTGATTTATACTCCAACTCTATACTGAGAGACTTTAATTATAGTTTCTTAAAGAGAACGCGCAATCTGGTTGACCGGTCTTTGAACAAAGCTAGTCCAGTGAAAAACACTTGTAAAAAATGTGCTACTAGATTTCCCAGGCCGAGATTCTTGTAACTCCTTGAGTGCGTGATTCAGCTTTGACCATTAACCTTTACAGATATATATATATATATATATATATATATATATATATATATATATATATATATATATATATATATATATATATATATATATGTATCTGTGTGTGTGTGTGTGTGTAGATAAATATGATGATGGTAATGATGACCCTGTAACGTTCTCGAGCTTATGTTTAAAAAAGATTTTGCTTAAAAAATGACAAGGAATGATGTTGTTATATACATATACATTTTCTTATAAAATTATTTTTATCATAATTAGACTAAGTATATATTGACACGTGAGTATATGCAT
>OZ010590.1:76303217-76315717 GCA_963932145.1 Acanthosepion lycidas
CTCAATCGTAAGTGTCTTAGCTAGGCAAGATTGCTAACCATTACAGATTAGCCACGGGGTGCCCTTCCTTTGTCTGGTATATATAAGATAGCAGTGGTAATATTGTTAGCTCCCACGAAGTGTCTATACTATTTCAATTTTCTCTTCTTGACAATATTACGGTTTTTTTTTTAATCAATACTGTTAATGTTTAATTTTACAGCCTGTGCCATTTGCTGTGTGGTCCACGTAGGAGATGACCTGGATGGTTTTGTAGCCTATCATTTCTAATGCTTAGATTCTAATCTCTAATAAGCAGATATCTAGCTTTTGAATATCTACAATTGAAGTTTAGAGAAATGCTTTTATAATGACGTGTAGAAAATATTTATAAAGATGGAGGAAAAGAAAAGGAAAGGAACATTTTTGTAAAAAAAAAACAAAAACTGATACTTGGAAGTAATATATTTTGTTGAAATATTTTCATGCAATTATGTGTAGAGTTCTTTTGAAAAATTCAGGTGCCAATACTTAACATATGTTATTTTGTGCTGAAATTCTTTTCATTTCTTTTCAATGTCAATCTTTTCAATGTCATCCCTTTTCTAATATCTCTATTTTCCTTCCTCATTCAAATTTCCGAAGGTTGGTAAACCGTAAAAAAAAACAAAAAAAACAAAAACAAAAACAAGGCAATTCAAATTTCAGTCTGTTCGCTTCCTCTTTCAGTCTTTTCAATAACTTTTCTCTTTCAATCAATTTGTTTATATTTACAGCTTTTTTCACAAAACATCAAGAAACACACAAAAGATCAATATTATTGGGCTATACGCAAACAAGGTATCCATATAATACCTACCTACATACATACATACATACATTCATATATATATATATATATATATATATATATATATATATATATATTTGAAAAAATTCTCACAGTTAACCTGTAGAAAAAGACAATATTTATAAATGTAAAAGACAGTGGAAAAACTGTAATGGTAGCCGACGCGTTTCGTCCAATGTGAAATTTTTCAAAGCAAAAACGAAATGAATTTATTGAACAAAGTAACTAATAATAACAAAGTAAAATGTTCTTAGCAACTTAACAGTATGAAAAAAATGTTCTCTAAATTCTTCCAGTTCCTAAGGACATTTTGTTTTGTTATTATTAATTACCTTTTTTTAATAAATCCATTTCATTTTTGCCTTGAAAATGTCCACATTGGACGAAACGCGTCGGCTACAATTACAGTTTTCCTATTGTCTTTCATATATATATATATATATATATATATATATATATATATATATTTCTTACTTTAATCATGTCATCCCAATAAAGGCAACAAAGCCACTAAGTCATAGCTCGGGTAGGGTTACTGAGTGTGAAATCATATGAGAAAAACATATTACGGAGCGAGAAAAGTAAGAGAAATGAAGAAGAAAGATGACGATTGATATTGCATTTAAATCTTTGAAGATGAAAGTAGACTGCAATGCAATATACCGGGAGTTCAACAAGCGAGAAATGCGAAAAAACAAAACAAAAAAAAAAACCTGTTAGAATAGATCTTAAGGTTAAATCTAATCTTTTCAACTGTAAAATGATGAGATCTTTTCGGCAATCTAGTAATGCGCTTAAATTAATAAAGTCTAGGTACCATTGAGGAAAGTTTCTCAGAGTAATGACCATGAAAGAATTTATAGAAAAAGCACAGGGAAGCTATTGATGTCAGGACAGGACCAATATATAGTATGTTATTTATAATATACAATGGTATTTATTAATCCACCCACGAGGATTAAATGTGGCACAAGGCCGGTTTAATGTGGGTAGTCCGCGAGCCCGTAGGCTCGGCCAAAAATATGACCTTTGAATCCGCCTAGACGGGTTCAGGTCCTGTCTACCTCCCCGAACGCAACCTTGCCCTTCGGCAAAGCTTCGCCCGAGTTCCTCTCTGCATTAGAGAGTTCGATAGACACCCGACCCGGCAGCTCACAAAGCGCAGATACTGCACTTTGATCATAGCCAGCGGGCCGAGCCGGTATTTATAATATACAATGCGTTGACCAAGAAGAAATTCCTCTTATTCTGAGGATCAGTTATTGGGGAATTTTGACAGGGCGTGAGCTTTTCACTATCCCCGGGGATTAATATTAACATCGCATTGTTAGCCTTACTCTCTGGATAAGTACACTCATTTGATGGGTTATATTCACAATCGTCTTTCAATCGTCTTACCTTACCAGGTATATGTCGTCGTCGTTCTTGGTAAGCTCCTCAGAAGTTTGAACCTAACTCCTTATTTTACGCGGTATTTCATATTAGCTAGTATTTGCAACGTTATTCACGTTTGTGTTGATTGGCCGTTTCTTCAAAGGAACCAGAGAACATGATTTGACAGTCGTACCAGATCCAGAGTTGAAATGTTCACATATCTGGGAATCATATATGTTTTAAAGCTAGCAGGATATGTCTCTCTCGAACAATGTAGTGCTGTAATTTAATAGGTCGGTTCATATTTCTAGGTGGATTTACCGTAGGCAATTGCAGAAATCCGAAGTGTACAATGGCCGAAACAACCAAGATGAGGAATCTTGCCTGAATAATAAATAATAATGAAATTACAAACGATCAAATACAAATTTCGGTTGTTGACAGAGACAGAAAATGGCTGGTTAACTTTAATGCCTCAAAAATAAAACTGCTCTGTATTACACACCACAGGGAACCATCCCTGCCTCTCATTAGAATACCTGATGCTCAACTTCACGAGAGCACCTCTTTGTGACTGCTTGGTCTCACAGTGTCCGCTGACCTGAGATGGAATAATTACATTAAATCAAAAGCTTCATCTACCGCAAGGAAAGTTGGTTCTCTGTGTCGTGCCAGAAGGTTTTTCTCTCCCGAGTCCATCCTTCGAATCTATAAATCAACGATTCGCCCTTGCATATGATATTGCTATCATATATGGTCTAGAGCCGCCGCTGTTCGTCTTAGGGTCCTCAACAAAATACAGAGGCGAATATGCAATGTGGTTCGCCCTGATCTGTCATCTCGTTTATAGTCGCTTTCTCACAAATACTTTCACGGTAACTGCTCCGACGAGCTATTTTCACTAGTTCCCAAACTTCATGAATTTAAACGTGCCATTAAGTCAGCATCTCACCCTTTCACTGTAGATACGGTTAAATGAGGCCCTATTTTCTACTCCAATAGCTTCATGTCTCGCACTTCCCGACTGCGGAACTTCCTTCCTCTTACTTGCTTCCCTGATAGTTAAAATCTACTGCTATCAAAATGCAATGCCAATCGACATCTCCAGATGCCTTGATCTATTCAACCTCCTTCTCTTCATCCTTTCCTCTCTCACGCCTCTTTACTCTTCCTCCCACATTTTGGAACCTCTTGCATGCTAGTGGCACTCCCGCCTTGCTTGTTGTGAAAAGTTGAAATAAAAAAAAAAAAAAAAAACTCGAGGCAGGCTGAAAAGTTCATAGGCTGACTAGGAAGCCGTGATGCCAGGGCTGTGACATTTTGTATTCATTAAGTTCGAGTCATCTTATTAATAACCACATTGTTTTTTACCAAATAAACTAACATCTGACTATTCAAAGAAGATTTAAAAAGTAACAAGTTGAGTCTTATCTTGAAAACGGACAAAATTTGGTATCGTGGTGTTATCAAGTACTTACAGAAAAAGGGTTTAGCTTCAAAGACATTCATGCTGAGGTGGTTGTTACATTAGGGGTTAATACTACGGATATATCAACAGTGATTTTTTTCCCTTCATTTATTTGCATTGATTTATTTACGGATTCATTTACTCATTGCCATTGATGATTCTAGATTTAATCCGAAGCAAACACAGCAACGCGATGCGAAGCCGTCTGTACTTATCGTAGGAATGTTAGCCACTTAACGCATTTGATAATTATGGGATGTCAGTGTGATTCAGCTGCAGTACTGACAGCTCTATCAAGAAATTATAACGTGAAACGTTTGCATTTTCAAGAAGAAAATTTTATGCGAGTAATCAAATGAAATATGGAAAAAAATGTAAAAAAAATTCTTTTTTGAGACAGCCAAACTATTTTAACAAGACATGCGATAAATTACTTTCTTCCAATGTTAGTTGTTCATGCTCGCCATTCTTAACAAGTAATAATTCGAAGAAAGGGCATTAGAATCCACATCACTAAAGCCAACCCTATAGCTGAGATACATAGATGATACCTTCACATGTGAAGCTAGAACACTTCGGTGGACGAAATAAAAGGTTCAGTTCTAAATTCTAATCACCTAACGAAGGCTGGATCGTATGACCACCGAAATGTCGTTATTATGACTGAATTTAAGAGAGGAAGGGAACCAGAGACAAAGACAAAATCTATACCGTGGAAACACTCCTGCTCCAAAGAAATCCAAGGTCATTTCATCTGCAGAAATGGTGGTGATAGCCACATTTTTTGGGGGTGCAAAGGCGTTGCGTTTATTGACTATCTTCAAAAGGGCTACACCATCCATGGAGAGTACTATGTCAATTTTCTAAGAAAGTTACGAAAGGCTATCATGACCAAAGAGAATTTGCGAAATCCTCCTGTACAAAATTCTTTTGTTTCAATGACTGCTCTGTGTGACTGGCTTTGAACTGGTTGATCAGCCTACCTACTTTCTGGATTAGACTATCATCTAATACCCAACATGAAAAAAAAACACTTGACAGGAAACCATTATCGTAGTAATGATGACGCCATATCTGCTGTGGTTGACCTTGTTAATAGTCTTCTTTGAACAGTCAGATGTCAGTTTACCTAGAAAGAAATAATATATGCGATTTGCAGGTCGGGAACACTAGAATCTATCAATGCGGAAGTTTAAATATCTGGAGAGCGTTTTGACAGAGGACGGTAAGTGCAACACAGTGATCCGTAGACATATTGGGATGGCCAAGGACGCATTCCAAAAGCTGGGCAGAGTATTGAGAGACTGGAAAATGTCTTTGGTAACAACAAAATAAATAAAATAAAATAAAAAAGAATACAGAGGTGTTACGTGACATCTGTCCTTCTTTAGACAGCGAATGTTGAACGATTTCCTCGAAGATGAAGAAGAGATCCAAGACAACGGAGATGTGATTCTATAGAAGGATATCATTGACCTAAGAGAGGATGCAAACAAGGAGGAGGCTTATGGTTAACATCAGGAAGAGGCAGCTGAAGTTTCTGGGACATAATGAGGAAGGAAGGCCTAGAGAATCTGATACTCACGGATCGAATAGAGGGAAAGAGATAAAGGAAACAACGCATGACATACCTAGCGGACTTGTGCAAGCGGACGACAGTACCTGGTCCGGGGGATTAGAAGTTATTAGAAGGGTTGGAATTAATGCATAGAAGATTTCACAGCTCTAGCATTAATCTTTCATAGCCTATAAAGTATTCAGCCCACGGTCGTACCCAGAAAGAAACAGTTATTAGAAGGGTTGGAATTAATGCATGGCATATTTCACAGCTCTAGCATCACTCTTCATAGTTAGCCTATGAATTTTTCAGCTCACCCTTGTCAGTTATAATATTAGTGAGAATATTGCAACTTTGAGAAAACATGACAGTCTCCAATGAACGCCACATATATCATTGAATAAGCCTAAGAATTTTCACATCAATATCTAAAATTACTGGTAATGAAAATGAAGCTTTCAAAGATGAAGAGTGAAGATATATTTAGCAGGAAAATATTTTGATCCCTTTCTCAATTTAACCAGTAAAACATTAAATTTTTTTTAAATTTTTTATTAAAGAACAAATATTGCGTTGTCCGAAAAGTTCCTGCCAATTTTTAGTTGTTCCTGTTCCAATACGTTAGAAAAAATCAAATTCACCGACAGATATAATATACTTAGATTTACCGATTAGAGCACACTTGAAACTATATCTTGACAAAGAAAGTTTTAAATTACTTAATTCATAGCAATTTTGCTTCCCTGTGAAAATTTGTAAGATTATTAGTTGCATTTTAGATACTTGATGCTTTTTACTGTAAAGGCTGAAATGCTTCGAAAGCAAACAAAAAAATAAGGCATGTGCGGTGAAGCTGCTTTAGCCAACAGAACTGTACGGAAGTGGTTCCCTAAGTTTAGACCTGGTGATTGTAGCCTTATTGATAAAGAATGCTCAGGAAGACAGCCAACTACAGATGGGGACAAAATCTGGACACTGATTTGGAATAACCCGCATTAAGCAATGCAGGAACTGGCAGTAACACAAAAATTATTAAAATTCATCATCCGTGAGCACTTAGTGAAGCTTGGGTACTCAAATCGCTAAGATGTTTGGGTTCCACATGAGCTGAGTGAAAAGAATCTTTTGCATTGTATTTCATCTATGATTTTCTGTATAAACGCAATGGAAATACAGCCTTTTTGAAGTAAATTGTGACGTGTCATAAGAAATAGATCGTTTACAACAATGTTCAGCGAAAAGGATCTTAGTGCAAGCGACATGAGCCAACATTATCCCCCTCAATTGCAAGTCTTCATACTAAGAACCTCATACTGTGCATCTAGTGGGACTGGAAAGGAATCCTGTAATATGAGCTTATGCCAAGTAACCAGTCAATTGGTTCTGAAGAGTACTGTAAGCAATTGAATTAATTAAAGGCAGCAATTCAAGAAAAACACTCAGAATTGGCGAACAGGAAAGGCGTTGTTTTCCATCAGGCTAGTGCCAGACCTCATGTTTATTTGCTGACCCGGCAAAAATTGTTACAACTTGGTGTGTGTTACCCCACCCGCCATATTTACCAAACAATGCTCCTTCGGATTTTTATTTATTCAGGTCCTTGCAAAATGAGCTCAATGATAAAAATTTTAATTCTTTGGAAGGAAAAAAAAAAAAAATTAATGAGTTCTTTGTCGGGAAACCACCGAAATTCTGGGAAGATGGAATCTTTTAGTTGAAGGGAAAATGGAGAAATTTTGTGCAACAAAATGGTTCATATTTAGTTGAATAAATATTTAATGGCATAGTCTTGTTTCGTATTTTAATTTCCCTTAAAATAGGCATGAACTTTCCGGACAAAGCAACACATTGATTATCAAGCCTGAAATCGTTCACCCTGTAGACAATGCGTATGAAGACTATATATAAAAGGAACATATTATGTTGACGTGACTATTATAGGAATCGCGGACTAAACATGAGAGTAGATAATAATGAGATAGAGAAACTATCAGAAAGTTGGCAGCTAAAAAAAAAAAAAAATGCATTTTATAACAGACTCTCAAAAAATGGTAACTGAAAATGGAAAGAAAATCGAATTTATGGAAAAAAATATTAAAAAGCTACATGAATGCTCAGAGGATATTTGTAAACGAGAGAGACAGTATCTATTGAATATAACAATTTCGAACAAGACTACCGGAATTGTGTTCATGTCAACACAAAAAAGTCACAGCAAAATAGCAAATGCTTCCTGTATATATATATATATATATATATATATATATATATATATATGCGACAAGCAAAATAATTGGCATGAAAAGTTAAGGATGATCCGTCGGGCATATTTCTTGAAAAACAAAACAAAAAGCGGTAACAACAAAAATCAATATTAAATCTCCATCAACATCATCATCATTGCCATGGTCGGTTGTGGTCTTAGGGTCGCTGCGCATTAACGTTTTCCATTGACATGAATGAGAAAGATTATATTTAATCAACTGCTACGTCTTCTGGTCTTCTGTTAGGAAAATTCGTTTCCTATATCGGGACAGATCATTTGTCTCTCTAGAATATATTTTACACATTTATAAGTCTACCATTCGTCCATTTATTAGATATTGCTGTGGCATCTGCTTGAGTGATTCAGATTTTAATTTAGAGATTCTTGATAAAATCCGAAGAAAAATCTTCAGTGTTATAGGTCAATAACTTTCCCACCACAACTTCCCTGTGACTTTTAAATAAATAACTATTTTCATAGTAATTTCATGTGCTTTTCTCTTTGGTACAGTGACTTTACGATTTTAAGTGTTGTACTAGATTGGCAGTTAGGTCTCATTATTTTACAATTGAAATTGATAGATGTAACGGTAAGTTCTATGCTGGCAGTTTTTTCTGACGCCTCTATTGTGGAAACTTTCGTTCGACGTCTTTCTGTCCAGGCACCACTGATCTTCAAGAAATTGAATGCAATGTCTATCGTTATCTTTTTGGCCTTCATTTTTGTTCGTGCATTCTTCACTCTTCTTAAAATATTTTTTTTTTTTGCATAAGTTGGTACCTTGTAGGATATTAGTGGAATGATTGTTGCCCCTTGTAGGGAGGCCATAGAAGTTCGATTTTTAATTTTTGGCGGTCTTTATTAGGTCGACCAGTGGGCTTATTTCTCTTCTGTCTCACCGTGTGTCATTTGTATTGCTGTCTACATAGTCCTATCAGTTGTGATACCGCCTAAGATAGTTCTGTAGCATTTCATTTGTAATGTTTAGATTAACAAGCTTAAAACATTGATGTCAACAATGATAGAATCTGGGTACAAACAAAAGGAAACGTAAACAAAATAACCCGGGCATAATTGCGCAAAGATGAAAGGATATATATTCTTATGTGCTGTGTTCTATCAGAATATGGAGGATCATGGCTCTCCACAACTATCTCTCAACTCTTTTGTATCTCGAAGCAATGATGGTCTTCTGACAATCCCCACGCCATCAGTCATTCTGCATGAGAAATAATATTCGCATAGAGGAGTTAACATCATTTGTATTCATATTGTAATATATTAGTCAATAACGAATTCATTGAAATATTGGTTTTATGAGATTATGAATTATATTAATATTTTCTCATATGACTTGCGCACTCTAAAATTAAGATTCCAGGTTCTTCTTCATTTACGTGCCGTGTCTCTTCAGGACGTGAGCGATCATACCCTTCCCACAATTTTCTAGCCTTTGTAGTTGCTACCTCGTAGTTGTTATTCTTTGTATACTTCATTCTTGTTAGATTACACGATATTTCTTTCTGTTTCTCTCAACTTAAGTGTCAAATTCTCCAATTCTCTTTTCTCGTTATATGTTCCCAAAATTTCAACTCTCATTATTCTAATTACAAGTGCTTTGTTTTGGCTTAATTCTATTCTTAAAATAACCTTGTAGGTTAGTTCTTATTGCGTAAATGGCATTCTTATCATCATTCACTGAAATAACTGCTCTTTTCCCACCAGCCTCCTCTTCATCTGCGATGAAATTATCCAGAATTAACTGCCTTATAAGAGGATTGATAAATCAGTCAATTGATTAATATTTATTTTGCCCTACAGTGAAATAAATTTCAAATGGAAACAAAATTATTTTAAGAAATTACCTTTAGTAGAGAGGATTGCCTATTGTCCGGTTCACACCCTCCTCGGCTTTTTGAACATGAGTAGAGATTTATCCCTTGTTTTCTTTTAGGATTGTGTTTCCTGTTTCTTTGAAAGTCTTTTTTCTCCTAGACTTTCAGTAGCCCCTTGCGTCTTAGTGGCACTAATGCTTTTCTTGGGGTGAATTGATTTTAAAAAAATTGTGCAAATTAAAGTGCGTTATCCTTGTCGTCAACAATGAAGAGTTTTACACACTTAACTTATATTCATAGACACTGAACTAGTTTTAAATAGTGAAATGGTTGGAATAAGCGAGCAACAATTTGGGAATTGTCCAAGAAATACCGCATTCGGGCAGAAATCAAAAACTTTTGGCAGGCAGACAAATGAAAAAAAAAATGAAAAACAAAAAAGAAATGTCTACTTATTAAATCGACACCTTTTATATATCAATCACCGTGGAAAATGATTTTTTATTCGCGTGAAACGTAACACATTGGAAAGCGCTCCACTAATATAATAATCCTTCTTCTGCTGAAGAAGTTTGTGTCTGATGTCGCCCGGCGTTCCCAGCATTTGGCTTTAGTTTTGAAAGATGAAAAATAAAAGAAAAAAATATCTAAAAGGAATAATAGTTTGTAATTCTTTTTGAAAATGCGAGAACGTCGCGCTCAAAGTTTATTTGAGAGGTAGAGTAAAGAATTACGCGCCATATTGTGTGAGGTTCATCAAATGAAAGTATGATGTACATTAGAAACTATTAGGTTAGTACAAAAATAATGACGTAATAATGTTGTTTTTTGACGTTAAAAA
This sequence comes from Acanthosepion lycidas, assembly GCA_963932145.1. Taxonomy (NCBI): domain Eukaryota; kingdom Metazoa; phylum Mollusca; class Cephalopoda; order Sepiida; family Sepiidae; genus Acanthosepion; species Acanthosepion lycidas. Next base: position 76,313,389 of record OZ010590.1, read on the forward strand.
ATACGTCAAAAAACGACATTATTACATCATTATTTTTGTATCAACCTAATATTATGGGATATACGTTAGCCTCATAATGAGTAATATGCGGGTAGTGTAAGGGATAGAGGCCTCGGATTCGAAATAATTCCCGTCGGGTTCGTAAGATTCACAGAGCAGAAATACCCTTGGGAAAGTTATCGATCCATCATCTGCCATCCGGTAGTAGGAGAAAAAATCATCGGTATCCCCCAACAAAAAAAAGTTTAATGCAATATTCACTCGCAAAAAAAAAGAAATTTTCTTACAAACTAAAATGTCTCGGCTTTAAATAACCTACAATATATTGATAAACGGTACTAAAGTTTCAGCTTAACGATTATCTATCCTCCTTATAACCGTACTAAAGTTTCAGCATAACAATTATCTATCATCTTTATGTTCATCATTTTCTCTTCCTACTTTATGGGTTATTTACATTCTTATCACACATTTCATTGTAAAACCCTCAGCTTTGAGGGGCTCTCTTGCGTTGGGTGAATATTAGTATTAAAATAGTGTACTTGAGAGTTTCTTTACATATTTTCATTCGATGGACTCTTCAATTTCTTACTGGTGCAGCTGATAAAATAGCTGCCTCATATAGTCATGTTTTTGTTTGCTGATATTTCACAGATATTTACAGAAGTTTATTAGCATAAGCCAATATTTAGCGTTTATGAATTTCTAATCTATTTGCTGCTTTCGTTTCAAATGGTTGTTTACATTAAAATAATTTTAATCATAAACCGTGGAAAATGATGATGAAGCAATGTCGGCTGCTCCTATTATACGAATTCAAACTAGTCCACAATGCCAAGAAAACTCAAAGAAACATCAGCGGACCATTTGGCCGTAGCATTTCTAATGTCAGAATTATACTGAGGTGATTTTGGAAATCCCGTTCAAGAGATGAGAGACTTGAACATGAATCATGAAAAAAAAAATCCATTTTAAAACATAACCATTTGAATGCGTTGGTTAGACAAGTTCGAAAAACAAGAGTGAGAAAAATTTCCGGATAACTTGAAACATTTAGAACGTAAAAACAAATGAAAAACAAGACTGTACAATGGCAATTAAGCCCTTCACAGTAAACGATCTCCCGTCCAAAAGTTGCACTGTTCTTCATGATATTTTAGACTGATTTGTTTCTTAAACGGAACATCAACATCTTCATTGGTCATTTAATGCCGAAATGTAATTTATTTGGAAGCATTGAAGTAATAAAAATATGATACATGTTATTCTGCTTTCACAGTTGAATATATGGTAGATGATACTTTTGGGCATATATATTATTGTGTGGATATGATTTCTAAAAGCGGTGATATGAGTGTTTTATTTTGTAGTTTTGCTTAAGTTATATTTTGGAATACAATTTTATTTCCTTAAGAAATTGTTGGATATTATACGAATTAATGCCATGAACGTGTTCTTTCTTGTTTTGTTTCGTTAGCTGATTTGGTTTGGTGGCATATCAACTTCTATGGGTTATTTAATTCCGAAATCTAAATATTTTGTACGTAATTTTATGCTTTCAACTACAGATATTTTGTACATAATTCTATACTTTTAGAGTAAAGGTATGTTTTTTAGATATAAACTTTTTAGATCATGAAATTTATTGTTGGTAATCTTACTATTAAAATGTATTTTTATACTTTTTAGTGTTTAATTCCTTTTCATTTTGTTAAAAAATCTATTGTTGGCTATTGTAGAAGAAAACCTTTTTGTAATTGCCTATTCCATTCATTCCTATTGTTCAGCAATAATTTCTCATTTTTCTCAATTTTCTTTATTTTTATACTAATATTGTTTAAATTAATTAATTTTTACGATTATTGGGAACTCTTATTATTGCTGTTCAGCTTATTTTTTGTTTTGTCATGTGTGTAAGTTTACAAGCGTGTGCTTGTGTGTATGCATGTCTACATGTGTGTGTGCCAAATGTGGAGAATAATTATTCTTTTCATAATATTCTTGTCTCCTTATACACGCTGTCTATTCCTTTTTCTTTCTCTCATCTTTCGGCCGGGATTGTGTGTATGCGCGTATATATATATATATATATATATATATATATATATATATATATATATATATATATATATATATATATATATACACCGTATCGACTCGCAGATCATTCCACTTTTGAAGATCTAATTTAAGGGGTATACATCATACACCAGATATAAAATTAGCGTATGTACTGCTGTCCCTGTCTCCGCCGTTGACCAAACTATAAATATATACATTTACTGTTGACAAATTATTTCCAAATTAGCTTTTACATGTCACACGATAT
>OZ010590.1:76318217-76325717 GCA_963932145.1 Acanthosepion lycidas
ATATATATATTTATACGTACACATATATATATATATGAATCGTAATAGGAGCAAAATGGAGTAGATAAAAAAGTTATTATAGCTTGTAAAGAAAAAAAACATTCGTTTAGCTTACCTGTTTTGAAGAACATATACACCTTATTTAATATAAACGACGTTAACGCGAAAGATTCTTGCATGCAAATATAAATTAGCGTGGGAAAGATACGTATTGTTAACCAAGTCCTGATATAAACGTAGTTTTTTCTTTCAAATAATTCTCTATAAATTGATCTGTGATTTTTCTTTCTGATATTGAATGAATGAATCAGCGAAACACGACATGACATCTGAACGTTGTGCGTAGACATACCTGTATGCAGAAGACCAACAACAAGATGCTATGTGATTTGTTGTATCATTTAAAGAGCTGGTTATTTCCGTATAGTGTCAGAAGTTGGATTTTGTATCCTGCTAAAGATGACTTGTATTATCCAATTAGATAATAGACATGACACAATCTTTCAGTATATTTTCCGTCGTTTGTTCTCGTGTCACTCTCTTATTTCATAAGCATTGTCTCTTCAGGACATGTGCGATTATGGCTCTTCGCAGCTTCCTGTCCTTTGTAGCTCTTAGAAACGTTTGTTTTTCCACTATCCTTCTCACTCCCTAAACGGCATAAATCGTTAGATATGATATTCGCTGCTTACCTCTCTCCTTCTGTATGACTCTCGATGAGTTAGTTCCTCATTATGCGTCCCAAAAATGTTAACTGTTTATTTCTGATTGTAAAATCGGTGTACTTTTGGTTTCAAATATCCTTAAAAATTCCTTGTTGCTGACATGCTCCGTAGATGGTATCTCAGCATCCTTCTGTAGAATTATTCTCTTATTCATTTGTGTGAAGATTGTTCAGTATTCATTTATTGAATGGGTTAGCGAGAAATTGATGTAGATTGATAGACACATATTAAGATTAATCTCTCTAATCTTTGAAACATTTACAATGCTGAGCAATTATTCATGTAGCTAGATTCCTAAGGGTCTAGCTTTAAAAAAATATTAAAGAAAATGTAAGACGAATAAAAAAGGCGAGATCAATGAAACAAGATTAAAAATAGAATTTGCGAAGAAATTAGATCATCACTCTTGTTTCTTTCTAACGATCTCTTCCTCTTTGTTTAGCTTTTGAAATTAACTTTCGCTATTCCAGTGATACTTGAGATTTTGGTGTTACATTTTCCGGTAAAAATTAAACACCTCACACATGGTTAGGTACTTATATGCCCTTGAATTTGACATTTTCAATTTGTAGACCTTACCTACGCCATCATGGTCACTGCCTTTTTCAAGGTGAACCCTAAGGTTAGTAAATTTCACTGTGAACCCTAAGATTAGTAAATTAAAATTATTCCGCATCTCTTTCAACTGCTCATGCAATATCGAAACAATTGTAGGTAAGGCAAACCGGATAATATTCATATTAAATGGGGCATTTTTGACAATCGTGCTGCCCAGTGCACTTTCTTCATATTTCTCTTTTGTTGGAAAACGGTATAAATATATATATATATATATATATATATATATATATATATATAGTTTATGCAAAACTAGGTAATCCGCATGGGTAGACCCAAGGAGGATGATATTCAGGGAGCTCAATGTAAGATTCAGAGCAGATATGTTTGAATAAAAACAGACCACTTTAAGGTTCCATGTAATAAGTTATTTCACCACAACCCCTTAAACAGGTCTCTGGATCATCAGACTTTACTTCCAAAGGTTGAAATGAAAAATGAAAAAGAAATTCACACGTTTTTGATGGACCTCATCAAGCATATGTAAAATTAACGAAGTAAGGAAGTGAGGTGGGAGAGAGAGAAGATAAGATATGAGTGGGTTAGGTGTACCTTATCTTCTCTCCCACCTTACTTCCCCACTTCGTTAATTTTACATATGCTTCATGAGGTCCATCAAAAACGTGTGAATTTCTTTTCATTTTTCATTTCAACCTTTGGAAGTAAAGTCTGATGATCCAGAGACCTGTTTAAGGGGTTGTGGTGAAATAACTTATTACATGGAACCTTAAAGTGGTCTGTTTTTATTCAAACATATCTGCTCTTTTAATATGTGATGGGCTGATTGCTCCGAGGAGGGGAGGTTAAATTTTTCGTTATTGCTCCCTGCGCAAATATCATTTTAGTTCGAGGAAGTCCTAAATGTCAAAACCCGCCACACGAAAACCTTTTTCCATTTAGCCGGTGTGTATAAAAAGTTTACTTTCCTGGATAGAGTTCTGGCGAATGAGGAGTGATAACCTGTTGCTCATTCTCGATGGTTTTATTTTTCTCTCTTTTTAAAGTCTTTCTTTCTTTCTTTCCCCTAGTTTCGTATTGCCATCTACCCTAGTTGTTGTTTACACTTTTTGTTCCTTTTAATTATGTCCGCTTTAGTTTCACTCGTGTTTTTTTGTCTCTTTTTTTAATCGATTCACTCCAAACAAGGCGAGAAGCCACTAGGACGCAAGGGGTTACAGAAGATTTGGAGCGAGAGCAGACAGGAGTGATAGAGGAAAGGATGAGGAGAAGGATAGTGGATAGATCAAGGCAACTGGAGATGTCTATTGACATTACATTTGAATAGTTGGAGATTATAGCTAACAGGGAAACAGAAACATGGAAGGGAGTTCCACAGGCGAGAGGTGCGAGGTATGAAACTACTAGAGTAGAAGAGACGGCTACATTTAACAGTTTCAACAGAGAAAGGGCGAGAGTGGGATACCAGTCTCGTAGGACGCGGGAATTCATGAAGCCTGGAAACCAGCGCAAGTGCTGCTTCGCAGATATAGCTGGCACATCTAAAATACAACACTTGCCTGCACGCCGAATCTTCTTTCTTCACTGTGCTCGACTTCTCAAGTTAGATTAATGTGACATCAATGGAGGCGCACACAAGCGTGATGTGGTTTCTGTGGAAATATGGCTGGAAGCACGAATGCTTCTAGTCCTGTTGCAAGTGTTAACATACCTTGGGCTACATTTGCTCTTATCTCCGCTCATGGCGCCATTCGGTCTGATGCGTTGTCCTTATGATGCTTCAAACGTTGTAAGCGTTTATACTAGGTGGCCATTCAAATCATTCCAACATTCAACAGATAAACGGATAATGAGTCATAATAGGATGTCTAATTCTCTTAGAAGCGACTCATTATATAGATTGAATAAGTCACATGAGAAGATACATCCTTGTCTTAACTACCGTTTTATTACCTATATGTAAAATACATTTTGTTGAGTTGGTTGCATTTGATATAAAAGGCCTCGAGAACTTGAAGTATTATTTTTGTGGTGTAGGATACTGGTGTTGTGGAAGTGAACAGGTATGTGTTTTAGATGTTGTGTTATAGAACTTGTATCCGAAAAATGAAGTCGTCTTGATATTGATGTCGTCGTCCAACCAACATATGTGCTTACTTTTTTGTTAGATATACAAGCTCCAAAATGTTAAGTAAGCTGATATGAAAACTTATTTAAAATGATATACAAATTTATAAATTTCTTACGAGTGTAGCAACAACGTGTTGAAATGTATATAACAAACATTTAATGCCATTTTGCATTTCTACCAATTTCCGGTCGGCTCCCTTATATTGGAAGGCTTGTGTGGCAACAAATTCCATAGATACAACGGATAAATTAAAAAAAAATAATATAATTATGAGAGAGAACGTTCATGCGTGTTTTTAAAAAAACACAATCAAAACAAAATACAGATTTTGTCAGAGTTACAATAATTTCGTCGTTATTATCCCTGAGAATAATCTTGGAGGAGAGCGAAAATACATGCGTAAGAAAAAACTACGACGACTTTCTTAAACGAATTTCATTTTAATATCAGGAAAATGTGTAGAGAACTGGTATGGATCAATATAAAAATAGATATAATAAGTCTATATTATTCAGTGAAACATGTTTGCATATATATATATATATATATATATATATATATATATATATATATATATATATATATATATATATAAGCGATTAGGCTGCATCACTGATATATATATATATATATATATATATATATATATATATCAGTGATGCAGCCTAATCGCTTATACTTACTAATGAAATATTCCGTTATTTTAATACCTACCATGATTAACAAGCATTTATTGTGGCAAGATAACGTTATATATCATTTTCAAGTTGTGAGTATAGGTTGTTAATACACTGCATATTTGTTGGCTTCGTAATGAAGCAAGATGTAAAAAATGCCCAACACAATCATCAGGTACTGTCTATAGATTATCCATTACGTAATTAAAATTCTAATAAAAAATATCTTATTACTGCCATCGTGGCACATGCAAATGTTATACGGGGATTACAGTTTATTATGTAATAATATATTTGACATAAAAAATAAATGACATTTATATATATATATATATATATATATATGGGTATGTACATATATATATATATATACATATGTATATATATATATATATATATATATATATGGGTATGTACATATATATATATACATATGTATGTATATATATATATATATATATATATATATATATATATATATATATATGGGTATGTACATATATATATATATATATATATATATATATATATGTAAAAAGAAGAAAAATAATAATTTCATAGTTCTGAGTATGTATGTATGTATATATATATATATATATATATATATATATATATATATATATATATATATAATAAATTAACTTATTTAAAATATGTTTTTTCGCTACACAGTAATAACCATGTTTTAAAAATGGAAGCTAAAAACTTAAAATTTAATTTTGTAATTAAATTAACACGGATTACATATCTTACTCTTCTTTCTTTTTATTTAAATATATATATATATATATATATATATATATATATATATATATATATATAGATAGATAGATAGATAGATAGATTGTTGGTTCTTTTTTCTTTTGTCGACTGCACTGTATAGTATGGTCAGTCAGCACCGTCTGTGAGGAAAAGCCCAACATAACGCCCTTCACTCCGCCAGAAGTTTGGAAATGACATGCTGTACTGCTTAGTATTCCCGGTCCAATACAACCATTCAGAGTGTTTAGGTGTTACTCTACGGACAGTGCAGAGGATTTTGTGTACCCAAAAGATGTACCGAGAGTGATGAAAACCAAATATCCAGTCAGCATCATGATGCTTGGAGACATCACTATCCATTAATTTCCCAATCTCAGACTCAACACGCAAGCATACATCAAATGCCTTGTGGGGGTATTGCTGGCCTGGGTCAAGTGTGTGTGTGTGTGTGTGTGTGCACGAGCGTGTGCGTACGTGCGTAAGGAAATGAAATGAAATACAACACCCGCGTGTTATAATAGATGCATAAATACTCAATGTAAATTTAAATTGTTAAATTTCTGGCGTCCAAAATATCTAAATACTTTGATTAAATTAGTTTCTCTTTTAAATAAAACTTCATTCTTTAAGTCGAAGTTATTGTATGACCTATCACGATAAACAACTAATACATTTAGTGTGAACGTGGGCACCCCATAGATACACACACACGCATATATATATATATATATATATATATATATATATATATATATATATATATATATAAATTACGTAAAAATTAGATAAATACTTGGAAACTTGAACACGAATACACACTGCATACATTGCAGATATTCTCACACACTTCCAGTGAAACATATTGGAAACGTTGCCTCAATAAATAGATATGTGAACGTCGGTCGATCGTTTGCAGAACCTACGTGTTCTTTGTCGGCAGACATAGAACAAAAGGAACTCGTTTCTCTAATGACAGTTAGTTTAACCTTGCGCCGCGAGCTTACGAAGTGCTGACCAATCCACGCACGTCGAGGCACATCAAAGAAGAACAGATAGGATGCATCAGGCAGCTGTTCTTGAGACAACAGCTCTTTAACTTTTGTCTTCAGAGAACTATTTTCGGATAAGCGAGGACAACCAAAGAAATTTTCAGGAAATATCAGAGGCACTTTTTTTCCCTGCCAACCCAGAAGCTGTAACCGATTTAATATATGTAAAATTGACCGTTTGCATTATGAGATGTGCAGCTAAATAACGATTAGCGGCTCTTAAAGAGATATGTGGCTGAGGAGTTTCCGTTGAGTTCGATTTGCCTACATTTTCTTTCGCATAAATTTTTTTGGTAAAGATATGGGCCCCTTACTTCTTTCTCAAGATATGGGTTAAACTCATTGCCAGACTGAGCTCTCTAGCCGTGTTCGGCCAAGAGACTATGAGAAAGACAACACTGAATTAAAATACGGTTAGGGGTGAGACTGGCAAAAGGAAAAAAAGGAACTTGCTAAAGAAAACACAACAGCAACACATATTATGGAGAGGCTTTGACTCTATGTTGTTCAGAGCAATTTCAGATTTATTAAAGAATAAAGATTTGGAATAGTCTATATTTTTATCACTTTAAATGTTATTTTAGGTGCTCCGTTTATTAATTACACAATATAATTATTTATTTTCATCTATCGTCTTGAATATTCGAGAAATATTCTTGAATAAAATTTGCGCACGCCGACAGGATTTGAACATGCGTATCTCTGGGTAGAAGGAGCTACTTTTAAGTCCGGCACGCCTCAACCAATTTAACAACGAGGAGCTGGCGCCCAAGCGAGGCCAAATTAAGCGAAATTTCCCTCGTCTTTCCCTAAATTTCTCGAACATTTAGGCCGGTAGACGAAAATAAATAAATATACAGTTCAATAAATAAGCGAAGCGCCTACTCAAAGACGAGCAGCTACTAAAAATCATGTTTAAAGTGGTAAGAATCTCTCGGGGTATTAAAAAAATCAATATATACGATCTATAGGAATCAGAACACAATCGACTAAAAACGTTTGGGTTTGCAGCTAACAACGGCTTCTCGTAGAAGAGCTACTTGCGTCAGGAACCATAACAGCAACACCTAGTGTTGTGAGGCTGTGGCTTTTACTCGACAGTAAGTTCTAATGGCTCCAAGGATTAGAATTTAAAGATGATTCATGTCTACCATATTGGCTCTAGTTTAAACAGGACCTATATCGACATATCTTTTAATTCACCGTTATTTGGATCTCTAGTCGTGGCTGGATACCAATCTAGAAGATAGAGAAGACTGAATTTAAGTGTGAAGTGTTGATGTGACCACTTCCCGACTTAATCAGGATCAATATCTGTTCGCCATTAGGGACAAGACACTCCCCCGGAACATTTGATGAAAATAAATATTTCATTATCATATTTATCAAAAGATCTATTTACATTGCTCGGACTATCATCCTCATCTTTGTTGCCATATTTATCACAACGTTTCGGCCGTTGTACGCTCCGACCTTCTTCAGGTGTTTGGAATGTCGAACTGAACCGTTTATTTCGCTCGCTGGGGTAGACTGTTCTACTTCCACATGCCATGTCTAATGGATGTCAGTTATCAGTTATC
>OZ010590.1:76330717-76358217 GCA_963932145.1 Acanthosepion lycidas
CGGAAAACTTGAACAAATTACACATATCGTTCGTCCTCCCCATGCAGAGAAGGCCATGACTTCGAGTCATTGTGGGGGGGGGGTGTAGATGACTAATAAATTCCTAAAAATCTGTTTTGGAGGCTGCAGGGTGAACCAGACCGGGAGGCGGATCCCTTCTGGTCTTTACTTGTTTTTGGCGTTTCTGTTCTTTGTCCCTGAATCTTTTCAAAAATCAAACACGCCGAAGCTTACAGGGGAGCGTCAGACAGCACGGATATCAGTAGACTCTTCGTAGGTTGAATGGTGAATGCCATAGTGCTTGAGAGACTTCTTCAGTGTGTCTTTGTAACGTTTCTTTGGTTTGCTGATTGAGCGCTTGCCTGTGGATAGCTCGCCATATAGAAAAGTACACAAAGCACAACTCATTTGCTGTAACCTGATATAATCCGGCCAAAATAAAATCTAAAAGAGGAACCAAGGGGATGTTTATAATACTCTTTGGAACAGGAAGTAGTCGTTTTCTATTTTCCTCAGTAGTATTTAACATAAAATAAAAACACGAGAATTATATTACGGATAATGAAAAGAGAAAGAAGCAGACAGGGGAATAGAAAGCATCTTTATCGATTTGAATATATTACATTGTACCTCGAGACTTTTAAAACAAGCAATGCGGCGAGAACTTATCTTTTCCATCAGAGATAAAAGAGCTCAGGAATATAGTCAAATGGACTGTAGAGACATTATGTACCAAATAGTCCACTGATTATCACTTTTAACCTTTAAGAGTTGGATACGTATTCAAGTAGACAGTGAAGAACTTTGACTCATAAATCAAACTCCCATAATGACTTAATTCCGTTTCTGCACAATGATTACAATTTAATTTAAAAATACACTGGAGCGAATGTAAAAGAGGACATTACAGTTGAACGAAAGGATAGGAAAGGAGATAATCTTTGCTAGCTACCATTAAATCAATTATTAATAAAAAATTGCTGAATACGGACTTCAAATATTTAGTTGCGAGATTAGGACATTTATTGCAAGCTATTAACGATCAGAAATAATTCATAGGGTCTTATCTCTTCTCCCATAACAAGACTGCCCTTAATTTTGTGTAAAATATTTCTTCTTTTCTTCTTTTTATTTTCTTCTTCTTTTCATCATCTTCATCGTTTCTTGATTTTCTTTTCCTCTTTTTCTTTTTGTAGTGATATGTAGATTAACTAATTAACATATACGGAATCCCCAGGCTATATAACTACGTTGATTTTTTTTTTAAAGAATTGGTACCATATAATTCAAGGCATTAAAGCCACTAAGACACAAGTGGTTGCATGATGTGGAAGAATCAGGGACAGAAATAATGAGCGGGAAAATGAGAGAGTAATCAATAGAGCACTGGATAGCGACTGACATTGCATGTAAATTTTTGCAGAGTAAAGTTGGCTAGAAAGCATGGAGCCAGAAGGGAGTTCAACAGGTACGAGAAAAGAAACTGTTAGAATCATGGGTCGGAAATCTACGGCACGCGTGCCACACGTAGCACACCAAGAAATTTCCAATGGCACGCAGCCGCAAATGACATCACGAAATTCAAACCAATGAAGTTAATTAGCTGCTTCAAAACTGCTCACTCTTTGAGCTCCAATTAATAATAATAATAAAAACTTTTAAAAACAGTCTATTTCTATTAATGTGGTTTACATATTATTGTATATATTACTATATAAAATATATTGTAGAACAAGTACATTGACTTTGACGTGTATAAATATACGTATGCTGTTGGCGCACTGAAGGGTTTTAAAACCCTAAGTCGGCACATAGCAAAAGTTTGCCGACCCTTAGCTTACAGTCATGCGGTTTCCACATCAAGTAAGTCTTCACGGGATCAAATGACTAGACTCAAAGCGAAAACCTTACAGTACGCAGTGTCTCCAAGTGGTCCCCCACTTAAATACTGATTGGTGTCGACGATGCTTAACTTCAACATAGTAGAGGTTTATGGAAAAATTATGGCACAGCAACTTATACTTATTCGAGTGTAGACTAGAGAAAATATTCACAAGAGATGGCGTTCCATTATTTTAATGACCCATTAAAGACGCATGGCTCTGGAAAGTCTGGAGTTAAATTGCTTTATCCCTACACCTCTCTGTCTCTCAATCGAGTCTTAGTATACTTATAGGGAATTCCTACTACTCATTTTATACACATTCCCTAGTTAAATGAATTATGAAATGGCCTCCAATCACGTGACGAGAGACGTATATACGACGTTAGTTATTATATGTATGTATTGTTCACAGATAAGTTTAGATTTTATTTATTATTCTGAATCATGTTTACAGATCACAAACACCTTAGAAAATTATAAGCGTCTGGAAAATCGGAATAATTCTGAAAATCCGTTTGGCTTCATATAATTCAGATTATGGGGATGCCATTACCCGTTCTTCATTCTATTAGTATCGGAAAGTTGGCAGTTCATTTAAGATCTCATCTCATTTAAGAGAACAATATTGAGACGTGGTAGTGTATTATATCAAAATAGAGACAAGTAATTTCGTGGTGTTGGTAAATCTTATTATCTACCCATTCCGAAACGCTGCCCATGTTGACCGCATCGGTAGGCGCAGGAAGTGTAAACTGGAAACATCCCGGAAAAAAGGCTTCTAGCCGCAACGGACGGATTAATATCCTTAAGAATATCCGTCATACATTTAAAAGAAAGTACAAAACAAAGAGAGGATCAGCTTACGCCGAACAAAACAGACAAGCAGAAAATTGCTGTTTTGAACATCCATTCTTAAAAACCGAACATCTTTCCAATATTTTGGATGTGCAGCTAGTGTAATGGATAGCAACTGAGAATAAGAAATCGGAGAACAGAGTTCGAATTCCCTTTGTTATATTCACTTACGGCCTAATACCTCTGAAGAAAGTTATGAATACATTTCTCTATTGTTGAAATATACGAATAAACGATTCTCTATCACTTTATCAGATGGGCAACTGAATTTAAATCCATATGTGGTCTTTGGACAAAATCAAAGTTTGTCCTTTAACTAGGGATAGCAGCCTCTAGTCATCCATGCCAGTGTTGAATATATTAGTGGCAGAAGTTTAGGTGTGCCAACAACAGAATCTAACGGATTAGATTTGTGGTATCACACTGCAATGATGTTATGCCAAAAGATCCTTCATACTGGACAATGGATCACGTTCAATTATTCAATAGATCAGGTTCAGTTAGTCTGATAGAAAGTACGAGAACACATCGAGCAGCTCCTTGTGTCTCATAATATATGCATAACCGAAATTTCTATGGGTCGTTCCCGATGGACGACCTAGTTAGTTAATCCCCTATATTTATATCCCAGAAATGCTGAGACCAAATCAGAACCTCATCTTATTTGTTTAACATTATATATACTCCAGTTTTGGGATCTTGAACCAGATTTTGCCCTGTGTTGACTACAAGGAGTCTTCTACTAAAGACAGTTGATATTTCTGGAAGTAATAGCTTAGAAATAGAGCTTGAAAAACTTAACACTCAGAGAAGGAAGGTGAATGAGATGGAAAAAACGAGTAGCCAACCACACGCGTTTGGGGGTATAATTTGGAGAGAGATTTCTAAGAGGGATTTTAAAGTGTCAAATGCGGCTGACAAAAACAAATGGCAGGAAGTTGTGGAGATCTATGATCGCGCGACAACTTGAAGTGATACGGAGCATCGGAATAGCGAAGGAGGTCTAAATTAAGTAATGTATTAAGATATAGGAAATGTTCGACAGAAGTACAGAAAAAAAATGTTGCATTTTTATGTCCCATCTGGCCTCCAATATATCAGTGAAATGGCGAGCACACACGAAGCTACAGAGATGTATTACTAATGAAATATGTAAAGAATACCGTAAATTGGACATCTGACCAAGGAGGGTTTGTTTTTTTTTCTTAATGGGAGCTTAAAAAAGAAAAGAATTAAAATTAGTTAAAATTTGTAGGGCGTAATGAGATAGGAATTGGAGAATTTAACACTAGCAGGACATACTGGAGAAAAGAGTCAAAGAAGAGTAGCTACGAAAGAACTCAACGAGTCTGGGTGAGCCGATAACAGAGTGACGTCACAAAGAGACGGTAAACAATCAATTATTGCTTAGGGGAACAGAGAGGGAAAGTAGAACAATGTCGTGTTATTTACATTAGATGGAAACGGCGAGTAGCGAACCTAATGAGTTTGTGGAAGGTGTCATTTGGAAAGCGAAATCCAAGAGATATTTTTAAGAGTCAAATATTGCTCACGGCAACAAAGGATAGGAAGATTTTGAGAGCTATGATCGCCCACATCATGAATGCGGAACGGAATAACGAATGAGGTCTAAAGTAAGCAATATATTAAGAAATATTAAATATGTTACCAAAGAAAACCTCTCTGAATGCAAGCATTTATAGATTTGTTAAAAAATAGGGCTTTTGTTATCTTTATCATTGGTATCATGCCTCACATAACTAGTGACAAAAAAAAAGCGGGTAGTAATTAATTTATACAAAGGATTATGTCTTTACAGTCTGGGGTTCTCTTTGTTCAAATACAAAAATGAAATCTGAAGCATCTAAAAAAAGTGACGTCATTCAGTGCAATTGATTTTCTTGTTACTAAAAATATATAATTCTCTTTAAGTGAAAACATTAAGAACGTTTCTAATTAGAGAACCGTTGTAAAACGATTTACAGTTTAAGTTTCATTTGAATTTATTAATTTATAGTTTTTAGTTCTATATTTTTGCTAATATCAATTTACTCAATTTATATCCCGAGAGAATTTTGCAAGCGTTTAATCAATACAATATAAAGGATTGTGTAGAGGTTAAGAATTTGCAGGAGACTGTGTACTATATCGTTTACGCAATTCAATAATAATTATAGCATTAATTCTTTAAAAGAAACAAAAGAGAGGACCTTTTAATAGAAAAGGAATTGGTTTTAATAAACATGGAATAACTATGTTGAATAAATGTAAAATAATTTATGGAAAGCATCGTAGATTATATAAATAAAATACCCATTTACTTTTCGCTAAATCTCTGAGATGTGGAGTTTTATTTACATTATTTACAGTCAAACTCATATTCTTATTTTTATCACAACATTTCCTCTGTTTTCTCCCAGCCTTCGTCAGAGTTCATCCGGGTAACTTTTCATGGAATTTCGAACTGAACGCTGCATTTAGTTTACTAGGGTAGATTGTTCCGCTGTCCATATCGAGTATTATCCCGTTTTGATTAATCTATTAAGTTATTATGCAATCTAGTTTTCAGCGAGTCTGAAGATGTTCATACAACCAGGAATTAAACTCACGTCTATTATCATATCAAGTTCACTTACCAACGCTATTGTTCCCTGCGTGAATAATCTACAAAATCCTGTTGATAACCATATAGCGTTTTTGTCCATATATTTCAGAATGGCGGGAAAATATCCTAATTAAACTTCCAAGTTTATAAATAATTGCTATATAGGCAGAAAGACAATCTCGTGACAATTACATTACTTCAGGACGTGGGTGATCATGGCTTTCCACAATTTCCTGCAATTTATAACTGTTAGTAAAGTTTGTCGTATCACTTTCTCTTCTTTCAAATATTTAAGTTTTTCTTCTTCTATATGCGCCGTATCTTCTCAGGACGGAGGCGATCATGGTTCTCCGCAATTTCTGGTAATTTAAATTCTGTCTTTTTTAGATTTCTAGACCTTGTTCCACCTCCATATTCTCAAGCCCGTCAACTATTTTACGCGTTGTTTTCCGCTGTCCCTTTTGCCCTGAGTCTATCACGTGAGTAATAGAACAAGTTCGTTACGTAGGTCATTCGCTGTTTTCTTTCTCTTGCATTCAATATGTCCTGTCAGTGTCAAATTCGCCAAGCCCTCTTTCTTCATTATGTGCCACCGACATTTCACTTATATCTTTTTGATGTTAAGCATAAGTGTCCTTTTAGCTTACGTTTTCTCTTAAATTTCGTCATTGCTCACATATTCGTTCCATGATATTCCCAGCATCCTTCTGTAAAACCATATTTCTGTTGCTTCAGACCTGTTCTTTATTTGTGGGGAGATTGTCCAGGCTTCACTGCCATATTGGATGACCGATATGACAAAACAATTAGTACTCTTTTCTTTGTTTCTAACGAAATTTTCTTGTTTCTTAATATTCTTTCATCTTTTGGAAGACATCTTTCACTTCCTCAATGTGGTTTTTAGATTTCAGCGTCGCACTTACCGTCCCTCTGTTAAAATACTTCCCGGATATTTAAATCGTTATACCTGCTTGATTTTGGCACATCTGATTCTTAATTTGCATAATAGACTGTTCATCTCTTACAACGATAATTTGACGACATGTTAGTTATTTAATGGGGAAATCTGCATTTTGTTAAATTATTATTTTTTACACAATTTCCTTTCAAAACATTTTTGAAAAAAAATTACTATCAATACATTTTTGAAAAAAATATTACCAGCAATACATTTTTGAAAAAAATATTATCAGCTATAAATTATTGGAAAAATTATTACTTGAAATGCATCTTCGAAAAAAAAAATATTACCAGCAATAAGTCTTCGAAAAAATATTACCAGTAATGCATTTTTGCAAAAACAAATATTACCAGCAATATATTCTTGAAAAAAAATTAACAGAAATACGTTTGACTCTCGAAAAAAAAAAAAACTCTTTATAAAAATATGTCAATCAAACCTGAGCTTTAAAGGCATCTGTCTATATAATACTAAAAGTCTGTGATTGCGTGTGTGCTTGTGTGGTGCATCCGTTCGATGCATAAAGATTTATGTGTTGTTTATACAGTAAGTATTTTCATTTTAACTTTATTCAGAAATTTTTTTAAATAAATTTTTTTTCAGTTAAAGACACAAAGAAATCCCGCTTTACTGTTTTGTACTAGGTGTTTGTAGATTATTCATTTATTTTACAGCTTTCTTTAAACAGACATCATTTTAATTATTTAAAAATATTTTTTGGCATATTTAAGAATATTTTCAAGTGAATATCATTTAAAAATACTTTAGGCATATTTAAAATATATTTTTAAGTTAATCTGATTTAAAAAATATTTTAAGCGGATAAGATTTTAAAAAAACACTAAGTATTTTTACTTCAACTTGTTTCAAACTGACAATTTTTTTTAATGTTGGACTCAATTTCAATGTTTTATGAGCTGAACCCTCAGTGACCCAACGTGTTACGGGTAGTCTAGTCTCTATATAAAATTCAGTTACTTCTATCACACCCTCTAAAATAGTCATACACTGACCGATCGAAAGTACAAACAATTAAGTGTTTAGAAAGTATAGCTGGTTTTGTCAAAGTATTTTCCTAACAAATCAGTTTATTCAAATTTCATCAATTGATTTGGGAAATGGAAGCATTCAGTTTGTAAATCTCGACAAAAAACGTTAGTGATAGTTTCAATGCAGAAATTATTTCAACACGCGTCGGTGTGTTACAAAGAAATAACTTCTATCAAGATGAAGCTGTTTTTGTTTTTTGTGTTTTTACCATCAGCCGAAGAATGTTAAGAATATCGCAGGTTAAAAAAAATGTCAAAACGTTTAAAATGAAAACTATATATTCAGGAATCAATTCCAACATTGCAATAAATTTTTCTCTTTCTTTAGAGATGACGATAAGGTAAGTTAAAAATGTGGTTCTACTGAAGGATGCTGAGAATACCATACATTGAACATGTGAACAATGACGAAGTTCTAGAGAAAATGGAAACGAAAAGGACACTTATGCTTAACATCAAGAACAGACAGTTGAAATTTCTACTGAAAATAATGAGAAAAGAGCTCTTTGATTCTCACAGAACAGATTGGGGGCAAGAAAGACATAGGAAAACAACGTATAACCTACCTAACGAATTGGAGTATCTTGAAAAGCACTACAGGGTTTATGAGAGATAACAAAAAGACAACATCTATTATGATCTACGAATTCAGGAGATTGTGGAGAGCTATGATCGCCAATGTTATGCAGGCACGTAGACGAAGTTATTTTTATTATTATATTTTAAATAATGTTGCGCCTTAACTTGGTTTCCATGAATGTCAAAACGTTTAAAATGAAAACTATATATTCAGGAATCAATTCCAACATTGCAATATATTTTTCTCTTTCTTTAGAGATGACGATAAGGTAAGTTAAAAATGTGGTTCTACTTTACGAATGAATGCTTAAAAATACCCTGACCTTTCCTTTTTTCTGAAATTTGATTATCCGACTTTTCAGGAGGGATCCATGCTCTGTCAGCATATTCGAAATGAAACACTTTTTATTGGGCTCGGTAATAGTGGATTACCGTTGTTAGCCCGATTAACCTTACTACCATGCTATTCTCTGAGTTGGTTATTCTCAACACTACATATTTCCATTCAGTTTAGACCGTCATATGTAAACGTATTAATTTAAGTGTTGTGACATTCATCACAGTCTGGCGTCAGCTTACTACACACAGCAAAACACCACTTTTTTTTTTTTTTTTAAATAGCTTTTACCGAGGCTCGAACACTGATTATTGATACGCTTCGGTGCTAATTCACCTTTTAAACGTGATCTAACCCTGATGAGTTGTGATGAAAACTGAGGTGGATTGAAAGGCTCGAAGAAAATTTCATTGAATCATTCTCAAAGTGTTATCGTGTTACCCTGCTGACGGATCAAGTTGTAAAAATGTCCGTTTCTTTAACAAAATGAGTTAACTGTTTATTTCCTTCGTATTGATTCGCTTGCTTCCGGCATTCGTTGAAGCGCAATTCGGTCGATAAAAAAAGCAGGTGTCTTGAGACTATTTATAATCATCCAAAATACAGGCTGTTTTAAATTTTCTCTTCTTTATATATGGCAAAAATTATATTGTTCTCTCGTCTTTCTCACGTATTATTATATCTTTCGCTTTTATTTCTCTCATGTTATATTATCTTTTATTTCTCTCATTATTATATTTTTCTCTTTTATGTCACACCTGATTATGTTCTCTCTTATTTCTGTCATGTTATTATATTTTTCTTTCCAATTTCACTCCTTATTATATTGTTCTGTTTTATTTCTATCCTTATTTTATTGTTCTCTCTTATTTCTCCCGTTATTATATTGTTCTGTTTTATTGCTATCCTTATTATATTGTCCTCTCTTATTTCTCTCCTTATTATATTGTTCTGTTTTTTTTCTATCCTTATATTGTTCTCTCTTATTTCTCTCGTTATTATATTGTTCTGTTTTATTGCTATCCTTATGATATTGTTCTCTCTTATTTCTCTCGTTATTATATTGTTCTGTTTTATTGCTATCCCTATTATATTGTTCTCTCTTATTTCTCTCCTTATTATATTGTTCTGTTTTATTTCTCTCCTTATTATATTGTTCTGTTTTATTTCTATCCTTATTATATTGTTCTCTCTAATTTCTCTCCTTATTATATTGTTCTGTTTTATTTCTATCCTTATTATATTGTTCTCTCTTATTATCTCGTTATTATATTGTTCTGTTTTATTGCTATCCTTATTATATTGTTCTCTCTTATTTCTTTGGTTATTATATTGTTCTGTTTTATTGCTATCCTTATTATATTGTTCTCTCTTATTTCTTTCGTTGTTATATTGTTCTGTTTTATTTCTATCCTTATTATATTGTTCTATCTTATTTCTCCCATTATTATAGTGTTCTTTTTAATTTCTCTCCTTATTATTGTGTTCGTTTTTATATCTCTTATCCTTGTTCTATCTCATTATATATTTCTTTTTTCTGATTATTATAGTGTTTTGTCATATTTCTCTCCTCATTATATTGCTTACTTTTATTTCTCTTATTATCGTATCGTTATGTTTTATTTCTCTCGTATTATTATACTGTTCTCTCTTATTTCTCTTATTTCTAATGGTTATTTTCCGCCATAACCTTGCACCCAAAACTCCTGCCTTTATTTCCATTTTCATTATTTCTTTCTAATGAGAACGGATGTGATTCTTTTTTATGAAGACAGTTGCACTTTTTATTCATATGTACAAAAGTTAAAACAGTAAAACTAATTCTCAGCTCGGACAGCAACACTGAAGTTTCAAGAGAATTTTTGCATTCGAGATCTCAGTGGAAGGCCGCAATAATTTTGATAGGGCAGTAAGAATATTGAAATTTTGTATCGCATTTGCCAGTAGCGTATAGGTTACTGATACGGAAGTTGGAATCAGGGACTTTTGTTCAAATCTCAGTCGAGTTGCTTCTTTTGACGGGTGTGGTGCGAAAAATGCTAAACCGAAGTCTGGCTGATAATGATGATGACGATGGATTACAAACGTGTGTCATCACATCCTGGTCTGTCATCACGGAACAACTCCGCAGGAATATATTCTATGTCTTGTACAAATCACGTTCTAGCTACCATCTAAAAATCCTAGAAACAATCCTTATTACATCAAAATAATTATCAGCATATATCCTGAAGGATTGGTTGCCTTTGTCTTAATTGGATCCGCAAACAGAAATATCCACTACTCAATACAGGGTGCGATGGATAAATTGTCATCTAAATAACGCAAAAATGAAAATAACACTGACATCTCATTTAAACAGATATATTTACCAAGTTTACACAAAAATATCTCTGAGGAGAAAATGAGTAAATTCATTCAAGAAAATAGCCCTTGGCTTCCACTATGGCCTCTAGACGACATCGAAATCTCCTGCATTTCTTCTGGACGGTCTCCTTGTTTAAGTTGGTGAATGCTGCCATAATGCCTGCCCTCAGTTCAGCTTTGTTGTTAAATTTTTTGTCGCTCTCTTGCTCACTTCTAATCAAGGTGGTTGCAGTCTGGGGAGTTAGGTGTCCAGATGTCAGGTATGATGTTGTCACAGAAATTGTCTGGCGGCCACGATGGTGTTCTCCTACTTGTGTGACATGATGCAGAATCCTGTTGCCAGACATAGGGTCTTCCAGCAGTCACCCACTCGACCCGGGGCAGCACTACCTCCTCAAGGCATTTGATGTTGAGTCCGAGGCCCTATTGGATGATGAATGTTAGCAAAAAATCGCCATCACCAGTGAACACTCTAAACACCCGCGTAATCACAATTAGATTCATCCAACACTTCCCGATCCTCTTCACTGTCCTCAGCTTAAAAAACAAACACTTTGAAATGCTTGTATTAGTGCTTCCGGCGCGAATGCCAAGCGGTACAGCATGCCGTTTTTAAATTTCTGTCGGAGTGAATTGCGTCATGGTACTCTTTTTCTCACAGATATTGCCCAACTGACCCTACGATACTGTGCAGTCGACAAAATCAAAAACAACACGCATGCGTAAAATTATATCAATATATAAAATGGCGACAATTTATCCGTCGCATCCTATATATTAATGAGACGGGTGTATTTTCTTTCTATTTTCATATTCTTTTTTTTTAATCGATGTGGACAATGATTTTATTTATTTACATCGATTGAACTCTGATGAATGGAGTGTAAAATCGGTTTGCTTATTTAAACTGTTTTTTTCTTTTTCATTTCTTTTTGGTTACTTTTTTGGCGTTTTTTTATTTTCCTTTTTGTGTTTCTATTTTCGTATCAACGTCACGAGTCAGATTTTTTCCTTATTCTCGGCTTCTTTTTCTGTATTTTTTAAATTATATTCGTTGTACTTCTGTTATAAAATTTTGTACCACTAACAAGATTTTCAGGAGACCAATGCCCATCTTAAAAAAAAAAAAAAAAAAAAAAAAAAAAAAAAAAAAAACTCGGAAAAATATCGGAACTGTACATTGTATCAATAGAAGAATGTTGCCTTCTATGATGAGTCTAAATTTATTCTGGAGCAAGTATTAGGATGGTTCAAAAATAATGACGTATTAATGTCGTTTTTTGACGTATTTTTAACGTCAAAAAACGACATTATTACGTCATTATTTTTGCACCAACCTAATAGATGGGAGAGTAAGTACACATTTTTATCTGAGCTGGAACTGATTTCCAATTCATCGTGCCATCGCAGTCGTCAGTTATATTTTGCGGAAACAATTTACAGGCAGTTATATGTGGCTTAAGATTTCAAGATGATAATCTTTGTCAACTTAATTTTAGAGAGAATTGTTCATCGGGAAACTAACCTTCACCTACAATGTGCTGTTTAAAACTATTCAATTTTTCTGTAATTAATTTAATTGCATATAATTAGAAATAGCTAAAATTAAATAAATATTTCTTAAAGAAATTTGAAATAATATGCCAATATAAGTAGTGAAATCCTTAACCAGTCATAAAAACGCATACACACACAATATATTTCTCACACATATACACACACTCATACTAATATATACACATACACCACACAGGCTCCCAAAGAACTAAAAGATAACATACATTTAACACACGCATCCCATTCCCAGCAACCACTAAAACTGTCAAAATTACCAAGGAGGGAATTCTTAAAGTCTGCCATTCTCTATCGTAAAACAACTTGAAAGAGGCTATTTGACCAACACAAGGAATGGCCAAATTTAACGAAAAAAAAAAAAAAAATGAAAACTACAGATAAAGTTCATTTTCTTTAGAAACAGTCATTCACTCCTGTAGTTCTCTGCTACTAACTATCCGAGATTTTTTTCCTCCTGATGATGGCCATGCTGGCCTAAACTAGTCGAGGAACCTAATTGAAATAATAAAACAAAAAAAAATATTAATATACAACCCAGTGTGTCTGAAAATTTGAATTAATATTTTCATTGTTCAAAACACCGTATATTATTTCCGCGTATAAGGCGACCTTTTTGTCAATTGAGACCAATTTTTAATTATTCACCCCGTTATGTATTATTATATCAAAGTCATAAAAAGCACAAAAATATCTTTCTGGGTTTGTTTATTCTATTGACAGAGGGTAAATATTATTCTGTTTTATCAATTCTATCACTGTAATAGTAAGTAATTTATGAGTGAATATTTATGCGTAATGTTTTTAAATTTACAGCTCCTTCATAACATATTACATACTAGCTTAACATGTCCCTGATTAATATTCCAAATATATAGGATACTCTAAAAATCGTTTAGTATTATGCAGGAATATACTTTGCACTCACTTTCACTTCAGGCCAGTTCAACTTAAAGTTACTTGCGGCTGTTACATGCAGAAGCATCTAACCTCCCACCTGCATCCGGTTTTGCAAGCGTGGGAAAGATTTGTAATAAATGCAGTTACATAAACAACAGAGAGAAGTTGGCCAGTCTCTCATACATCGCACACGATAGAGTAAGGATCATGTTTCGGAGGAAGAACACTGGCGACCTTTCCACGCACTGGCCGGGGGAAAATGACAAAAATTCAAGTCACGCATTATCATTTCCCCGGCACATTACCCAGATAAAGGATCACATTGGATACGTAACTACGTCTTCCACGAGAGTACTTTACTATTCATATGCAGAGTATATAGAGATTTGTTACATATCTACAGATATAGAATATCTTACCATATAGATTTATAGTTACTTTTGAATAGTAAGGATACTGTCCGCATGACAAATAGTTTTTTTACTCTTAATTATGCTTGAGATATTTTTAGAGTTAATATATCGAAAGCAAAACAATAAATCAATATCAGAGATTTTTTTGTGGTGGGGGCGGGAATTTTCTAGTATTTCAAATTCTTTTGCTGATTGATGCATTGATATCAACATAGAGCTGGGATAGAACTCCGGCACCGAATGAAAAAAAAAAGTATTGAATATGACAACTATAAATAAAATATTTTTGAAATCGACATTATGTCGAGGCAGAAAATCTGTCCCCCGGTCATAACAGATGATAATTCCACTTATTATCCCATTGTTAGTAATCTGCTTAAATTCCTAAATAATCAGCCTATACATGCACCAAAAAATGCATTTGGGTATATTTGCAAAAAATACATAGTAAATTGATATCTAAATATTAATTCCTTGGAAATAGTTGTAGGTACATAATGAATATTATTTAAAAGCAAATGCATTCAAGGCCTAATGATATCATTTATTAAGCTTAACTTAGCCTGGAACATCGTTATATGCATGAGGCACGCAATCAAGAGTTAGATGTCAGCTGAAACAAATGTTGCAAGATTGACATCCTTGACTAAAAATACATATAAAATCTACATAAAATTCAGTTTCCATATATTTTATTACATTAGATTAAAAGGGAATATATATATATATATATATATATATATATATATATATATATACTTAGTGGTTCGAAAGTCTTATTACCCTTATAATAATATAATTTTCTATATCAGATGGCTAACACGAGCGCGTACAGTTTGGAAGAGAGGCTGCTTGCAAGTGTATGGACACATGAGCGTTAATAAAAAGGACTAAACTGAATCCAATACATATGCTTTGTATTAGGTTGGTGCAAAAATAATGACAGTTTTTAACGTATTTTTTAACGTCAAAAACCGTCATTATTTTTGCACCAACCTAATATTACTGTATTACTTGTACTTCGATTGTTTTTATTACTTTTTGGTAAGGGGTGACAATACTTTCGGGCCACCCTTCATATTTTGAAAAATAATATTAAAAAAAAAAATGCCCAATAAAAATATTCGTTTATTTTTGTGTTTTAAAAAATATATATTTCTAGCGTTAATTCTGAAATTTCTAGAAAAACAAGCCAGAGATTTCCACGTATTTTTGCGTCTTTCACTTCCAAACTGAAAAAAAAAAATATTGCCTACACCCTCGTCAGTTAATTATGTGCCATGAGTGATACACGCTTAAGCGATCATGTATCTTTCGATACATGACTGACAAAGCAGATTTTTCCCGCGGCAGGTTGCCATTTCTTTCTGCGGTAGACCAGTTGCCATCCGTGTCTGTCCTGTTATTTACCCATAGCTGGGGAGAGAACACGATTCATACAATTCTCAAGGGTATTAGCACGTAAGTGAATGTAATGGATTCGACTGAAATTCGGCTCTCCGATTCCTCAATCCGAGCCGCTATCTCCACCGGTATAGTAAGTATTGAAAAGCATATCAAAATGGCTTAGTAAAAGTTTATTTCACGTTCATAAACTGACTTTATGATGTAGTAAAAAATACGAAAATGAGCTAACAAATAAAGCTCACTTCTCCGACGACTTATGTTAGTAGCGTATTAAAGCACAAAGTAAAATCAAACTTCACCATTGATAAATGTATAGAAAATACCAAAATGATCCTTGCTTGCGGGTATATTTTTTATACATATCTCCTTTGAATATTTTTTCTGGTAGCATATGTTGTAATACATTTTTAATAATCAAAATCCTATATCGACCACCATAATTTCTAATCGGCCATCATTTCCTGTTCAGTTGCTCATTACCCACCCAACAGTTGAAATCGCCCGCCGGTGCGTGCTATCGCCCAGGTTAGGAACCCCTCCTTTAAAATCTTGATTCTCGTTTTAGAAACCAGGACGTTTTAAAGTTTTTAGAAAAATGGAATACAAAACACACTTGCATTTAAAATCAGAATGTGCAGTTGAATTTTTTAGGAGACAGAGGGAGGAAAAACTACTTTCAGAATTTCCTACCCACAGGAAATAGTGACGCCAAGAGAGGCAGAAAGAAACAATGCCTAATCTACCTAAAGTTCGTGTGCAAATGAATAGCAGAACATTTACTAGAGATAATACTATGAAGACAAACTATTATTAAGGGATACAAATGATATGAACTTGTGGAGAGTCATAATCCTTTATGTTCTGAAGGGACATGGCACATAAAATAATATAGAGTAATGCATTTTTTTAAAAAAATCTAGTTCACTCAAAGCAAGACACTAAAGACATTTAGGTACAAGGGTTTAGAACGTGTTAAAAAAAGTAGGAACAGAAACATTACTAGTCAATGGGAAGAGAAAAGAGCAATCAGGAGAAAGTAGATAGCGATTGACACTACATTTAAAATTTTGGAGAGAAAAGTTGGGTGGGAAGTATGGAGCCGGAAGGGTGTTCCACAGACGAGAAGTGCGAGAAAAGAAACTGTTAGCATAGAATTTACTGCTATATCTAGATATCTCAAAAGCCAATTGATGAAATCTCGTTGCTAGTCTAGCGCTTAAATTTAAAAAAAAGTACAACAGTCAAGAACTCAACCAAGGCACAGGGTGACAAACTTCCGGCTGAAGCTGAGATACTAGATCAGGACCAATAATATTGCTGATTCTTCTTTGGATTTTATCAAGGAACTCAAGGTAGAAAGCAGGGGCAGCGGACCATATGTGGGAGGGATATTCTAAGCATGGACGGATAGTATATTCGTAGATATTTTGACTAATTATTGAAATTTAATAAAATTCCTTATATTCATACCAGTCTATTTATGTTCGTCAATTATGTATCATGCGTGATAAGCGCTTAGGCGATCATGTATCTGTCTCGAGGCAGATTTTTCCCGCCATTTCTTTCTGCAGTTGCCATAGAATTGTTTAGCTATATTTACCCAAATTTATCTGGTAGGAGAAGAGTGTTCATATATTTACTGGAGGGAGGAGATCATACCTTTCCTTAGGGTATTACCACGGAATATAAAGAATTCAACTGGAATTCGAACTCGGCTCTCCGATTACTCAATCCGAGCAACTAATCATTACTTCACCGTGCTTCCTCTATATCTATGTACAAATGTATTTAATACAGCAATTCTTTATTGTAAATAATTTCTTGTTCTTTTGATTCAAGTAAAAAAGGATCCAATATTTACTTCTCTACTCAAGTAAAACCCAAAGTGATGTTTACCTACTGACTCAAGTATAAAAAGAACGAATTTTTACCGATTAGTTCTAGCATAAACCCGAACAATGTTTACCTAAGGACATAATCATAAACCGGGCAACTGTTACTTTGTGACCCCCGTATAAACAGGACTAATATTTCCCTATTGCCTCAGGTATAAACCCGGCCAATGTTTTCTTTGAACCAAGTATAAACTGGACTAAGATTTCCTTGTTGCCTCAAGTATAAACCCGTCCAACATTTATTTTTTTAGCTATGTATAAACTGGAAAAATATTTCCCTATAAACTCAGATATAAATCTTTTTTATTTTGTTTTGATATAAGCTATATTGGAACCAAATATAAACTGGACTGATATTTCTCTATTGCCTCAGATATAAACCCAGACATTAATTACTTTTTACCCAAGTATAAAATGGACTGATATTTTCCTATAAGCTCAGGTATAAACCCGGCCAATGTTTTCTTTGAACCAAGTATAAACTGGACTAAGTTTTCTTTGTTGCCTAAAGTATAAACCCGGCCAATATTTATTTTTTAGCTATGTATAAACTGGACAAATATTTCCCTATAAACTCAGATATAAATCTTTTATTTTGTTTTGATATAAGCTATATTGGAACCAAATATAAACTGGACTGAGATTTATATATTGACTCAGATATAAACCCAGACATTAATTACTTTTTACCCAAGTATAAACTGGACTGATATTTTCCCATAAGCTTAGGTATAAATTCGACCAATGTTTACGTTTTCACCCAAGTATAAACGGGACTAATACTTCTCTATAGACTCAAGTATAAACCCGACCAGTGTTTACCTTTTCATCCAAGTATAAACTGGACTAATATTTCCTTATCAACTTAAGTATAAACTTGGTCGATATACAAGCAAACATGTCAAATCAAACAAATCCAGTTTTACCGAGAGCGGTTCAGAGATTTGTACTTTTTAACAGATTATCAACTCTTTGTGATTTATTTAAAGCCGAAACATATTTCGCATTGCAGAAGGTTGTTTACAGTATCTAGTGTTCCCATGTCTTCCCCCTATATCTACTGACCGTAATCAAAACCGGTTAACTTCGGTGATCGATAAAGAACCGGCCACGAGAGTAAAAGCAGGTAGATATAACTCCATTTTGAATAAGAGTCAAAAATGTAATCATAAATATGGTAAACAGACATCTGTTTTTTTGCGGGTTGGGGGTGTGTGCAATTTTCTCCCTTTTCATTGGAGGATACTATCGGTGTATTCGTGATTCTTGTCATCAGGACGAAGAGTATTTGTAATTCTAAGCCTCTTTAGACAGGTATACAGCCGAATGAGAATATGGTGTGCGTCAGCCCTCACCACCTGTCACATGTAAAATGTCTGAAAATATATCTAGACTTCGTTATCGAAACATCAAACAAAAACGAAATAAACATCCCGAGATATCGCTAGTCGCGTTGTTTCTTTTCACGGTGTCGCTCTTTTCTAAGGAGTTCCTTTGTTTTCAACATAAACTATATTTTAATCTCGTGTGCTGATTAGATCCTGCTTATTCACACGGGAAGCAAGGATTTCTTTCAAACTGTTATTTATTTGAAGTATTTTTTAAAATGTTAACTTCGTTGTAGTAAGACAAAAATGAACGAAATCAATGCTTGCTTATCTTTCACATGAAAGGGTGCTATAAAAATTTCCCAAGACATAATCTCCGATTAGATGAGGGAGCGGTTTCTTAAGAACAAATTCCGTAAGTTGTTCTATGGGGAAAGGCAAGATTACAGGTTGGACAAAAAGGATTTAAAGGTTGCTTGAATCTGCAGAAGAAAGGAGTCAAGCAGAACAAAACAGAAAAAAAAATCTGTGGAAAAAGGGACATCTACTGATGGGTTATCGCGACCGATGTCACTAAATTTAAATCCCAACGTCGTCAAACTGCCGAGAAGAGCTAACATACAAAGAAAGCCGATAGCGACACTAGGTGCATTATCATCAGTTCTATAGTGAAGATTTCTTCTATCTCGAAATCCTGTTATGTCTACCGGAAAACAAAAAACGACAAGTGTCTTACGTGATCAAGAAACAAAGATTAAGAAAAGAAACGTTGCTTATCATTTCTTGTTGACATGAAAGCACGGTTTATTTAAAAATAATGAAAAAAAAAAAATCAGTTTCACGCTACCATCGGGAGGGAGCAGACTCAGCTGTCAGAACTATAATGCTATTCTCTAATATAAAGTACAGCTGATTCTCTGTCCGTCAAACATTGGGTGGGATTTCGCACGCACGTATATAAACTATATGCGTATGTTTGTGTTCTTCAGGAGTGAATTACATGTGCTTATTCAATTCAATATAGCCGCAGGCGCATGCACGGGCGCACACAGACATATACATACATACACACATACCGACACACATACGCACACACTTTGAGTTAAAAATAAGACATTGAAATAATACTTTCCAACTTGCTCAGTCTGGACAACGCCCTACCCTGGGCTGAGCAATATACTCATAAAATCAATTTAAAGAAAAAAAAAAATTAACTCTAAAAACCAATTGAAATATCATTGAACTTTTTGTAAATTATTCTAAAATAAATATAATTATTTAAAAAAAAATGTCGAAATATTTTTATGTCTGCCATTAAATTTAAATACACGCGCACACGCACCAGCGTGCATACACAAAATTTTGAATGAAACTGCAATAGACTCTTGTGTTGCCAGTGAAAATTTCACTTTCTCTCTAACAACATAAACTTTGAAGTCATTTTATGTCTCCTTTTTTATTTAAGCAGAATACATTTTCTAATAAATTTATTTTAAACGGATCAACCAGTTTCGATTTCAAATTTGATCATTTTGTCGTCAGTGAAGGGGCAGATACCAGATTAGTGTTGATTCATTCCAACGAGTAGAAGTCGAGAAAATTTCAACGATTTCATATTAGAATTTTCTGATGAATTACAATTCTTAAGTTAATGATTGATTAAGCTCTTTAAGAGTTCTACAAGTATAAAATATACATGGAAATTTCTCTATTACGTCATTAAATATTTGAGCTTAACTACTTTAACAAGATTTTGCAATAACAATAAAACATGAGTAGAGGTCATTATTTAAGTTAACTTCATACAAACGAAAAGATTTAGAATTGGCAAGTTTCCCATTTAATTAAAGAAAAGGTTAAACACAAAGCGTTATCGCCTCGTCTATCCTTTTTTTCTTTCTATATTTATTTATTTCATTCATTCTTTCTTTCTTTGTTGCTGAAATAAAAGTGCACTTTTGATATATCTTTCTATATTTATTTATTTATTTATTTCCTTCTTTCTTTCATTTTATTCTTTCTTTCTTTGTTTTTTTGTTTGTTTCTTTATTTCAATGAAACAAAAGCGCGCCTTTGATATGTCTTTTCTTCTGATCAAAATGGATCAAAAACGGAATAGTCCATTATTTATAAATTAGAGGCAAGGCTCACGAAGTAAACGAAATCAAATATTTAGGAAGTGGGGAAAATGTGACATTGAAATCCGAAGGCGCTTTGGGATAGCGAAAGATGGCTTCCAAAAGCTAAGTCAAGTATAAAGAAACAGGAAAATCTCATTAGAAACAAAACAAAAAAAAAAGAAAAAAAAAGAAGAGTTATGTCGACGAAAATCATTATTCATCATTCGACCGTAGTCGAGTTCATCGAGCCAATGTAAACGATCCTTTCTTTCGCTGTATAGCATGTACTACGCCGGGACTACATACAATTTTGAATCCAGATTTACTTTCTCATAAACAAGTTACGAGCCGAGGCTATAGAACCCAGTCTGTCCTGCTATTTACTGCGAGGAAGAAGAAGATTCATACCTTTCCCAGGGTTATTAACACGTGAGTGAATGTAATGGATTCGAAAGAAATCCGAACACGGCTCTCCATTACGTGGACACTACGGACAACAGTGGGATTTCTCAAAAGCAACTTTCAAAGAGATATAAATACAATTTTTATAATGATATCTTGTATTTTAAAGACATTACTTAATATTCTATTTATATTTTTCATGATGTTTTATTGAAATGCCTTGGAAATATAAATAAATAAATAAACACAATATATTAGTAATTATTTTTCAGCTTACAGCCTCTATCATACAGACGTTATCGCTATTTTATTTTTATTTCCAAGGCAAATCTTCTGATAAGCTACATTCCCTAGTTCCACCAGTTCAAACATTTATTGTTAAGACCCAGCATTCTCTGTATATAGAAGCGAATTACCATTATTCCTTTCATAATCCATTGCATAAAAGAATAAGTAGGCAGCTTCTTTCCAATAGCCATTACTTTATGAAAAAACCAAAAAAAAAACCCAATCGTATGCTTTCCCGATCGCTAAAATCTTAATAATTTCACGTCACGGATAAACCATTATATATTCTAAATAGTATTAATTAATATCAAAATAGGTAATTTTTTATACTTCTAAAATAATTTGTCTCATATAATATATTATTTATAGATTCAGAAATGGATCTTCAACTGTGGAATAGAAAGAAAGGAATATTTGTTCTGCCTATGGAAATGAAGTTTTAAGTGTCCTGTCATGCCAACGATGGCTTGACAAGTTACGAGTAGGATTTTTTTTTTCTCGGCGTTTCCTCTCGGCCTGGATAAAGAAATTCTGTCAATATTGAGTTCTGCAAACGGTAGTTGAACACTTTAATCAAACCGTATGAAGATTAGGAAAGCAGTTCAATACAAGTTGATCTTCGATCATAAACCATTTTCATGAACTCGAAAATGTGTTTCTTATCTTCTGACTGTTTATCAGTTTAAAGTTACTAATTGATCTTTGCTCGTCATTGAAGAGTAGAATTGATATCGGACTTTTTCTGTATAGTATCGTAACCACTGATGAAAAGACGATTCGCGATAATCATATAAGGACGAAAACACCGTTAGCACCGATTGAAAAAAGAAAATCCATGACTAATTCGGGACTACACAAAAAAACAAAACAAAAAAAAAACAAACAAACTATTCTCAGTGTCTGATGGGACATGAAAGCTGTCGTCTATCATGAAGTGCTAAACCAAAACGAAACAGTCAATATAGAGAAGTCCCCACGGATGAGGAAGAAACAAGAGACATCAGAAATATAATTCGACAAACGGATACTGAATGTTCCTCTGACGAAGAGATTAACCAATAAGGAAGTCATAAAGAAAATGTCAGTAAAAAGTACTCTTGTACTCAAAATCAATAAACATAGCTGGAATTCCTTGAATACATAATAAGGAAGGAAGGCTTAGAAAACTTAACACTCAGGGGGCATAATGAAGGCAAGAGAAATATCGGAAGGCAGCGAGCCACTTACTCGTTTGAATGGATGGCGGATATGGGGTTACCAAAGGGAGAAGATTGCTAATAGCCACATGATTTTTATAGTTAAGGAGAGCCATGATCATCTATGTCTTAGAGGGATGCAGCCTATAGAAGGAGGAGATTGTAATCAATTTGACAACAATTTGCATTACAAGTGTCCATCATTAGTCAATAATAAAGGCATGTGACTCTTATGCGTTAAGGTGAGATCCCATACTGAACGAGTCACAAAGCAAAAGATTATGGCACTAACGGAGCAGGTGAAGGCAGCGGACCATCTATCGGGCGAGTTTGTGTGAATGGGGATGGATAAAAGGTAGGGTGGGTGTCTTGGCAAAAGGACAAATATTGCTACAATGGATAGGGAGATGTGGAGAACGACGATCGCATATGTTCTGACAGGACGCATTGAATAAGTATATATCACTGCGCGCCTCGTCGTGGTGTAATCATCAAAAAGTAGGTCTTACTGTTAATTAGTATTAAGTAGTAAAAAAATTACTTCATTTATGCGTCATAACTCTTCAGGAAGAGAAAAACTCGACAAGGCGTAATAGTTAGCAAACTTGCCTTAACAGATTAATTACGATATTTATTTCTGGGAAAAATACAGAAAATGTGGCACAATGCCAAAAAAGGGGATGGGGACAATTTTTTTTACCTTAGCTAGCCTCAAGCACTGACCCAAATATGCAAACAATATTCCTAACACCAAAACAACACATTCATACTAACTTTTCTTACTACATCCATCTCAATGAAAAATCCTAAATAGTCCCGATATGTACAAATCGTCGTATGTGGAGGAGGGGAATAAAGCAACAAATTTAAAAAAATCCCTAATGAGTATATACAATATGAATATGATCTATTTACAATAAAGTAAGCAAAATCATGTTAGTAATAAAACCCACAACAATCCTTAACAGATCAATTACGGGTGCCACATATATACGGGTTTGTGCCACATGTAAGGTACTCTCCGAAAAGCACCGTAACTCTTCAGGAAGTGGATGATTATGGCGCTCAACAAGTTTCTTTGTTTTGAGTAAATTTTGATCCTTTAACACCATTTTTGTTCCTTGTTCTGCAAATCATTCTCGTTATGTAACTGATTCTCTTTTTTCTCTTCATTTCTTGCCTTAACTCTATCCTGTGTGTTAAAACCTTCTCTTTCTTCAGGTAACTCAGAAATTCCAACTGTCACTTTCTGATTGAATAAAAAATTACTTTGTAATTCTTTTTTTTTTTTTTAATTAATGATTTTCTTTTATTTCTAATATTTATGCCTATGGTGTTTGTAGCATTTGTTGATAGAAGCATTTCAAGTTCATCAATTCAACTCCTTTTTGGCTCTATGAGGAGATGGCTGTCTATATCATCTATCAGGCGTCTTTCCCCACAAAAAACGAAGTTACACTTTCTAAATACATTTATATGCATCCGCAAAGAACGTTGACTCTTAGAATTGGTTGAGATATTGAATAAACTACGAAATTCTTGAATTAATTCCAAGAAAGCTCATAGAAATATAGAGAATTGTATTTACAAACACAAAAAAACGTAAAACTAATGGTTTTAGTTTCTTGTTTGTGATTGGTTAACAATTTTCATTAATTAAACAAATAAAATAATAATCGGCAAAGATCCTAGAAACGATTCAAGAATATGTACCCCTTGAAATGAGGAATGACGGCATGGAGAATTCGATACTCAGATACGTAAGTTTTAGATTAGTAAACAATTCATGTAAATATTAGGTTGGTGCAAAAAATAATGACGTAATAATGTCATTTTTTGACGTTAAAAATACGTCAAAAAACGACATCATTACGTCATTATTTTTGCACCAACCTAATAGATGTCAGATCTGACAGTTGGGTGTACAAAAAATAAATAAATAAATAAAAAAAAAAAAAAAAAAAAACAGACGTTGTTACGAGAAGAAAATGACAGGAAAATGTGGAGAGACATGATCGCCCCCTGCTAGAAGAGACTGACTGTGAATGAAGAACAGCACTCGGCATTTATTCATTCCTTTTATGCGCCGACCTAGCTTAGCTAGGCGTGCCATTATCATTTCGTACACGCAGATCTTTACAGCGAGACAAAAACTCATTTTAAGAAATGTGCAACTATTGTTGGGAAACTTCGGTGTCTACATCAGCCAGATTTGGTTTTCCTACTCAAAGGGTGAAGTAATTTTTAATCAATAATTTTTCTGATCAATTATTATTTCTAATTAATATAAAAATTGTTTTTAGTAAGTACACCTGTTTGAGTAGGTATTCGTATTTTTTAAATGTTTTTAAACAGTGAAATTTACATCTACTTACCAAGATAATAAATTCTTATGAAAGAAAAATCGGCAGATGGTAGATTCACTGTTTAAAAAAATCGAACAAACAGTGATGTAGTGAATTCTGATCAAACATGCGTACCCACTTCAAGCCCTTAAAGAAATATCAAACAACAAAATCATTCTTATATCCCCTTCGAAGGTAGTGGACTTTTAATTATGAAAAAACACAAATATCAACAAAAAATGAGACTCTCTCTCTCTCTCTCTCTCTCTCTCTGATGTCGTTGATAGTTACGAAAAAATAATATAACTGAAATACATAAATGAGACATAAAATCTTAAAAGCGAAACTTCAAAAATGAAAATAATTCCTGATTAAAACTCATCGAACACCAACCGAAAAACCCATACAACGGATTAACAAAACTACATGAACCAGATATCCCGACGGGTCCCATTATATTATGAATAGGGAGCGCCCCACATAAATTAGCCGGCAGACTAACCAAATTTTTACTCCAAAATATTGGTACAATTAGCTCCGATCACATAAAAAAAATACTCTGGTGATCTCTTAGATAAATGAAAAATCATAGACATCAAAAACGAATATATATATATATATATATATATATATATATATATATATATATATAAATGAAGCTAAACTTTGATAAAAAGTGAACGACCTTACCCTAAAAGAAAACAAAAAAACACCGCAAATACACTGACCACCACACAAACAATGCAAACATAAAACAGGCCAAATAAGTACACCAACAGACAACCAGCAGCACCACAACCAACAATAACAACACCGCCACCATCAACGATAGCTAGAACCTCAAAACAAACACACACACAAAACAAACCACTAACTTACGCGGACATCCTTCGGGTTCCGTACAAACATACACAAACCAAATCACAGCAGCCCTTCTACAGAACGCATAACCCCATTAGACATCCCAGACCACCTAGATTAGCCCCTAGTAGACAATTAACAACAAACACACTCAACCTTAAAAAAAACGGAATAAGCCCCCAACCAGGACACCTGGATGGGGATATAGCATCCCTAATAGGAGATAGGATGCAAGCATTCGAGCTTTTACAAAAGAACTTCGGCAGGTTTGATAAAGACACCTTGGCAAAGGACCTGAAATCCTTCTTCAGAAGAATACGGTTAAAAGCCCACTACGGGAAAAATGATCACACACCTTCCATACTTGAGACATTAAAAGAGAAGGACACTACCTACACCCCTCAAAAACACAGACATGACTATACAGACATTTGAACTAGCCGTAGCAAATGACATAAAGAAAACAACAGCACGTAAGCTGCCACGTGACAATATTACTGAAGGGGAACGTATAAGCCCTCGATACGCTGACACAGAGAGATGACCTAAACATAACACAGGCTGACAAAGGGGGTGCGACAGTGATCTGGGGAATCGAAGGATACATTAAAGAGGCCAACAAACAGCTAGCCGACAAAGAAACCTATAAAAGCATACCTACAGATACCCTTCCAGAATACCAAAAAGAATTAACTAGCTCACTAAACATAATGCTTCGCAACAATCTAATCGACAAGGAAACATACACAGCACTTACACCCACAAACATTACACCTGCTCGTTTCTATCTCCTTCCTAAAATACACAAAAGCAACAACCTAGGAAGACCGGTTATTTCATCGTTCAACTGCCACACGACAAAAATTTCCAAATACATAGACCATTACATACAACCGCTAGCTAAGAAAGTAAAATTCTACATCAGAGACACAACAGATCTACTGAACAAAATTAATCACATACAAACAGTTCCAGAGAATGCTATTCTAGTGACTATGGACGTTAGGTCACTCTAATCAAACATTAAAAACATCGAAGGGCTAACCGCCCTTCAGGAAGCACTTACTAAAAGAAGAAAACAAGACCCCACCCACAGAAGTCATCATAAAACTCATGGGGCATGTCTTCACATTGAATACTTTCAACGTCAATGGAGCACACTACCTTCAAATAAGAGGTTGTGCCATGGGCACCATTGCAGCTCCATCATATGCTACAATATTCATGGGAAAATTTGAGGAGACCCATATCTATCCAATCATTGGTAGCGACTGCGTATTCTATGCAAGATATATCGATGATATATTCTTTGTATACACGGGTAGTGATGACAAACTTACCCAATTCCTTCTGACCCTAAACACAGTGCACGACTCAATTAAGTTTGACAACATCAGTAACATTTTTAGACAGCCGCATTTACATAGATGAAAACAGGAAACTACAAACGATACTACACACTAAAATCACCGACACACACAACTATCTACATTTTAAGTCTTCCCACCCTAAACACCTCAAAGAGAACCTTTCAGGCGGAAATGTTGTTCTACAGGTAATAATTTTTCATGGGGAGTCGACTTAATTCGCTTACGATAATTATTAATTCTGTAGTGAAAGGGCCATTCAGATTTTCCTACATATTGTTTCTGGCATAGTGTGCATTCTAGGAGGTAAATTATGTTATGACTTCTACAGTTAGAATCGTGGTAGATTTTGAAAGTAGATTTAGAGATTGAGCTAGTGAATGAATTCGTGTTTTTAACATAAACTTCTTTTGTTGTTACATGGTTGGGAAAATCCTGTTGTTATTGTTCTTAGTTTATTACGGATTACCTTGTCCCCTGAAATGTGTTTACTACCTATGATTTCTTATAGGTTCTTATGTCTACGATATGCAAGAAGGCCCGGTTCCTTAAACAGTTTTTTTAGGTCTGGTTTGAGATGTAGTATTTCCCAGCGACGTTTGATTATTTAGGATAGTGGAGGCAGAGACTTAAAAGAGACTGTTTGACCAACACAAAGAATGTTAAAAGATTCATGTTTAAAAGATAAAAAGAAACAAAACAAATGAAAACTACAGACAAAAGTTCATTTTCTCCAGCAAAAGACTCATTTCTGTAGTTTAGTGCTAC
>OZ010590.1:76363217-76365717 GCA_963932145.1 Acanthosepion lycidas
TTTAATTTGTGAGGGGATTGTTCGTTATGCGCTACCATGTAACAGGAGCGATATTATGTATCACTTTAACACTCATTTTTTCCAACGAATTATTTGTTTTTTATTAATACTTTGCTTAGCTTTTTGAAGACAACATTTGCTAAACTAATGTAGTTTCGGATTTCAGGGACGCATTTTCCACTCTCTGTTAAAAAAATTCCTATATATTTAAATTTTGACTCTCTATTTCGTAGTTCTCATCGAACTGATAACCATGACAATTGTTATGTTTTTTCTCTCTCTTCTTTTTCCTTTACTAATATCTCTAGGTTTTTTCTATAGTTTTTAATCAACACTGCGTCATGTCGAACAATAAAAATATACAGACTAAGTTTCTCCTCTAAACAATGAAATAAACTTGGAAACTAGGGTGCAGAAAAATTGAGAGTTGTTCACTGTTTTAGTTTTTTTTTTTTGAGTTCACAAACGTATACTTGTGTTTTACTTAATTATTTTAATTTTATTTTACGCTGTAAGATAAACAAAATGTGATGAATCATGTCAAGAATCCCTAATTCAATTAAAGCTGAATAGGTTCTTTGAGCAACATTCTTAGGGAAAAAAAAAACAAAAAACAAAAAATAAAACAAAAAAAAAAACCCAACAAAAAACCAACAAACAACCCCCCCCCCAAAAAAAAACCCAGAAAAGCAAGATAATTAATTCCAGTAAGTAATGTTGAATGAGAGCAACTGGAAACTTGGTCGGATATTGCAAAACTAATTTTAAAGACTTAAACCCAATTTTTTTTTGTCTTCGCTTTTTTGATTTTTTTTTTTTTACAAAGATAAATGTTTCTTTTACATTTTTCGCCATTTTAAAGTTTTCGTCCTTCTGTAAATTAAAAAACAACAACAAAAAAACAAAAAGCAAACCAGCAACGAATTAATTCAACTTTATGTTTAGCGATATGTTTAGAACAGGTTTCTATTTACAAAATTAGTTCACAAAGAAATTTGTTTCAAGATATTGGATAGAGTTTCCCAGTTTTTTTTTAATATTATATTTGTATATTTATCTCGGATCATCTCTCTTTATCTCTGCCCAATAATGTTTTGCAGTCAAGGATTGCATTGAAGGCCTCTATCTTCTAACACTTGCAATGCTGGCGGTTCCAAATAGATAAGATTATATTTAATTAAACGCTGAATTGGCGAAGATGGAATTGTGGAAGCGTTTCCAATAAAATTTAAAACAGATGGATTTTATTACATCTCTTTCTTTCAATCACTACATGTCTTTCACTGTGAAGTATCACTTCAGTACGTGAGAATTATTCCTCTCCACAGCTTCTTTTATGGCTCTTCATTCACTTTCCGTGTTTTACGTCAAAGTTCATTGCTTTTCTCTGCTTCTCTTGTATTCAAAGTGTCCTGTAAGTGGTACATTCTTCAGGACGTCTTTCCTCGTTGTGCATCTATGACATTTCATATGTCTCTCACTGAATGTCATCAAGAGTTGCTTTGAAGAGTAGTGTTATGTCAGAACAGACCTGTGGTAAACTTCCAGGCGCCGACTGCAGATTCACACATCCTAGATATGACAATAAACTATATTCAATGGCAAGTTCTCTAATCGGAAGGTTTTGAGGAGCGTGGAAACACCCCGTTAATTGCTGTTTGTTTCCAGGTCCACTCTGACCCGAGGTGGTAGCACCTATTAGGGTCCTCAACTGGGGTCCCAAATTGGGGTGAAACACTATGAAAGTATAAAAATACATTTTTATATTAAACATTTCCAGCAATAGATTTTAATAGTAAAAAATGAAGATGCCAAAGCTCCCAAAGAAATTAAATTTTGGCATTAAAATGTCACATAACGATTTGATATGCTGTTAAACAAACCCACCCAAACTAGGGATTTTCGTAACGACACAGATACAACCAGTTCCTCAATCATTAGAATGATTTGCATGACAGAGATAGATATATAAACATCCATTGCAAAGAGGAGTTTTGCAGTCTCTTATACATCGCATACAATAATTTAAGGTCCATGTTTCGGACGAGAGTACAGGGCCTCGGTTTCCCACAGTGACCGAGTGTAATTGACGAAGTATTGGAGGGAAATAAAAATCGGACCCTTTATTAAAGTCCACCGGAGGTTGTGCTAATTACACGTGCCATGCCTTATTTGGGATATCTCAGTTTCAATTGCATGGAAAGATTTTGAAAAGGATTGATTCTTTTTTCTTGGAACACTTGATCGAGGAAGTTGATATTTAAGATCATTCTTATCCAAACCATGAATACTATCAGGATGCCAGCCATCATCATCATCTTTACAATGGCATCAGATGAGAAAGCAAGAATGCTGTTTTTTTTATTAGTAGATTCGTTTTGAGATGTCGTACGGAAGACTTAAATGGTGAGTAATCATCTCTTCACTTCTGTGCTTGTATATGCTCAGTGTGTAATTAAAAATAATAAGCAAAGATGTTTAGCAAGATAGGAATATTCTG
>OZ010590.1:76370717-76398217 GCA_963932145.1 Acanthosepion lycidas
ATGACAGTTTATTTTGTAGTGGTTTCAAGTATAATTCTACAAGGTTTTAACACATAAATAATCCTTTTCTTAGATTGGTCGTCAACTAAGTTTGAAGAACCCTGGCTACTTTCTATTTATGCCATGTCCGAGAAACAGAATAGATGGATTAAGCCCTAATTCTGCAAACGTGTATGAAGCAGACGAGTCGGTAATTTGAACCCGGCACACAGATTACATTCCACACGCCGCTGCCCTAACCTTAGAAGTCATGTTTACTACAATTAAGCTAGCACGAAGCTAGATGATGGACATCTAGGAAGGTTATTCAGCGCCAATCATTTCAGTTAAAAGTAGTCTGAATTCTTGTAAAATCTGCATTCGAAAATATGTCTTGAACTTGGATCCGATTGCCGACAATTTTCACCGATGGAGAATATACGTCTAACGCCTCCCCGACGACAGAACAATGCGCCCGTAAATACTAGGGCGTTCGGAAAGTAATTTCGTATTTCCCTGCTACTAATTATGACTCAAGACAACCAAGACAGAACTAAGGTCGAATGTAGGAAATTGTAACTATTTAATTATCACTTCTATCCGACAGTGTGTCATTTATCGTGCATATCAGAAATTTGGAGTTATTAGGTTGGTGCAAAAATAATGACGTAATAATGTCGTTTTTTGACGTATTTTTTAACGTCAAAAAACGACATTATTACGTCATTTTTGCACCAACCTAATATTTATAAAGAGGGAATTTGGTTTTCGATTGAGAACCAAACAATATGTTTCCTTATCTGAGGTACTTGTTTTAACTTAGCATTGCTAAACGAGATGAAAAATGGCTGTGGATTTCAACAGAAAATGATAAATACAATGTTTAGCAAAAATTGAGGAACACATTTCGACCCCCAAAACCAGTACTCCGTGCTTTGTGTCTGGTGGGATATAAAATATGTTGTCTATTACTTGCAATTGCAACATCTAACTATCGTCACTGCAGGCGTTTATTTCCCGCAACTCGCTCGAGGAAACGATGCATTACAAATTGTAATCAGAAAAGGTGTCCTTCTCCAAAATGACAATGCAGGACGCCATTATGGAAAACAACACCTAGAAAAATAAAATCGATTGGACTTCTTCCAAATAGTTCTTTATTTAGAACCTACAGATTTCCATTTGTTTCAGAAGTGGCAGTGCCTTTCAAAATCGACTCTTGAAAAGAGTTTGTCAAACTGTTTTTTATAAAAATTATATTTTTAAACCTTGGAAACAAAAACATTTCCTTGCATTTGAGCTGCAGTCGAGGAAAATGAAAATCCTTACGATTTTGATAGATGATATTTGAATAGAGATCTAACTTACGTTTATTTTACGTCCTTTGTAGCAAAATTATTTTCCGAACACTATTATTTTTCAACATGAACACCATTAATGACCTTTCTACAATGTCATTTAGACTAAATAAAAATCGTGTCTACAGACAATATTTATAGAACAACAAAGAACACTATTTGGAAT
Organism: Acanthosepion lycidas; assembly: GCA_963932145.1. Lineage (NCBI taxonomy): Eukaryota > Metazoa > Mollusca > Cephalopoda > Sepiida > Sepiidae > Acanthosepion > Acanthosepion lycidas. The sequence goes on from OZ010590.1 coordinate 76,372,221, forward strand.
TTAAATGTGTTCTTCTTAAACTAAAGACACCCCAGGAAAAATTCAGTAAGGGCATAACTGTCATTATAACTCGTTATGTGATTTTTAGACATTATCAAGTCTTTTTGCTTGGCTAGCTGGACTCAATGAACATCTATTCTATTTTTATTAAATGATCAAATACAGACATATACAATAACCGCACTCCAGACAGCAAAATCCAATAATTAATATAAATGTACATTATTATTTCTGACCGAATGACAGCGAAATGTGAATTAACCCGGCAAATGTCTTTGATGAGGTGAGATTTTAAAAAAAAATGCAAGTAAAATCCTAGAAAAAGACAGACTTCAATAGAAATGATACACAAAAGATTAAAAGCTAGCCCAATCAAACTTGAGTAATGATATCTGACTCTTGGTGTGAACATTACTAATGTTGTTGTAGTGAACAAAATAACTCAGATTCGTCTCGCACAGATTCGTTTATAATGGTCATCCGTTAACGATAAATAAGACTTAGTTTGGTGGCTTCTACAACATATTAATAATGAATACTTGAATTATTGCATGACAAAGTCTGTATTTTATTATACTAAACTGTGTATTTTGTTATAATAAACATTGGTCGTGTTTATATTCGAGTCTAGAGGTAAACAATGGTTGGAATTGGAGTTGAATATTTAGGCAAATATTTTCTGTGTTCATACTTAGTTTCATAGATAACCATCAGGGTGGGGGGTATAATTGAGTCTATAAGGAATGAACGGATTAACTGATGAGAATATATAAGGGAGGTAACTTAATTTATATTTATTTTAGCATTAATAATAAATTGATCTGTGAATAAATATAAATAGACATAATAAGCCTAGATTATTCAACCAAACATGATTAAATAAAGATATACTACGTACATGAATACATACATACATACATATATATATATATATATATATATATATATATATATATATATATATATATGCTCTACTTTTTTATCGAGCACTATTTTTTAAAAATAATAACAAAAATACTAAAGAACTTTGGATTATTTACCTAACGAGTTCTTTCCTATTTCTATATATTTCTCTCTCTCTCTCTCTCTCTCTCTCACACACACACACACACTCACACACACACATATATATATATATATATATATATATATATATATATGTATGTATGTATGTATTAAAGCAAAAAAAAACAAAACAAAATTAACTGAACTTAGAGGACAGTCTATTTCAAACCTTTCTGTAGGCGGCTGTCATCAGCCCCTAAATGGGCTGATGAAAGCCGCTTATCACATTCTAGTAATGTCTTATCTATTTATCTCGCCAGCTATATCTGTCATTATATATATTTATTTATTTATCTATCTTATATTTATTTATTTATCTATCTACCTATACATATGTATATATGTGCGTGCATATATATTTCGTTATTTATTTATTTATCTATATATCCATTTATCTCTATTCGCATATATATATATATATATATATATATCCACCCAGTTTATTCATATCTATCTATATACCCCAGTCTAGTCATATCTATCTATCTATTTATCTATCTATCTATCTATCTATCTATCTCCAATAATGTGAGGTAAAGTATCTCATGTGAGTTACTTTTAAAAAGCTGCTTCGATGTTCCCGTTATTAAGGCATTTTTTTTTCTTAAATTAATTTAACGTGAGATATACTAAATTCAATTTCCTTGATTATATTAGTTACCCAGAACTTATCCTGGGAGCAGACCACCAAAATACAGATAGAAAAGGAACTGATTTACTTTACAAAAATAGAAAGGGACATAAGAAAAGGGTGTGATTTTCACACAGATTTATTCAACTTTTACAGTGAGGTGATTCTGAAGGAGAAGGAATTAGAATCCCTACGAGGATACATTATTGGCAGTCACAATCTTAACAACATAAGATATGCAGTTGACACAGTATTAACAGCAGACACAAAAAGAAAACTACAGAAACTCCAAAAGATTGGTAGCGAAGGAAATCAAGAAGCAAAAAAAAAACAACTGTAAGAAAACAGAATATATGGCTGTCATTAAAAACAACAGTCCAAGATATGAAGTATGAATTGATGAAGCCAGAAACAAGTAAGTAGGTGTAGCAATATGAGTGGGCTGATGTCTTGCTAAATTGAAAACAGCTGACCTTTCGCAAGAATAGATATGGAACATTTACTTTCGAGCGATTGTTATTAGTAAATGAAGTCAACTTCAAATTACAGAGCAAGAGGCTCCGACAGAGAGAAAATCAGTGAATGAGGATAAATTACTTTTTAGACGAGGATGACCAGACAAAGAATATTATCTATAAAACGGACCATACCGCGGTATGACACACAGGAGGGTGAAGCGGGCCTCGGAGAACGAACAAGGAAGACAGTCGCTCTACTGTGCACCTCTCTTCACCCATGCGTGTTTAGCTGGCTTATAGTTGTAGGTTACAACCAGAGAAGAAAATCTGGGTTATTACTAGAATTTGTACTTTTTTTTTACAATCGTGTGTAACGATCTGGGTAATTTAAAACCATAGGCGTTTGACTGGAAGAAATTGCACCCTGTCAACAAACCATGTATCTGATTTGAGCTGCAACGCAACATAGCATAATTTAAATAGCAGGAAAATAAATCTTTTATAAGTAAAAATAGTGTTTATTCACTTCCGGTGTCCGTCTAATTAACGTTAGACTTAATTTTATATGACTTTGTGGGAACATTTCTCGAATGTTCATTCTTCATCTTCTGAAGATATGAAGGACATTCCATTTCTACGTGCGGTTTTAGACGTTTATACAGATTCTTGTCATCGGTTGTTTTTTTTGTGTGTGTGTTTTTTTTTGTGTGTCTGTGTCTGTGTGTCTGTGTCTGTGTGTGCGCATGCGTGCGTGTATGTATGCATTCTAAATTCTGATATGTTCACTTCTTGTTTAATGTCGGCTCCGCCACCGATAACTTTTCACGCCCGAATCTTGACTTAGATATGAGTTCAACTTTTACGTCAATCCTCCAACACAGCTAGCTACTTAAATGTTCTTGTGTAACAGGAAGTAGAGAAATGACTTTGGTATCTCTCAGAATGAACCCAGTACATAATAGGGTCAACACAGATCATCTTCGAACAATTTTCCTGACTGATACTATATTCGATATTGTATGAATCACATATTGCACCAAATTTACCAATGAATAGGGAAAATAATATGAAACGCCTGCACTTTTTCTAATATATGTGAAAGAGCTCCTTTACCTTTAATTTTGGAAAAATAATGAAATTGCGATTTACCCTTCTAACAGATGATAGAAAATTTAACACCGCAATCCAAATGTTCATTTGTATAGCTAAATATGCCTTTTGAAATCTAAGCAAAGTATTACGAAATAGGAAAATTTCGTTCGAAAAAAAGAAAAGAGTACCGAAATTTTATGTAATATAATTCATCCTATATGGCACAGAAATCTGGTTAATATTCTCACGGAAAACAGAAACATGGTTCTATGAGGAGGATGCTGAGAATACCGTAAGCTGAACAAAGGTGCAACAAGAGAGTTTGAAGGAAAATTGAAACAAAAATAACTCTGATATTTACAATCAGAAAAAAAAAAAGAAAAAAAAAAAGCATAGACTGGCATTTGAAATTTCTAGCGAACGTAATGAAGAAAAAGGGCTTGGCGAATTGGATATTCATGTGACATATTGAAGGTAAGAGTAACAGAGGAAATCAGGGAATAACATGTGTACAGGTCTTGTGAAAATGGTTGGAAGAAAAATAGACTAGGATGGATTGCAAAAAGGTAATTGAAAGAAAAAATAATGTAATAAAAGACAGGAAGTTGTGGAGGACCTTGAATACCTTTGCGCATATGGAAGGATAGTAATAAGAACAAACTCTACCGTAGCTACAAATCTTCTCTATTTTAGACGCCTTTTTCTATTCCTTTTCCAAAAATTGATTTGCTGTGGTGTGAAAACATGTATTTATGCAGGGTGTCTTGAGAATTTCACTGTACATAAATTTAAAGTCAGTTATTTTTACTTTTCTCTATCATATTCAGGTCAACAGTGTTAAGAGCGGTGTTGAGCTTGAGTTGTAATATCATAAAATTGCTTATTCACTTATGAAATCTTAAAAAAGACGCAATTTAATGTGGATGCACATAAATAAATATTTACAAAAATAACTGGAAAATTCTCATTTTCTTAAGTATAGCATTTGCTGTTGCTGTCTTTTATTTTCCCAGGAAAAAAAGATGGGTATGTTTATTGGAAATTGTGAAGTTTTCTTTTAGTATCTTTCGCAAACACATATTTTCAAGTGATTTGTTTTTTATTATTTAGTAATTCTCTTTTTTTGCGGTATTGCAGGACCAATCTATAACCATTGATTTGCTTAAAAATGCATAAAGAATTCATTCGCTTTGTTCTATTTATAATCCTTAACCCGAGAAGATGGCAAGCATATACCCGTATTTCATGACCTTTTAAGCAACGGCACACCTCGGAGCAAATGAAAATATCACAGTATACGTAGCTCCATTTCAAATTACGGGTGCGCGAAAGAACAATAAAATGGATTAACAGTATTTTAATGCATACATTATGTTCTATCAGCGAAGTGATTTCGCAATTAATCGCATTAATATTGCTGATTGATGCTATGTATGATTATTTCTTTATATATATATATATATATATATATATATATATATATATATATTTGTTTGAATAAAATCAGACCATTTAATGTTCAATGTAATAAATTATTTCACCACAGGCCCTTTAAAGGGCTCTGGAACATCAGACTTTACTTCGAAAGGTTGAAATGAAAAACTTTTCATTTTAACCTTTGGAAGTAGAGTCTGATGTACCAGAGCCCGTTAAAGGGGTTGTGATGAAATAATTTATTACATGGAACCTTAAAGTGGTTTGTTTTTATTCAAACATATTTACTCTGAATTTACATTGAGCTCTCCGGATATCATCCTCCTTGGGTCTACCCATACGGATTACCTAGTTTTGCATAAACTATATATATATATATATATATATTAGGTTGGTGCAAAAATAATGGATATATATATATGTGGATCCTAGTGAAATTCGAATCTATTCTTCAGGATGCTTAAACATAATTAATCATTGGATGTCTAAATATGTATCTCTCGTCGGTAGTGTTAGTATAACGTATCCTCGATTTTGAATGAGATCGGTACCTCTGTTTGCATGCCAATCCTGTAATCAAAGACGATTTTACCTGTTGGCTTTGCAAGACCACCTACTTACTTTAGATATTTTAAAATCTTAGGTATAAAAATAATCGTATTCAGCTCATAGTTTCTATTCAGATTTGACATTTTCCTTCCAAATACTTTATAAAACAAAGGATAACATTTCATATTTCCCTTAAACAGCAAATCACACTGAATTCATACTTTAAAACAATTAGAGCTTCACTGAATGAAATATGTTTACTTTGTGTCTTAGTCTCAAAATTACATTCATTTTATGCGTGTGTAAAGACGTTGTTTCTCGAGAGCTTCACAAAGTGAAATAAGCTTAATTTGTTCCTTTGCCTTCGAATTTTTACTTTAATAACCCTGCTTCATGTCAGCTTCAAAAAAAATAACATCTGTTTAGTTAGTTTCATTCTTAGACATGAAGTCATGTTTTATATCTTAAAAAAATCCCTTAATACCAGAGAGCTAGACAAAATGAAATCTGTTTAAATTGTTTTTAGACTAAAAATCGTTTTGTTTTTATGCGTTAAAACCCGATTTTTCAACCTGAAAAAAAAACAGTACCTCTTCAGAGGGATTAACTTTATGTGTACAAGAAATTTAAGCTGCTTGAATAGACACAATCTGCCTTTCAGAGTGGAAGCAGACGCTGCTTTGGGTTCTTGCTTAATTTTTGAATTTATAAAATATATTTGATACATTTCGATTGGTGGGAAAACAGCTGCGTTTGTTTTTCATCCAAAATAAATAAAAGGGTTTCCATCCAATTTCCGAGAAGTTTATTTTGTAGCCTACTGTTATAAATAACTAAGAGTGGTCTCCCCTTGTTTTCTTAATCTCCTCTTTCAGAGAGCTACTTCTACTTAATGGGATTGTAAAAGAACACTACGCGCGAACTTTGTATTCTTAAGCTTTCTTAAAGCCTACACATGCGTACTTTTCTCATTACACCTAAATGTAGGTTATTTAAGGCTGGGGTCTTGGAGATAATTTTCGAAGTTGACGAACATTTGCTGCAGGAACCCAGGACACTTCGGTCCAGAAAAAACAACGCAAATAAAAATTTGATAACCACCAGACATGATTTGAAAGGAACATGAAAGTCTCAAGGAAAAATCATCGTGTCGTGTGTCTGTCCTATTCTTCGCTGTTACCACGAAATTTGCTTTGGAAATTGTTCCAATTCTTAGAAATCTTATTTTATTTTTATGTAGTTATCTGTTCTGAAGGCCTTACGCAACATTATAATTTGTATTGTAAACAGGTATATTTCATTTTCATTGATAATTTGCATATATATTATTTGACACACTGCCTTTAATAATACATTTTCGTTTCTTTTTAAACTCGGCTTGTGTTGTCTTTGTTGGGTGTCCATATAAATTTAATCTTACCGCAAACATATGTTTGAATTATTTTTTTCGTAGTTCTTTTTTTACCAAATAAAAGAAATTCTTTAACAAGCTGTCTTTATGATAACAATTTTTCTCGAAGTGAAATAACTGAATGGTACTTCAAATCAAGAGCGTCTAGTCAGCCATGCTATTTTACCCGGAGCTGGTGAGAAAAGATGGATTCATGCCTTTGCCACTTTATCAAGCGAATTTGAGTAAAACCATGACCAATTTCTATTTGCAAGTCGCTAACCGTTACATTACCTGTGTCTTTTAGAAATATTAACCAGTTAAATTACAATATATATATATATATATATATATATATATATATATATATATATATATATATATATATATATATATTTTTTTTTTTTTTTCATAATAGACCGTGAAGATGTTCTCTGTCTTGTCTCTTTTTGTGTGTGTGTATATATATATATATATATATATATATATAAATATGTCTTGGTGCTTATATATTAGAATCTGATTGCTCTTGTTTTACGCGTGAGTTTAGGACCCCATTCACACACTATTAGGATTAAAATGTATACATTGTAAAAGGACCGGGTATTAAATTAGCTAAAGTAACTTCAATGAAGAAATAAATTGAATAACATATATATTTCTTTTCTCCTCATTAATTTTATAGTTGTAAACTTAATAGCGAATATATTTTAAATTTTAATTTTGTAATTAGCAGTTTTAAATTTTAATATTAAATTTTATCATATAATTTAGTAATTATTGGTTGGAATAAATTCTTTTTTAATACTACCCATATTTTAAACATCTGATTAGATATTATAACATGACTTCGTTATCAAGCTTTTTGAATTTTCCTATACTTGTGTTTTGATTGGTCCATCTAGCATTTGTAACAACGTTTTCCCCTAGCGAACGATTGTTAATTAATTTGAAACATTTAAAACCATTTATTTTACATTCAACGTCATCACTTGATAAGACACCGAAGGTGTTGAAACAAAATGGCTATTTTTGTAGTGATTTTATAACATATTTATGTTATAAATTTTTTTAAATAAATAATTATATATATATATATATATATAGATAGATAGATATAAACAACAGACAAGCAAGTTACTTTGGTGTTAATATACAATATATCAGTTGTGGATAGTTATTTTGGATTATACAAGCATGTGTAATTTTAATGGAAATAAATTAAAAGGAAGAAGAAATTTATTTTCAGTTTAACTTTTGAAAATCGAAGGAGAAAAATGGCTGACTAGTTATGACGTAATAATCAAGTTGCTGAACAGCAATATAGAATTTCATTGATTGAAATTATATCATCTGATTCCTTTATTTAATCTAATGCTACCTATTCAATCGGAAATATCTCATTAGATAAAAGAAAAAAGAAGCATATACGTTTATTTGCAGCATTTGTCGCTCGAAAAAAATGGCAATAATAACTTTGACTAAAACAGTTACCAAGATGATGTTTAGACTGATTATGTAAGACCATCATACAAGGTACCGTTGAAGTTGGATGTTGGAGAGGGCGCCAACGCAAAAACTGGCTGGACAATGTCAAACAATGGACAAGTATAACTCTACTAGATTTGCTGATGGCTGTCATTGATAGACCGTTGTGGAGGAGATTCAGCGTGGCTTCTGCATTCGGACCCCACCCCTCCTATGATTACAAAAGCAATGATGATGATGATGATGATATATTTATAGCGTTTATTTAGATTTCGTAGGGGCTTACGGCTATATCAATTTGAAACACCGGCTCTCGTTCGATCACCGAAGTTAAGCAATGTCGAACCCGTACATAAGATGGTTGATGGCTTGGGAATGCAATGTGCTGTAAGCTTGGCTGTAAGGGTGGTGTAACGGATAAAGGTTCGGAGTAAGAAACTGGAGAGTCGTGTTCAAATCCCAGTCAAATTTCATTACATTCACTTAGGCAAATAACAGAATGGAGAAGAATAGAAATAGAATGAATTGGTCGGCAGGGTAATGACCTATTCCACCCAGGAATATGAGCATGGCCTACTCGCAACAAAGGAACTTCACAAGATGAGACAATTACATAGGAGCATATGAAATTATTTTGAAAATTCTACAAGCCTTTAATTTAAGGTCATATCAATTACGCCTGCCAAGAACGAATCTTTCACACATAAATATATTATTTATCCACATCTGGAGTTCGTCAAATTAACGTTCAGTATACGGCTTTTCTGGAACTTTCGTTGACTGTTCATTCTTTATCTCTCGAAAATATCAGTGTCTCTCATTTCCTATGCGCGGGTCGGACAGTAGTTTCGTGTGTGTGGGTTTTTTTTGTCAGCGCACTGACCAATAACTTATCGCATGCATATTTTGACCTGGTGGTCATAAATTCACCCTTTATGTCAAACCACTGAGGTACCTAGCTCTTTTAATGTTCTGATGTAACAAGAACTACAAATATTACTTAGGGTTTCGACATATGAGGATCTGAGAGCTTAATTGATTCAATTATGAAATTTTGTATGATAATCTTAAGTGGCACTTAAGGCCCTCTAGTGATTTACAAATGAGGCCACATATGGAGCAAGTGTGAGGATTGTGAGATGAGATCACTCTTAGATAGGCTGACAGTTTAGATCTTGCTCTCGCTTCTTGAAGATGATTCAGACAAGCAGATTCAAAATTGCTGAGTCCAACAGAGCACGTTGATCTCCATTCTACCCGCTCCAAGGTCAAGCGCTAAAGAGTGTTATGTGTTTTATTGACAGCTGACAAGTAATATACATAGCAATATACGATATTATGTACTTGATGTTTTTGGAAGTTCATAGCGTAAATTTTAATAACCTTAGTATAGTATTTTTATTTCATTCACTGCTAGCATTTCTACCCTTGTGGTCTTTGGCTATTAGTGCGTAAAGCGTATGAACTGTTTGGACACCGGTAAAGAAATCTTGTCAGTGCTAAGCCGTGGATAAGCGATTACTTATCAAGAACGAATTAAGAATTCGTTAATGCCGATGCAAACCTTATTTCTACTACAAAGAATCCGCTTAAAATGTATAAATAACTCACAAAGCAATGGCTAATGACGTATTTATAATAACTGATCATAGTTATATTTGTTGAAAGAATAATTTTAACCAAATATGACATATGTAAGAAAGATACACCGCATTACCAAGTGACAACGGATTAAATTATAATAAATTAAATAATAATAATAATTTATTATTAAATAAATAATAATATTTTTATACACGAGAAAACGTGTATTAAAATATCAACTTCCAAATCAAATATACATCAATACATTGCTTACTTATTTCTGTTGCTTCCATGCCTCAGTTTTAAATAATACATCAATCTTGAAACATTTAAAATAAATTATGTTACATCTTTTTAAGTTAATGCTATTTCTAAATTGCTGAACTTTTATTTATTAAAACCTACAGACATTTTTTTTGCTTAAACGTTATTTTGTTTTAGTGGATACCCACATTTGAGTAGACACTGAGTTTATTTATCAAACTGAATATTTATTTATCTTCGTCTGGCGGCCGGAATATTAAAAAAAAATCGTATTACAAAAAATTTCCCTCTCCGGCAGGATTCGAACGTGCGTCACTCTGGGCAGCGGAAACTGACCTTAACTTTGACAAGTGATTTTCCAAGCGTAGCTTAGATGTGGCACAAGGCCGAAAGAATGGCGCACCCAGTGAGGATCGAACTCACTACTCAATAATAATTGTTCTAACCAGACAAGCTTGCTAACCATTACACCACCTCGAGGTGCCCTAGTGATTTTCCAAGCGTAGCTTAGATGTGGCACAAGGCCGAAATTAAGGGGTACCCAGTGAAGATCGAACTCACTACTCAGTCGTAATTGTTCTAGCAAAACAAGTGTGCTAACCATTACACCACCTTGAAGTCCCCAACCATAACTTTGACTATCTCGAACTTTGTGTTCGAGATAGTCGATAATCGATCCGACTGAATAGTGCCTGATTCACGCACAAGTCTCTCAGATTCTCGGGATATATATATCTACTCATTTTCGTATCCTAACGTAAACAAAATAATTTCTAAGGAAATTCTTTTATAATAGTTCCTTAATAAGATTTCTCGAATATTCAGGTCGGTAGACGAAAATAGATAAATATACTGTTTACTAAATAAACGGAATGTCTACTCAAATATAGGTAACCATTAAAAATAACGTTTAAGTAATAAATTTAATGATATGTAGAAGAATCTCTCAGCAAGGTAGGCTGGACTCTCTATCCATAGTTGCCAGCCAGTCTAGGATAATGGAAACAAAATTCTGGACGTAGATGTTATTGAAAGTCACAGAAAACAAAGAAACATAATCTGTGAACAGCCAGTCAGAAAACATTACGTCACATTTCCCTAAATACTGACGTAATAATTCCTAAATAAAAGGATTATATTCTTACACTGACAAACAGGAAGATGTTACTGTCTGTTCGCGCAGCCAATAGCAAGGGCAGTAGCTTGAACTCTAGTCAGAAGATCGGCCACAGTGTGTGAGAGCCGAGCTAAACATAGCCGGAGGGAAGAGGTTATCTAGATGACGAGACATGAGTATTGGCAACTTTTATCAGTTGATCGTTCGTTGTCCGTCCGCAGACAAATCAAAACTTTCCCCCGAAGAAATAACGATATTTAATGAAATCGGTAAAGATTTAATACCATGTTACGAACACGCACACCAGACGCGATTTGAAATCTCTCTGTCAATCTTTATTGTTTCTCACCATTACTTACGATTATCCTATCTTTTGCAGAAGAGCACATCAGACAAACGCATACATATACACTTAGTTTAAAATAGCATTTTTTCACTAACGATGCATTCCTCTTTGTAAGACGAGCATGTTTTCGACGTATCAGAGTACAGCAGCTCAGGTGATAGAACAGCCGCATCACCCACGGATATGAATTGATTATGTTTGTGAAGAACTGACCACAATTTTTGGAAGAGCCGAATACAGAAAACTGCTGCGCAAAATAAGCCAGAAGTTCCACAATGACCTTCCTCCGGTTTTGAATTCAGAATTGACATTCTCCTAGACCGGTTACCACCCAGTGGTATAGGACACAGGCGGGGTTAAACATGCATTAATATTTACAAATGAATACACACACAAACATATATATATATATATATATATATATATATATATATATATATATATATATATATATATATATATATATGGGGAAAGGTTATAGTTGTTCCAACGAAAGAAAAGTCTGTATTTTAAAAAGAATAGAAAAACCATAAACATTTTTGTTGTAATATGGATTTTTAAAAAAAAAATATATATTATATTTTATTCCATGATTTTGCTACACGAGTTTCCGGTTTCGCGATCATCTTCAGTCAAAGAGTGGTTATTTCCACATATTATTAAAATGTATTAATTTTCCTTATGGTTTTCGATGTTAAATATTCTCTTTTTTAGGTAGCAGTGGCACGAATGTCTTTCTTGGACTGGTGGTAAGAAAGTTCTTCTGCTTAAAGGGTAATAAAACAATTGATATCTGTCCGAAAAAAGGTGTGGAAAGTTATCTTTATTCTTATCTTTTAATGACCCGTGTATATTTTTAGACCTATTTCCATTTTTGTGTATTTGCATTTTTGTGTATCTGCATTTTTACTAGTATGTACATGTATACTCCCTCTCCATATATACATACTGTCTTATTATATATATATATATATATATATATATATATATATATATAATAGCTGGTCACTCGTATGCAAGAATACCCATCTACTAGAGTGGCTAGCCAATCTCTATTGCAGACCCTCTCTCAGGCACATTTGTGTTTGCACAACACCCAGAGAGCCCACCTGTGGTTTATACTGCAACTATGCTCAGGTGACCGTACTTACAGTTTCTGGGAGAGATCGTGTTATCTAGCGTGATACACGATCTGAACAAGGCAAGCACAGTCAAACCCTCGGTCACGATGACTTGAGACTTCTTGCTAGCACAGCTATCGACGGCCGCCAAGGGTTCCGGTTACTTAATTTCACTCACAAGTTTTGGGTCAGCCCGTGGTATTGTTTTTAGGCACTTTCCAAAGGTGCTGCATGCTGGGATCGTCTTCCCTTCAGCCCGATATTACATACATACATACATACATACAGGTTTCCTCACATAAAACAAGGACAAAAGTCCGCATAAAGTCCATGCTGGGTAGGTAGGCGAACGCTGTTCCATGGCCTCTACTGATCACCTTGGACCACCTAAAACAATTGGATTATGCATTAGACATTATTAATGCAGAGACGTGTTATGGTGGCCTGCGATTGACATTGTGTGGGAGTATTTGAAAGTGTCCGCGAGTTAATGATTCGACGGCTGCATGCGGAGGACATTTTGAATATTTTTTATGAGTTGCTGTGTTGAGATACAACGACAGCCTTTTGGACATGTGTTTATATGAACATTTTACCATGTTTTAATGTCAGCAACCCGATCCCAAAGCTTGTAAAAGTATTTTTGATGTACCCTATATATATATATATATATATATATATATATATATATATATATATATATATATATGCGTGCGTGCGTGCGTGCGTGCGTGCGTGCGTGTATTTGTGTGTGTGTGATATGGGTGTGTGTGGGGGTGTATTTACGCAGCTGGACATGTCTCTTAATTTTGATTCTAATCCTCTCAAATTCACTGAACAATTTCTTAGTGTTCTTATTCAGCTAATTAAGAAAGACTCAGTAATTTTGGTTATTTCTTTTATTTTTGCCAAGTACTTTCAGTCTCACCCGAGATAATCTTCATGGGTGAATTGCTAAGACAAAAATTAATTTGAAAATGCGCATGAAACGCTCACAGTTATAATCATTTTAAAATTTAACTCTTAAAAATATGTAAGCGAGATAATTTATATTTGTTATTATTAATGTTTTAAAATACTCAACCAGCAATTTAAAAATTTACAACATGAGTATTCCAAAACATTGCTTTCGTAGACATTTTAAAACATTGTTGCTTTACTCATAATTAATCTTATTTAGTGTTGGTTGCAGTTTTTTATACTTTTATATAAACCCATGCAGACGTCCAAAGGAAAAAAAAAAAAAAAAAAAATAGAAAAACCTTTTAAAATATCGATAAAATCCAAAACAAAAGGCTAATAAAATTAAAATTATTTGTTCATACCTAAATTTGATCAATCAACCTTTTTATACGTCAAGTAGAATTTTATGCATCTCTTAAAACCACTTCACAATAATTTTCTTTCCTTTGAGGAAGCTACTTCACACGATATACTAACAAGGAAGGATTATCTTATACTACCATTTTATTATATTAGACACTTCTGTATTTCTTTCTTTCTTTCTTTCTTTCTTTAGTTCTTTCTTTTACCGATGGGATTATGTTCTTTCTTTCTTTCACTGTTTTATTTCTTTTCATTCTTCCACTGCTCATTTCTTTCTTTCTTTCTTTCTTTCTTTCTTTCTTTCTTTCTTTCTTTCTTTCTTTCACTAATTGATTTCTTCCACTGCTTGCATTTCTTTCTTTCTTTCTTTCTTTCTTTCCACTACGTGCTTTATTTTCTTTTTTATCTTCTTTTTACTTTCTTTCACTTATTGCTTTCTTCTCTTTCTTTCACTGCCTCTTTTTTTCTTTCTTTTACTGATTGATTTCTTTACTTTTTTCACTGTTTTCTTTAATTGCTCGCTTTATTTCCTTCCCTCCTTTTTTTTCTTTCGCGCATTGCTTTTCTATCTTTCACTGCTTGCTTTCTTTTCCTTTCTTTCTCCTTTCTTTCTCCTTTCTTTCTTTCTTTCTTTCTTTCGTTCGTTCGTTGGTTTGTCACTCTTTATTTCATTTCTTTCTTTTCTTCATAGTCTTCTTTCTTTCTTTCTTTCTTTCTTTCTTTCTTTCTTAGAAAATCAGCATCCGGAATATTCCTTACCTGAGATCGAACGTCAAATTCAGACGGCGACAGAAAAAAGTAACAATTCCAAGCATTACACGTAAGTTTATTTCAGTCTTTTCAACTAGGGAAAAACTCAGGAACATTTGATATAAGAAGAGTGACGCGTTGATGTTCCCAATATAGACTGGGTTTTGTAGTCTGTGTTACCACAGGAGGTAAAATGATCTTAGCTTCCCGTGAGTCAATATAGGTGACAGGTAAAGGCACCACGTATAGAATAGGGCCGTCTCAAATATTGACGATGATTGGGGAAATAATATAAGCAAAGACGTAAACCCAGCTGAACTCACAGCATGCAAGATCCAGATACCAGGAAGATATCTAAAGATCCCAATTAAAAGAATGACCCGAAAGGATTTATCCACGATTCGACCGACGTTACGTTGACGGTGGCCAGAACTAAATAAACAATCACTTAACACATGAAAATGTAGTCTTTCAATTATCAGACGTTACTAATATAACATTTAACATCAAGGTTTCTATATATGAATCTATGTAAATGGATGAGAATTAGCGGAATTTAATAGAAATTTAATAGTTTTGTTTTGGTTTGAGAATATTCCGGTAAAATAACCGGCATAATAGACTACCCACAATGCACCACTGACCCGTATATATATAAATAGCCGAGAAAAATGGCAGCACACGTGGCCTGACGATTGCATATAGCATGAAACAGACTGTCGCTTCTAAGTGTTGACTTCTATGTTCACTTTTATATTTACACACGCTCTATCTCTGATATTGAGCACTTTATTCCATAAATATAGCACACCTTAAGACTATATTTCTTTATATATATATATTCCCGTATCAAACCCTTTGGTTTTAACTTAATATTAATTAGTAGTATAACCAGTCTTCGACCAGATGTTTCATACTGGGAATATTTTGCCGTTCACTTGAAGCAGTTTAAGTTTAAATTCAGACCACACAAAATCAATATTAGTAACACCATTTGGGTGCAAATGAAACACATCCCCAAATGGGGGGAGATAATAATTTCAATGGGGGGGACTGTATAGGGAAATGTATAATAACAAATAATATTAATGTAATAATTTAAACTATTTATATTTTTAAAAGTTTTTGGGAAAGATATATATCCAAGAACAGATACTAAATCGTAAAACGTTGCTGAGAGTTAAAATGGACAGGAAGTAGTGGAGAGCTATTGTCGCCCACAATTTGGCCTCAAAACTGGCACTGAAGAATTATCTATCAAACAAAAAAACATTATAATCGGACGAAAACTGTGGAAATGCATAGACAACACATACGCATACATACAGACACACACACATTTTGAGAATTATAGATATAGATTTCAAAATATCCCGGCTCGTGTTAGGAAATTACCGTTGTGCATTGCATTCTTGTGTTACTGATCAGTGTGAATAAATATCAAAATTTCAAATACTAGTTTCTTTTTCATTTGAATATTTAGTGTAGCTTTGTATTTACTAGATTTTTAACTCAATAGGCTGAATGATATATCTATCTCTCTCTCTCTCTCTATATATATATATATATATATATATATATATATATATAAAAGTGAACATAGAAGTCAACATTTAGAAGCGACAGTCTGTTTCATGCTATATGCAATCGTCAGGCCACGTGTGCTGTTATTTTTCTCGGCTATTTATATATATATATATACGGGTCACTGGTGCATTGTGGGTAGTCTATTATGGCGGTTATTTTACCGGAAGTCGTTTGTTTATTTATTTGGGTTAAATTATATTGCTTGTTTTTATTTTTATTTTTTTTGTTTCTCATTTTATTTATTTATTTAAATTGGTGTTTTTTTTTAGCGTAGTAAAAATGTGTTTATATCACTTATTTAATAGTTTTGTTCTGGTTTGAGAATATTCCGGTAAAATAACCGGCATAATAGACTACCCACAATGCACCACTGACCCGCATATATATAAATAGCCGAGAAAAATAACAGCACAGGTGGCCTGACGATTGCATCTAGCATGAAACAGACTGTCGCCTCTAAGTGTTGAATTCTATGTTCACTTTTATATTTACACACGCTCTATCTCTGATATTGAGCACTTTATTCCATAAATATAGCACACCTTAAGACTATATTCCATCATATATATATATATATATATATATATATATATATATATATATATATATATATATATATATATAATATTACGTAGTACAAAGAAGAAAGCAAGGATAGAATAACCTTTTCTTAAGGCTTTACTGAACATAATTCACAGCAGTCAGTAATCAAGGAAAGAATTCAGAATAAAAAGGAAGAAGAACGCAGCTTTTAAAGAAGAAAGGGAACGTGTGAAAAGTCACGTGGACAAGAAAGTTTACTTTTTTTTTTACGAAAATATAACATTCTCCCCCACTTGCAAAAGAGATTGAAAAAGTTTTATAAATCCAGGCTTTGGATTGGTCTACGAATCCTGCTAGACCGGCGTGTAGATAGTTCACCACTGGAAGAGCCAGACCTCTGAGAAGGCTGACTTTCAGGATTCTGGCTATTATTCACAGATTCATTTTCTGTATAAGGTGAAGAAATATTAACGAGACCTGTATCAGGCAAAAGGGTTGAATCTGCATGGTCCACGTCGGGTTGAGTATTTTCAGGTCTATTTTGAGGTCCATCCGAGCGTGGAAAACGTGCCAACCATCTCAGCGCCACCGAATCTTCCCGGCCATCATTGTGACGTATTTTGGCATGCGTAGGGTTGGTCTCAAGGAGTTCCACCACCTCAACGATAGGGTCATATTTACCTCTGCCACCGATCGTTTTAATAATACCTCCCCAGGCTCACAGAGCCAAACAGGCAACGCAGTACCGGAGGAGGACCGCCTTTCAAAATTGAACATTCGTTCGTGGGGGGTTGCATTCGTAGTGGTGCATAACAGGGAACGGATAGCATTTAACACATCATGTAGAACATCCTGCCAAGCACTAATTGGTAACTGTTTCGATTCCAGGGCCAATAATATGGTATTCCAAATTATGCCGTTGTAACGTTCGCATTGGCTATTGCCTCTAGGGTTATAAGCAGTAGTATTACTGCATCCAATTCCAAGTCGTGTTATAAATTGTTTAAATTCTCCCGACATAAACGAAGTTCCTCGATCGGAGTGAATGAACGAGGGAATCCCGAAAATGGAGAAAATACTTGTCAGGCACTGAATAGCAGTTTGCGAAGAGCAATCACGGCAAGGAAAGGCAAAAGGAAATCGACTATATTCGTCGATAACAGTAAATATATATCGTTAAACTGTCGGAGATAACGGGACAGGCCCTTTGTAGTCTATGGAAAGACGCTGAAATGGCGCAGTAGAACGGATCAGAACATTACTAGCAGAATCGAAGAATTGGGGTTTTATTTTGGCACAGGTCGTACATTCAGAAGTCACACGTCGGACTTCATCAAGCGAATACAGCATATTCTGAGACCTTACAAAATGCCAAAAGCGCTGTACCCCAGAATGTATTAAGGAATCGTGTATCGATTTAAGTTCCTTCAAGGAAGAAGCAGCAGCACCACATACTCTGGATAAGGTATCAGCAACTGTGCTTTCATTTCCAGGACGGTGTTTTATGTCGTATGAAAAGGGAAGAAGTTACATTTTCCACCGTATAATTTTATCGTTTTTTATTTTTCCGCGATTAGCAGGTTTAAACATAAAAGATACGGCTTTTTGATCAGTAATAATAGTAAAATGTTTCCCGGCAAGGAGGTCTCTCCATTTACGAACGCATTCGACTTTGGCATATGCTTCTTTTTCGACTATATGAAGTCGTATTTCAGAGGGGTTTAGCGACCGAGAAAAGAATGCTACAGGTCGCTCAGCTTGTAAAAGAGTGCCTCCAATAGCCTTTTCTGAAGCATCGGTTTCAATAGTAAATGGCAATTCATCATCAATAACTTTTACAGATGACTCGACAATGTCTTAAGTTTTTCGAAAGAATTTATAACTATAGGAGGCATAGGGAATTGTTTATTTTCGACCAGTGGTCGAATTTTGTGTGAATATTTAGGTATCCATTTCGCATAGTAAGCAAACATACCAAGACACCTTTTTAACGAATCTCAGCCGGAAGGAGGAGGCATTTGCAAAAGTGGCTTCAAACGCTCAGGATCGGGTTGGATAGTTCCGTTACAAATTTGATATCCAAGCACGTTAATAGAACGAAGTGAAAACTCTGATTTTTCCCGGTTTATTTCGAGGTTGTATGTCGAGGCATCCTTTAAGAAACATTCCAAATTGACGTCGTGCTCCTCCTGGGTTTTACCGCAAACAGTTATATCATCTATATACGAAAAGGTTCCAGATAATTTGTTATCAGAAATGAAAGAATTCATAAATCGCTGAAAGGCAGAAAATCCGTTAGTAACACCCACGGGTATTCGTTTAAATTGGAACAAACGATTTCCAGCTTGAAAGGCCGTATAGGGGCGATATAATGGGCAAATTTCAATCTGATAGTACGCTTTGGATAAGTCAATTATACTATAGATACGATACTGGGCTATTTGGTTTACGAGATCTTCAATTGGAGTCAAGGGGTAGGCATCAAGTAAGGTGAAGCGATTAATAGTCTGGGAGAAATCGACTACCAATCGTTTCTTTTTATTAGGTGACGAAGTTACAACAATTTGAGCACGCCACGGAGAGTAACTTGTTTCAATTATATCATCCTCAAGCAGTTGTAGAATTTCTTTTTCAATGAACCGAGCATCCTCCGCACGGTAATTTCGGGATTTAGTAGCAATAGGTTTGCAGTCAGGGGTCAAGTTTCCGAAAAACTTAACAGGAGCACAACTGATCTTGGTTAAAGCGCAGATTTTTAGAATATCCTGAGATCCACCAAAAGAAATAGTGATACTCTGGTGTAGTTTTAAGAAGGGCACTCCGAGTATAATATCCACACAGGAATCAGGAAGTACTGTAAAGTCAATTTGTTTATATTCGTATCCATTGAAGATAATGTCCTCAGTACAATATTCAGATAGTTTGAGGGAAATGGCAGATGATTCCATGGAAATTACGGAATTCCGTTTAGAAGTAGACAGATTCATTGTTTTAACAGTACGGGCACTGATAAAGTTATCAGAACTACCGGTGTCTATGAGGGCAGTTAATCTCTTTCCTTTTAATTCTAAAGTTTTAGTAATTGGAGGAGACCTATCATCGTCTTTAGCACGGGCTACTATAATAGCTGAGGTAGAACGTGAAGGCGCCGGCATGGTAAAACGGCAAACTTTAGAAAAATAACCGAGTTTGCCACAGTTTCGACATCTCTTATCACGGACAGGACAATAGCGACGATTATCCTTAAAGTGACGTTTCCCTCCACAGTTGTAGCACTTGCCACGAGCAAGGGCAGCAGACAATTGTACAGAGTCACACTCCGTACGAGAATCAGTTAAGTCAGAAAGCATATTTTTAGTAATAGTAGTGGAAGTGGCCTCCTCGGCAGAATCAGTAAACACATTTTTAGTCCTAGTGGTAGTAGCAGCGGCTGATCCAATCTGAGAAGCGTATGATTCAGCACGAAAGTGAGCCTGTTCTAAGGCTCTAGCACATTGAGTAGCCTCCTTGAGAGTTAGCGTATCATTTTCAAGCAATCTGACACGTATTACGGGGGACCGGAGACCACGTATAAATGCATCACTGACAGATTCATCCCTATAAGTAGTAGCAGTAACATCTTGGAAGCAACAGTCAGCAGCAAGTCGATTCATGGCCTGAAGGTATTGGTCTACAGACTCATTTTCCTGTTGCAGACATGTAGACAACACATGTCTAGCATGAATAACACTTGGAGACTTGTCATAAACACTTTTCAGCAATTCAACAGCATGTTCAAATCCAGAACAACCCTCGATAACATCAGTAATGGTAGCACCGATGTTTAAATAAAGGACTTCGAGTTTGTCCGGGTTTAAAGAAGCAATAGTTTATAAGTAATAATTAAAATTACGGTACCATAGTCTCCAGAGCTTGCTAGCCTGAGGGTCTGCAGAAGATATATCAAACTTGTCCAGACGAATAATCTTGTCCATGAGGAATTAAGTTCAGTAAATTGTTACGTAGTACAAAGAAGAAAGGATAGAATAACCTTTTCTTAAGGCTTTACTGAACTTAATTCACAGCAGTCAGTAATCAACAAAGGAAAGAATTCAGAACAAAAAGGAAGAAGAACGCAGATTTTAAAGAGGATGGGGAACGTGTGAAAAGTCACGTGGACAAGAAAGTTTCCTTTTTTTTACGAAAATATAACAATATATATATATATATATATATATATATATATATATATATATATATATATATATATATATATAAAGGGTGTTCCAATAAATCAACCGATTTTAAATGTGAATTAAGTTTAAGCGTCTAAGGATTTATTTCTTTTTCTTCAGATTTGACAACGTAAATCTTTGGAAAATTCAACCATGGAAAGATTAACAATCAAACAACGTATTAAAGTTTCCGAAGCCTATTACGAAAATGGAAGTTCAAAGAGAATCAGAATTTGAATGAGAATTTCTCTGGTTGTATCGTCTCTCGAAATGTTTAAGCGTTTAAGGATTTTTTTTTCTTTCAGATTTGACAACGTAACACTTTGGCAGTTCCAACTATGGAAAGGTTAACAATCAAAAAACGTGTTAACATTTTCGAAGCCTATTACAAATATGGACATTCAAACAGAAATACGATGAGAAGATCCCAGGTCGCATCATCTCTCGAAACATCGATGACAATTGGCCACCGCGATCGTGCGACTTGACGTCTTCTTTTGGGGTCATCTCAAAAGTAAGGTCTATGCCAACAAGAATTCAACTGAAGAAGGATGAGATAATAAGACATATTGGTGAGATCGAGTAGCAACTATGCAGAGACACCATAAAAAAAATTGACCATCGAGTCTAGATGTGCCGCCGAAGTCTTGGCGGATATTTGGGCGATATTATTTTTCACACATAATTGCCATGACTTAAATAATATGATTCAATAGAGTAATAAATAAATTTTCACCAATAACACCGATTTATTTACTGCTGACTTTGATCCGTCTTAATGAAACACCCTTTATATATAATGATATAGAATAGATATATTTTGGCTATTCTTCGTTTCAATGGAGATTTAAATACTAATAAAATATATGAATATTTATCAAGCAGTGAATTAAGTTAACGACTTTTTTTTAGATTTTAATTTTAATTTCCAGTTGATAGTTTTACGTTAATCCGGATTTACTTTTTGCTATTGTTTCCATAAATTCTCAAATTGGAACAAAGAAGTCCTTTTTTTCTCTCTTTCTTTCTCTATTTATCCATACCATATTTCTTTAGTACATTGTCGATCATTGTTCTCCACAGCTTTTTCTACTTTTTTGTTCTTCTTGACAATAACTTGACACCGTCTCTTAGTGTGATATTGTTCCGCCAACCTTCAAACACATCAAACTGCTTTCTTGTTTCTGATGCCTTCGTTGTGTACCATGAG
The DNA here is from genome assembly GCA_963932145.1 of Acanthosepion lycidas. Lineage (NCBI taxonomy): Eukaryota > Metazoa > Mollusca > Cephalopoda > Sepiida > Sepiidae > Acanthosepion > Acanthosepion lycidas. The sequence continues at coordinate 76,394,390 of OZ010590.1, forward strand.
TATTACATCTTCTATTTGTTCTTCTTCTGAGTCTCATCAACAGTTCCTAGTAATTCCCATTCTACCTACAACTTCCACCTTTGTCACATGTTCTCTCCATGTTAGTTTTCAACATATATCGCTTTACTCGTTGGTTTCAAGTTTTTTCTTCATCTTTAAAGGAATTAACCAGAAGAAGGCTCCTGAAAAGAGGCTTTCCAAAATACTAAAATCTTAATCTGTTCAACTCTAGTTTTAACCGTTATCTTTCCTACATATCCTCATAAACAGAACTTCTTGCCTCCGCCTCCTTTTAAAGTGGCACAAGAAATAAATTAGTAACCCTCAACATTCAACTTCTCTTGGGCGTTGTTTGTTTGTTTGTTTGTTTGGGTTTTATGGCATATCAACCACCGTGGGTTATTTAATGCCAAATCCAGTTCATATGAATTTTAAATGCCTATGTTGTATGGAATAAAAAATGTATAGCTGGCAACATTATTGTTTAAAAAAACGTAGAGCTGGCAACATTATTCCTTTACAAAAACACGTAGAGCTGGCAACATTATTGTTTCAAAAACATAGAGCTGGCAACATTATTTTTTGAAAACATTATCTGAGACCTTGCTGTTTGATGCAGTCCATCGCCGTACCCAGGACGCGGACGTAGTTTACCGTCATACCCAGGACGCGGATGTAGTTTACCGTCATACCCAGGACGTTTGGGCGTTGTATTGGGTGAGAAATGAATGAAAAAAAGATTCACTGCGGTATGGGATGTTACATGAAGCAGTCATGTCGGTACCAGTGTTGAAGACACAAATGTTTACCACTCTCTCATTAGTAAGTAGGATCGAGTCGATAAAGCTCAAACTCAGAGCTGATCTAAAAAAAAAAATGCCAATCTGCTGTTCAATGGGACAATGAACAATTTGCTAATTTTAAGGCATCCAAAACGAAACTTCTCTCTATTAATCACGTGCGACCCCTTTCCGCCTTCTACCAGCAAGGCTGATGCAAACCACAAAGAGAATGACTCGGTGTGCCTTATCGGGCTTACGTTCTCTGATAATATTCTGGAAAGACTATGCTGAAACAATTGATAGATCTGTTGCTAAGGAATTTGATTCACTGTGTCACGCTAGACAGAGCTTTTTCTGACAGATTCTATCTGACATATTTACAAGTCTACAATTCGTCCAGGGTTTTGGTATCGCTGCCATATATGGTGTGGTGATCCTGCTATATTTTTACAGATTCTTGATAAAATCCAAAGAAGGATCCGTAATAATATTGGTATTTTTAGGCGTCTTTCACTTTTCTGCCGCCGTAATGTAACTTCTCTATGCATTTTCTATAAATACTTTCATGGTAATTGTTGGATGACCTTTCCGCTATGGTACCTAGTCTTTGTAAATTTAAGCACAATACTAGATTGATAAAAATGTCTCATTAATTCACTGTTGAATTATCCAGATGCTATCCGAATTTCTATGCTAACAGGTACTTATCTCACACTTCTTGCTTGTGAAACTCTGTTCTGTCTCTATGATTTCCACCCATCCTGAACCTTCGAAAATTTATGTACAATGACAATCGTTACCTACTCTTTTCTTGATTCCTCTGCTTTTATTCGTTTTAATATTTTCTCTATTTTCTTATTTTTTTACACACAGTAAGCCCCTGGGTCTTGTTGGGTTGAAATCATTAAAAAAACAACAATATATAATTAAGAAACAAAACAAAGACAGCTTATAGAAGAATTTTGTATATGAGGAAATTGAAAATTATGGTGGCACTGCAACGCTTGTAGCAGAGGTATTATAATCAATTTAATAAAATAAACCCCATATAGAACAAAGCAAGTGCGTCCTGTTTATTAGAAATTACTTATTTTAGAAAAGAGTGACAAGCAGATAAATGCAATCTTACATCTAATCAAGTATCGTCTAACTTCAAATTGATTTACATATACTTCACATTATTGGCTCTAGACAAATCATGAGCCGATATGCTGACATGCCCTCCATTAAGGACGTGAGCAATCATGTCTCACTATGTTTTATCTGTTGTATCAACAAGCAACGTTTGATTATTTATCATCCGTATTTGTTTAACTGTATGCTATCATCTCTGATTCCAAAACGTAATATCAAATTACACGTCAAACGAGTCCTATATTATATGTTTTCTATTATGTGTCATATACCCTCAGGACGTATGTGAGCTTGGTTTCCTAAAATTCTTATCCTTTTCAGCTTTAAGCAGTGATTACACCTTACTATCACCTCCTAGTGCTGGATATGACGATAACGAACATCCGGCAGCAAGGCTTCTCTGATCGGATGATTGTAGGTTTTGAGAAATGTGGAATCACCCCTTAATTGCTCTTGTTCCCAGGCCCACACTGATCCGAGGTGGCAGCATCTGTTAGAGCCACAGCTATGGGCAAATAGTGAACTCCCACTACGAAATTATAAAAATATATTTTTTTTAAAGAAAGTTACCAACTATACAACGACTTTTAGTAGAACTGCCAACAATGCATATTTAAAGCAGAATAACCAACAATAAATGCATGTTATCTGTAGCTGATATGTTCAAAATATTTACATTCCGGCATTCAGTCAGTTATGCGCGATGCGTGATATATGACTGACGAGGCAGATTTTTTCCCGCAGTAGGTTGGCATTTCTTTTTGTAGTAGACCAGTTGCCATCCGAGGCTATAGAATCCGGTCTGTCCTGCTATTTACAACTTGTTGGTGGAAGAAGAGAATACATACCTTGCCAATCATATTAGCAAGTAAGTGAATATAATGGATTCGACTGGAATTCGAACTCGGCTCTCCGATTCCTCAATCCGCGTTGCTATCCATTACTCCACAGATTTTTTCCCGCAGTAGGTTGGCATTTCTTTTTGTAGTAGACCAGTTGCCATCCGAGGCTATAGAATCCGGTCTGTCCTGCTATTTACAACTTGTGGGGGGAAGAAGAGAATAAATACCTTCCCAATGATATTAGCAAGTAAGTGAATGTAATGGATTCGACTGGAATTCGAACGCGGCTCTCCGATTCCTCAATCCGCGTTGCTATCCATTACTCCACCGTGCCTCCCCCACTCCTGCATTAATAACCCATAAAGATTGATATGGCACTAAACAAAATCAAACCACACGCATGAAAGATCTCTTTCCGGGCATTAATCCATATAATATGCTAGAATTTATTAAAGAAATCAAACTCTATCCCAAAATATAACTTCAACAGAAAACACACATATCACCGTCACTTCTAATTATGTCCATACAAATATATCTATGCACATCTACCATGTATTCAACTGTGAAAGCAGAATAACATATATCGTATTTTTATTCCTTCAACGCTCTAAAGGAAATAAAATTTCGACATTAAATAAGCCATTAAAGAGTTGATATGCCATTAAACATACAAATACATATATTTCTATCACTTCCAGTGAAAATACGTCTATAGAATATTTCTGTCTCTTCGAGTCTTTACTTAAGCTGCACATAATTTGTCTGGCACGCAAAAAAAAGACAAACTCAAATCACTGGTGGAATAACGGACTTGTCAAAAGATCTAAATAAACTTAAATTAGAAACAGCAATAAGGTAAATGAAGAAGAAAAAACAGAAAAAAAAACTAAAAGAAGACACCTACATTCTCAGTAAAGTGCTCAACGTCTAGATTAGCTAGACAGAGAAAAAACGCTTGACAATGTCAAATACTAATAAAAGATGGCCCTTGTCGTAAACCGAGTTTCACGTGATCTACAGACAAATGCAAATGAAAGAAGCGGAGATCAGTTTTATATAATCCATGA
>OZ010590.1:76403217-76423217 GCA_963932145.1 Acanthosepion lycidas
AGAAAAAAGAGAAGAAAAAGGAGAAGATGGTATGTGTTACCGACTGATGCAATCGAATCGACAAAAGATGTCTATTGATTCTCCCACCTCAGATGATCATCTCAATATTACGGTTTCCAAGCAACGCAACAAACCGGTAACGCCTCTGCTGGGTTGATTGGAACCGCCTTAGTTTCTCCTCGTCTCTTGTCGAGTTGAAGAGGCCACAGCCCTCACTTCTCTCCGGTTTACCGAAACGCATTGAAAATCTTTGCTAGTTGAATAAAAACTACCTTACCATGTAATGTTATAATGCGTCCATCTAGATATAAATTATAATTTGTTTGTAAGTCCTGACAGTTCGATATGACTCAGTATGTACTCCATGCGCAAGCGTGTGCGTTTTAATGAAAAATATAAAAGAAAGATCCCAAATTAATAACTACGGACGATTTTATTATGATTGACAAAGGAGGTCAAAGATCGACGTACGTTCTAGAAACGAAAAATATATATTATTTCGACCCCCAAATTTCATATATAAATCTTTGGCTCAATGGTAGTGTAGGGACAGCAAAATTACGGCCCAATATTTGTTGGTTGGTTGTTTTTGTTTAGCGGTATATCAACACATACATGGGTTATTTAATATAGAAATATAAATAATTTATTCGCAATTTTAATATTTTTTTTTTATTTTTTCGAGATAATAATGTTTTTAATGATAAAATATTTTCTAATTAACCCATAGCTGGGGAACATTAGGTGGATTCATAACTTTCCTAAGGATATTCGCGAGTAAGTGAATATAAAGAAACCGGCCAGAATTGGAACTCGGCTATCCGATTAAAACCATTATCCATTAAACCAATGGCACATTTAAGCTTACAGTATTCCCAAGCGGTTACCCATTTTGGTACTGATCAGGCTCAACACTGCTTAACTTGATGATCGTACGGGAACATGTGCTTCAACGGGATGAGACATAAATATCTAAAAAAAATCTGTATAAATTCCCATTTTTGTCATACTGTTATCATTTGCTTTCAGTCTTTGGGTATGGATTTTGAACGTTATTCTCCATAGTGCACAGCCGCATGTTACCACATGTGTGCGAAATACTTCTTTTTTGCCTACCGATGTTTGTTTAACGTCGCTTCCGGCTTATAGTAGACTTTTATTCAATCATTAGTTCGTTTGTGTTTATGCAGAATGTCTAATAAAAAAGGCAATGAATCACATTTGAAAACGATTTTTGTTTCTCGACAAGAAAAAGAAAAAAAAATTCTTTCTTCGAATTTAGGCGCACATTGATTCCAATACATTTCTAGGTGATTGCTTCATTTTGAATTGTTTAAATTAACAGTTTCTCACTCATCGTTTTTGTTTTCGCTTACGTTCTTTGCAAGCGGATGTCATTAAACAGGTTATTTGTTTGCTTGCTGAATATAATCAAACTTTCTTCTTTTTTTTTATATATATAAGGAGAAAAACAAAGAATAACGCCCTGGTCATTTTTCACTGACACTAAAAATTAATGTAAATTCTGCTTTGAGAAAAAAAAAAAGTATTTTGATAAATTTTCCGTCGATGACAAAAAGAGCGATTGAAAGAAATTTCATATCATCTATATGCCGTGTCCCTTCAGCACGTTGGCGTTCATGGCTCTCCCCAATTTCCTGTCCATTGTATCTCTTAATAAATGTTATCGTTTTGATAAACTTTCTTATGTCATCAAGATTGCTAGTTAGGCTGTGCGCAATTCGTCTCTCTTTCTCTGTCTCACTTGCATTCAATTTGCTCAGTGAGTATCAAATTTTCCAAGCCCTCTTTCCTCATTTGTGCAGTATAAATTTCAGCTGTCTCTTCCTGATGTTAAATATAAGTGTCCTTTTTGTTTCTTTTTTATCTAAAACTTCGTTTACTCACATGTTCGGCCCAAGGTATTCTCAGCATCCTTCTGTAGAATCACATTTCTGTTGCTTCGTGTTTAATTCACTGCCAAATAGGAGTTATATCACGTAACAGTTCAGTATTCTTTTCTTTGTTTCTAACAAGATTTTTCTGTTTCTTAATACTTTGTTTAGCTTTTAGAAGGGGTATTCGGTATCCCAATTCTCTTTCGGAATTCAGTGTCACATGTTTTATTCTCTGTTAAAAAAAAACTTCCTAGATATTTAAACTGTTGTACTTGTTGATTTTGGCATTTCCAATTTGTAATATACATGTTGGGCTGTTAGATTTTGCTAACAACTATTCATTCTGTCTTCTTGTAATTTAGCTAAATCTTTTCTTCACACATTCCTCCGCTACCTTCTCCGTCCTAAGTATGACGATAAACTACATCCGCGTCCTGGGTAAGACGATAAACTACATCCAGCAGCAAGGCTTCTGATCAGGAGGTTCTGAGGAGCTTGGAACCACCTCTTATTTGCTGGTGTTCCCTGGTCCATCCTGATCCGAGGTGGTAGCACATGTTAGGGTCCCAGCTATGGGCAAATACGCAACCCCCAAACTGGGGTCAAAACAATATGAAAGTGTAAGAATAGGTTTTAATACCAGAAATACTTTGTGAAAAAATTATTACCAGCAATACATTTAAAAAAAAAAAAAGAATATTACCAGCAATACATTTAAAAAATATATTACGAGCTATACATTTCTGAAAAGCGAAGGAATTTTTTTTAGCATTATTATTATAATTATTTCATTTATTATTACATTTTGAAGGAAAAAATATTACCAGAAATAGATTTTTGGGAAAAAAATATTGCCAACAATGAAGATTTTGTCGGCATTAAATAATCAATTGAGATTATAATGCCGTAAAACAAACCAAAGCAGACCAAACCATCACGACCTTCTATTATGTTGGTGCAAAAAAAAATGACGTTTTTTACGGTTTTTTTAAAGGTAAAAAAACGTCATTACTTTTGCACCAACCTAATAAATTTCAAAATCAGAAATATTAACAAAATTAATTTTTTACAAAATGCATATCTTGTTAATAAACTTTACTTTAATTCCTGACCCCAGACAATTCCACTTTCATGTTTTTCTATGTATCTTTCTTCTTTTATGTATTTTTCCGGTGAGGGCGAATATGGTTCTCCACAAGTTCCTGTCGTTTTTTTATCCATGAGGAATATTCACCCCTTGTTATATCACCAGTTCCTGTTCTGTCGTCCATTTACACAATTTCATTTGGTAGATTACTTGATGCTTGCCGAAAGCTCTCTTGTTTTCAATGTGTGTTGTGTGTGCCAATCTCCCCAAATTATGTGTTCATGGTGTGTCCAAGAAACGCTTACTCCTTTTCCAATTTTAAGTAAAGTCCCCTATTTTGTTTCTATTTGCGTTAAATCTTCCACGTTGATTCCATGTATCGTCCACGGTATTCCCATGTATCGTCCACGGTATCCCCATGTACTGTCCACGGTATTTTCAGCATCATTCTGCAGAATTACATCTTTGTTGCCGTAAATCTAAGCTTCATCTGTGATTAAATTGTTCAGAAAATTTATGCGTAATGCTTTTCTTCTTTAATGATATAATAAGTGATGCAATTGAAATAAACATAATCTATTATTGCTACTTCCCTTTAAAATCTAATCAATAGATGCATTGTGATCAAACACAAATCATATATGAATCTTGATTGATTGATTACTTTATTTTATGGGTCATCAACCTTTCTGGTGGTTATTTAATGCGGAAACAAATTTCTGCATTTTAATTTTTTTTGGTGGGGGGAGATGATAATGATTTTCTGATACACATCTTACTATTTAACCCATAGCTGGGAGGAGAAAATGTATTTACACGGAAGTGAATATAACGAACCCAACTGGAATTCGAATTCTACTCTCCGATTTTGCATTCCAAGCCTTTATCCTTTACACCACCCGCTCTTCCAAGTTTAAAACACTTGATATTCCTCAGCGGTCAGTCTAGGTACTGAACAGATTCAATGTTGCTTACCTTAGTTAATCGGAAGAGAACCAGTGATTGAACGTGATAAGGCAATGAGCTAAATAGGGATCAATATCCGACAGAATGATGGAATAAAGAACAAATTCGAAACTTAAATCTATCCTATTCCGCTTGCATTACAGTTTCCACAGAGAATAAAGATATGGAGAGAAAACTTTCTGGTGTATCTTTTATGAGTCCTTTTGCATTTGACTTGTGAAGCAGCGCTCGTGTGTATAATTTGAATGGAGTAAGTGTATCATAATACTAGTTTGTCTGTGTGGGTTTCGTATGATAATGTATCTTCGTAATGCTTAGTGTATTCCCACAGATGGCCCGACGATCCTACTATTTATCTAGAGCTCCCTGATAAAATCCAAAGAAAAATCAGCAATATTATTGGTCCTGATCTGGCATATCGTCTTAAGTCTCTTTCTTACTACCGTAAGGTTGCCTCTCTGTGTCTTTTCTACAAATACTTTCATGGTAATTGTTCGGATGAACTCTTCGCTACGGTGCCTAGAATTGTTTTAAAAATTTAAGCGTAGTACTACACTGGCGTCGAGATCTCGTCAATTTACAGTTTAGTTTGTTACATGTAACCGTAAATTCCCCGTACGAGGTTTTTATAAGTCTCCTACCAGTCCATGCCTTGAAAATAGTTACTGCAGATTGCCGGGTGTTCCTGCTGTATATTTAGAGTTTCTGGATAAAAACCAAAGAAGAATCAGCAATATTATTAGTCCTAAATTGGTGTCTCGGTTTCAGTCACTTTTCTACCGCTGTAATGTGAATTCCATGTGCCTTTTCTATAAATACTTTCATGGTAGCTGTGCAGATGATCTCTTTGCTATGGTACCTAGTTTCTGCGAATTTAAAAGAGGTACTATATTAGCGGCAAGGTCTTATCAATTCACAGTTGAATTGTCTCGATGTAATCATTTGTTCTATACTAGCAGTCTCTTTTCTCGCACTTCTCTCCTGTAGAAATCACTTCCGGTTCCATGGTTTCCAGTCAACTTTGATGTTCAAAAATATAAATGCAATACCAATCATTATCTAATGCCCTCCTAATTAAAATTGTATTGCTCTTACTCCTTATAGTGTTTCTGTTTTTCTGCTGTTTCCAAACCCAATAACTCTTTATGCCTTAATGGATTTACTAATTTGCTTTTTGAACGCGTTTTAAACAAATAGTGTGTGTGTGTATGTGTCGAGTTGGCAGGATATATGTTTGATGGTTGCCCGCATGTTGACTTTTTAGACGTTTGTGGTAGATAGACATATGTTAGATTCTTTAAGAATAGATTTAATAAAGGTTTGTTTTGTAATATAGATTACACATGGAATATATAAACTAGTCTCATCTTATTTGTAACGATTCCATTAATTCCATATCGATCACTAACTTTATTCTTGATTTTTAAAGTATGGCTATAGTAAAATTATTTGTACTATTTCTCAATACTTAACTCCTCAACAGTGGTTTTATATCATGCATAGAATACTTAAATTCTATCATTCATTGTTGACCAACGACAATACCTTCTTTCTTACCGATTTTCACAGTCAGTTTACCCGATTAAATGTCAAAGACATTCGGATATACAAATTTCCAAAAACATGTAATTCAATTTAGTTAGAAACAAACAAACAAAAACGGTAAATTGCAACGTAATATCACTGTTTCTCGATGACAGCAAAAGCTGGACAATATTCTTACATATGAGGAAGAGACTTTCAGAAGAATGCTGGGTATACTATTAATGGTGGAATAGGGTAACGAAGAAATTTTAAGGAAATGGCATATACTTAAGAGACAGCTGAACATATAACGAGGTTGTCGGGCTTGGGAAAATTTGACACCCGCAAGACATATCGAAAGTAAGTTTCATGCGTAGCAAGAGGGTCACCTCCCTGATATGCTTGTGTGAATGGATGGCACAAAGAAGTAAGAGGAATGACAATCAGAAAAATGTTGCTAAGAACTATAAGTGATAGGAGGGTGTAGAGAGCCATAATCGCCCACTTTTTGAAGGGATGCGGTACTTTTGAATTACTGATTCCCTGTGAGAGTAAGAAGACCCAAGAGAAAGAAATTTCTCCTCATCTTCTTTAAGATAATACTTGCTCTGATTACCGGTGTAACTAGGTACCAATGATCTCCATCCAATTAACTCTCAGAGTAATAAGATCATGATTTCGATAACATGGTGATGTTCCACAGAACTATATGCGAAATGCTTCTTCAACGGTGCTGCCATTGCAAAATGTTATGTTTAAGGAACATGAAAATTTGTATTTTCAAATAGAGCGAATGCTGGAACTTCTGTGAGACACAACGAGGAAAGAATCCCTGGAGAGATGTACATTCAAAGCGCATAGAGAACGCAAGGGAAACTAGGGGAAACAACGGGTAATCTAGTTAAGGAATCCCTTTTGTGAATTGTTAACACAAGGGTAAAGACTGGTTGTAAATATGAATGAAGGTAGAAGGTGGGGGCAGTAACGATAGCTCACGTCGTGATAGGACGTCATAAATATAAACGTAGAAGTCATGGATATCGTTCCATTTTCAAAATATGCAGAAATAGATTTCATTACAAATTTAGTTTCGATAGATTATAGTATTCTAAGAAGAGCCTAGATACTTAAGCAGTGTTTCTCGACCATTTTATTTCAGGGCCCCCTTGGAGAATGACCAAAACACTGCGGCACATTTTAAATTTTGATAAGAGAAAATTAATAATGACATTTGTAAATAATAAATAAGTATTCTGAAATAAGTATTTATTTTTAGCACACTACATTGTATATTTAAATATGTCTGTGGGAAACCCGTGATTAATTCTTTTTGCATTTTTTTGTATGTTAGGCTTTATGGGATAAACATACATTCCATGTCTTCATCAATGCCCTTAATATTTAATGTATTTTTGTATTTAATATTAACAAGTGCAGAAGATACTAATTCACAGAGGCAGGATGTGGAAAATTAGAATAAAATATTCCACATATTACTACTAAGTGAAAATTACAGATTGATCAATGGACGCCTCTTTTTAAGCCATGATCAGCAGATATGGTGACCAGATCATCTTCTTCTGTTAACGATAAGCCATTGCCATCACTTGAAACATCATTTGACTTAGACACAGAAGCCATGTGCTTGCTGTCTCTAGCTTTTTTAAAAAAAAAAAAATTAAATATAAAAATAATTCATAAATTAATCTTCTATCAATTGGGAGGAACCGGATTATTTTCCAGTACGGGTTAGTTTGCCCGGGCGCACCGGTTGAGAAACTCTGAATTAAAATACTTTTCAGTGTGCGGAGTGACACCAGTGAACTATTACATTAGAAATTTGAATACTAAAACTGATTCCTAGTAATTTTTTACATTAAATTCCGCGCAATACAAAATATAATGTTAAATGTTTTCAGTCAGCAAAAGAGTAATGATGAATGTTGTGTGCAGTATGAATGGAATTTAAGATGCTAAAAAACGAAGTTTATGAGGATTCGGAGAAAAGATCCTTGATTTCAGGAGGTCAATTTGAAATGTTCAGGAAAACATCCACGTGGGAGTCTTTCGCGCATAGTAACAGTCCTTTGGCAAAAAAGACTATCTGAGTGTAAGTTTTCCTTTCATTTGGAACGCGGCAGAAATGACGATGATTCAACGCCATGCAAGTGGCAAGATAGGTCCTATCTTCGTAGATCCGCACTATCAGCCGGTCCTATCTTCGTAGATCCGCACTATCTGCCGGTCCTATCTTCGTAGATCCGAACTATCAGCCGGTCCTATCTTCGTAGATCCGCATTATCTGCCGGCCCTATCTGCGCTGGTCCGCACTACTTGCCGGCCCTATCTGCGCTGGTCTGCACTATCTGCCGGCCCTATCTTCGTAGGCCCGCACTATCTGCCGGTCCTATTTGCGTAATTCAACACTATCTGCCGGCCTTATCTTCTTAGGTCCGCACTATCTGCCGGCCTTTTCTTCGTAGGTGCGCACTATCTGCCGGTCTTATTTTCGTAGGTCCGCACTGTCTGCCGGTCCAATTTTCGTAGGTCCCCACTGTCTGCCAGCAATATCTGCGTAGGTCAACACTATATGCCGGCTCTATCGTCGTAGGTCCGCACTATCTGCCGGTTTATATCTGCGAGGGAATTCACGAGTCGAACGCGAGAATTGCTGTTGAAGTAGTGACAAAGTAATCGACTAAGGATACCTGTTATCGATGTAAGTAAATTCTTTTATGCACCGTGTCCCTTCTTCGTGTTGGCATCCATGGCCCTCCACATTCTCCTTTCCCTTGTAGCTCTTAATAAGCTCTGCCTTTTTGTTATTTCACGCAAACCTTGTTCAACCATTCATTTACTCAAAGTCATCAAGCACGTTACGCGCATGTTTCTGTTTCGAGTCTCTTTCTCTCAATCTGTCCCGTAGTAATCAGATTTTTCAAGCCCTCCTTCCCCATTAAATGCCCCAGAAACTCCAGCTGCTTCTTCCTGATGTTATGTATGAGTTTTCTTTTTGTTTCCATTTTCTCTAAAACTTTGTCGTTGCTTACATTTTCCGTTCATGGTATCCTCAGCATGTTTCTGTAGAAACATATTTCTGTTGCTTTATGCCTCTTCTGCATCATTGAAGAGATTGTTCAGCATTCAGGGCCATACATGAGGTCAGATATCACGTACCAGTTCAATATCTTTTAACATCAAGTTCAAATCAAGTCCAGCGAGACTTTTACAACTGAACAAAAAATAGCGCGAGTTTTGCAATTGAACACCCCTGATTTTATTAAAATCTTTACTGATGCCTTGCCACAGGTTTTAATAACCAAGGTTGTTGATTTGTACGATTTAGATAGACGTTTGTTCATTTATCCAATACAGAGTGTCAAGACTGCGTTCTCTTTAAAAGCAATTATATTAACAATTTATTATCTAGATGGAGACTTGTAAAGCGTTGAGTAGAAAACGTGTCAGACAGATCTTTGCTCGAGTACCGACCTTAACACATATGATTTATTTTGTTTTAAACCTATGCCAGAGTGATCTACGTCTAGTGAATATATACTGTAATTATTCATGAATAACACGTGCTCACGTATAATACGCATGCTTAAATCTGTGTTATGGAATTTTGGAAAAGCATCCCATAATAAGCATTAACATTGAGTATTTTAGCAAATAAATATAACCTACATTTACCATTAATTGCAGACATTTCTTAGACTACAAGATATAGTGGAAGAAAACGTGAAAAAAAGACTAATCCTTAATTAGAAGACAGAATGTATGGTTATCAGCAAATCGAATGGCCCCAAAATGAATATTACAAATTGGATATACAAAAACTCAATCAAGTTCAACAAATATATAAATAATAGCGTAGACTGGGATTATTTGATTTGAATTGCAGAAGAAAGAGATCTCTGAATACTTAATCACGAAGAACGTTACGGGAAACCACTGAATAAAAATTCACAGATATAAAGATAAAGGGAATCTGTGGAGTGCCGTGATCGCCTATATTTTGTAAGGAAAGTTTATATAAAAAATTAAACAAAATACAGATTTCCTCATTAAATGAACTAAAATGTCGTCAAATTAATCCTTTTAGCAACAACTGTAAGAGATGAAATGTCTTATATGTAAATTATAAATTACAAATGTCGAAATCAAGCAAGCATAACTATTTGGAAGTGTTTTAAGAGAAGATGGAATTGTGCGACATGAAAAGTCCAAGAAATATTGTCAATCTTTATCCACTCTCGTTTTGATTACACTTCTACTGTTCTTGCTTTTTAATAATGTTTCTCTTTTTTCTTATTCTTACACGCTCAGAAACGCCTTGTGTCTTAGTGGCTTTACTACCTTGCCTGGGGTGATATGATTAGTTTAATTTTGGTTATTTCTTTTGCTAGCAACCATGCATTCTGTCTTTAAATTCTTCTTCGCGTTTTCCGCTACTATTCCTTTACTTCGCTTTTTCTGTGTCTGATCTCCAATTTACAACATATTTGTCCGAATGAAATTTTAACGCCATTTTTATACCTATATATTTGAGATCGTCTTTGTAGATGTAAGTATGTTAGTTTAATTTTGAATCTCAGTCACAAATGCGATATTTATTTCCATGAAAATCTCTATCTATAAAAGGCAAGATGTTTGTGTGTGTGTGTGTGTGTGTATCGAATGCACAGCCGCAATTTTCGACGGATTTGCAACAACATTTACATGCACATGCTCCAAGTTAGCGGAAATACCAAAACAGTCTTTGCATTTCCCAACTCCCATCGATAGTGGAAATAATCGATTTTTTTCATGCGTCTACGGCAGTTTTCATGTAGTTTGCGGTCATTTTCTACTGGCCAGAGTGAGAGCCTATAGCTTGCTGCCATGAATAGGCAGGAAGATTCTATTGGCCAGCGTGAGAGCCAACAGCTGACTGACACGAATGTTAACAAGCATGCAAAAAAATCGATAGCTGCATTCGTCATAAGTGGGAAAAATTTAAATCTGCATAGCACTTTACTCCAATTGGCTCATTCATTTGCTTAAACTCAGTTGATTCTGATTCCGCAGAACTGGGTTGGGTGTGAAAAACTATCTGTTGTTAACATTCTTTTTTCATTCGGTTTTTCCAGTTACGAGTCCTTTTTTAAAGCTGATCGCTTTGTGTTCATTTTGTTTATTTCTTTTTTCGTAACAGATTTAATGTTTAGTATAGTGCTTAGAAAAAATTCGCATTGTGAGATAGGCAAGAAGTAAGGCATGTAGCAACATCAGCACGGCAAAGGGCACTCCTTTAAAGGCAAAGAAGGGCAAACATATTTTAAGTCAAGTGATAGCGATTGCTATATGAGTCGTACGTTTTTTTAATCAAGCACGGGCAACGCTGGGCCATGCTGCTAGTATATACTCAACCAATCACGACTGATACTTTCGTAGGAGATTTTACTGGAGATTTTAAAGTTGAAATTAGAGAAATATGCTTACAGGTTTGGAATGTTCAATTCGTAAAAAGGCGTACAATAGGACAGTGATTTCTGCCATTCAGCCTCGGATTGAAGCACATTCAAAATGAGCTTTCAAAAACGTTACCGAGGGTATATTGGGGAAGATTAGCCTATAATAACAATTTTAATTATTTTGGCAAAGAATGGAGGTATTTCTTGTCATCTCTGTACGACATGATAGGGAAGAAATGGGGTAAAATTTATGGATAATTATAAAGAAAATCAGTAACTGTACGTTTTTTTTCGTACAGCGGCATAACAACACCTGTATGGGTTATTAATGCCGAAATTTAAATATTTTGAACGCAAGACAATGACTTCAAATACAGATAAAACGTATTTTTGGTCATTTTGCTATAAATATGTATTGTTGGTGGTTTTTAATATATAAAAATATATTGCAAGTATTTTTACTATAAGAATGTATTTTTATACTTTCATAGTGTTTTGTTTCCGTTTGGGTTTTCGCTATGTGTCCGTAGACGGGATTCTATTAGGTTGGTGCAAAAATAATGTCGTTTTTCTTTTGAAGTTGAACGTCAAAAAACGACATTATTTTTGGACCAACCTAATAACTGGTGCTATCATCCCGGGTTAGGATGAACCTGGGAACAACAGAAATGAAGAGGTGGTTCTACGCACCTCAACCCTTCTAATTTTCTGGTCAGAGGCTTGCTGCCCAATGTAGTTTATCGTCATATCCTGAACTGCTTTAGATAATACACAACACTGTTTACAAAACAATAAAGAACAAAAAAGCAACAAAATAATGATCCACTTTTTGAAACATTATTTTCGTTGAAAGAGAACAGATGCTTTACAAGAAATACACATAAATATTTTAAGTAAAATCTGTTTCTTTATTTAAACTAGGTGTTTTGTTTACTTTGTCTAATTTTTTTCTCTTGATACAAATAAAAGAACGGTGGTAATTGTATTGTAATTTTATCGTTTCGACGACAAATAAGAACTCGGGTCTAAGTAGCTCATACGTACAATTATTGTTTATCCACCCCAGGAGTTCGTTAATTAAGATAAGCGTAAGAGTGTTGTGGTTTTGAGGGTTTATTCAGAATGTGGATCTATTTTTATAAAGAATTCAATAGACGCTCGGTAACTTGCTTCTCGAGGTAGGTTTTTTGACCTCCTGTCCTCCGGTTGTCGCAGGTGTACGGATACGAAGAGCTGCTAATGACAGTCTGAACGTCACGGATTTGCACCTGAGGTTACCTTTCAAGAATCTGGGTTCTCTGATGCTCTGGCGTGACATTGAGTGCAATGTCTACTTTAGTATCTCTTAGTACATATTATGTTTACTCCAGGGGATCTTTGCTTCGAACTAAGGTTCAATATTGATATTAATTTTGATTCTGACCATGTAGCAAAACCTGGCATATATGACACCCATTGATATATATATATATATGAGTGTGTGTAGTTTAAAATTCAGGAGGTCAATTAAAATACGCGACCGCAGGTTTCGTGCGATAATTTAAAAATTACCCCATTAATGCTTTAATAAAAAACCGACTAAGAGCGCTACATAATTATATTTCAAAAAATTACAAGCATATGATGGTTGAAAGACAGGACAATGCGTGTAATGGGAAGGGAAGTAGTCGCATATTTTAATTGACCACACGGATTTTAATTGACCACCAGAATTTTAATTGGCCACTCGAATTTTAATTGACCACCCGAATTTTAATTTTCCACCCGAATTTTAATCTTAAAAGCTCTACAAGTTATTATTATTTTATTTTTACTTATTTTTTTTTCTCACGTGTATTGAGCACCTTTTAATACTTCTGTTTCCTGGTTTGATTCAACTCTGACCATTAACTTTATATATAAAATTATTTTTATTATAAGAGACCATAATAAAACATGGTGGAATCGTTACACATAAGCTTTCATGTTTCAATGATTTCATTGTACTTCTTCAAGCGATGGGAAGTAACTGGTGATTAAATTATGTTTAAGAAAATTTAAAAACAAAGTGTTACCGCTTTTTCGAAAGTTAAAGGGGTGGTGGGAAAACATAAGGTCAGTATTAGACTTGTGGGTATGTCTTGGTTAACCAATTATATGTCAGATCTATGCTAAATAGAAAAGTAGAGTTGGGTGAGTTATTTTTTCATGTCATGATAAAGCGGAACATAGACATGCCATCGTTGGCAGTCGCGGAAAATATGTAATATATAATGATTGTAGACAAATATGGCATGTTCAATTTTTGAAAGGACGTTGTAATGAGAGGTAATCAGACGTAAAGTTAATTTCAACAGAAAAATAAAAAAAAGATCTAGGAAGCTACTTAAAGGAGGCTGTAGATCAAAAATGTGGAACATCTATATAAGATATTAATAATACTAAATGAAAGGCAACATATAGCAATATTAATGCTAAATAAACAAACTTAGGTAGTTATCCGTAAACGGTAGACCATTATATACTGACGAGCAGCATGGACAGGCTTTGCCCGTGCTTGATTCAAAAATCGTTAGACTCATACAGCAATCGCTATCATTTGACTTAAAATATTTTTGCCCTTCCTTGCCTTTAAAGGAGTGCCCTTCTTGCCTATCTCCCACTGCGATTTTTTTCTAAGCTCTATACTAAACATTAAATCTGTTACGAAAAAAGAACTAAACAAAATGAACACAACACGATCAGCTTTAAAAAAGGACTCATAACTGGAAAAACAAAAGGGAAAAAGAATGTTAACAACAAATACATTTTCACGCCCAACCCAGTCCTGCGGAATAAGAATCAACATTGATTTTAAGCAAGCAAATGAGCCAATTGGAGTAAAGTTCCATGCAGATTTAAATTTTTCCCATTTGTGACAAATGCATGCTAGTTAACATTCATGTCAGTCAGCTGTTGGCTCTCACGCGGGCCAATAGAATCTTCCTGCCTATTCGTGGCAGCAAGCTATAGGCTCTCACTCTGGCCAGTAGAAAATGACCGCAAACTACATGAAAACTGCCGTAGACGCATGAAAAAATCGATTATTTCCACTATCGATGGGAGTTGGGAAATGCAAAGACTGTTTTGGTATTTCCGCTAACTTGGGGCATGTTCATGTAAATTTTGGTTCAAATCCGTCGAAAATTGCGGCTGTGCATTCGATACACACACACACACACACACACACACACACACACACACATCCTGCCTTTTATAGATAGAGATAAATTATGGCCATAAGAAATGGTAATACGCAATTTTTAAAATTAACTATAATTTAAGGCAAAAGATAAACTGTATCACAATTTACACTTAATTCATTGCTTTATTTTAATAGAGATTTTTGTCAGAAAATTTGATCATTTCTAGTTTTCCATGCCTGACGATTGCGTTTAGCATGGACCAGTCTGTTGCCTCTGAATGTTGACCTTAATGTACACTTTTATATTTTTATACGTTCTACCTCGGATATTGAACACTTTATCCAATAAATATAACATAAGTTAAAATTATATTTCATATATATATATATATATATATATATATATATATATATATATATATATATATATATATATATATATATATCGTGACTCCAAAGATTTCTCTTTATTATTATATGTGAATTGTCAGGAATCCTTGGAAAAACGGTGGAGTTCATTTCTTTTAATTTCTTCAAGTTTTGTAATGCAAATATTTACCTTTGTTAGATTAATGTATCTAATATTTATCCCATAGCAGGAGCAAGAAGACACGGATTCATGCATTTTCTCTAGTGCATTTAAAAGCAAATGAATGCAAGCGACTAGAGCAGAATTTGAATTTAGTTCGCACATTCCAATTTTTGGCGTCGTAATCTTTTATATTATCCGCACATCCTCAAAGCATGTCTCCAATGAGGAAACTATATATCTATAAAACTCCATTCCTCTCTCTCTCTCTCTCTCTCTCTATCTATCTATCTATCTATCTATCTATCTATCTATGTTGGATCATGTAGGTGGTTGTGTTTTTCTGTGCGTGCATGCGTTGTCTTTATGTCAAAACGTCATTTTGCGCGTGTTGCGAATAGCAGAAATAGAAAACTGATCCCGGTCTCCTAAATTATGAATCTGTTTAAAAAAAGAAAAGAAACGAAAAGAAAGTTTCCTTTTCATTCATTTAAATAAATAAAAAAAATATTGTCAACATCAAAGTGTCGACCTCATCACGATCTTAATTGCATCTTTTCGTTGAGCTCATTACCATCGAAAAATCACAGGAAAATTCTCCGCCCAGTTTTCCGGATGTGAAGTCATCTGGTCGAATCTTTTCAGATTAACATTTCTCTTTTTATCTTTGATAGTTAGGAATTGGTCTATTTTACTGCTATTCATTTTATATTTCCTTTTGCAGGTTATATTCAAACCATCATTATTATTATTATTATTATTATTATTATTATTATTATTATTATTATTAACTGTAGTATTAGTAGTAGCAGCATTGCATGTATCATAATATTTAATGAATAAATAACTGTGGCGAATTAAAAAGAAAACAGCAGCCATCGAGTAAATTCAAGCTCTCCCAGCTGGTATTACCACCCCGAGTGGTTCCTTCTTGAGTTATGTCTAAAAATCGCACTAACAGACTTTTCCAACCACCAACCGTGAAAGTCACTCAAAGACCCCCCCACTGGAAAAAATTAGTTGTTTTTATATTTGTCTATATACCCATAATCCCTTGCGTCTTCATGCGATCCCATAATTCATTGCGTCCCTATCCCATAATGCATTGCATCTTTATTGCATAAAAATGCAATGCAAGTCCCCCCTCATTCCTTTACGTTATCTGGCCGAGGACGGATTACGGCAGAGCGGTAAGTGCTTTTTTTTCCCCTCATTACAATTGCAGTAGCTTTACATGCTAAGCAAATACGGGCTCTTTTTTGGTGGGGACAAGGCAAGTCGCAACCAGTTGTGCTCGTCCCAAGTTCTGTCTCGTCACGTCTGCCACAATAACTTCATAGCGTATTCCACTAGTACGCAATACTCGTGGATATTCATCTATTGAGCTTAACATCGTTAACCAAACATTGCAATAACAATCATAAGTTTGACTGCAATTACTTAAAGAAGGAAAAGGGAACAAATAAAAAAAGATTTGAAATTGGCACGTTATTCCATTTCACTAAATCAAGCGTTCAGCCCGTGAGTGTTAACGACTTTGCTTTCTTTCTTTCTTTCTTTCTTTCTTTCTTTATTTATTTATTTATTTCACTCAAACTAAACAGCATCTATGATATGTCGTTTCGAACTTTCCTCAGCATCAACCTGTATAGTTCATTATATATGACGTACTTGAAGGGCGTAACGTATGCGTAGTAACGGGAGCACGTAGAAGAACGAACTATTCTCCCATTTACGTTTCTCCAGTTATGGGCATTATTATATCCATGATATTATAACACCAATACTTCACAGACAGAACGGAAGGGCTTAAAGAAAAAAAAATGACAAACATGCTTTGTTCTCAGGGCGACTTTTATAATAAAAAGACATACACAAATATGAGACATATTTATAGTTTTTTTTCCCGCGGAGAATAATATATCATATATATCTACACAGTAAAGGAGACTGTAAGGAGAAAAATAAAGAAAGGGTTTTACATATAATATGGAGATACTCCTGTACCTGGAGAAGCCAATTTTAGGACTCCAACTTCAAACGTGGTGGATTTCACAAAGAGGAATCATCAAGTCTTGGGTTTTCCCAAATTGAAGACTGCGAGATCTGGGAAAGATATATTTCCAAAGGGAAACGGCAACACAGACTTGAAAGATCTAGGAAGGCAGATTTAGATTCTGGCTGGGCCATGGGTGGGAACGACATAAAGAAAGTAACCTTACTGTTTGGTTGCTGTCTGCTAAGTGAAATTTAATAACATTTAATTAACATTTACTCCTCTTCAAAAAACGTGAAGGTGTGTCAACCGGATGATAGGCGAACCTATATTTGTAACTTTGATAGTTCGGAGTATTCTGGGATTATCTATATGTGCGGGTTATTTTAAAATATTCATATTCCTCCTATTTTTGTTGGAATAGCAGTTTTCTTTAAATTCCGCATTCTCTCGATTTCTATTCCTACAACGTTATAGTGTGAAGGTTTGTCATATACTTTTTTTCAGTCTTTCAGAAGATCGCATGAAAATCGGCAATACCAAGTCAATACCAAGCGTCGTCAGTCTGTTTTATGCTTAAACGGAATGGACAGGTCATGACGATTGCATATAAGCATGAAACAGACTGTCGCCGCTGGGTGTAGAATTTAATATCCACTTTCATAACTACATTCACTTTCCCACTGATATTGATCACTAATAAATAAAACGAATAAATATAGCATAACTTTAAATATATTTTAACACACACACACACACACACACACACACATATATATATATATATATATATATGTGTGTGTGTGTGTGTGACCATTGAAGTCAGCACTCAGAGGCAGCAGACTGTTTCATGCTAAACGCAATCATCACTCCATCTATACGTTGTGTTTTTCTCTACTATTTATATATATACGGACCAGTGATGCATTGTATGCAGTCTATTCTCACGTTTTCTACTGGCATGAAGTAAAGCGACTATACTGAATCAATTGCTACGTTTACTGTTGCATTAGACGTAGCAGTTGATTTAGTATAGTAGCTCTACTTCAGTGAAAAAGTTGGTTCATTGTGTCTAGCCAGTCCATCTTGCACATTTACAAATCTACTATTCGTCCGTGTACTGAATACCGTTTCCATATCCGGTCTGCTACTCGTGCGGTACAGCGAAAAGAATCTTGAAAAAATCAAAGAAAGATCTATATTGTAATAAATCCTAACCAGACATCACAACCATCAGTCGCTTAGTCACCCACCTGACGTGGGTTCCCTCTGTCTTTAATACAATTGTTGTCTTGACAAGTTATGATAATTTTTTTTTCCACTGGTGTTTTAAGGAATTTAAGCGTGATACTAGATCACCATCTAGGTCCCATTCTTTTCTTGTTAAAATAGCTAGACTTAACCGCCAATTCTACTCTAATAGTTACATTTCCCGCACTGTTGAACTGCCGTCCGATTTCTTGCTTCCCTGATAACTACAATCTTCAAAAATTAAAATACAATGTCAATCGCCATCTTCCATTTACTTAAAATCTATTGCTTTTTTTGTCCTTTCCACAATCATCTCCACTAAAAATTTCTCATTCTCTTTTGCACCCTGTAACCCCATGAGTTCTAATTGCATTACTGGCTTGCATGAGATGAAACTATTTAAAAACAAATACACAATGTCTTCTCAAAGTTTTTGTCTTTCCCAAGTTATTCATGGACATCTCTGCCGCCACTCGGGGTACCCATTGACCATCACCTACAAATAAAATTTAAAAAATGTGTGGAAAAAAATGTGTGGTAAATCATTAGTGACAATAGTCTCTTCGTCTAGCCTTACCATTATGCAGGAGATAATTCTTGGATGTATATGTGGTAGGTATTTCTACTGCGCCCTGCATTGTTCAGCCTCTATGAAGTGCATATAAATTTAAAGAAATCCATTTTTTTTCCGTATGGAGTAAGTAAATGATAAACATTTGCTTTGAACGCACTTTAGTGTCAGGCGTCATTTTGCCAAACAAGCATTTAACTGCTCCCCGTAAAAAGGCCCAAATGAATATAGCTAACGGACAGAAAGACATAACACGAATATACGATGTGACGACGTGAGCCAAAAATAATAAAATCGGAAAAAGTATTTTTAGAGAGAACCTCGCATTAGAAATTTTGGAGACAAAAAGAAACCAATGGTTTTACGAGGAAAATAACGATTGATATGTCACGTGATAAAAGAACAGGGGAAGATATCGGGAATATTTGACGAAGCATAAAAAGTATAAAAAAAAAGAAAGAAAAAAAAATAACCACTGTGAGGAAGGAGTCGAATATATGAGTGACAGGGAGTCGAGTATGTCGTGAAAACGTTGGAAGGAGAACAAAAAGAAAACACACAATAAAAATTTAGATGCAAAGACTGAATGCAGAAGCAAAAAAAAAAAAAAAAAAAATGGCGGAAAAGTAAAGAAAAAAGAAAAAAACATTTGCCGACTTCCAAAATTCTGTGTCTCTGTCGGCACCAAGCTAGGATGAATCTTCTCTTGGAGGCTAAGATCTAAAGATGGCAACCAGAAAAAAAAAGCCAAAAGACAAAAGAAAAAAAAAATCATTTTAACACCCCTCACCGCCAATCAAGTCTCACATTTTGGGCGTCTTCTCGATTTTCAATATTTTATTTTTGGTCACCTCATTCATATTGACATATTTATGGAAATGTAATTTTTTTCACTCAGTTTTAATAATTAAAAATTAAATTCGACCCTGTTTTTCTTTTACAAGTTTATCAATCAAAGAAGAGAGAAGAGAGGTGATATCTCAGTGTTCAGCAACAGAAAGATGTATTTTTATCTAATACATGATGGCTTTTATAATTAACTAGCTGGGTGGATATTCAATTAAAGCTATTTCTGTCCTGAAACTGGTAACCACCTTAGGATTTAGATCACAGCATGAGAGTAAGTACATTAAGAAATATATAAATGAAAGTAAACAATATCATTATCCATTTAATTTTCATGCGGACAGAGATCATAACTTTTCGGCCGTTGTGCCTTCCAGCTTTCATTAGTTGTATATTAATCCAAGTATCACGCAGTGAATTATTTCGGCTAGTTCTTATTTTAATTACTATTCAGATATTGTTCGCCCTGTTTCCTCTGATTTCAAGTAAAGACATACTGTCCAGCGAAGGGATTACAATTTCACGAAATTCACAGACGAACGCTTTAAAGCATTATTTTCCTGTACAGAAGACGATAGGTGTAATAACGCTGTTTAAAGTAAAAAATAAAAATTGGGTGTCTATTTTAAATACCAGCATGCACTATAATAATGCTTGAATTAATAAAAATATCCGATTGAATATAAATTGATTAATTCTTCTGAAATTGCTTT
>OZ010590.1:76428217-76453217 GCA_963932145.1 Acanthosepion lycidas
TCGAGATGAATAGCGGGGGTACAAGACAATATATACCAGCAATATCCAATGCAAGGACGAATGGTAAATTTGTAGATTTGAAGAATGGACTCAGACGAGAAAAAACTTATTTGTTTAAAGTATTAGGAGAGATAGCAAAAAAGACAAAAAATTAAGAGTTACAAATGACAGGAAGTTGTGGAGGACCATTATCTTCTATGCCCGGTAGGTATACGTAATGTTGGAGAAGAAACAAAAAAGAACTATTGCATTGAAATCATAGGACTGTCAATTTCGACAATTTTGTTGCATTTACCATTTTTAAAGAATGTCTTCTACAGCGGTGTAAAAGAAACGGTTTCTTCCAGGCAATACCTGGTACCGTTGCTGCTGGATGTTGCTGTCAATACCCGCTTGTATCAGAGCATCGGGATCCTCTTCCTCTCACATTATTCACTTTCTCTCCCGTGGTAGGAGTGGCGGTGATGACTTAGAATGAAAGAGAATTTGATCATGCCATTCGCGTGAATTTGATTTTGGTGGGCAACTCTGAGTGATGGAGAAGCCCCCACCCCGCCGTCGCCAGAGGCAACTAAATTGCAGGAGATTGAGACAGACGATATCTGGTAAATATCTAGCTATATAATCGAAACTCAAGAAAAGACTAAGAAATGAAGGCTTACCTTGTTTCTTGTTTCTGAATATTTCTTGGAGGATTTGAGTAATTTATCTCCAAAATGACAATTTTCTTAATCAAAATTTTGCAATAACCATCGTGAGATATTTCTGTCAGCAAAACTGTCGAAAGAAGCTGGACATCGTGAAAATGTACAGATAGAAAAAGCAGAATCTTCAGTAATCCCATGCGTCTTACTTGTTTCCTTGCCTTGCATGAAATCAAAATATTAAATACTGTAAGCGATTATTTGCCTTGTGCCAAACTAAGTGAAATTAAGTAAAGAAACTATTTAAGTCTCATTATCGGTATTTTTCAGTTATTTTTCGATTATTGCCGTATATTTCTTTCGAACAACAAATATGTGTGAGAAGATGATGGCGCTGACATTACAAGCCGTTTTCCCGAAAGTCAATCTTTTCTGCTTGGATTTATGCTGTCATATAATGACGGGTCTAACTATTTCTTTCTACTCTTTCAGTTGGCAAAGAGGTTTCTGCTGCGTGTTCTTTTCCACTGAAACACCGGTAATAACGTTAGTCAGGAAAAGAATTTTATAGAGGCGTGTCAAGGCACACAATTGCATCAGTTATCTGGATAAATAGAAAGAAAACAGGAGGTATAACAGAAGTAGCTGGACAAGTAGCCATCTTATGATGCCCATGTAAGCCATAGCCGCAAGCGAAGGTCTCAACAAAGGAACTTAATTTAAGAGTCTTTCTCTCTGATAAGTTATTACTTGAATGTGGAGCACAGAAATTTCCTTGAAACTGCAGTTGGAAGTAAAGCTCATACATTGGCATATTAGATACTAATAAAAATGTCCAGCAAGGTTACAAGGTATTATCTAGATTAAAACATCGTCTGATGCCAGCTTTTATCTGTACATGATCGCTACCTATCGCTTTGCTGAGGGCAAAATGATTAGATTTCAAATCTAAATTTTCCATTTAAAATACATTTATTAGAAAATATATACAGTCTAAATACTGAAAAAAAGTAATAAAAATTATGAAAAATTATGAATAATGAAGAAAAAGGGACTGAAAAATCTGATACTCACTGGATAAATAGTAGGTAAGACGTACAGTAGACAACAACACCTAACATATTTAGTGAGATATTTAGTAAATAGATGGCGGAATAGGTCTTAGGAGAAATAAAGGAAAGACAATTTTTATTAAATGCTCCAGGAGACAGGAAGTTGTGGAGAGCTATGATCGCCTACATCCTGAAGAGACACAGGACATAAAGAAGAGGAATTTAATATATAAAATAGAATTCAAATAAGTGTCGGCAATTTCGAATATTCAAATATTATTGAAGAAAAGGTGCTACATAGTAAGTAGCGTGTCTTGGGCAAATTAGTGATGGCACGACCCATTCCTCTCCAGTTGAGACCAGATCCAATATCCTCTTATTTTATGCCTTTCGTTAGTCATGGTAACATCACCGTTGATTCTCTCAGCGGTTGACTTCACAAAAATTCCACTAATAATTCCATTATCATATCTACGAGAGGAAAGGTGAAGATATATCTTTAAATAAAGGCGGTTCTGTCATTAAAGCTTGATTTTATTGAATTGTTTTTTACGAGTTATCAACCTTTGCGAATTATTTCTTGCCAGAAATATTTTTACATTGTAAGACTTGTAATGTTGGATATAATAATGATTTACTGATTCTACTAATTAACCCATAGCTAGAGGGGGAAGAGTTGGGCTCATATTTTTCTCAAGGGTATTTGTTCGTGAGTGAATATAACGAATCTACTGGAATTGGAGGCATAGTCCATTACACAGCCCGCACATCCAAGCTTACAGAATCAGGTATTTTCAAGCAGTCACCCCTCTAGGAACAGGCCAGGCTCGACGTTGTTTAACTTGAGTGATCGTACGAGTTTTCAGCGTGATATGGACTTAAGCCTCGTCATTATAGGATTATTATTTTTACAAACATATCTGACACAAGGGCACAAATGCAGATCATTAACTATATAACGTTGGAAATCGTCATCATTATCAACATCCTCATCATCATCACCATTGTCAGTTTCATATCTGTGTGTCGTACTCGGGTCGATGCACCTGATTAATTTCCTACAGATAACTGGATTGAAAGCCAGAAGTGTATGTATTCATGTGAAGTGCGTCTTGGCTAATTACACATGGTGGGGCCTATCCAACTCGCGGTCAAACCACAGCCAATGTCCTCCTGCGGGAAGGATCGCCTTCGTCACGAAAGGATGGTGGATGATTACACCGGAGAAATTCACCGCTTTGGACGTTTACTTAAGTCAAGAGAGCGAAAAATCTTTCCAAAACGAATCATGTTAGCCAAATGATGAGGCACACAGAGTCAAAATCGACTTTCAACGTGATTGACGAAACGGGAAGATACTTCACAGGAACCCAAACATTGGAACACAACAGTGACAATAGAGCTTTTTAGCTACCGCATCCGGTTATAGAACTAATGTTGTCGTTGATGATGTTCTATAGAATAATTTTATATTATTTTATATTATTTTATATAAAAAAAGAATAATATTTTATAAAAATTGACTTTATAGTTATTATTATTTTCAAACTCTGTAGCTGATATAATGGTCGTAGTCTATGAAAACGATATAAGCATTACGACCAAGAACAACAGATAAATAAAAAGAAATATAAATTCGCTAACAATAAACATTAAAAAAATTATAATGATGCTGGTAAAAAAACAACAAAAAAAAACAGAAAGTAACAATTTCTGTTCGTTAATTGGTTATTATAGACTATTTGGAATATCTGGACAACTTCAGAACCTGGATTAAATAAGGAGTTTTATTCCAAGTGGTCTGATCTAGGCAATTTAAACCATTAACCGAAGACTTGGCGTGCTATAGTGGTTTCAGAATTGCTGTACAAAACGTATTCTGACAGAGTTAATGCGACAACGTTTCGCAAAGATCACGAATTATGACATTAGCCTGTCAAATTAGAACACCATGTCAATGATCTGGCTGTTACCCTGTGGCCACAAAGTGAATTATATCACCTGAGATCAAGTTCTGATGTTACTGATCACAAAAGAAGGTGAACATTAGTCAATCTGTCGAATTGCTTCTTATCTTTGAGTTTATCCTTCCCGGGAGGATTTCCAATCTCCAAAGAAGGAAAAATGGAGACTTTTGGCAACCGATCTGGTGTACTCCTGTTTCTCATTTTCAAGTTTTATAAGTTTTTTGTATGTTTGAAAAAGGGTAGTGGCTAGCAAATATTCGACCTTTCATCTTCATTAGCTGCTTACTTCTCAAACGTCAGGTTCTGGCATTCTCGTCACGTTAATAAAATCTATGGGCTCTAGCATAAAACTAGCTATGGGTGAAAAGGCCAACAGCAGAACACATGTCAATAAAGAAATAATCCTTCATTTCAGCAACAATTATTTAATTTCGACACCCGTTCAGACAGAATCAATGATACTTTAATTAATTAGTGTTACTTCCATTAATCGCATCGGCAAAATTATATCTATTATTTTATCAAAGTATATAATAATTATCAATGTGTATTATTAATATAGTTTCTGTCTCATCTCTAGTGACAAGGGAGGTAAATCAGCTCAATTTAGTAAATTTATAAGTCATTATTTTCTTTAGCCGTTTTAATAAACTATATAAATAATTTTTTTAGCTTTTAAACAAAATTATTTCCTGAGATAAATTAACCGTTTAATTAATGAGTTTCTTATCTCATCCATTTCTTAGATTGCAGTCTTATTTCTTCAAGACTTTCGTGTGATGCATTCAGATACATTTGTATTCTAAGTGATTGTTTTTAAATAGGCTTTGTTGCGGACTTTTTTCTTTCGAGTGTTATTTCCATTTCACTGTTATATTAAACACGTAAAATCTTTAAGAGGAAAAGATATTGACCAAAAAGCAATTTATATAATACCAGGAGCAATAAATGAATCATGGGTAACACTGAACGTCTAAAAAATATAAAAGGAATAGATTAACTAAAAGTATCATTGGCCACTACATATTAGGTTGGTGCAAAAATAATGTCGTTTTCTCACATATGTTACTTTTATATATGATTTCCGAATTAATTCATTGGTATCTATAGCCATGTTATATATCATTTTGAAGCGCGTTTTTTTCGCTCTATCGAATCGTGTTATTCGTTACCGTTCTCAATCTCTTCATTCATTTTTTTTTTGCAGGCTTTTCGACAGCATGGACAAAATTCAAATCCGCACGATTTTCTTGTTCCAGTTCAAACTAGGCCGAAAAGCTGCCGAGACAGCTCGTGATATCAATGATGCGTTTGACCCAGGAACCACTAACGAACGTGTGGCACAACGGTAGGTTCAAGAAATTTCGCAATGGTGACGAGAGCCTCGAAGATGAAGACGGTCGCGGCCGGCCGACTGCGGTTGATAACGAACATTTGAAAGCCTTAATTGAAGCCGATCCTCGCAAAACCACACGAGAAGTTGCTGTTGAACTCGCGGTCGACCACTCAACAGTCGTTCGCCATTTAAAGAAAA
The DNA here is from genome assembly GCA_963932145.1 of Acanthosepion lycidas. Lineage (NCBI taxonomy): Eukaryota > Metazoa > Mollusca > Cephalopoda > Sepiida > Sepiidae > Acanthosepion > Acanthosepion lycidas. The sequence continues at coordinate 76,433,415 of OZ010590.1, forward strand.
TAGGGAAGTCAAAAAAGTTGGATAAATGGGTGAACGATAATAAAAAAAAATCGTCAAAAAACGATATTATTTTTGCACCTACCTATTAGAATTGTAATAGAACAAGATACAAATGGTAATGTTAATATTAGCCGTTTCCCTATAAGGAAACATTCAGTTTTTATTGACTAAGCTGCCATCTTTCTATTAGAACACTTTTTCGGGAAAACAGGTTTCTCACGTCCAGTAGCTATTATAGATATAGCCAATAATGATGGAGGTTTCGTTGCTAACCTTTTATTTGAAGTAGTATGGAACTTGACTTCTTGTTTATATCTTTGTCTTCTTTTCGAGTTGCATGTGCTATGTAATTCAGTTGTTGCTATTGTTAATAATCCTCAAGTGTTGTTGATTTTGTTATTTGGTACGGTTGTTTGTTTGCGAATGCGTTGCGCCAGTTCGCAATGTTCAAAGTAGGAAGGGCTTTGCCAGGACAACCCCGACTTCACTGGCTCAACGCCATTTTAACCATTGCTCTTACGAAGTGGCTATATATACAGCTGACAGCTGATGACATGAAACGCATAGGAAAGCCTCGATCTGAGAACATAACTCAAGTTTTCTGGTAAATCTTTTAGTTTTAAAGCATACGTCGACGTATACGAAACGCTTATAAATTTAACATTTTTTTAAGATTCAGCAGAAAAGTTTGGAAATGAGTCATGGAATATAAAGTCCCGGTACTTTGTGTTTTATGTTGTATGATTTCATTGTTAGGGTAGATCTCACGATTTTTTAAAATTTTCGAATTAGTACGTGTGCGTGTGCATGTGCGTGTACGTGGGGGGGGATTATATTGGGCATTTTATACCTGTCGGGGAGAGTTCGTATATTTAATTCCTAAAGGAGCTTGTAAAGACAATAAAATGTGTGCCTGTATCTATGTAAATCATGTTTGTAGTTGATAATGTGTGAGTTGGTGGTGTCTGTACGTGTTTGATTGTTGGTTAGATATAAATTATTAATATTCGGGCAAATTCTATGGTTGAGCAAAAACATTATGCTTATCGAGTAATCTGAAGGTATGTGGGTATATTTGGATGGGTGTATTGGTGTAATTCTATTATACATATTAATATTGTTATAGTTATTTTATATGACTTTCCACTGCATTTGGCGGAGGGAAACTTATATAATTTTCCAAACCTGTCAGTTACACATACTTTACGTCCTGGCCAATAATCACCTAATTCTGATTTGAAGTTACTTTCTTTTGTAAAATCAATATTTTCACGGTAATTCTTGCATTAATTCTCGTCTACTGGCAATATATATATATATATATATATATATATATATATATATATATATATATATATATATATATATATATATATATATATATATATATATATATATATATATAGGCATAATGTTTGATTACAAAGAAGCAAAAAGGTATGGATGGTTAAATTTAAATGCTCAAAACTTAAAATTGCAATGATCCATTTTTATTGGAGACTTACAGTGACATTAAATTAAAACACCGGTTCATGCACGAAAACCGAAGTGAAGCAACGTCACGCCTTGTCAGTACCTAGATGGGCGACCGTTTGAGAATACCAGGTGCTCTGTGCATGGACCTGATGTTGGTGTAAGGAATCTTGTCTTGGAATTGTTAATCGGAGGGCCGAGTTTCAATTTCTGTTGGATTCGTTATATTCACTTGCGCGCAAATATCCACAGGAAAGGTATGTATCTACATCTTTTACTCCCTATGAGTTAATCAGTATAACTTGTATCACTAAAACCATTATTATGTCCAGAAATAAAATAAAAAAACATGTTGAAAATATTTAGATTTTGGCATTGAATAACATACAGATGTGTTGATATGCCGCTAAACAAATACAACCAACGTGCAAAGTCTTTTCTCGGATGGACGCTGAGGAAATTGGCTCCTTATCATCTTCGTACGGTGCAAGGGAAGTGTTTAGCAACTCTGTTGAACGAAAAATAAAAAAAATTCAAAATGTAGAAGAATTCTGATGAATCAACGCCCAGCTTACGAGTGTCGACGTCGCAACAGAATGTAGCACAACGTTGTAGATTAATGTGGGATTTCGGTAAAACTTCAAAAATTGCTTAAGCCGACTCGGCACTTCCCCTTTTGGGAACACCTCAGGCGCCAAGTAATGAACACAGTCCCCTCTCGAAGGAGATGTACTTCCTGAGAAGATGGACACCTAGTTAAGTTAATATTATTTTCAACTTCCCCGGCCTAAGTGCCAGGTAAGTAGAGATGATGTCGCAATAAAATCGCCGTGGTGGAAGCCACAGGAAACTACTCTGCCATCAGTCACATGAAAATTCAATACTCAAGTCGATTAGCATTATATTCATATCTATATTCATTTACTACTGACGGTCAGCTAATGTTTTTGCACTGTTATAAGGAAAATATAGGAAAGAGAAAAATAATGCATTATGTTAAGCAAGATTTAAAAAAAATTGTATTTTCATTAGATTTAGCGATTAAAAACGGCAAACGGGCGCAAGACATTTAAAGATAGCAATAAGTCGCAGGTAAAATTTTTTATTCTTGTAAATCAAACACTGTCAAAACAGGGCTTCCGACCATTTTGAAATATATATCTGATAACGTTATCAATTTAAATTTTTCAGTTTGCGATTTCTGTTTCGACAGAGAAAACTGTTAGAAAAGTAAATTCTGTCCAAGTAATTTTTATAGCAATCGATTTTTCAAACAAAGGTGTTTTTTCCATTTTTAGATTAATGTCGTTGGGTGAGATACGATTCGAATAGATTAGAAATCAATTCTGAATTCTAGATTAAATTTAGTCAGAAGAGGAAAACAAAAAGTGATCTTTAGATATCTCATCAGTCAGAAATTGCGGATTGTACACCTTGAGTCAAGTCAGAATAAATATAAATGGTTCCTTTTATATTTATTTAATTTTAGGTACTTTTAAGCTTAAAGTCCCATTTTTACATTCTGACGCAAAGATCCAGACACGAACTCGCATCCCTTGTGACCTTATTTCTGTATTAATAGCCAAGGTGTTTCAGCTACAAAAATAGTCGTTAAAATTGCTGCATCTTCTAGACCATTGACGTTCTAACATTGTCTCATGATCTAATGAACCGATTACTTCTTCTTCTTCTTTTATGGCGTTGAGAATCATGGCTCTCCACCATGTCCTGTCCTTTGTAGCTCTTACTAAATTTAGTCTTTTCGTAACATCTCCTAATCCCTGTTCTGTCAAAATATACACAAGCTCGTTCGGTAGCTTATATACACCTTTCCTTTGTCCCCTTTACCCTCAATCTGTCTTGTGAGTGTCTAGTTTTCTAGGCCCTCTTATATTCCTTAGAAATTTCAACTGTCACTTTCTGATGTTAAGTATCAGTATTCCTTTTTCTGTTTTTTTCTAAAACTTCGTCGTTGCTAACATGTTCAGTCAATGATATTCTCAGCATCCTTCTGTAGAAGCAAATTTCTGTTGCTTCATCTGTTTAGAAATGGTACAAAATTCACGGCCATATAGACAGACTGATATTACATAACAATTCGGCGCAATTTAATTTGTTTTCATCGAAGATTTACTGTTTCTTAATGTTTTGCTTATCTTTTGAAAGGCATCTTTCTCTATCTCATTAATTAATTTAATAATTTGCATCAATAACATTCAAATATTTGAAGGCTCATATAGCCGACGCAAGTAGTTATTTCTAGAAAATGTGTTTTTTCTTTTTGCGACAACTTTGGTTAAAATTAACAGAAATCTTAATTACACTGTATGTTCTCAAGCTGTGCGTGTTTTGAAAATACTGACAAAAGTAATTGTAATATATTAACCAATTACACTATCAGTTAATAAAGAACTATACATTGTGAGTGAGATTTGGTATGCGCAACTGTTCAGAAACCATTGATGGTTGTGCTAGAAGTAAGCCAAAAGTCAGCCTGACCGAGGGTGTGAAGAAGACTGACTTTGTTATAAACTATTTATACGTCATATCTTAGAAACAGCAATGAATGTCTAGTTTGCAAAGTTGCAGCATAAACTATAGCTTGTTGAACTAATAGAAACGTGCCAGAACAGGTGGCATATATATATATATATATATATATATATATATATATATTGATATATATATATATATATATATATATATATATATATATATATATATATATATATATATATGTATATATGAATATATATATATATATATATATATTGATATATATATATATAATTATTTATTTAAAATTATAACATAAATATGTTATAAAATCACTACAAAAATAGTCATTTTGTTTCAACACCTCTGGTGTCTCATCAAGTGATGATGTTGAATGTAGATTTGGTTGGATTGATGTGAGTTTGTGAGCTTGGGTTTCACGCTTTTGCGATCGTCAGACAAACTGATTAATATTTTTTTAAATTTGGATTTATGTAGATTGCGTGTATTGCTGTTAGTATTGAAGTTGGGGGATCGTTGTCGTGATGTCACTCATGCTAACGCAAACATAGATGCATACCCGTACACCCGCTCGTCCTTCGGGGCTCATACAGACATAAACATATGTGGACAGTATGGGACTTGACATATGTATGTATATGTGTGCTGTTGTCTATATACATACGCATTTGTATGTTGAAATTTAAAGATCGGAAGTGTAGGGAAAATTTCTCGTGACTGTCTCGTGAATGTTTATATGTCGGCAATCAGAGCATTTTTCTATTCTTTTGCTGAATAATATTTCCTCGCATGCACGTATATACGTGTGGGTGGGGGTCTGTGTAAAATTATGATAGGTAAAAATTGTTATTATTTTTAATTTTTTAACGTTGATTTGTTATTGTTTTAAAGCTGGTTATTTGTTTTTTCTTGATGACTGCGTATATGTAACTGGTAGAAATTGCAATTTTTAATCTTTTTTTCTTTTTTATGGTGGTATTAAATATGGTGGGGGCAGGGGGGAGTAGTTTACTTCAATAATTATAGCGGGTTTATATGATAATAATAGTAGATATGATAGTGTTTTCATAAATTATGTACAACTTCCATAGTTTATTGTAACTGTTAGAGTTCAGATCTATCAATACACCTCCTTGCATGTTAAAGAAATATTATTAAAGTTTTAATTTATAAATAGTTTATTCTTTTATAATTTATTTTCTTTTGTCTTTTCAGGTAAATGTTTAAATGGCTTCTTATCGATCCCCGACATTTAACGAAAATTACAATAGGGCAAGAAAAAGCGTAATCTGCATTCTGGAGTATAGACACCAAATCGAACATCAGATCTTGCAGAACTATACAAGTATAGAAGTATAAAAAGTAGAATTTTCTAAAGTACAAAAACACCTATTCGTGTTATCTATGCTTGACACAAAAAGTTTATGGAAACAGGTAAGTGTCTTGCAGAAAGAAGACATTAAGCTACATCATCTTTGCAAACGACTGACCCTATTTGGAAATATTCTGATTTATTTAAATGAAATTTTAATTTCTTTTACAGTAAAAAAATTGTAATCTTCATTTCTTGTTTTGTTTGGAATTTTAAAAATGTAAAGACAATTTACAGACACCGTGCATATATATTTTTGGGAATCAATAATTTAGATGGTGAAAGCATATTCTAATATCTACCTAGAATTTATTATCTATATTCCTTCAAGATCATGTTACGAAGCAACATATTTACAATGTTACAAGTAAAGATTGTGGGCACTTTTCAGGGATCTCCCCAAAAAAGAAAGACAACATTTTTCTAAATCTACTAAACTGTTACCTCAAATAAAATGTTAGGAAGGAAACCACTTTCAAGACTGTAAAGAGTGACAACAATTATTCCACTTGAAAAACTTGTTTTCCTGAAAAAAAATATTTAAGGGAAAATTTATATAAATTTCAATCAAAAGCTGTATTTGCTACTCGGTCAATGAATTCCAAATTTTTTTTTCTTTTAGGGAAACGGCTTATATTACCATTACCATATAGCTGATAGATTCTTTTGAACGAGGGTCGTACATTTAGATGATGAATGACTTTCTCGTATTCAGTAAACGTGTTTCAAAGATCAATGCTTTCTATTAGGTTGGTGCAAAATAATGACGTAATAATGTCGTTTTTGACGTTAAAAATACGTCAAAAAACGACATTATTACGTCATTATTTTTGCACCAATCTAATATCTAAGGTAAAATTAAAAAAAAAAAAAAAAAATTCCCCTGGAAATTTTCTCGACATAAATTATTTCGGCATCCTGTTAGTGAAAAATATAATATGACATCAGTGGAGAGAAGTGTAGTGATTATATTGAATCAATTACTTGGTTTGCTGCTAAGAAAATTAGTTTACTCTGTTGTGTCCGACATTTTTCTCGTCAGAATCCCTCTTTCACATTTATAAATCTATCATTCGTCAGTGCAGTGAATATTGCTGCCATATCTGTTCGGGAACACATAGTATATATCTAGAGTCTTGACAAAATTCAAAAGTGGGTCCATAATGTAATTAATTCGGGCCTGTCATCTCGACTTCCGTTACATGACTCCCCCCAGTGTTTTCTACAAATACTTTTCCTAATGAGTTTTTTTCCTAGACTCCATGATTATAAGCCTGCTACTAGATTGGTAACTATGTTTTATATTTTTACTGCTGAACTACTTACAAGAAACCGTCTGTTCTGTTCGTACAGTTTGTTTTTTTTTTCGCATTTCTGAACGGTCGAAATCACTTCCGATTTCTTGATTTTTCTGCTACAGACATTCTTCAAAAATTGAAATTCAACGTCAGTCACCATCTTTCTTCCTGAATTCTGTTCTTTTTTCCTTTCTTCACATCTCTTCACTGGTCAACTACAGAAAGAAATGGCAACCTACTACGGGAAAAAAATCTGCCACGTCAGCCAAGTATCGAAAGATACAAGATCGCCTAAGCGTGTATCATATATGGCACATAACGGACTGGCTATAACTTCCTTCATAAGTCAGCCTTGAAAAGTGCTCTTCTTGTCTTTCATTCCCTGTCACCCCTCTGTTTTGTATAATCGCATTGCTTCTGGTGAAATACTCTAACAAGATCGCCTTCCAACTCCGGAAAAGTCCGCAGCAAACAGGAAATACATGATTTGAGATATTTTGGATTTAAATATTATAAAACCATCATGGGCTAATCGAATATCGAATGTGCCTATAGATAGTGAGAATACGTGCAATGAAAGAACGCAAATAAAGAGGAATACATTTTTATTGCTTGTAACATGATTGGGATATATGGATATAACTTACTGATTCGGATTTCAAATCATCGCCTAAAAGAGAGAATACTGAATTATCATTTTCAAGTGCCATATATGATACACGCTTAGGCGATCATGTATCTTTCGATACATGGCTGACGTGGCAGATTTTTTCCCGCAGTAGGTTGCCATTTCTTTCTGTAGTTGACCAGTTGCCATTCAAGGCTGGCTATAGAACTTGGTCTGTCCTCCTATTTCCCCATAGCTGGGGGAGAAGAAGAGTATTCATACCTGTCCCATTTGTATCAGCACGTATGTGAATGCAATGGACCGGCTCGATTTCGAACTCGGCTCTCCGATTCCTCAATCCGAGCCGCTATCCGTTACTCCACCGTTATAGAAGTACCTACTTTGAATCCATAATAAAAATACAAAATAAATATTAAATATTTCGGATCCCTCAATGTATGGATAAGTTATAGAGAACTGAGTATAGAAGATAATGTAACCCTATCATAGAATAGGTTGAGTTAAGAATTTTTTTGGGCAACAACGCACATTGCTACAAAATCGAAAGACTGCAGTCATTTTTTTAACCATTTATTTGAGAAATTGCAAGAATTTCTTTCCTGGAACTGGGCATAAATATCTGAAAAGTCGGCCAATCTTTCATTTACATATTTATTCTAACTAAAAAAGTGTAATTAAGGGCACGATCTTTACTATAACTATTATGGGGTCCACCCCTTTTTCATATAAGTGGACTCTACCAAGTGTACCTGGACTGCTGCTGTTAAATGCCTAGAGTTACAGTCAGGGAGTCGGGAGTCTCTGAGAGGATATACGGAGAGTGAGAGAATATACGAACGGAGATAGTGTGAGGTAACCTCTTGTAGAAGTCAGTTACCAGCACGTAGACTCTAAGGAAGTCCTACTTCGAGACTGTATATATCTATCTGTATTTGCTACTAACCACGTTCCTGGACTTACTGACAGTATTACTCTTTGTATGATTGTGTAAATACATTTTATTTCTTTTATTTAATTATTGCGTTTGTCATTCTTTGGAGACCGAATTCATCTCGGAATCCACAACAATAACGCTATAGGCTTTTAATTTCCGTAAATAAACAAGCTGTTACGTGATATCTGTCCTTCATTGATGGTGGAAATAATCGATTTTTCATGCTTCTACGGCAATTTTCATGTAGTTTGCGGCCATTTTCTACTGGCCAGAGTGAGAGCCTATAGCTGGCTGCCACGAATAGGCTGGAAGGTTCTATTGGCCAGCGTGAGAGCCAACAGCTGACTGACACGAATGTTAATTAGCATGCAAAAAAATCGATAGCTGCATTCGTCACAAGTGGGAAAAATTTAAATCTGCATGGCACTTTACTCCAATTGGCTCATTCGCTTGCTTACACTCAACGTTGATTCTGATTCCACAGAACTGCGTTGGGTGTGAAAAAGTATTTGTTGTTAACATTCTTTTTTTCCAATTAAGTGTCCTTTTTTAAAGCTGATCGTTTTGTGTTCATTTTGTTTAGTTCTTTTTTCGTAACAGATTTAATGTTTAGTATAGAGCTTAGAAAAAATTCGCAGTGTGAGATAGGCAAGAAGTAAGGCATGTAGCAACATCAACACGCCAAAAGGCACTCCTTTAAAGGCAAGGAAGGGCAAAAATATTTTAAGTCAAATGATAGCGATTGCTGTATGAGTCGTACGATTTTTGAATCAAGCACGGGCAACGCCGGGCCATGCTGATAGTTTGTTAATAAGACGTGTATCTTACTCTTCAGGATGGAAAGGTAATTCTTATTGTAGACATACATGGAGCAAACTGTTCTTGACTTCTATTCATTTCTCTGCGTTTCGCATAAGCTAGCGTGATTAGTAGTCTAACAAGGCTTGTAAACTCGATAGATCGGTCACAATGACTCGTCACTATGTGCTAACCCAACCATTAACATAATACTTCCATCCCCGAAGAAATCTTGTGTCATACCGTGGTAATTTACAGACACCTCCCAAAGTATCGGAAGATAGGTTCATTTCATCAGCTCGATATTATATAAAAATTCCCTTACCTGATAAATCGATGATGGTGAGATTGAAACCTGTGTGTCTTGATCGAAATACAAACGTTCTAACCACTTGTCTACGCCTGTTTCTGGTAGGTCAGCTGATTATGTACATAAAGAAAGAATCACTGTATGGTCGCAGTCGGTGTTCGAGTCCAAATAAAAGGTATAATTCCCAATGTTAAATTTATTAACGGGTTGGAACCTCCTGTTTCAGAGATTGTTGAAATAATTTTCCTACCCACTGTCTTTACTTCAACTCAGCCGTCTAATGAACGGTGGCAAATATAAGTAAACCAGAATGAAGATATGAACTGTAAAATGAGAATATGTCACAATTTGAAATTTAAAAAAGTCGAGGATATTTTTTTTCCTGGTATCTAATTTCATTTTCGCGCGGGCGTGCTCACACACACTCACACACACACACACACACACACACACACACTAGAGACCAATAGTTTAAAGCCACCCCCAGAATTAGCATGGGATGAAATTGTCAGAAAAGAGGGGAAAAAATGAAAAAGAGCTCTTAAAGTTATTGAAAAAAGAATGTAATCATTGATCAAATTTATTCTATGAGAAAATTTTGCAACGAATGGCAAACATTTTCGCTGCTAAAGGCTAAAGGAGGATATTTTGACGAGAGCAAAATTTAATCATAGAAGATTTTTTTCATAATAAAATGTTTAATAAAAATCATTTTACATGTTTTTAAGCATAATAATAATTTTATCCAATTTAAAGTACAACGCAAATAATTTAAATTTCGACCTGGGTGGCCTCAAAATTTTCAACTGTAAAACGAAGAAAAGAACAAATGATCACGATAGCCTACACGTATGCATAACTCCGCACAGAATCGCACGCGCATGAACGGAAAATCCGAACAGACGGGTGAATGGGTGCAGGCGCAGACAAGAACACAAACAACAAAGAAAAATCAAGAAATATAAGCAGTCAATTGCTGATAAAGACTGAAAAGTGGACAGACAGGATCGGCTACGAAACTACGGAGTCTAGATGCTGAATACCAATCAGCTAAGTGATATACTGTTACATATTAATTCTCTCTCTCTCTCTCTCTCTCTATATATATATATATATATATATATATATATATATATATATATATATTAGGTTGGTGCAAAAATAATGTCGTTTTTTGACTTCAACTTTATGTGAGAAAACGACATTATTTTTGCACCAACCTAATATATATATATATATATATATATATATATATATATATATATATATATATTATATATTCAACATCATCACTTGATATGACACCAGAAGTGTTGAAACAAAATGGTTATTTTTGTAGTGATTTTCTAACATATTTGTTATAATTTTTGAACAAATAATTATATATATATATATATATATATATATATATATATATATATATATATATATATATAATTATGTTTGTGTGAGTGTGCACGCGTGTATGTGGTGGTTATATGCCACAGAGACAGAGGGGACTTTCGTTTTTGTTTTTCCCTGTTTTTCAATCTCTTTTATTGTTAAATTAGAGGAGTACAGAAATGCTCTGTTAGTAAAATTATTACATTTGATGAATACGGTTCTAGAGTAGAGCTTCAAACCTAGAACGGTCTGTTGAGTTTGCTTAACAATATGACGAATCAATAAATGAATAATATTTACGATACAGCAACTATGTTCATTTAAGAGTTAAAACACTCGAAAGCAAGGAACAAAGAACACGAAAACTAAAGAAGGAAGCAGTATTGTAATGAATGAATCCGAACCGATTTTCTGTGAAGTTAAAGTCTGAAAATCATTTTCAAATCATTTAAAGCCAGTAGCTGAAAGATGTCAGCAGTCGCCAGTAATTCGGGTATGAACACATGAAATCAACGGACAGAAAATTATCTTGAATCCAAAATCTTTTTATTTGCAGACAAACCGGTTACTGAAGAAGGAAAATGAATTTGCCAATCGATGACCTGTCAAAGAAAATTGGAAATTGATCTCTTGAGCTTTGACTAAGACGTCTGAACTATGTCACAGGATGTTTTATTAAAGGTGCTAATATCAGGTTTTGTGTAAGCAGGAGATGACTTAAGCGCTGGAGACTTCGATGCAAACACATTGATTTTTATTTTCAAATTATTTTGAAATTATTTTATTTTTACTTAATGATACACGGCAAATATTTTAGAGAAGAAAGTGTTGTCAATCCTTTAATCAAATGAAAATTAAAAAAAACATTCGAGGAATTATTTTTTATTGAATTATTGGGACAATTCCTACAGGAATAATATTCAATCCAAGAATTTTCTCTTGAAAAAAATGACACTCTAAAATGACACTCTTTTTTTCTCTGAAGTTTTCTGTCAGCGTGAATAAGCATTTGATGAAATAATCACGAGTTAATATTTGCCAATTTAACTAAACGTTATTTACAGATTACTTAAATATTTTAGGTTGCAAAGAACATTTATGTTAGTCCTGTTGAATGTTTGACATCGTAAGTTCAATGTTTACAATAGCCGTTAATTTTAAGTTTAGTGTGGTTTTTCAATGTTTACAATAGCCATTAATTTTAAGTTTAGAGTGGTTTTCAATGTTTACAATAGCCATTAATTTTAAGTTGAGAGTGGTTTTTCAATGTTTACAATAGCCATTAATTTTAAGTTTAGAGTGGTTTTTCAATGTTTACAATAGCCATTAATTTTAAGTTGAGAGTGTTTTTTCAATGTTTACAATAGCCGTTAATTTTAAGTTTAGAGTGGTTTTTCAATGTTTACAATAGCCATTAATTTTAAGTTGAGAGTGGTTTTTCAATGTTTACACTAGCCGTTAATTTTAAGTTTAGAGTGGTTTTCAATGTTTACAATAGCCATTAATTTTAAGTTGAGAGTGGTTTTTCAATGTTTACAATAGCCATTAATTTTAAGTTTAGAGTGGTTTTTCAATGTTTACAATAGCCATTTATTTTAAGTTGATAGTGGTTTTTCAATGTTTACTATAGCCATTAATTTTAAGTTTAGAGTGGTTTTACAATGTTTACAATAGTCATTAATTTTAAGTTTAGAGTGGTTTTTCAATGTTTAATATAGCCATTAATTTTAAGTTTAGAGTGGTTTTTCAATGTTTGCAATAGTCGTTAATTTTAAGTTTAGAGTGGTTTTTCAATGTTTACACTAGCCGTTAATATTAAGTTTAGAGTGGTTTTTCAATGTTTACAATAGTCATTAATTTTAAGTTTTGAGTGGTTTTTCAATGTTTACTATAGCCATTAATTTTAAGTTTAGAGTGGTTTTTCAATGTTTACAATAGTCATTATTTTTAAGTTTAGAGTGGTTTTTCAATGTTTACAATAGTCATTAATTTTAAGTTTAGAGTGGTTTTTCAATGTTTAATATAGCCATTAATTTTAAGTTGAGAGTGGTTTTCCAATGTTCAATAGTCGTTAATTTTAAGTTTAGAGTGGTTTTTCAATGTTTACACTAGTCATTAATTTTAAGTTTTGAGTTGTTTTTCAATGTTTACACTAGCTGTTAATTTTAAGTTTTGAGTGGTTTTTCAATGTTTACACTAGCCGTTAATTTTAAGTTTAGAGTGGTTTTTCAATGTTTAAAATAGTCATTAATTTTAAGTTTAGAGTGGTTTTTCAATGTTTACAATAGCCATTAATTTTTAGTTGAGAGTGGTTTTCCAATGTTTGCAATAGCCGTTAATTTTAAGTTTAGAGTGGTTTTTCAATGTTTACAATAGCCATTAATTTTAAGTTTTGAGTGGTTTTTCAATGTTTACAATAGCCATTAATTTTTACATTCTAATATTTCTTCTTTGCAGAGGTCTGTACTTAAGTGGGTACTCAGTAAAATATTATGTTACTAAATATGGATTTTTTTTATGACGTAAGATGGGACAAGGCCAAGACAGTAATCCTCACGTTGTCCCATCTGACAATTATCTTTTCAGTTCATTCAAATCCAGTTGTTTCCATTTTTTTTCTCTGCGCCGCATTTCCAGATTGAAAATTTGCTCGATCCTCGCCAAAGAAATGTGATAAAAGTACATTTAAACATAAAAAAAACAGAAAGCGTGTTAAAGGGAGATTACCGCGGATCCAAAGTAAGAATATTATCATTGATAACGCTCTCCTCCAATTTGCGGACACTAATTACTATATTCGTAATACTTGGTATAATGAAAAAATATGATAATGATAAAATCGATCAATAATTATTTATACAGGCTCTCATGCATACAATTATAAGTAAACCCTAATAATATTTCTAATTCTGAAATATTTATTTTTGGCATATGAATTTTTTGACACCCTTTCTAAATCTTTGATTGTCTTTCGATCATTCTGCCTCACCTGCTATCAACTTCCACCGCAGCAATGAGACGAATCGCACTATTTAAGAAGCGCTGCGCTATTGTTGTGTTAACAAGGAAAACGGTTTAATTATTCCAAAGAGGTTAAAACTGATATTGACTTTCTCTTTGCGTGGAAACCTGAGAAAATATACTCCCAGGAGATTAAGTATTTGTCAAATGGATGTGATTATATTATCAATAATAACGGGAAAATTGTCCTAATTAAAGACATTCATAAAAAATTTTTAAAAAGTATTAGGCTTTTTCTTTCTTCAAATGCGACAGGACTAATCCAGAACGAGGTTCTGATATATTTTTAAAGTTATTTTACAGAATTAGATGTTATTATTCTTGCTGCGGTTGCTACAGTAACGCCATGTTGTAATCCATGAGATGAATCATTTTTTACTTTAATAGTATTGTTGGGATGCTATTTAACTTTTACGGCCATTTATAGGACAATGAATCCTGATGACGTAACGGCAGTGAATGCTGGACAATCTCCACAAACATAAAGAAGAGACTTGAAGCAACCGAAATTTTCTTCTACAGAAGAATGCTGATGGTACATAGATTGAAAATGTAATCAGTGGCGACGTTTAGAAGATGAGGAAACTAAAAGGAAAATTATAGTTAACCTTAGGAAGAGAGAGTGAACTTTCTAGGGCACATAATGAGGAAAGAGATCTTGGAAAATCAGATCCTCACATGACAGGTTGAACGTAAGAGGGGTAGATGAAAACAACGTATAACCTATTTAGTGACCTTGGGCAAATGTGTAGTAGAAAAGAAAATAGGAGAAATAACAAAACGACAAAGTTTATTAAGTGCTACAAAGGATAGGAAATTGTGGAGAGCCATGGTCACCTACATCCTAGCGGATGATGATTCACTGATATCTGTTCAATTTTTAAACTGATGTGTTTATTTATACGGGCAAAACTTCATATCTCTTTCACTTGAAATAAACCCCAAATATAAAATCCAAATTTATATTGCAAGTTTTATCGAGATAAAAATATGTGGCTGAAGGTGACCACAGAAGAAGGATATTTTCTCAACCACATTCATCCCGTTGGCTATTTCTTTTCAGACGAAACCATAACACATATGACCTTTCGATGAGACGCCATTTCACTTACTTTTTTTTTTTTATAGAAATTGTTCCCCCAAAGTTGGCATTATTTTCTCGCTCCCGATTGACAACTGAAACCATGATTTTAACAAAATGTGTAAAAACTAAGTTCACTGTGCGGACTTATCTCAATCTACCAGGAAGATGGATCGGGCGTGCCAATGATAATGACAATGTGTTGTTGAAATGGCAGCCACGTTAACCTGACTTGATGTCACGTGATTTTTTTTTTTTATAGAGATATGTGAAAGGACGGGTCTATATTTCCCTTCCTCCAACACTCCAAGAGGAACGTAAGCAGAGAATCACTGAGTCGCTGGTGAATGTTACGCAAAAATGCTACACTATAGAATTAAATATGGAATATAAGAAGAAATAAATTCTGGTAAACACAAAAGAAAAATGATAAGAGGAAGTCCTTTTTCTTTTTCTCCATATCTCATTCTCTGATGAAGCTTTAATAAACGTGAAACATGTTAGTCTTAAAAGCGTTTCCTACTTGTTCTTTATTTTTTTTTATTTTTATATATATTTTGATATAAATCTTAAAATTCTATCCATACCCAGAATCAATAATTGTATATAATTGTTGACATTAGGAACAACTTCTTAGGGATTAATATTGTTTTCTTTCATAAATTCCACATAATTCAAAACTAAAAAAAAGAAAGAAGTAAACACTTATTGTTATGGAAAGAGGTGCCTGATAAAAAATATAAGAGAATGTATAATGAAGTGAATATTGGGTGAGAGATACCGATCGACCCTAGACTTTATGATCGAGATTTTAGTTTTCAGGGTAGTATGCATAATGGCGCCTGTTCCACAAAGTAGAAGTATCTTGTGCAATGCTGAATAGTACTTTCTTCTTGCAATAGCAATACAGAAGAAAAGTTTGTGATTCTAGTACGTGGACATAGCATGAAGAGTTCTAACTATAAATGAGTGAACAGATGGAATTGTGGTGAGTAGATCATCTTAAGTATAGCTGACCACTCATGTCCATCTACTAGCGCGGTCAGCCAATTCCGATTCCAGACGCTTGCTCAGGCGCATTTTTATTTATTATAATCCTGTGGTTTATACTGTAACTATTCTGAGCAGACCTTACTTGCAGTTTCTGGGGAAAAGCGTGTTATCTAGCGTGATCAACAATTTTAACAAGGCCAGTATGTTCAAGCCATCGGACACGATGACTTGTGACTTTGTGCTAGCACAGCTATCGACGGCCCTCAAAGTTTCCGTCTACCCAATTTCACACACAAGGCTTGGATCAACCCGTGGTATGGTTTTTCATGTTTTCCGAAGGTGCCGCCCGTTGGGATTGACCTCAAGCCATTCTGATAGCATCAGGAAGTCCTGACAAATTGACCATGGTGAGATAGAACTCGGGTTTCATGGACAAAATGCAAACGTTCTAACGACTCAGCCACGTGCCCATTCTCGGTCATGTGCCCATTCATCAACTTTTCCATGGATATAGTGAAATATTAGCTGTAAGCTGTCTTCTATAAATTCGTACGTTTCATATTGCTGACATGTTCTTGCAATATGCTTATAGATTCTTGACATAATCCAATAAGAAATCTACAAAATTATGGGACCTGAACTGACGTCTGACATCAGCCACTTTCACATCGATGTAATGAAGCTTCCATGTGACTATTTTGCAAATATTTTCACGGTAATTATTCTAATGAGGTTTCCTATTTGCTACCTGGAATTCAAGAATGCAAATGTTGTACTAGATTCGCAATTAGGTCCCTAATTTCACTGTTCAAATTGTTAGTTTTAACCGTGCGATCTATGCTTATAATTTATGCTCCCGCAATTCTCGCCCCAGAATTCACGTTTCCTTATCAACAAAGAATTTAAAAAAAAAATACAAATGCCATTTCGATCAATTTCTGTCTTCTACAATCCTGGCCATTATTGCCCTGTTTTTTTTTCACGTTCCGAAGCCCCTTGAATCTTACGCCTTGCTTGTTGTGAAGGGTTTCAAAATAATCTTTTTTTGTTGTATAATTATAATTACATATGTGAAAAAGAATAATATTTTATATTAAAAATTGTAGGTAAAAAAATAAGTTGGCAGCAAGTATTTTAACCTTACAGCTAAATTCTTTCCTAGTAGAAAAGTTTGAAAAGGGGAATATAAACACATGTCTTCCAAAGACCGGCATCCAGACTTCACTTGAGCCGCGAGAGACAGATAACTTGTGCTACCAAGCTCGAATTCTCTGACGTTGCAACACCTTTGAACAATTGAGTTATCAAATTTTCCACTGCTCTTAAAATTCTATTAACTCGCATGAACTTAAACCAATTACCCTAAAAAAAAAAAAAAAAAAATAAGTGTGACAACTGATTGGTTTTGGGCGCGAATACTTAATTGTGTTCTGTTTTAACTTTGCTGCAGTCTCTCTAATTGTTTTAGTTTCGTCTTTCTGTCGACAGAAACTTAGAAGTCAATAGAAAAATATTCTAACAGTTGTACAGTTGCTGATGGATTGATAATTAATTCGCGACTAATTAAGCAAGGAATCGAGAGAAATCGATATAAAAATTATATTCGCTGTCTTTATGTAGCATTCATCTGAATTCTTTGAAAAGAAAACATCTACTTCTTACCTTTTGCTTTCAGAAAAGAAAACTAAAAAACAAACTTAGAACGTATTTTGTAAAGACCAGATGTGATTTTTATCTTTTTTCTTTTCTTTTTTTCTTTTCTTTTTTTTAATGGATACCAGCTAGATTATTTGATAATATCTACCGAATTCATGTCGCCTTATAAGGGTTTGTTTTCAACCACACATATCCCCTCAAAAATATATATACTAAACTTATGCAGAGAAAATTCATATATATATATATATATATATATATATATATATATATATATATATATATATATAACGCAAAGTTTTTAACCCTTTTTATTTATTAAACAAAAAAGATATGCAACCAAGTTGACATACAGTTATTATCTTCGGTATTTAGAAGCTCTTGGCAATGCGCCCGCCAGCAGCTCAATGACCCGTCGGTAAAAATCAGGTGTCTTGGAAGAAAAGAATTCTGAGAGTGTCTGCGAATTATTTCCCAAGAAGCAGGACATGAAAGTAGTGAAAATATGTTGGCGCAATGTCCGGGACGTAAGGTGGATTGCACAGTGATTCCCAGCAAAGAGCGTATTGTATCCCTGGCCACCAACAGTACATGTGGTGTGGTATTGTCATGGAGGAACAATACACGTTTCCGATTAAACAATGATGACTCCTCCTGCTTCATGCCTGTTGTAGACGTTCCAGTTCTGCGAGTGTAGGTCCATAGTGATGGTTTGACCAATTGGTAGTTCCACATAATGCACTACTTTTCTACTAGTCCACTGGTATGTTAGAAAGAGCTTGCGTAGGTTTAGAAGTGGTCTTGTGGTTTGAAGCACAAGATCCCGTGGTGACAACCAATGTTAGGCTCGCTTAGAATTATTTTGCAGAGCCTATGTTTGAGTTTGGCTCATCTGTTGCCACCTTTGTGGCCTCATCATCCAGGACATATGCCCAGTCCCTGTTGGGTTAACCACGAAGGGGCAGAGCTTCTAACGTAAACTACAGGAACGAATGCCTGGCGAAGCATTATCCTCAAAGGCTTGCCGTATTCAGCAACTCGAAGTGACTATGGAAAAGACCTTCTCAAATATCATAAAGAACGAGCTACTTAGATAGCACCGTGTATCCTCGCTGCTGCTCGAGCTATGACTGATATGTGGGAAAAATGAAGCATGGATTGGTCAAGAGAAATGATTCCATCCCATCACTTTCCCGGTACGTGACGCATTTATTTGCGTAGCAGTGATCACTTCTTACATGACATAAAAACAGCACGGACTCTAGTTAACGCACGCATACACATATACACACAAATACGCCCCCATATATATATATATATATATATATATATATATATATATATATATATATATATATATATATATATATACAGAGAGAGAGAGAGAGAGAGAGAGAGAGAGGGAGCCGAGTTCGAATTCCAGACGAATTCAGTACATTTACTTATGTGCTAATACCTTTGGAAAATGTATTACTCCACTTCTCCCTCCAACTGGCAACTGGTCTAGGAGAAAGGCAACTCTGAATTCAAAACCTGCGAGGACGTTGTGGCACCTAGTGCAACAGGTGTCTGCATTCAGCCCTTCAAAAAGTGTTGTTGGTACTGCACAAAGCCTTTGCCACTATACTCAAATCATATGTACTAGTGTCTGGGCTGTTGGTTCCTAGGAACTGAGCTGCTTAACCATCATACATCGAATACGGATCATTCCACCATATATATATATATATATATATATATATATATATATATATATATATATATATTTTCATAGTGTTAGTTTCTTTCACAGTTGCTGTATCATTTTTGGGGGGTATTTTTGAGATTAGGTATCTTTTCTATAAATTTTTTTGTTATATACCTTTTGTTAGACTAGGTTTTCTTTATTTATTGTTGTGTGTGAAATGTGTGTGTGTGTATAAGGGTGTGTGTGTGCGTGTTTTGTATTTGTTGGCATGGGATATTATATATATATATATATATATATATATATATATATATATATATATATATATGTACACACACATAATATATATAGGATTAAGGCTAAAACACATACACAGGCATATATATATATATATATATATATATATATATATATATATATAAAATTTAGGTAGACACACACACACACACACATATATATATATATATATATATATATATATATATATATATATATATATATATATATACATACAAATATAGATAACTAGACTCGTTTCGAAAAAGCCTCAAATTTTTTAACTTTCCCTGACGATCCGTTTAGGTGCGACCTAGGTAGGTTTGTCTGGCTCATTAGATGTATATATATATATATATATATATATATATATATA
>OZ010590.1:76458217-76478217 GCA_963932145.1 Acanthosepion lycidas
TTTGTTTCCTCACCTTTAAAATGTAATATCCAATATGTACAAGATTTAGCATGTTTTTATTTAAACAAAACGTTTCCCTTGATTAAATAAACACATAAAAATAAACATCGCAGTCTGTGAAGTTTTTTTTTTTCTGCAAAGACGTGTTTCTCGTTAAATTTAGATTTATCGCTAAACTGAATAAAAAATACATTAAAAAATACTCTGAAACTTTTATCTTCCACTTCATGTAACACAATATACACTTTGGAAAGAGCAAACACTTATTTTAAACGATAAATGAAGTGTCTATAACTGAATGCTTGAACTGCCTTGTAAAAGAAGCTCAGTTTTCATCGGATTAAAATTGCCTCAGTAATCTTATTTTTGAAGTACCAATGTTCATTTTTACATAGCAGATAATCGAGACGGAACAGAAATAGCAAGTGTTTCTTTCAATCCGCTTTATTCAATGAGAAATCATTTTTCTATGTCTTATTCTTATTAAAATTAAATACCTATTTTTTTCCTTCGAATTGCGAGAAACATAAAATTGAGTTTATAAAAAATATCAAGTTGGAAATAGATAAAGCTATTTATATTACCAGTCTCAATTCTAAAGTCGGTAGGAATTTAATGTCACAAAAACTTTAAAGGTTAATTTATTTGGAAAATGGTTCTCTTGCAGAAGAATGTAAATAGTAAAAGATTCTCAAAAAACAAAATGAAAGGGTCACTAGCAGCTCATATCTTAAGGCATGTTTTAAAATCATTTCACCCCGAGCAAGGCAATAAGGCCACTAAGATGCAAGGGGGGGGGTTACTTGGTGTCAGGAAATATGAGATAAAACAGTATTACAGACAACAAAAGAAAAAGAATTAAGAAGACAAGATAAAGATTAATATAACATTTAAATTTTTGAAGATCAAAGTTGACTGTGAAACAAAGCCGGAAGAGAGTTCGAGAAGCTTGACAGAATAAACTGTTAGCATAGAACTTACGGTTACATCTAGCTATTTTAAGTGTAAGATGATGAGACGTTGCAGCTAATCTAGTACTGTGTTTAAATTTATAAAGTCTAGTTAGCATAGGTTCATCAGAAAAATTAACATGAAAGGTCGTGAAAGAAAATGACGACAATAATCCGAATATTCAAAGAGTAAAAAATGATAACTCCTCATCCCAGAAAGTCAGACAGAATACACATCTCGGTTGCCACAATCCTCCTTTTCATCTCTGAAGAAACCGTAGTTACAATTAGAAAAAAGCAGTTGAGATTTCTCGTGTAAAATAATGAGGAAACCCGGCTTGAAGAAAAATGCAGACTTTTTGGCATCAGCTCATTTTTTTTGTTGTTGCTGTTAGGGCCGTATAAATAAATACATTTAATTGTTCTTACAAGCGCATATAAAACGCTACAAATTGTTTATCTGAATAAAACGTGTATTTTCTTTCACAAATGTGTACATATGAAAATGTGAAGATAGCATTTCTAAAATTTGCTCTATGGAACGAAATGCTCTATGGAACGAAATGCTCTATGGAACGAAATGAGTATACAACAGAAATGAAAGGAAAATTATAACAATGTACTATCAGAAAAAACAAAAACTATGTAGCGAAAAGAGCTTTCTTTTTACTGAAGATGATAATAATTTCAAAATACGACTATTTTTTTCCTTATGACAGCACGTCAAGAAAAATACAGCTCAATATTTTGACGATAAAATAAGATTAGCAGAAGATATTAAAGGGGTGTGAGAAAAAATGACTAAACATTCTTTTTATTTTTAATTTTTTTTTTAAAAGACAGAATTCCTGGTTGTCAACAAGAAGAAGATACAAATTACGAATTGGAGACAGCGAAAACAAATAAGTACAAAACATGAAATATCGAGTAAGTTTTTTTTTAACAGAAGTCACCTTGGAATAGCAAACGAAGCCTTCCAAAAGCTAAGCATAGTATAAAGTAACAGAAAAAAATCGTTAAAAACAAACGAAAGCATGCTATATTGTTATGTAATATCAGTTTTCATATGTGCGGATGAATGCTAGAAAATTACATCACAAATTAACAACAGACGTCAGGCAACAGAAGTGTGGTTCTACCGAAGTATGATGAAAATTCCATGGGCTGAAAATGAGAGCAACGGCAAAGTTTTAAGAAAACGGGATATAAAATGACACTTATAATTAGGACCATAAAGAAACAAACGAAATTTCTAGGGCACATAATTTCGAGAAAGGCACTAGAAAACCTATCCCTCCCAGGACATATTAAAAGTAAGAGAAAAGAAATCAGCGCGTGACTTAGCCTAGCAAGCTTGTACAAATCGTTGGCAAGAACATCGATTAAGAGAGATGCCAAACAGACAAAACTTACTGAGAATTACAGAGGGCAGGAAATCGTGGAGATCAAGACGTTCACGTCTTAAAGGAACACGACACAGAAAAAAAAAAAAAAAAAAAAAAACGAAAGAGATCTGAATATTATATAGCTTAGCTCAACCTGATTCGTTATGTAAGATCTAATTATATTAATTATTAAAGTTTAAATTAACATGACTTACTCGTATATATGTAGAATTTTGAATACGTTTAAATATCAAGCACTCAATCTAGGCTTAGGGTTGAAACCTCGGTTTTCGTACGATTACCGAACGTCAAGAATGATCAGTACTAGATGAATGATCGCTTGGAAATAACAGATGTTGTAATCTTGGATATGCGGGTGGTGTAATGGATAACGGGTCGGAAGTGGAAGTTGGTGAGCCGAGCTCGAATTCCAGTAACGTTCGTTATACTCACTTAGGCACAAACATTCAGAAAGGTTGAAATTCAACATTTCTCCATCCAGATAGGGTTAATTAGTAGAAATTGTGCGAGAAAATCATTATTATCTCCAAAAAATTCTTACTATCTAAAAATATTTTCTCTCTTTAAATAAAACCTGCAAACGATTGATACGCCGTAAAAAAGAAATTAGCAACAATCTATCTTTTCCTTATCTATCTACACTATCAAAGTTTCTTCATTATCTATCTATCTGTCTGTCTGTCTGTCTGTCTATCTATCTATGTATTACAGATATGATGATATCTAATTTATTTTCATCTAACTATTGCTATAACGACCTATCCAGTACAATGTAGTTTTTATTTCTTTACTTAAATATTCGGCCAAATCAATTATCTAAGACTTCATTTCAAAGCCTATGTAGGAGTAAATAGTTTATCCTAAAGCCTAGTTCGCATTCCTTCCCATCTTGTGGACTGGGGTAGCGGGTTATATATTTTTTTCTGGTTTTGATTGAGTTCCGGTTTCTTTTACATAAACTTAAAAATATTATAAGAACTTATATGCGTTATTACTAACATTACTAATTTAGTCATGAAATCAAAATGATGCTAATATTTTTAACCGCCCTCCCCCACAAACAAGGCGATAATGCCATTTAGATGCAAGGGGCTACTGTAAGGGAAAGAGAATGAGGAGATTTCAGATGTGACAGGAATCCCGATACTAAACAGTAAATGAGGGATAAACCTTTACTCTTGATCAAATTACTGGGGTGTGGGTGGTCGTGTGAACCGGACGATAGGAGAATCTATCTACTCCAAATAAGGGGGAGGGAGGGAACAAACAAATTAGTAAATAAAGTTCATAGCTCAGACGAAGACATTAGAAATATAGAGTTGAAGGAGACTTTAGAAGGGACCGGGAAACAAATCCTAACCAAAAAAACAACTGATAAAACTAAACTCCTGTTTCATAATACCGGGGTGGTGAGTGAACAGGGCGATAGACGAACCTATCTACTCTATTGAAGAAAAAGTATAAATTATTAAATGAATAATTCGTAAAAAAAAATGTCAGAGTTCAGACTATACTTAAGTAATTTTTACAAGTTGTATTTTTTAATATTATATTTAATTAATTCAAGATTATCTATATAATACTAAAAGTCACTGATTCGTGATTGCGTGGTACGTCATACGTCCAGCGCATAATAATATAAGTTTCTTTCCACCTCTCTATTTCCCCATCTCTGTCATTATAAGCACACTTGCGTAGTGCGTTCGTCCGGCGCATAATGATTTAAATTAATCTGATTTAAGGGAATGAGATTTTAAAAAAATACCAGTTGTTTAAACAGTAATTATTTTTACTTTAACTTTCTTCAAACAATTTTTTTAATTAAAATATTTTAAAGTTAAAGACAGACACAAAGAGATCCCGATTTGCTGTTTCGTCCGGTTGTTTATAGAGTAAATATTTATATTTCAGCCTTCTTTAAACAAACAATGTTTTAAATATTTAAAAAAATTTGCCTTATTTAAAAAAATATTTTCAAGTGAATATGATTTTAAAATATTTGTGGCATATTGAAAAGTATTTTTAAGTTAATCCGATTAAAAAGTATATCGAGTTAATAAGATTTAAAAATATGAGTTGATTATTACAATAAGTATTTTTATTTTAACTTTCTTCAAAGAGACAATTTTTAATGATGAAATCAACTTCAATGTTATATAACCTGAATCGTCAGTTACCCAACGCGTCACGGGTAGCATAGTGATAAATAAAATTGACTTTCTTGTTGTATGTCTTATTTTTATTTTTAATCATTAAATATCTGAGGAAGAACGGAGGGAATTAAAATTTCTTTAAATATTAAAAAAAGCTAACAGTAAACAAGAGAAATAGAAAGCAGAGTAATAGAAACCAGATATACCTACGTACTAAATAGATTATTCTAGTAACACCCATTACTATAACGATGAAATATCTCATTACTAAATGATGGTGAATAATTGATAAATATATAAAATCCCATTGGGTCGTATATTATAAAATAAATTCTCCTTAATAGCTGTCCCTTTATTGTCCTCTTTCCTTAATAATGTTTTCTTTTTTCTGATATTATCTCATACTCAGTAACCTCTAGCATTTTAGTGGCTTGTGCTAAAATGATTTTAACAAATTATATAGGGGTGAAAGTTCATACCTTCGACTTTTCTACAATTCGCGACAGTCACTTATCTGCAAAATTCTTGATAACCATGTGGTGAAAATATCGACCTATTTCCCACATAATGAATAATCCTTACCAGGGCGTCTCTAAGACAACCAACTTCCTGGTAACAAATAAGTCTAACGCTAGTGTCCATTTTAAAAATCTGTAATTTCAATATTTCGATAGGAAATTATCAAGTATAGACAGAATTAACTTTATCAGAAAAGTGATTCTAAGTAATCATTCTGACATTAAGCAAGAAAAAAAAACTCCAGTTATTACAATAAAAAACAAAAGTAATGTAATTTGCTTGCAAAAAATATTTACCTGTCAGCAAGTGTATTATTAAATAAAGAACACAGTCTAACTCACTTGAGTTGGATTATCTGTAAGCACAGATGTTTCTCTCAATCTTTTCGTTGCTAAGATAATTTAAGCGCCAGCAAAACATGGGAAGCCATTTTTAAAGTTAATTAGAAGAGTGATCGAAAGTATAATGATGGAGTTTAACTGTGTTTTGTTTTCGTCCACGCCATGGACGACATTAAATTAGTGATAAACAAAACGAAAATCCTCAATCAAGACTCTTCATTATTTTCAAACTGCACTGCAGCCGACAATGGACAAGATATATTTTGGTGAATACTAGAATTTTGACAAGATAATGCAACATATGTAAATATTTTTTTAAAAATGCATTAGATTTCAAGAAAAAAATACGTGAAAGAACATCGTCTAGATATATTTGTAAAATTTTTTTGGCCACGCGAAAACATGACTTAATAAATTCTAACATATAAAATAATCTTATGATTGAAAGATGAATTATTCAAACCCTGGTAAAATTTATGAAATCAGCACACTAAGAGAATATTTACCTTGGTTCTTCTTCTTCTATGTGCCGTATCCATTCAGGTTGTAGGAGATCATGGCTCTTCATAATTACCTGTCCTTTGTAGATCGTAATAAATTGTATTTTTTGTGTCTCCTAAACCTTTCGCCACCATCCATTTACACAAACTCCTAAGATAGGTTATACGTTATTTCTTCTGTCCTCTCTTGCCTTCCATCTTTACTTTGAATATCAGATTTTTGAGGTCTTCTTTCCTCATTATATGCACTAAAAAGCTCAACCTTCTCTTCCTGATGTTAAGTATAAGTTTCCGTTTTGTTTCTATTTTCTCTAAAACTTCGGTGTTGCTCACATGTTCAGCCCATGATATTTTTAAATTTCTGCTATAGAATCACATTTCTGAACCATAGACCATGGCTCTCCAAAATTTCCTGTCCTTCGAAGCTCGTAATAAGTTTTGTCTTTCGATTATCTCTCCTAAACCTTTCACCGCCATTCATTTACACAAGGTAGGTTATGCATTGTTTTAATCTGTTCCCCTAGACTTGCTGTCCTGTGAATCTCAGATTTTTTAAACCCTCTTTTCTTATTATGTGCACAACAACTGATGTTAAGTGTAAGTGTCCATTTTGTTTCCATTTTCTCAAAAAATACGTCATTATTCCCATGTTTGACCCATGGTATTCTCAGTTTCTTTCTGTCGAACCACATTTCTGTTGCTTCAAATCTCTTCTTCAAATGTGATTATATAGCATTTACTGCCATATAGCGGGACTAATATCACATAATAGTTTAGTATTCTTTTCTTTGTTTCTAACGCAATATTACTGTTTCTTAATACTTAGCTTTTGGAAGGTATCTTTCGGTATTTAAATGCACATTCGAATTTCACTATCCCAATTTCTGCCCTCATTTAAAAAACTTTTAATTTTTTCTATCTCCAGATTGTAATTTGCATGTTGGGCTCTCTTTTTTTTAAAAACAACTAAGTATTTCGTTTTCTTGCAATTGATATTTAGTCCTTTCTTCTCACTTTCTGTCACTACTTTCAGTAGGAATTCATGTAGTTTTCTTTCTGTGTTTGCTATTAACACAGTGTCATATGCACATCTTTTGATGTTAAGATTGTGGCCGTCAATAGTGAATACTGCTCGGAATTATATTTCTCTTAGAATCGCTCGACTGTATAGGTTGAATAAATCCGGTGGGAAGGCGCATCTTTGTCTTACACACCTTTCTATGTTTGTACATTCAATGAACTCATTTACTATCGGTATGCAGGCAGTTTGCTGCAGTATAGGTTCTGGGTTATCCTAGATACAAGTAAGAAAAAATATTTAATAGCCCCTATTAAATATATATATATATATATATATATATATATATATATATATATATATATATACATATATATATATAGATATAGATATATATATAAATATATATATATGTATACAGTGTAACCCGGATATAAGAGAGTTGTCGGGACCGGTGAAGAAGTATCTTAATTCCGGGTTTCTCTTATATCCGGGTTTAGTCTGTTATATATACATTAATACAGGCTCTAATTTGGGTCCTGAGAAATATCTCTTATATTCGGGTTTCTCTTATATACGGGTGTATATATGCGTACGTATATTCTCCCTCTATACATATACTGCTTTATTATGAGGAATTAGTAAACTTAGGAATTAGTGTGTGTATGTGTGTGTATGTACTGATTTCTTGTGGTGGGATGGTGTGTATGTGCGTATGTATGTGTATGCGTGTATATGTACAAATGAGTTTACTAATTCCTCATAATAAAACAGTATATGTATAGAGGGAGAATATACGTACGCATATATACACGCATGCTGACAGAAACACACAAAAATAGAAACAGATCCAAGAACACATAGGGGTCAGTAAAACATTAAAAGATAAAATGCTGATAAGTAATTCGTCATTTCGCTTGGACCAACCTTAATTGTTTTATGACCCTTCGCGCAGAACTCTTCATTGCCAATTCAAGAAAGAAATTCGGATTACAAACACAGAAAATGTCTCATATCGAGAATATTTAACATTGAAAAACAAAAGAAAAAATGAATTATTTTTAAAAATATGTGGAAATCTCCGCTTTTACCTGAAGACGGTCATGAGACCAGAAACACGTGTAGTGTAACATTAAGTAAAATAAGCATAATATTTTTTTCTAAATAAATCCACATTACAACCAAAAACGTTTACGGCACCTCTCTTCTCTTCTTTTTAATATATATATATATATATATATATATATATATATATATATATATATATATATATATATATATGTGTGTGTGTGTGTGTGTGTGTGTGTGTGTGTCTGTCTGTCTGTGCACATTTCATTGAAAACGACAGACAAAGTGCTTTTATTTGGTTTTTATACAATTTCTCATGAGATCTAATAATTTTTTCTTTTCGGAAGTTAAATTATATAAAAACTGTCCGAATGTTCTTTATCCGAGCGCTTTCGGCGATACATTTAGTTTAATTATATAGGCCACACTACAACATGTTTGACACGCAGACTCACTCTGCACCTTTCTGACAATAGCTCAATTCGATCTTATTTAGATATTAATGGAGACCTAACGGACACTATTCGTAACATACTTGTTGACAACACTAATATACTAGCATCATCTGCATGCAAAAAAAGCTAAAAATAATGGAAGCCTTATTAATAAAAACAGACTTAATAATATTAACTTTGAACATGGATATAATATCTTGACTGTGTTTTGAAAAATGAAAACATTTTATAAAATATACATACAACAAATTATTTCTTACTTTAACAGTTAAAATATAATCCTTGAAAATGGCTATTATTAGAATTATTAGATCGCATGAGAAATTGTATAAAAACCCAAATAAAAGCACCTTGTCTGTTGTTTTCAATGAAATGTGCATGAAAGAAGGATTGCTGCCTAAACACACGCACACACACACACACACACACACACATATATATATATATATATATATATATATATATATATATATCATCTGCCTTAGATTCTGGCTTCGTAAAATATAGCTTAAGTAAACGAGAATCTCAAGATATAAAGCAGGAGTACCAGAACAGATATGGAAGCAGTATTCAATTCACAAGCAAATT
This sequence comes from Acanthosepion lycidas, assembly GCA_963932145.1. Taxonomy (NCBI): domain Eukaryota; kingdom Metazoa; phylum Mollusca; class Cephalopoda; order Sepiida; family Sepiidae; genus Acanthosepion; species Acanthosepion lycidas. The sequence goes on from OZ010590.1 coordinate 76,467,216, forward strand.
GTACATTTTTAAATGTGCTATATAGATTCTGGTGAGATAAGAATGTCTGATAACCAGCAGACCTAGCATCGTGATTCAATATAATCATTTTACTGCCTGTAGAGAACGTGTAAGCAAAACGGGTTAGCACCATAGGGTTACCATCAGCCCTTCTGGTGGAAGACAAACTCAGTTCTAAATTTTGATTAAATTATAGCTGTTTCGTTTTCTAGGTCTTAACACTTGCAAGCCATTTCATGCCCTATTTCTTTCTTGGCAGTTATTTTCGAGACCCCCTTCTAGGTTTACTTTATCGGACCTCATGGACTTGTCATTAAGACAGAAGTAAATAATTGTATCATCAGTATAAATATCAATTTTTATGATTAATAACAGTTTTAAGGTTGATATATAATTGAAGAAGAAAACGTCGTGATGGAAGATCTTGACAAAGAAGAAAGGGTGAGTTCTTCAGATCAGGATAACACGATAGAATGGATGATAGCGAGAGTGACTCAGAAATGGAAGAAGATGAAATGAGACCAAGATATCCATAAAAAAACAAAAAAAGGAAAACCCCCAAAAAACATACATAAACCTCAAGGGGGACAGGCGTAAAGACATTGTAGAAGTGGTTCGAGAACAACCAAAGGCATTAAAACCGTTCGGTTCAGGTGTAGTAGATTGGTAAAAAAGATTGTATCTATGTGTGTGTGTGTTAAGTAGAAGAGAAATAAAGTGTATAGTAAAGTAAGAGAAAGGCGGAAGTTGACTACTGATCACGTGTCGTAGAACAACACAATAAAACAAAGAGTTTTATAATTTACAATATTAACTGGTTGTCAGCTGACTTCGCGCGAAAAGGACAAATGTAATTCGCAGTTGTTATTCCATTCTTATTCATATTCTATTCTTACATTATTATTAATCTTAATCATCTTTTGTTTCCAGTGTAAAACAAACCTAAATGCAGTCTTTTCTAAGCACCATAGATTGGAACAGATATTTCTATAGATAAGAATTGCAGAATTTAACTTGAAAATAGAACACGCTAAATATGTTCTCGAAGATAAAAGAGAAAAAAGTAATTTTGTTTACACGTTTATTTTAGTTTTTAGTTTCAGCTTTCTGTCAGTCTGCCAGATTCTATATTTAAATACATGTGGCATTTAATTTGTTCGAAATCATCTCAGTTCAATATTTTTTCCCATTGGGCATTTTCTCTATTCGTATTTTACCTGCCGATCTTTTAGAGACCAAACGTGTACACTTTGTATTTACGTATATTTTTGGCATAAGCTGTATATATAAATTGTGTTGCTTGCTTAACGCTAAATAATAAGACATTGTTATTAAAGACCACAAACAAAAAAAAGTGCCTCCTTATTGATATGGCACACCCTGCTGACTGCAATATATCTTTGAAAATATTCAAAAAGCTGTCAAAATACAAGGACATTGAAATAGAAATCTCAAAAATGTGGCATATGGGAACATCAAAAATCCCTGTTGTATTAGGTTGGAGCAAAAATAATGTCATTTCCTCAGATAGTAAAATATGTGAGAAAACGACATTATTTTTGCACCAACCTAATAGTTGGAGCCTTAGGACTGGTTGGAAAAGATTGCAGTAGACTAATTGAAGAGATTCCTGGAAGTCAATGCCTCAAGGAGATACAAAAAAAAATTGTTCTGAGAGGGACAGCCCACACTTTACGAAGGGCTTTATCTATGTAATTTTTTTTTTGTCAGTGGAAAGTGTCATGATGCCATTTCTAACCTTAGGTCCCTGGGCGGGACCCGGAAAGAAATTTGTAAACGCCAGAAATCAAAGAAAATAAAAATGATAATATAATTATTTTTATTACTATTATAATAATTATTATTTTTATTCCAATTACAATTCGTTCTGGGTCCCACCCAGAGACCCAAGGTCAGAAATGGCTTCATGACATTTCCACTGATCAATTTCTGTAAACAAAATCCCTAAGATCACACACGTTTTACATAGATACAGCTCTTCTTAATATTTGAGCTGTACTTGTGAGTACTATTTTTTGTTTGTATTTCTTTTGTATTTTCTGGGCTACCAGGAACTCCTTCAATGAGTCTATTGAACTATTTTCCAATCAATCCAAGAGCTCTAACTACAATCGCAATCATTAATGTCCTCATGTTCCACATTTCTTAGATTTCCATTTCAAGAACATTGTATGTTATTATTATTGCTGTTGTTGTTGTTGTATGTGGCATCATCTTGCCAGAGAAGAAATTTCAAGTGCCTAATTACCAAGTCGCCTTCGAGGTTTATGAGTAAAAATAGCACCGTAAGAATGTTATATATGCACATTTGGGTCTTTACTTTTAACTGAAAAAGGGTTTTGAGGGTGATATATGCAGTCTGTATGCCTTAGTCACACTACCCTTGACCTTTACAATTGGGAGCCATCTTGGTCACGTACACATGTGTGAATCATCCCCATTTCCTGCGTATTCCATTAGCATGAAGTAAGTTCCGTTCGAACAGCATTTTTCTAATAACTGCCGCTTCGTGGAACAGACTCCTATCAGGATGGTTTACCAATTACTACAATCCTGACATTTTCAAGACTACATTTCACCCTTATGTTTCTTGCATAAAACCATGAACTTCCCTAGTTGCCAATTCTCATGCTCATACAAAACCACACAGTAACCTTCTACCTTAAGTAATTTTTCGGCCTTATATTAGGTGAACATTAGTATAAAGAAATTCCTTTCTGTGACTCCAACCAAGAAATATCTTATGAATATTTACACGTCTTGTCTTAGCGTAGCACAAAATAAAACAATACAGTTACTTTCTGTGAAGGTTTTTTAGTAACAATGTTTTGCGAAAATAACTTACTTTATACACGTATTCTTCATTCCAAAATCTGATATTCAAAATAGTAAATCCAGAACATAGCTGCAGTATCGTTGAAGTTTGATCTGATGAACAAAGATATGCGAAAGAAAATTACTATTTGGTGTCCTACAGCGAACGCTTTTGATTAATCATTTTATTTCAGTTTGAAACATGAGAGTAATCGTCGGATCAAACACACTAGAAATAGCTTGCGAGATTTCCATTCATGTCTTTCAACAAAATCTTGCTAAGGAAATATTTAAAAAGCATTATTTTCTAATATGCCAGACATCAGATTCTTGGAAAAGAGTGTTCAAAGTTTTAGCTTCAAGCTGAAACCAGAAAGATGTATTATCTAGGGACATTGTTCTTTCCTCTTTTCTTCCTGAACACATTATTTTAAAATGAATAAATCATTCGTTTCCTTCAGGCGTCACATTAGAGATTACAGTTACATATTTTAAATGTAATGTAATTTAGCATAATACAGAATTCAACGCAACATATTCAACGAATATAGGCTGGTTTCATTGTTTATTTTATATATCTTGGTTTTCAGTTAGTTATTCATATACTTATACCCTTACTCTTTCTCTATCAGTATACACACACGAACACACACACACACACACACACACACACACACATATATATATATATATGTGTGTGTGCATGGTGAATAACATGAAAGTGTTTTCTAGTTTCTCATGGGATGCCCGAATCAATTATGCTCAATATTGGCTGAATAGAACTTGCGGTAGGAGTGGATTGAGACTAAAACTGAGGGAAATTGCAGGTAACAGCACGTGAATTTGAACCGTACGAAAGACGTTGGCTATAAAATGTCAATTTTAGTCCATGATGAATAATGGCTAACTATATATTAAAAAAAACTTTGCGAGATCTAACTTTAGGCACATAGGTTAATATTCAATTTAAATTTTCAAAACCGAGAAATTTATGCAATATATTTGGGTGTTAATAAATAATTACTTTTTAACTAAAAGGCTCTAAAAAAAACAAAGGGAAGTTCAATGTATTTAAATACGTTTTATCAATTATGTAATGATCGACAGGAAAGCATGTTTCGAATCCGCTTTCAAGTAAATCTGCGTTCTTCCCGGATGTGTATTGAGAATGATTTGGAAGAACTTCCAATCCTTACAACCCGTTTCGTTAGATATTTTTGTAACTTAGAAAAGGTTACTAAATGAAGAATATAGAAAACGGAGTTTGGAAAAGAAATGGTAATCATTATAACATCAACAAAATACAATACTCGCCAACGGTGTGAAGTAAGTAAGCCGAAACGTTGTAATAAATATGGCGACAAAGATAAGGACAATAGTCCGAATAATGTAAATAATGACTAACAAATTACTTGAAAACATTAGCAAACTTTAAATCATTAACCCTTATATGGATATTATATAAATACTAACTACGCCAAACTTTGAATTAATTAGAGTAAAAAAAAGAGGTTCATATTTTGTCCGTTTCGCCTCACAGTCATTAACCTTATATGTTGTTGCTTCGGTCAAAGGAAGGGTATTGCCCTTACGTAACCGATATAACCAGCGTATTCTAGCCGAGTGTTTCGTAACCAGGTCTTCCTTGTAGATCATTTTTAGTGTAATAAAATTTCACGCCCACTTAAGCACGAATAGAAATTTCGTATAGCAGGAAATACATTTTATTTTACAAATGCAAAATATAGAAGAAAATATAAATTCTGAACGGTGACGATACCGCTCCTGGCGGCTATCTATCAGGTTGTCAGGTTGAATTGCTAAGCCTTGGTTCAGCTTCAGGCGTAAATTTCCTTTCGTTTCAAACTGCACCTCCAGTCCCATTTTAAAAATGTCGCAGGCCCACTTGTGTGCCTAATGTCACACTTTAAGAATTGGAGGGCAATGTTTATTTGAGGAAGAAAGATCAAGATTATGATATCAAAATCAACCGACTGAAACAATAGAAAATAGGCACAAAATAAAATAAATTGAAATTTGTAGGCAAGAAGTTACATGGTGTAGCATAGTGAAAAAAAGAAAAGAAACATTGGATTTGGGCAAAATAAAAATATAAAATTTGATTAATCGCCCACTTTCTCACACCTTGTCCTATATAGAATCTGCTATTAGATCTGTAATGGAGAGCTTAGCTGACTAGTTTACTTGAAAGAATATGTTGGGTTTTGTTCAGCTGTCAAGAATTGATTAAAATGGCATAGGTTTGCAGGCGCATATACATGGCGCTATCACGCGGCTCGAATCAGTCACGGGTTGAAGAGTTAGAGTGAGCTGTATTCGGTGTAAGAATTAGGGGCTACGCCAATCGATGATTTGATGGAGTGACGAGCCTATTTTCCTTAAGTATAGGCTTTGTTCTGTATGATCCTTGCGCAACGTCTTAACAAAGTGACGTTCCATGTATTTGATCGCATTGTTCTGCCCCACAATGAAATAAGCCACGCGCTTCGCTCCTTGCCAGAAACGTAGAATAGAAACGCCCAGGATATATTTGACGGAATTTCCAACAGAGTAAAACTGAATAATTTCAGAGAATGATGATATTTATGTTGAAATAGTGGTTTATTTTATATAAGTGGCGATTTTTGAAGAATTAGGTAAAATCAAATAAAACTTTTGCAATTTTAAAAGTCTATATTTCAATAGAATTGTATATTACTGTCAAGAGCATACTATTTTAGTAATTTAAAATTAATTTCGCTGTTTACTGTAAAAATATAAACTACAATATATATATATATATATATATATATATATATATATATATATATATATATATATAAGATGTGTGTGGTGTGTGTGTTTGTGTAACGAATGCACGGCCGCAATTTTCGACGTATTTGCACCAAAATTTACATGCACATGCTCCAAGTTAGCGGGAAGACCAAGACAGACTTTGCATTCCCCAACTCCCATCGATAGTGGAAATAACCGATTTTTTCATGCTTCTACGGCAGTTTTCATGAAGTTTGCGGCCATTTCCTACTAGACAGAGTGAGAGTCTATAACTGGCTGCCACGAATAGGCAGGAAGATTTTATTGGCCAGCGTGAGAGCCAACAGCTGACTGACACGAATGTTAACTAGTATGCTAGCATGCAAAAAAATCGATAGCTGCATTCGTCACAATTGGGAAAAATTTAAATCTGCATGGCACTTTACTCCAATTGGCTCATTCGCTTGCTTAAACTCAACGTTCATTCTGATTCTGCAGAACTGGATTGGGTGTGAAAAAGTATTTGTTGTTAACATTATTTTTTTCGTTAGGATTTTTCAGTTATGAGTCTTTTTTTAAAGTTGATCGTTTTGTGTTCATTTTGTTCAGTTCTTTTTTCGTAACAAATTTAATGTTTAGTATAGAGCTTAGAAAAAATTCGCAGTGTGAGATAGGCAAGAAGTAAGCCATGTAGCAACATCAGCATGGGGAAAGGTACTCCTTTAAAGGCAAGGAAGAGCAAAAATATTTTATGTCAAGTGATAGCGTTTGCTGTATGAGCTGTACGATTTTTGAATCAAGCATGGGCAACGCCGGGCCATGCTGCTAGTATATATATATATATATATATATATAATTCAAAGGTCAGTTAAAATTATGAAATATTTTTACTGTCAGGAATATGGGGTAATGGATATCGCAGCGGAAAATGAATGAGGTGTGCCGTGTTCAATTACCGCCTGACTCTGTTTCATTCAATTCTGGAAAATTCATGAATCAGTTTCCCTGCAAATATGAGTTATATAGCAGGACAGACTTTGCTCCCTTGCCTTGAGTTGGCAACCAGTCTAGAATAAGGTAATCTATGAAGAGAAAACTACTGAAGTGAGTGTATGCCCTCAGACACACGACTGTTTCAGTAAATGTGATACCTCTATAATCACAAGGAGTCACGGGCCACACACCGTAAAATACTTGGAATTATAGCTCCGTGTACTCTTATCTGGATTGTTTAGGGCAGTGATAATAATTTATACATCCATCAAATTGATTTACAATGTGTTTTTGTTTCACTAATTATTCCACATGTGATTCTGTCATATTATTGAAGTCAAAAGAAATTCGATTCAAACATGTTTTTTTGTTTCTTGATTGCTACAATCAACGCAAACTCTTGAAAAACGGCATAATAACAAAGTGAGGATATAAAGATAGAAGTAGAAGAACTAACATGACTTATTATGAAGGAGGTAGATGTTTACAAGTAAAGATCTAACTTCTTGATTTTAGCAAGGAAATTAATGTATATCTTTGAGTATTTACTTGCTTTTGAAATTGAAAAAAAATGATTGACATGAACAAATGAACAGCACGGAATAGCTAGCAACATACCATTCCTATATAAGTATTACCATGCACGCGATATGTTAAAAATTTGTTACTGCTTAAAACAGAGAAGGATATATAAATTCTTTAGGTTAAATACTTTACTTACATATTTAATAAAGATGTGAACATGAATGCAACAGTAGTTTCATTTGGTAGTGAAAATGATACACCTAAGCATATATGGAAAAGAGAAATGAATTAAGGTCTTACTTGATAGTTGGTTCGGTCATGCATTGCTTTAGCGATTTTGCCTCAGCAATATCAGGCGAGCCGAATTATAATTGGCCTTTCAAGTCACTGGCGTGCTTAAGTTTACTGATCAGTTGCAACCTTATTTATAAAAGTTATGTAACATTTAATGTAAATTTTCCCTGTCTATGATTTGATACAACATTTAGGAATATATGAATTGACCTATACCTGGCACAATGCCATATTAATCCTTATATGATGTTGGTCAACCAGATATCCTTGACAAAAGAAGTCTGAAATCGTTGGACATAATGAAAATGAGGTATTTATTTAGAAAAAAACAACAAAAAAAAAAAAAACAAGGAATTCTTCTTTAATGTTCTGCGTCCTTTCAGGACGTGGGCGAACATGGCTATCAACAATTCCCTGTCTTTTGTAGCTCTTAATAAATTTTATCTTTTTCTTATCTCCCCTAGTCCCTGTTATGTCAGTCTTATATACAAATTAATTAGGCGCTGATTTCCTCTATCCCTCTTGCCTTCAATATGTTCTGCCAGCGTCAACTTTTCTAATCTCTTTCTCTTTATTATAAATCATACAAATTTCAGTTGTCTCTTTTGATGTTACGTATAAATGTCCTTTATGCTTCCATTGTCTCTAGAAATTCGTCGTTGCTCACAGGTTCTGTCTCATCATCCTTCTGTAGAATCACGTTTCTCTTGCCTCAAGCTTCTTTTTCATCTGTAAGGAGAATGACCAGAATAATCATATAGCGGAACAGATAGTGTTAAATAATCTTTTCGATGCTTCTAACGAGATTTTCACGTTTCTTAATACATTGCTTTGCTCTTGGAAGACGTCTTTCGCTATCCCAGCGCGAATTCGGATTCCGGTGTTGCATTTTCCGTCCTTTCCTAATGACTAAACGTCTTTACCGAAAAAGCTGCGTCGGTTGGCCCATTTGTGTTATTATTAGCGGTTTTAACCTTTATATGACCAGAGAAAGTAGAAGTGACCCCAGTGGTAGGAAAAGCGTCGATACTAGAAACGGCCTCACGTCCCCCCTATGTGCTTGTAAGTTCAACTCTTATTATTGCATCATTGTCAAGTGAATGAATGCGCGTCTATTATTCACGACTTGCTTTGTTCCTCCATCTCCGCCGCCAACTCTTGCCCTCAGTCGTTATTATATCGCTCCTGTTTGTTTGTAATCAAATATAGATAAGGAAGCAAATATGGTAGAATTAGCTGCTGGCTGGCACTCATTCACGCTACGTCACTTTTGTTTCGTTCCCTTTCTAAATTATGACTTTCCGCTCTTCTCTTACAATTCTCGTTTCTTGGTGCCTTTTACTACTTTCTTTCTCCTCGTTTCTTTCTTTCTTTCTTTTCTCATATTTTCTTTTATTCTTTACATTTCAAACTTTTTATTTCGTTTTCATTTTTACTACGTTTCTCTCTCTCTCTCTATCTTCTTTCTTTTTCCATTCTTACTGTTTTCTTTCTATTTTTTTCCATTTCTCCTATCTTCGTTTTCTCACTTTTCGTCTTTTACAAATTTCTTCCTTTTTTTTATTCTTTTACCTTTCTTGCTTTTTTCTTTCTTTCTTTCCAATACATTTCTCACCGTTTATTACCTTTTCGTTTCTTTCCACCTTTCATTTGCTTTTAATATTTTATTAATTTCTTTCTTTCTTTCTTTCTTTCTTTCTTTCTTTCTTTCTTTCTTTCTTTCTTTTACTTACATTTCTTGCAGTTTATTTCCGTTTCATCTAATCTAATTTCTTTCTTTCTTCTTTTACACTCGTATCTCTTTATTTCCTTTTCATCTTTTACTAATTGTTTCTATCTTTTCTGTCTGCATTTCTTTCTTTCCGATTTTCTTTCTTTCTTTTACATTTGTAACTAATTCCATTTCATCTTTTAATATTAGGTTGGTACAAAAATAATGACGTAATAACGTCAAAAAACGGCATTATTACGTCATTATTTTTGCACCAACCTAATAATTCTTTGTTTGTTTGTTTGTTTGTTTGTTTCTTTCTTTCTTTCTTTCTTTCTTTCTTCCTTTTTTCGTTCGTTCATTCTTTTACACTCGTATCTCTTTATTTCCTTTTCATCTTTTACTAATTCCTTTCTTTCTCTCTTTCTTTCTTTCTTTCTTTCTTTCTTTCTCTCTTTCTTTCTTTCGTTCCCTCTTTTATATTTGTGTTGCTTTATTTCTTTTTCATCTTTTACTAATTTCTTTCTTTCTTTCTTGCATTCTTTCTTTCTTTTTTTCTTGCATTCTTTCTTTCTTTTTTTCTTTCTTCCTTCCTTCCTTTTTTTTGTTCGTTCATTCCTTTACACTCGTATCTCTTTATTTCCTTTTCATCTTTTACTAATTCCTTTCTTTCTTTCTTTCTCTCTTTCTTTCCTTCTTTCTTTCGTTCGCTCTTTTATATTTGTGTCACTTTAATTCTTTTTCATCTTTTACTAATTTCTTTCTTTCTTTCTTTCTTTCTTTCTTTCTTGCAATCCTTCCTTCCTTCTTTCTTTCTTTCTTTCTTTTTTCCTTCTTCCTTTCTTTTTTCGTTCGTTCATTCTTTTACACTCGTATCTCTTTATTTTATTTTCATCTTCCTTTCTTTTTTTCTTTCTTGCATTCTTTCTTTCTTGCATTCTTTCTTTCTTTCATTCTTTCTTTCTTTCTTTCTTTCATTCTTTCTTTCTTTCTTTTTTCTTTCTCGCATTCTTCCTTTCCTTCTTTCTTTCTTTCACAATTCAACCTGTTTATTTCCTATTCATCTTTTACCCATTTTCTTATTTTCTTTCTTTTCCTTATATTCCTTCCTACTTGTTTCCTTATAACTCCCTACTCATAATATTCACCACATTCTTTCGCCCTTTACGTTTATAACAATTTCAGCGAGCCGCCCGCTTTAATAATAAGTATTGTACATATATATTGATGTGGCCCGACACAAGGTTAGCGACCCATCAAAGAGGATGATTTCTTCTTAATTATTTTCCCTTTGGGAATTACAGACAGAAAGAGAAGCACATAGAGATGTAAATTGAAAGTAAACATTCTGGGAAAGAAAAAAAACCCAAAAAAAACAAAGAGTGCAATTAGAAAGCACACAAAGATAAAAAGAAAAATAAATATATAAATACAAGGGAATATTCTTCCATGAATTATTCAGACCAACAGACTAACAGCCTGTGCGCTCTCTGACCGTTACGATAATGTATACGTTTAACAAGTATTAGTCAAATTTTATGAAATATCGTGACTTGTATCCTCTTGCTTGTCGGTTTTTCATTTAATCATTCGACCAGCGCACACTTTAGGCTTGATCAAGATCGGAAGTTTTGAAATGAACTAATGCCATATGCTGCACAATCTTCTCGCAGATGAAAAAGACACTTGAAGCAGCAGAAATTTTGTTCTAGGGAAGGATGCTGAGAAGACATGTGAACGACGACGAAGTTTTAGAGAAAATGGAAACAAGAAAGAGACAAACGCAACATCAGGAAGAAAATGATTAAATTTTCAAGAGCACTTAATGAGGAAAGATGGCTTGGAAAATTTAATACTCACAGGATAGTT
>OZ010590.1:76488217-76508217 GCA_963932145.1 Acanthosepion lycidas
TACCTTTACGGGAACAAATACTTTCGTTTCGGGAATGCTTAAGAATAATAAAAAAAAAATACAACAAAACAAATATATTCTCTCTGCACAAATAAATGCCTTTACAAACGTACGCACACACAGCCTCGTTACCTGCAATCTCTCCTTCCATTTCAAGGCAAAAAGGAATGCACTGTCCAGAAAGATCCTCAGGGTCGGCAGTATCCAAAACAAGCAAATTATGGCGAACTTTCAAGAGAAACTTGCAATCACAAGTGAAGGCTTTCGGACGTCTAAATGACACTTCTCTTAATGCACTCTGGGAATATGTAATCTGCCATGCCCTAAACCTTAAAAATATCCTCGATTTCTCCCCAAAGAGGAATCGTGAGTGGTTTGATGAAAACAACAATAAAATAAGACACAAACATAAGGCACATCCCGTCCAAATATAGTGTACACGTAAATTACTTTTCACAGCGCATACAAAGCAAAATATATCCTGCGCAACATCCAATACACGAAATTGGGTTGTAGCTATCAATTTAAATATTTAAACTATTTGTTTAAAAAATTAAATATTTAAATTGATAGCAAACATCAAATATTTTTAGACATCTAAATTTCTATTTTAAACTATTTGTTTAAAAAAATGAAATATTTAAATCGATAGCAAACAACAAATTTTTTTAGACATCTAAATTTCTATCAAGCATTAAAATCTATTCTTTACATAAATTGCTAAAACCCAATTACAGTCTCTTTCTCTTTACTTCCCTCTCCCTCTCCGTTCTTTTTCCTTTTTCTTTTCTCCCTACTCCCCTTACATTTCTATATATCGCTTCCGTTAAGTTAACCATGTAAATGGGTCAAGGTCTGGTCACTCCTCCTCCCACAATATAAAGTATACTTGTAAGAGATATGAAATTAATCCCTCCCTATACTCTACCATGTCTCTTTAACTATCCCTCTTACACTCTCTGTTAAATTACAAAAAACTTACACTACCCATCAATTTTAATTTCATTTTTCGTTTTATTTCATTTTTGGAAGTGCTATCTGATGATCCGGCGTCGTTTAAAAGAACTCTGGTGAAATTAATTATTATAATGGTACCTTAAAGTGGTCTGTTTTTCTTTTAAATATTAGTTCTGGATTTACATTGAGCTCTCAGGATTTCATTCTCCTTGGGATTGCCCATACGGATTACCAAGTTCTTCATAACTTATATATATATATATATATATATAACAGGTAGTACTCCGTTGGTATAACTCAAGCGAGTCCTATTAACACTATATAGAATTTGAAACATTAATTGTTTAAACTGACTCACAAAGATTACTCAGTGTTTATTTTCATTAAACAGCAAAATCTCTTCGTACAATTGAAATTCAGATACCCTTAGTTCATCTAGGAATTTTAATTTAAAAATTCACAGGATTTTTCAAACTGTTTATGGCCTAATCATAAACAGCTCGAAAAATCCTCGGGAATTTTAAAATTAAAAATCTTAGGTGAAAATGGTCATTAACTTATGGTATCTTAATTTCAATTGTAAGAATATATATATATATATATATATATATATATATATATATATATATATATATATATCAATTGTGAGAATATATATATATATATATATCAATTGTAAAAATATATATTTATATATCAGTTGTAAGAATATATATATATATATATATATATATATATATCAATTGTATGAATATATATATATATATATATATCAATTGTGAGAATATATATATATATATCAATTGTAAATATATATATATATCAATTGTAAGAATATATATATATATATATATATATATATATATATATATGCGGCATATATTTATTCAATCATGTTTCCTTGAGTAATCTGGATATATTATGCATATTTTTACTGTGAACTTCTTAATGTTGATACTAAATTCATAAATTGTTTTTGATTAACAAGGTAGATGACCCATTAGAAATAGTAACACATATCGGGTGGGGGGATGATATTTCTTCAAATAACTGTAAACATATCAACAAACTATACCGCAATCAAATCCAGATAAATAGGTGAAAATGAATACTTTATCGCCCCTTATTAAAATGATTGGTTTTCTCCATATCGATAGAAACTAATATGACGACTGTATATCCTTATAAAGCTCCGTAAATTTCAAAATTAGTCATTCCAAAATTCGTTTGAGGATGAAACAGAATTAGGCACTTTAATTCAATTTAATTTCTATCATTGAATTGGAAGTTTTTAGCTTCTGTTTTGGAAATAATTAGTGATGGAATCATATATTTAAAAAAAAATAATTCTAATATAGGCTTTACTTGTGTATCAAGCACTTTTGTTTTTTGTTTTTTAAATATGACATGAGTCCACCATATATATATATATATATATATATATATATATATATATATATATATATGTTTCATCAAATTTTGGATTATCACATATTAGTCACATGACCGGATGTAATGCGAGAGTCACTGCGCACTATTTCCCTCCTCATATATATATTCAAGAGTAGCGTTCATTAATGCGTAACACGTCTAGGACGAACAGACCTTTCAGAGTCTATACCTTTGCAGGTCATAACACAGCCGATGGCCCCCAACTCGAATGCTCTCCTTGGTCACGGACACGTAACTGTTAACGAATTACGGAGAAAGACGTTGATTTGAACCACTAGTCCTAGGGATGACGTATTATCACCGCACTGGCAGGATGGGTCGCCGTGGAACCAACAATATGTTCATCCGCCCTTTGACAGGTTGTTTTTAGTCTCTCTCCTCACAAGAAATGCCTGGTTGGGGAACTGGTTTTGTCAGCCTTGGTCTGGCAATGCGTGAGGAAGCATTGGGTTACTACACATCAACAAATTTACAGGCACACACACACAAATACACACAATATATATATATATATATATATATATATATAGGTAACTATACTCGTTTCGAAAAACCCTCGAATTTTTGATTTGCCAATAATCAAATCAATCTCGAAGGAAAAACAGGTTTTAAAAAAAGAAAGAGCTAGAAACATGAAAGCCTGTCGAAAAAAATCGCACAGATGCAGGTTTAAAGCCCAAAGAAAAAAACCCGGCACGAGTAAACAACTAACAAAAGAGCTCAATACAATCGTAGAGCAGACCTAGATAAACTTAGTGATTTAACTTAGTATATATATATATATATATATATATATATATATATATATATATATATATATATATATATACCTGATTGAATAAATTACAAACATTATATCTGGTTATTTTATCATATTCATTTTTATAGCCATTTTAGAACATTATTACATTATACATAGCCGATTCTATTCAGTGTCGGCTTCAATTTTTAATGAAGATTGCTTTGAGGATCTAGAAAAAGAACAGTTTTTACGCTTTAATGGGCACTCGACCAAGACATTTCAACAGAAAATAAAATAAAATCCATATTGGATAACTTTTCCTGTTCTAATCAAAGCATAAGTTTCACCTATGTCATATTAACGCACTGGATAGCTACATATAGTTTTTGCTTTGGGCACCCCGAGGCGGTGTAATTTTTAGCAAGCTTGTCGCGCTAGCAAAATTACGACTGAGTAGTGAGTTCGATACTCACTGGGTGCCTCCTACTTTCGGCCTTGTGCCACATCTAAGCTACGCTTGTAAAATCACTATAGTTTTTGCCTTACCAGTTGCAACTCCGGTGATGATTTCAGAAAAAGATGGATGGTAGTTGTGAAATTAAAGTGATTCTCACTGTTACATAGTATTACTTTCCTCATTTATTTGTAAAAAGATAATATTCGTGCATATGAAAGGATCATGATAAAAATAAGCAGACATAATATTTGTAATTTCTTCAATCAGGCATATCTAAAAGAATATATATATATATATTTCTGAGATGAGGTATTATGTACATTATTTGGACTATTGTCCTCATCTTTGTTACCATATTTATCACAACGTTTCGGCCGTTGTACGCTCCGGCCTTCTTCACGTGGTTGGAATGTCGAACTGAACCTTTATTTCGCTCACTGTGGTAGACTGTTCTGTTTCCACGTTTTTAATGGATGCCAGTTATCAGCTATCTCCTATTAATTTCCATCTGAAAGTTCTCCACTGCCTTAACCGGGTATTGAACTCACACTGTTTCGGTCCTGTCACTGGATCTAACCAACACCATTATCCACTGCAGTGGAGAACGTTTGGCGACAAAGATGAGGACTATATATATATAGAAAGAGAGAGAAAATAGGTGAAAAGACCTTTTCAAAAACCGTCAATCGTTGTGCTAGCACGATTGTATTCATCGATGGAGGGGGGAAGTGTTCTAGCCTTGTTCAACCGTTGATTATACTATATGCTCCCTTTCCCCCTTCTAGGAACTTAAGGTGCGCTCAGTACAGTTCAATTATAAAACACCACTTGACTCTGGGGGTTGAATAAGCACGTACATTTCTGAGCACGCATTCGCAACAGCCCTACCACCTACTTGAATATGAGCAGCCAGCCATGATGTATGTAGTCGGTATGAATTCGTTGACACACGATTTCTCATTGTCTGTTCAATATTTTATTGCATTATTTTAAATATATATTTTTGCCAACAAACTAAAAATATTATATAAGTTCTAATATGCATACACAGGAGAGAATGGACCGACAGCAAGTTATGCAGAGGAAAACAAGAAACGATTGCGAAAAAGAAAATTGTATTTGTCCAGTGACTAGAATAAAATGAAGAATTATTTGCGACTTGAAGGACATCCCAATAAGCGAGAATATTTATCGATGAAATGAAGAGAGACAGTGTCAACACTTTCCTCATTAAACTTTCATTTATTTCTGTTTACTTACCTACCTATCTATCTATCTATCTATCTATCTATCTATCTATCTATCTATCTCAGTTTCTCCATGCCAGTCGACCTCACTCTTTGTCTCTATTCATATCTATCTATCTGTTCGTACTTGTTGACTCTGTTTCTATTTATATCTATCTATGTGCCTATTTCCACTTGTGATCTTGTTCCTCCACACGGAAATAATTCATCGCTTTTATTCTTGACATTTGACGAATATTATCTTCCCAAATATATTTCATTTAAAAAAATTTCTATCAATTTATGATTGATAGAAATTATGGATCCATTTTCCTTTACCAGATACTCATATAGATGCTAACATTTCGTCACTTTGTTCTTTCCATTTGCCTTCTTTCTCTTGTTCTGTTGTACTTCATTTGATTTACTGAGCGATGTATCAATTTCTTTCAGTCCATCTACCAGTAGTATATTTATGACAAATCATTATTTTTTCTGTATCGCTGTATATTGTTGAATTCGACAAATTTTACATTTCCAGTCTCGAGTGGAATTCGAACCGAATTCTGTTAAATGATTTGTAAATCATTAAACCACTTAACGTTTCTGGTAAAAACAAAGCAAAAGTCGAGAGATTCCTCGAGAGAAACTTGATCAATAGAAAGTGTAAGCAAATCGTGAAAAGCTACGAGCAAAATGGAGGATGAAATTTAGAGATGTAAAGACAGAATCATGGAGGAAGTGAGTGTATGAGAGAGAGATATAGTTATAAAAATGAAAGAGAATGTCAAGAAAAAGAAATAAATAAAAGTAAAGCAGAACGAGCTGTCAATAAAATATATAATTGATGGGAATTGATGTGAATGTGCTATAGAGAAAGAATAAGAATGATAGGGTAAAAATGGCGAATTTTGAAACGGGTAAAACCTTTTTACGTAAGTCAATTTAAAACAGGAAAAAATTGTTTAAAATTTGCTGAACGTTATGATACATGATCATAGAGAATGCATCTTAAATTTTGCAAACAAAAAAAACAAACAAAAAAAACAAAAAAACTATATAAAATTCAAGGACGCATTGCACTGATTATTTTATCAGTTTTTATACGTTGGTGGTACAAAATATGAGATTGGCTGAGTTTTCGAACGGAGATCGAATACTTCAGTAGCAGTTAACCAAACAAGCCTTGCTAACCAGGCCCCGTTTTCGAAACCGCTGCGAACTGTCCAGAAGCTGCTTGGTTAGCGATTTTCCAAGCGTAGCTTACATGTGGCGCAATGCCGAAAGTATGGGGCGCCCAGTGAGGATCGAACTCGCCACTCATTCGTAATTGCGCTAGCGAGACAAGCTTGCTAACTATTACACCGCCTCGTAGTGACCCGGAAGCTGCTTCATTATAAGACTTTCTTTCTGTAATTCATGACGAGGCTCTAATTTTTCTTCGAATCAATATTCTTGTGTTATTGATAATCTAATGTATATACCAATTTGAAACTACCTGAACAATTTGCAGATCGTCTTGGGTATGACGATAAACTACTTCTGCGTCCTGGGTAAGACGATAAACTACATCCAGCAGCAATGCCTCTGATCAGGAGGTTCTGAGGAGCGCGGAACCATCTTTTAATTGATGGTGTTCCCTTGTTCACCCTGACCCAGGATGGTAGACCCTGTTAGGGTCCTAGCTATGGGCAAATTGGTCATCCCCCCCAAACTGGGGTCAAAACACTATGAAAGTAAAAAAATAGGTTTTAATAATGGCAATATTTTTTGGAAAAAATTATTCTGTAATATATTCTTGAAAAAAATATCACGAGCAATATATCTTTGGATAAAAGTATTACCAGCAATACATTTTTGGAAAAAAATATTACCTCTATAAAAATAATATTACCAACAATATATTTTTGAAAAAAATATTACCAGCCATTAAAATATTGTCGGCATTAAATATCCCATTGAGGTTGATATGCCGCAAAACAAAACAAAATAAAACAAACCGATTTGCAGATCGGAGATTTGACTGCAGTCAGACTTTCACCGTATTGAACACAGGGTGATTCCGATAGTAGTATTTTAGAAACTTGAATGTCTCTTATATGCTAAAATGTACGGAAATTAAATTTCGTCAGGTTTCACTTTTAAATCACGCAATAAGGAAATCCTTAGCTCAAAGTTGGACATGAGCCGAATCGGCAGGAAAACGCACAGTGTTAAGATCAGGAACCTTGGACCAATTCATGACCTTGTTACGCTGCCTCGACATAGTTTAAGTGTGTGAGAAATTCTTGGTGAATATACCGGAGATGGATGATAATGCATTAGAGAGGCGATAGATAAGGAACGTTTACTTTTATTATTTATAAATATTTTGATAATCATCCATCAGTGACACCTGGGAGTAACTTACTTAACCGTATATAAATCATTTAATATGTGTTCAAGCAAATAGTGTTACCATGAGGGAAAAAAGAGTAGCAGTTAGAAAAATAGAGAAACTTTTATTTTAGTTTAACAAAATGTTCTTCTGTAGATAAATTTAAAACATACATTTTAAGAATGACCCGTGGCCCAGGGGGTCAGTGCTGGTTCAGGTTATAAGACATCGATGTTAATTTCAACATTAAAAGAACAATTATCTGTTTGAAGAAAGTTATAATAAAAATAGTTATTTTATCAACAAATTTATTTTTAAATCTTATTCACTTAAAATATTTTTTTTAAAATCAGATTAACTTAAAAAAATATTTTAATATGCTAAAAAATATTTTAAAATCATATTCAACTGAATTTTTTTTAAATGTGACAAAAATATTGTTTAAATATTAAAAATATTCTTTGTTTAAAGAAAGCTGAAATATAAATAATTTCTCTACAAATAACTGGACGAAACAGCAAAGCTGGATCTATTTGTGTCTGCCTTTAACTTAAAACATTTTAATTAAAATATTGCGTGTCTGAAGAAAGTTAAAATAAAAATACTTACTATATAAACAACTCGCATTTTTAAATCTTATACCATTAAATCAGATTAACTTAAATCATTATGCGCCAGACATACGCACCACACAAGCCAACACGCAATCAGAGAGATGTGGAAAGACAGAGAGGTGGAAAGAGAGAGAGAGGTGGAAAGACGGAGCGGGGAAAAGAGAGAGAGAGGTGGAAAGAGGGAGGGCTAGAAAGAGAGAGAGAGAGTTGGAAAGAGGGAGCGGTAGAAAGAGCGATAGGTGGCAAGAGAGAGATGTGGAAAGACAGAGCGGTGGAAAGGGAGAGTGGTGGAAAGACAGAGCAGTGAAAAGAGAGAGAAGTGGAAAGAGGGAGTGGTAGAAAGAGAGAGTGGCGGAAAGAGGGAGTGGTAGAAAGAGAGAGAGAGAGAGGTGGATAGAGGAAGCGGTGGAAAGAGAGCCCAGTAGAAATAAACGTAAATCTTTATGCGCCGAAAGAACGACCCACCACGCAAGCACGAATCACAGACATTTATTATTATATAGATAGATAGATAACACACTTTAATCTCTTCGTGTTTAAATACTGAAGTGCTTGCAAAATTCCGATCTACTTTCTCTGATAGACTGGAGTGATGCCACACATCGGCTGGGAAAATGAATTTTGATTTGATTTATAAAACTACATTTTTCTAGATCCAGTAATTAAGGCGTAAAAATAAAGTCAAATGATATGCGTGATTCCCGCTTTGTCTATGATGTCTCGATATATTCATTACTGACTAGGAAGAAGATTTCCCACGGTAGGCTGGCGTTTCTTGCTGCGGTAGACTGGTTTCCATCCAAAGATTCAGGGCTTTATATGTCTTACTATTGAATCCATAGCGGCTGGGGCGAGAAGGGACAGATTCATATATTTCCCAAGTGTGCTTACGCGTAAGTGAATCTAAGGAAACCGAAATCTATTGTCAGAATCTTCATTCCAAGTCGGTATACATTATATCACATCACACATCTTAAAGCGAAAGTCAGGCGTAAAATTATCAAGTTTCATTCATGAAAAAATATTGCTCTTAAAATGTAATTCATTACCACATATTGCATATATATATATATATATATATATATATATATATATATATATATATATATATATATATATATTACGAAATGGACAAAGTCCGACAATTTATTTATTAAAGACATTTTTATGTTTAACGTTCTTTTCATAGATACAAGTATTTAAGTAAATGCTCTGTTTATAATAAACAGTATTAAATAACATTTACCGGCCTGAATGTCCGAGAAATAAGGACGAATATTTTCTATGAACATTTCTCGGACATTCAGGCCGGTAAATGTTATTTAATACTGAATCTGAATCAACTAAGCTGTCAGATCCTCATACATCGAAACCGACGGGAGCGTTCATTATATATATATATATATATATATATATACATTATATATATATATATATATATATATATATATATATATAATGTAATGATGTATAATCTGTTGTCTATAACCTATGAAAAGCAATTGTTATTATTGACTCATTATGATCTACGAGACAAGTGGCGTTGAATGCTATTCTACCATTCACGCTATATATTTTCCACACTGCCATTCGCCTCCCCACAAAAAATAAGGGAAAATTCCATCTGAAAGACGTATAATAAGTAGTGAATTCGAAACGTGAATTTACGGAAAATATTTTTAATAAAAATATTGTAACCTTGTAATGAATTGTAATGAATTTTATAAATGGTAAAATAATGATATAAATAATATATATATATATATATATATATATATATATATATATATATATATTTATATATAAAAACAATCTAGAGGTGATGACCATAAAGAACAGTAGCCTATCCGAATACACACTTCCACAAACTACCTGATCAGCAGGAATAAGCAATCTAAATGTCATGCCATTATTCAAGTCAACCATTAACGCAACTCTAAAGAAATTGGAAACTTGTCTTCTCCAACTTCGATTCATCCCCTTGTGACTTACACATACATTTTGCTATATACATAGATCATTAACAACACACTTCTACCTTTTTACCTGTTCTTTCTTACATGGCCTTAATGAATTAAATTGTCCTAGTGGATTTATTGCCCTGCTTCGGTAGAGATGACGTAAAAAATAAAGAACAAAACTAGGTCAAAAGATCGCATTATTACATATATATATATATATATATATTTCCCAGTACCCTGAGACCCCCTCTTTATACATATATATATATATATATATATATATATATATATATATATATATATATATATATGTATATATATATATATATATATATATATATATATATATATCTATACAGCAAGCAAGAAATGGTTCCCAGATATTGTGCATTAGCACGTCTATATATACATATATATTATGAGTTCAGTGATTTAAAAATATGGTTTAATCGCTACACAGTTGCCATTACCATGTTTCAATATCAGAAAAAAAACCCTTCAAATTCAATTATATTAAATTAAAAGCATTAGTTCTGTTTCGTCTTCAAGAGAATTTTGGAATAACTTATTTTAAAATTTACTGAGTTGTAAAAGCAGATACATTCATAATTTTCTGTCTCCAAGGATACAGAGAAATCCAATCATTTAGACGGTGGGGGTAGCGTGTTCTTTTTTATCAACTATTATTGTATCAATTATGAGTTAGGTTCGAACATGGGTTAAGTCTACATAGGGTAGGGGTGCCTTTTTCAACGAATTATGACATCCGTTCAACGCATGTCGTCTGGTTTTTTATCAACGGCAAAATTTTTTTTTTGGCATTTTGTTTGTTAAATTTCTACTTGAATACATACAGATTCTTTCTAAAAGGGTAGTTTGGAGTAGAATCCGTTGTGTTGATCTACAATTTTAAAATATACATATCTATATCTAAATCTATCTATCTATCTATCTATCTATCTATCTATCTATTAGGTTGGTGCAAAAATAATGACGTAATAATGTCGTTTTTTGAAGTATTTTTAACGTCAAAAAACGACATTATTACGTCATTATTTTTGCACCAATCTAATATCTATCTATCTATCTATCTATCTATCTATCTATCTATATATATATATATATATATATATATATATATATCCCAACATATGAATTTACTTATTAAGAAAATGTGCTTTATTTCGTAGATACGTAGGCAAAAAATTTACCCATATAGTTTGGTCATATGAATAAACCCTGCATGGCAAATATTAGGTTGGTGCAAAAATAATGTCGTTTTTTCACATATGTTACTATGTGAGAAAACGGCATTATTTTTGCACCAACCTAATACCAGTTTCACACCTTAATAGAATCTCTAGATCAAGTGAAACGGAGGTTCAACACGCTATGTTCGCACTGACTATATCTATAACCTCTTCTCCCCATCTCTCTATCTCTCGCTCTCCGTGACTGAGTACTCTACCACTATAAAGACAATAAATTTTGTACAAAATAGCTTAAACATCAAATCTGGATGCATGAATTTGGATGAAAATGATCGCTTCATTATTCAGCGACGAGGCTTGATACTGGTTGCCAAGCAATCCGCATTTGATGTATCCTTCCAACCAGCAAGCAACGTAATAGATTATGGTGTGGTGTCGTTCGTGAAAAGCTCATAAGTTGGGACCAATATTTCTTTGATCGTAACGTAAATGGTGATACATACCTCACCGTATTGAGAGGCCAGTCAATACCCAAAATTAAAAGCTTAGGTAAAGCTAGACATATTTACATACATTCATAGAGCAATTTGTGATTATACTCTCTTACAAGTAATTCAATCAGACACCAACACCGCTCGATTACAAATTCAACTCTGAAGCTTTTATACCGTTTCGGGCTTCTTATAAAAACTCCTCTTACATTAATTTCATCCAAGAGAGAGCCCTGTATACCCTGATACCTAACTCTTGGCTTGGGGTGAAAAAGAGTGATTTATTTAAAATATAATTACGATTATGTATTTTTTTTGTCTGCCAACTACCAGATTTTGTTCTTTCAGTCTATAGTGTGTCCAGAAATTGTATAAACACTTTTATATGTGTAAACTAAAGGATGTATACATTTTTGGGGACACCCTGTATATAAAGGATGGATAAAAGTCTGAAATAAAAGTGTATGGAAACGTAACTGGCGATACATACCTAACCACGCTGAGAGGTCAATTAATACCCGAAATTGAAAGGTTAGGTAAAAGCCTCCCTGAGTGGTTCCAATATGATGGGGCCGCTGTACATTTCACCATGCCGGTAAGAGATTTACTGAATCCCAATTTCCCTAACTGGATTGGGAAACGTGGCCGTGTGGAATAGACTATTCGCTAACCAGATATTAGTCCCGTTGACTTCTTTTTCTGGCGTATCTTATAGATGAATGTATAAAAGTGTATCCAGACTTTACGGTCAACTTGTATATTTATATATGTATAAGTGTTTGCGTGTGTATGTTCGGCGTCTGTGCGTTCGCGGGTGTTAGTCGGAAATCAATGTGAATGCGTGCAAGCTTATATATCTCTGTGTGTGAAAAGAATGATTGATTGTTGTTTCGGGAGAATTTTGAAGGGGAAGTATTAATCAATAAAAGTTAATAACGTGCTTCTGTGCGACGTGGGCAACACTTCGAAAGTAAATTTGGCGTCAAAACATGATTGGAAAGAAGAGAGACAGATTGCAAATAACCAAAAGAAATCATCATTAATATGCTTGGGATGATGATTATGAAGATGATAAAATTGTGGAGAGATATAAATGAGAACTACAAAAATACACCCAAGAAAGAGAAACCCGACCTTGTATTTGATGTAGCTTACCATTTCTCAACGATGCCTGGAGAAAAATGTATTTTTTAAAGGTAGGAAGCTTATCTTGGCGGATTGGCTTAATACGATCACTCACCTCCAGACATGGATTTTCAGATAAGCGTTTAAACGAGGGAAAATTTAATTTAATTTTGAAAAAACAAAACAAAACAAAAACAAAACTGTTTTCTATCTAATTAGTCTATAATGTTATTTTCGGAACATTATCTATCCATTTTCATTTTTAATACACCACTGAAATAATAGCAGTTGCATTAATCATACGGACATCTGTATCGCCCAAATCTTTGATTTTAGAACGAAATCGGAAACATTCGTGTAATAATTAAAAAAAAAATCCTTTCTTCAAACTTCGTATCAACATTAGTCATGCACTAATGCATCATTCGAAATGTGTACAGATAGGGCAACGGTTATCAACGCATCAAGTTGATACGAGTTCAATTACCGACCTACCCTGCTGCATTCATATTCACACAAACGACAATGTTAGCACTTTCACTGCTACTCATTTGCCCAGTGCTGCCCCCATTCGGCCAGCCATTTTTAAAGAAAATGCCAAATTTCAACCTACATATTTTATTACACGGAAAACTGGCACCAGTGTGTTTTACAGCATTCCATTTTCATGGATATACCTGGGAATGACTTACCAGATCAGTAATGGATATACACATGATATCTTTTGAAGCATTGTCCTTTGTGATTTTACGATAGATGGCGCAACGGGACACTCATGCCAGCGGTATGCAAAAAACGTAGGTTTCCGTACTTAGCCAGCTGGAGCAAGATAAGAAAAATGAAGATATCCGTAGTTAGCAGCGGAAGTGATAAAAGTCATCTCATTTTCTACGGGGAAACCTCTAGCATTTATTGACCGATCCATTAGTGTTGCTGTGTTTTTTTCATTAAAAATATATTTTTCCCCGAAATTTGCATTTCAAATTTAATACTTATTATAGATCTTTCATATATTGATAGAAATTTTCTATCCCGCCCAAGGTTTTTGGCAGTGTGAAAGACTTACATCATGGTTATATCATTATTTTCCCTTCATTCTGTCTTCCAGAGTCCTGTTCTTTTATTGTTCTTTCTCTTCACTAAAGTTTTCCCATATTCCTTCAATCCCAATAACCCATTGTTCTTAGTGACATTATCGCCTTGCTTGAGATGAAATGATTAAAACAATATTTCCACGTTCTATCATTTTATCGCGAAGCATAACATCAATGATCTTATTCATGGTAGTGGTCCCAGACTAATTCATTACATTCACTTACATGCTAATACCATTTGGAAAGGTATCTTTTTCTCCTCCAGTTATGGGTAAATTAGCAGGACAGACTGAGTACTATAACCTTGGATTTGGTCTACCGCAGAAAGAAATGTCAACCTACCGCGGGAAAAAAAATCTACGTTATCAATCATGTATCTTTCGATACATGATTGACAACGAAGACACATACATGATTGCCTAAGCGTGTATCACGCATGACACATAACTAATTAGTAAATATATTACTATTTGGACAAAGGCGTTTGACACGTTTTGCCGATTAAACAGGGTTCATAAGGAAAACATACGGATATAAACATATTTTTCTAGAGTCAAATATAAATCATAGCGTTTAATATGGTTCTTTATTCACGTTCCAGTGTATTAATGCCAATGACTTTCAGATAATTAATATTTTAAAAGCTGTTCATTTTGAAAAAAATAAAAATGTCAAGAAGAATTTATGTGCTTTCAAAAGTTTTATATTTCTAATATGGCTGTTTAATAAGGAAAGCAAACGTTACGTTCAACCTAATAAACAATTGAACACTAATGATTATAAAGATGGAAGCTATTAACAGTAATTCAGTGTTACCAGTTCAAAACTTAATTGTAATTTATAGATAATCAGTAAACAGTTTTATGAAAAGCATCACGGGTTTAGTGATTTTACTCAGTGCTATTCGTCCTAGACCATCCATTTGTTAAAATTCTTTGCGTAAAATACTTGATGAGTTTGAGAAAATGGATGGCAGAGCTGGGCTTGCGAGAAATGAAAAAAAAAAGACAAAATTTATTAAGCGCTAGCATGAACTGGAAGACGTGGAGGACCATGATCGCATACATACTGAAGCGACACGGAACATAAAAGAAGATATATTATAAAATGCTAGAAATGTAAACGATTTGTGTATGAACGTTAAACATACAAATAAGATGAAATATTCTTTTTGGGGTAACTTTGATTCCAGACAATATTCTGGGGGCAATTAAATACGCCTCATGAATATTTATGCAACTTAAACTGGTAAGTAGATTGGATAGGTGTTTACATAGGGAAATTTGTTAGTCTACCAATCAATGATTAGTAAATGTGTATATACACTTTTAGTCTTGTAGCGTGATTATATAGTTTCGTAATTCTTATTGGCCAGAATAGAAAGTTAAATTTGCGTCTCTTTTCCAAATTAACACAATGACTTTGTCACAACGTCTCTGCAAAGTTATATCCCTCCGCTATGTGCCGTATCCCTTTAGGACATGGACAATCATGGCTATCCCCAGCTTCCTATCCTTTGTTTTAGGTAAAATGATACACTTTATAGGAAATGAATAAAACCTTTCTGAAATGTTAAATAACGAATTTATTTCGTTGAAATAGGAACCATGTTGATGAATTAATGTTTTCCAACGTAATTCTACATTTCTGATCCCATCTTTAAAAAATGTCTTCTTTTGATATGATATGATAAACAGTTCAAATGATTCAATTACCTCTTCCTTATTTGGAAATGCTTTATTGCATATGAAAATACAAAATCCTTAAATAAGTGATAATCAGTAGGAGAGATATCAGTTGAAAATGGAAGATGATGTAAAATTTCATAATTCAGGCAGTTGGACAGTTTAGGCAGCTGATTGTGAAGTGTGCGACCGTGCGTTGTCGTGCAGCAAAATCGGGCCATCCCTATTCACAAATCTCGGATTTTTCATTTTCAATTTTTTTAGTGCATAGACACAATTTCTCAACAATGCGAGGTTTCTGCTATTGTTTTCCTTTGAGGCAAGAATGAATAATGAATAACACCTTTGAAAGACCACCCTACAATAGCCATTAACTTTTTACTGGGTGTGGAGGATTTGAGTATTGTTTTGGTGACTCACTTGCATCTAATCACTGGATTACTCTCTTGCTATTGTCAAAGGGTATCCACTTCTCATCGCATGTATTGATGCGATACAAAAAGAGTTCTCAAATTGTACACATACAGTAAGATTACTCGACATTGTTTCGTCATAATCATTTTCATTGGGCTTATGAGTATCAATATACTAAAAGAAAAATTATCTGGAAAGGAAAAGAGTCAGGAATAAGTGAGGACTTATACATACATATATATATATTTCGATTATAGGTGCAGTTTAATTTATAATTACATGAATCACTCATACAAAAAAACAAATATAGAGGGTAAGGATTTAAATGGCGAGAATACATCTTCGCAAACAATTTCAATAAGATACACTAACCCCGAAACTGTATATGAATGATATGATTCCTGTTTAAAAATTCCAGTTGCATAAGGTCTTTTTAATTTTTTACAAGCTTTCGTCTGTTCCTACAGACATCCTCAAGTATGGAAATAGATTTGTTCTTGTTTTTACTTCTCGGTAATAAGAGGACAACGAAAATATAGATGTAATCCGAAAAAATGCTATGAGAAATGTGTTATTATTTTGGAACGTTCGGTCGCAGCGCTGAGTTTGAATTTTAAATTTTATGGCTGTGCGTTTATGTACAAATATATTATAAGAGAATTCTTTTGTACTGGTTGGTTTTCCGTCAATGTGGCATGAACTATATTGTTCAATAATTACAGAAATGTCGCACTTATTATCCGAAAGTTGCACTTGGATCAATGTGGACTCTCTCTCTCTCTCTCTCTCTCTATATATATATATATATATATATATATATATAATATACAGGGTGTTTCAAAAAGAATACGCCAAAATCATTACGCTGTTTTTTCAGGTCTGTAGCATTGTAGTGGACTGAATCAGTGGTTATTTGATAGAGTAGTTATCAAAGTTTGATTCGGTGTCAGTGTCACCGCTGTCGTTAGTATAACTTCCGGTGCAGCTGAATTGTGGGAAGATCAATCAAAAGGGCGACTCCTCAACAGAAGTCGTTTTGCGTGCTTGAGTTCGCGAAAACAAACGCCATTGTCACGGTGCAGCGTGCTTTCAGAACAGAATTCGGCATTGACGCCCCATCGTGAGAGTATTCGACGGTGGGTTAGACAGTTTAAAGAGAGTGGTTGCCTGTGCAAAGGAATGAGTCCTGGAAGACCACGTGTCACAGAGGAGCAAGTGGAGAGGATTCATGATGCATTTCAGAGCAGCCCACGTAAGTCCGTACGTCGAGCAAGTCTTCAGCTTGCCATCCCTCATACCACTGTCTGGCGTGTGTTAAAGAGACGATTACACATGAAACCATACAAACTAAGCCTCGTCCAAGTATTTACTAATGATGACAAGGTGATGCGGAGGACATTCTGTGAGTCAATGCTGGAGATGGAGGAAGGTGATGAAACTTTTTTAACGTTTAGTTTTTAGTGACTAAGCGAATTTCCATTTGAGAGGCATAGTCAATCGTCACAATGTACGCATTTGGGGAACAGAGCACCTACATGAAACTGTTGAGCATGAAAGAGATTTTCCACTAAGTGAACGTCTTCTGTGCTGTGTCTCAAGACAAGGTCTATGGTCCCTTTTTCTTTGAAGGAAACACCATTACAGGACAAACCTATCTCGAAATGCTCCAAAACTGGCTATTCACTTTACTGCAAGCAGATTCGAATGACTTCATTTTTCAGCAAGATTGAGCACCACCCCATTGGCATCTCGGGGTTAGAGCTTATCTGAATGAAAACATGCCTCAGCGATGGCTTGGGAGGAGAGGTGCTAAAGACCTTGCTCTCTGTGCTTGGCCGGCCAGATCCCCGCACCTCATTGTGTGTGACTTTTTCTTGTGGGGGTATGTTAAAGACCAAGTTTATTTTCCAGCCCTTCCAGCAAGTATCGATGACTTGAAAGATCGAATAACAGCTGAAATCAATACGGTGGACCGTGACATGCTGAGGCGCGTTTGGGAGGAATTCTCATATCGGCTTGATGTTGTCCGCGCTGCCGGTGGTGGCCAAATTGAGCGCTTATAAAACATGAAATGAAACTTGAATGTATATACAACACATGTGTTCATGCTAGAGGTTTGTAATTTTATTCGTTTTTGACACATCACGTGAAGATTTTGGCGTTTTCTTTTTGAAACACCCTGTATATATATATATATATATATATATATATATATATATATATATATATATACACACTAAAGAGGTTACTTTGGTAACGGCCACATTAACAACCAAACAGAAAATGCTTTATTTAATGTGTGACAAGCTAATAGGTTTTTTGTAAGTTATGTTTATTTCTGCTGTGTATGTTAACCCCTGTTTTGCCAACTATTTAAACAAACTCGTTAGGTAGGTTATTCACTGACGTCAATATATCATGTTAATATGAAATTCTCCACGGGCCCTTCATTATATGCCCAGAAATATCAACTGACTCTCTGATTTTGATTATAAGTGTTCTTTTTTGTTTCCATTCATAACTTTGACGTTGTTCATATATTCACTTCATGATATTCTTTGTAGAACTACACTTTTGTTGCCTTAAGTCACTTCTTCATCTGTGGGGAGATTGTCCAGCATTCACTATCATATAGGAGGAGTGATATTACCTAACAGTTCAGTAGATTTAGAAAAAAAAAAATCTAGAATTTAGAATCCCCACAAGGTGCCGGCAACGTTAAATTAAAAGATTACTTTGAGAATAAATGGATAAGAAATCCTAGGAAGATATTAGAATATGCTTTCATCATCTAAATTATTGATTTCCAGAAAAAAAATTGAATCCCTCCCCCCCCCAATAAAAAACTCCCCCAAAAACACGAAAATAATTATTTATCTTTATATATTGTTAAGTGAAGAAAGATAATTCGGATGTTATTTGACGAGTGCGGCATTTTTCAGGCACACCAGGCAATTTTTCCATAATAGTAATGTTAATTTGCGGTTGGTAAATTGTGGCCATTTTATATTTAAAATTCCGCTCATGTAGCTTGTTTTTTTTTTTTGTTTTTTTTTATTGTGTCGACTGCAGAGTATAGCAGTATCATCTGTGAGAAAAAATAAAGAAAAACACATGGTGCAATATTCTTCTCCAGAAATTTGAAAAAGGCATGCTCTACTTTTTGGCATTTGCCCCGGAAGCTGCAATACGAACACATCAGAGTGCTTTCGTGTAAAATCTGGGGACAGTGCAAAGGATTCAGTTCAGCGTTGAATGAGTGTAATGGTGATTATGAAACTACGGTAGTTCGGAAACCTCGCTCGGATCATTCTGATAAGACAAGAACTCCCTAATTTGCTGGTGCAAGCCTTAGACTCAACACAGAAGCCTACATTAATAACTTTAGGAGGTAGAGATGCCCTGGGTCAAGAGGGTGGCTGCTGCAAGACCATATTTCTGGCAACAGGAATCTGAACCATTCCACATAAGCAGACTCTTGATTATTAAGTGTGGGGTGCATTTGAACGAGAGAGACTACAAAACCCCTTTGTGTTACTAAAGATAAACTGAAGACAACGATTATAACAGCATTCACCAACTTAAACAATGAAACCGTTCAGAAGAGTTGTAAAAGATTCCGAAGTCGTCTGGAGGCCCTGGTTGAAACCAATGGCGACTTTATTGAATAGATTCTCTCTTTAGGATTTCAAGATATTTTTGTGTAAGTTTGGTAAATATATCTCTTAAAATGAGATGTCAGTGTTATGTTTTATTTTTGACTTATATAGACGACAATTTATCTATTGCACCTTGTATTTCATTGAATAATATGGACATATTGTGTCTATTTTTATACTGATCATATCCAGCTGGCCACTCAGGTTCTTGATTCTAAGATGAAATTCTTCAACGAATGAGCCGAATTTTTTGTTAACATGTGTACTTTTGATCTTTTTCAAGATCT
The DNA here is from genome assembly GCA_963932145.1 of Acanthosepion lycidas. NCBI lineage: Eukaryota > Metazoa > Mollusca > Cephalopoda > Sepiida > Sepiidae > Acanthosepion > Acanthosepion lycidas. The sequence continues at coordinate 76,507,970 of OZ010590.1, forward strand.
TTAGGGTTATGATACAAAGAGAAACTTATTGTAACTGTAATAAAAGTCTTCATTCCGTTGGTATGGTTGCTTTTAAAAACAAGCGCGAACGTGCTCTGTACTTATTCTAATATGTAAATTAATCTGTTGTACTATGGAATATTTAAGCATTTAAATTTAAGGGAGGTAACTGAAAATCGGGAGAAATGCTAAATGTCATAAAATATTAGATGCATTTTAATACGTTGTTGTTATATTCGTAATCAATT
>OZ010590.1:76513217-76558217 GCA_963932145.1 Acanthosepion lycidas
AAAAACAAAAAAAAACTTCCCACTACTACAGAATTTAAAAGTTGAAGACTCAAATGTAGGCGAATGACAAAATGTAACCAAGTCTACATGACATCACAGCAACATCTATACTAAAATTTCTTTAAATTTAATAACGCAAAAAGGAAGGATAAGCAGCGACAAGTTTATATGAAACTTTGTCCTTTTTTGATGCGAGGAACCTGACTCCAAAGTGTGAAAATGTATTCTGATACATCCTGTATGTATGTATATATATATATATATATATATATATATATATATATATATATATATATATATATATATATATGTATATGTATGTATGTATTTAGGCTGCAATCCTTATTTCATGCACATTCCAGTGAATACGACAGACAAGTTGCTTTCATTTATTTTTTTATACAATTTCTCATGCGATCTAATAATTTTCTTCTTCTCGGATGATAAAATATATAAAGACTGTCCGAATGTTCTTTTTATCCGAGCGCTTTCGGCTGTACATTTTCAAGGACTAAATATTTTAACTGTTAAATAAGAAATAGCTTGTTGCATATATGTTTTATAAAATATTTTCATTTTTCAAAACACGGTCAAGCTATATATATATATATATATATATATATATATATATATATATATATATATATATGTGTGTGTGTGTGTGTGTGTGTGTGTGTAGTTAAATAGGAGGACAGACAGGTTCTATAACCTTGTGTGGAAACTGGTCTAGAAGGAACACTCTGAATACAAAACCTGATCCTTAAGATTGGTGGCTGTATAGGAGGCTAACAATCTACTCAATTAAAAAATGGCTTGTTATATAAACTACAACGGTATCTTGTGGCCGTATGATCCTCAAGGTATTTAAAAGCATATATTTTTGAATATATGCTTGAAGTCATATATATACATACATATATATATATATATATATATATATATATATATATATATATATATATATATATATAAGTGGACATTGAAGTCAACATCCAGTCTGCATCATGCTAAACGCAATCGGATGGCTAATCGTATAGCCTGACGAATGCGTTTAGCATGAAACAGAATTTCGCCGTTAGGCGTGGCATCAATGTCAACATTTATATTTACATACCCTCTATCCTTTATATTGAACGCTTTAACCGATAAAGATAGCATCTCATTCAAATATTGCTGCCTTTGCGCGGTTTAAAGTTTCATGCAGACTCCCTGTTTGTTATACGGTTTTCTCTCACAAGCGGTTGAAACGACAAATACGGAATTAGGCAAACTTTGTCCTTCTTAACTGATAAGAAAACGAAGTGTCAAAAAAGGATAGATTTTCCATTGACATCGCCATTATTTTAACTGCGTCCATTCTTCGAAAATGTTTATTGTTTTAAAAAGCGATGATTAGAAATTTATAAAACCTAAACATATGACAGTGAATTTTACATATTCTTTTTACTTGAGAATTCACAACCAAATAATAAGCACTATTTATTTATTATATACTTTTACATTGCATTAGTTTTAATATAATTGCATTGGTTTTAATATAATTGCATTAGTTTTAATATAATTGCATTAGTCTTAATATAATTGCATTAGTTTTGATATAATTGCATTAGTCTTAATATAATTGTATTAGTTTTAATATAATTGCATTAGTTTTAATATAATTGTATTAGTTTAAATATAATTGCATTAGTGTTAATATAATTGTATTAGTTTTGATATAATTGCATTAGTGTTAATATAATTGTATTAGTTTTAATATAATTGCGTTAGTTTTCATATAATTGCATTAGTTTTAATATAATTGCATTAGTCTTAATATAATTGTATTAGTTTTAATATAATTGTATTAGTTTTAATATAATTGCATTAGTTTTAATATAATTGTATTAGTTTTAATATAATTGCATTAGTTTTAATATAATTGTATTAGTTTTAATATAATTGCATTAGTGTTAATATAATTGTATTAGTTTTAATATAATTGCATTAGTTTTGATATAATTGCATTAGTGTTAATATAATTGTATTAGTTTTAATATAATTGCATTAGTCTTAATATAATTGTATTAGTTTTAATATAATTGCATTAGTTTTAATATAATTGTATTAGTTTAAATATAATTGCATTAGTGTTAATATAATTGTATTAGTTTTGATATAATTGCATTAGTGTTAATATAATTGTATTAGTTTTAATATAATTGCGTTAGTTTTCATATAATTGCATTAGTTTTAATATAATTGCATTAGTCTTAATATAATTGTATTAGTTTTAATATAATTGCATTAGTGTTAATATAATTGTATTAGTTTTAATATAATTGCATTAGTTTTAATATAATTGCATTAGTCTTAATATAATTACATTAGTTTTGATATAATTGCATTAGTTTTAATATAATTGTATTAGTTTTAATATAATTGCATTAGTGTTAATATAATTGCATTAGTTTTAATATAATTGTATTAGTTTTAATATAATTGCATTAGTTTTAATATAATTGCATTAGTTTTGATATAATTGCATTAGTTTTAATATAATTGTATTAGTTTTAATATAATTGCATTAGTTTTAATATAATTGCATTAGTCTTAATATAATTGTATTAGTTTTAATATAATTGCATTAGTTTTAATATAATTGCATTAGTTTTAATATAATTGTATTAGTTTTGATATAATTGCATTAGTTTTAATATAATTGCATTAGCTTTTAAAATTCTGTTAATTCAAAATTATTTTTTGTATATAAACCATCTAATAAATAAATAGATATTAATTTGATGTTTGGATGTCCACTGAGAACTTTTAAAATGGATTGGGACTGAGCAAACTCTCAAACCCCGATTAATTTGCAGAAGAGTTATTCACTGTATATGCTTACATTATGCACTTACTTTTAAAGTGTTTGTCCAGTGAGCAGCTAATGGGATAGCTGTTTATCAGAAAATATACTTTGTACTTTCACAAGCTGATATCTCTGACCTTGATGCCTTCAATTCTTTTCAGCTTATTTTGAATTTTCAGTTAAATGAACGCAACTGTTTATTATTGAAAATGTTTATAAAAGAAGAAACTTCACTAGGAATGACAGCGAATTAAGTTTTCTTTCTTGTAACACTGAAGAGAAAATACATTCCAATCTATTTCTAGCGTCGAGAATCCACACGAAGACCCAGTGAAAATTACGAACAATTATACGTAATTTAATTTTTCTGTATAATTATATGTGGCTTTCGGGAATGGTAAAATTGTATGATAAAAACAAATCGCTAAAAATCAAAGTTTTTTAGGGAATGCACCTGAGTCTAATCTTGAAGCGGAAGATGGAAACTTTTATCGACGAAAAACAAGTTTATTTTTAGTAGAAAATATCAGGTTTGAAAAGATGTTTTCAACGACCAAATGTTGTTTTGATTTCGTGCTGTTTTTCATAAAGAAACCAAAGTATTAATCTGATATCAAAAGATAATATTCTCGAATTATTTGTTTGATTTGCTATTCGGCTCATTGCTCATTGAACAAACGTTTCTGCCAAATGTATTTTTTAACACACACACACGTGCATATATGTATGTGTGTGTGTTTATGTATTAATTTATTATGTAAAATTGTTGGCAAGTAAGTAAACAGGTATTTTACTTCTTTAATAGAATGGCAACTTGTGGAAAATCCTTGAGTCCGCGAAGCACCAAGCACTCTGCATAATTTATTCAACAAAAGCTCAGTGAAAACGAGCTACAGCTGCACCGAGTAAATGACACAAATAATAAAAAAAACATAACAGAAAAACAATAAAAAACAACCTGAACTAATTAAACTCACATATAACTGCAGAAAAAAGAACAAATGTCACTTAAACAGTAACTGCTGGCAGACCAATGCAATATAGCAAGCCACTGTAAAATCAGTAGATAACGAAGAAAATATGTACATAGGAGTAACTGCAAACAAAGAAACTACGCACATCCTTTACAATGTGTAAAAATGCTTCCTAAACATATCTGGGAGATTAAGCAATCACACGAAAAATATCATGGAAAATAACATCAGCCAACAGCAATCAATTCAAAAACTGTAAATTTTACTCGAAGTAAAATTGGGCCATAACTACCTTCCCAGACCAAAACAAAATGCTAAATAAACGATTGGAACTCATCTCAAAATGCAGACACAGAAATAAATCTTTACTACGCTACTATAAATTGAAAAATGAAAACGAACAAGAATGAATGAAACAGACTGTTTTGACTTCAATGGCCACTTATATATATATATATATATATATATATATATATATATATATATATGGAGAGAGAGAGAGAGAGAGAGAGAGATAGGGTGTGTGTGTATGCATAAAAATGTTGATATAGATCAATAAAGTACTTTTTATTAAATTTTTATCTTATTTAACGTTTTTTATAGATGAAAAAACGATAGTATGAATAGATAAGAGGAAAAAAAGTCCCTCATGGAAAGAAACGCATTGGTAAAAAAATCCTATTCTCTCAATATATATATATATATATATATATATATATATATATATATATATATATATATATAGCTTCAGTTTTTGAAACATCGTTATTACTGTGTAGCGAAGAAACCATATTTTAAATCAGTTAATTTATAATATTTATGCTCTGTAAATTTACACTGAGCACTGTTGTGTAAAAATAAAAAATATCAATAAGAACACCGGATTATATATTTTACTGTTCTTTTTTTACACACACACACACACACACACACACATATATATATATATAAATATAAATCATCCACAGACAGAATATTTCTCTGTATCAGAGCGGCTAAAAATTTGATTGTTTCCAGTCGGGATCGAAACCCGACCGTTTGGAATCAATCAGAGATACTACGCCCAAGCTATCCTCATACGGTGGTATTTTACACACACACACACACACACATACACGCGCGAGCGCGCTTATTTTTTATATTAATACATATATAATTTTATTTCTTAACTTGAATTCTATAATAATACAGGAGTAGTTTTGTCTTCAGAATAAATAGTGCGTCAGGAATTCTTAACATCAGGAAGAGCGTCGATGAAAATATGGAACCCAGAGCACCCGCATTAATTTAAATAGATTTAGATAAATGGCCATTTAACTCAACTTTTAGAAAGCATGAAAAATTGAATCAAATCAAAGACACAACCGTAAGAACGTAATTCTTCAACTTGTGCTGAATATAAGTCTGCGAAACCATGCGAAAAGCCTTCGAAATATCTCATGCAAAAGCCCGAGCTTCGTCATTCTTAATTAATGATTAAGTAACACTTTATCCCTCAAAAGAATTACCTTGAGTCATATTGCTTGTGTGAATGAAGGTCAGATAAGGTCCATTTTGGAGTTGATTAACAGGCTTTTGTATACTGAGAAACACGGTGTAAATTTTGTACGTTTCATTATACCACATCTCATAGTTATATACGTTCGTATGTCTTGGGCGAGGCACAAGAAATCAAAGAAAAAGACATATAAAATGTGTTAGTGAAGGTATATTAAAATGTATGAAGTAGAACCTAAATATTCTTCATTTATACACCTTTATACACTCATAGATTTATCGCCATCAAATCACTGACTGAAGTTTTTAAAACAGGAATATGAAACATGATTTAAAACGAAAGATACAAAATAGTTTCGCAGTCGTTTTAATTATTTTAACGTTGACATGAACCTAAATTTTTAGGTGAATCATGATGATAATTGTGTGAACTTTAAAAGCAATTCGAAAATAGTTCAATACTCTGGATGTGGGTTTTTCACGGTAAGGTTTAATATGGTTTAAATTAATGAATATAAAAATATATCATTAATAATCTTTTTAATGGTGATATTGTGACAAGTATATTTAATTCTGTATTTTAATCCCATGACCTTTCCCAAACATTTATCAGAAAAGTTATATAGTATCATTTAAATACATTGAAATTTCCTCGTTAGGTCACAACGTTTGATTTAAGCCCTCACGGCAAACAACTACAGATATCTAAGTTCCCCACTTAGTATCACACTCTCTTTTTGTCTCTTTACATCTCTCTTATTTCTCTCTCTCTCTTTCTCTCTCTCTCTCTATCTCTCTCTTTGTAATAGCCTCTCTTTCGTTTAATGCATTCTGGGTTCCCTCAGTCTGTAACAAATTCTCGAAGAGACGTTTAAAAGTCTGTGACTAAAAAATTATGTCAATGCAGTGATGTCTACATATTCCCCTGCTTTTATTCCCAGAACAAGTTCCTTTTGAGATGGTATTCGGGTAAATATTTCTGCTGGAGTCTTTTGTCAAAGGGCCTATACACTTGCGCTAAAAGAAGCTTGGATATTGGAGCTGTAGAACGTGTTAAGAAAGAAGAAAATTGTATCCAGAAAAAAATTGCAAATACATAAATAAAAATTAATGAATGGTGTCGAATGAAAGGAAATATTAATAATAAATTATTAAATATCTCAGACGCAAACTGTTTCTCAAATTAATCATTTTATACTAATTATATGCACGGCTTTCTTGTTCATATCAATTGTTGGTAGCATACGCAAGTCTATGCAATACGTTTATATACAAAAGTATCTGATTTTGTCTTATTGGCTGTATGCCAACTTACCTTTTGTATTTTAAGCAAATAAAAAATATTTATTTAAAATAGAAAGGATATTAGATTAATTTCGATTTTTATTCTATTGATTATTTTTTTATGAATATTTAACACTTTCTAATTTCGTATGTCGAGAAAGCATTTTTATAAAATATCTTTTCAAAATTATTGTTTGTTTTCGTTTATTTTGTTTGTAATTGTTTTCTCTGAGATTGATTTTACCCGGTAGCATTAAGATGAAAATTCGCGGAATATAGCAAGCAAAAATTATTACTTTTTCTCATAACATAACAATAAAATTTGATTTACTATCGGCGATTTTCTATTATCATACCTTATATATATATATATATATATATATATATATATATATATATATATATATATATATATATATATATATATATATTGGCTGCGTGTGAGTAGCATTTTTTCTTTCATTTATACAATTTTAGTCAGATAGCAGCGAAAGTTATACGTTAAGGAAGTTTTATTTGATGTTTCTTTATTTCGGAGCATTTCTTTTTTTTTTTTCGGGTACATATAATTGGCATATATGGAGTATTGTGTAAAATCAAGGCCACATTAAAATACAAGGGTCGTTTGAAAAATTAATAGACTCGCCACGATAAAAATATAAATATACGTACCAGCCGAAAGACTAAAATTTATGCAAGTGTACCAGTATACAACACTTTTACAACCAACTCTGTAGTATTGTGTAGAGACAATAAATAAAAAAAATTTTATTTTTGGAACTCGAATCCTCAAAATCTATGTAAAAAAGCAAACGTCACATCTCACTGACGTCACAACAAACTTTGCCTATATTGGAACATTCACTAGTTGTAGAAATTGACTAATTGTCTCAACCTACCCTGATGATTAATTACAAAGTAGAGAGCTCGGAACATATTTCTTGTACCTTTCTTCTGAAATGAAATTTGCATCAATATTGGGGGATTCTTCATCTTAACTGAGAAGGATTATTCTCTATGGCTAAAATTCGATTATTAAAATTAATCGATGCAGATATTTGTCATTTTTGATATTTTCTTCAAGAACCTTTGACACAAACACACACACACACACATACATACATACACACACACACATATATGTATATATATATATATATATATATATATATATATATATATATATATATATGTTGATAAAGTGGAAAAAATGTGTGTGATGCTTTTCACAGACACAGACAGATACACACATATATATGTTGACAAACTGGAAAAAAGTTTTGTGCGATGCTTTTCACACACAGACACACACAGACAGACAGACACACACACACATATATATATATATATAAATGCCGATGGAAAAATTGCAATAACCTGAAGGGACATATCGATTTCTTCTGGTTATAAGGATGCATTTCTGTTAAAGTAAAGTTCAAATACTTCGGTTATCTTGTGGCATAATAATACTTGTATAACTACAGCGTCTTCGTTTCAGCTTCAGACATTGACGCATTTTGCAAATAAGTTTACTTTAGTGAAAGATTTGCAGGGTAAGTTGGTGTTATACTGAACATACACACGGGATTTTTCCTACGTTTTAAGAAGGGTCTAATTGAGAACATAAGAGAAATTTATTTGTGTTTCAGATAAGTGATATGTTTTGAACGTGAAGAATGTGCCCTCATAGACGAAGAACTTTCTTGTTATTATTAGTAAACGGCATTGAATATGCGGCATAGATTGCTGAATATATAGGTCCAAGTGTGTTAACATCATATATATATGGATAAATTGTCGCAATTTCATATTTTTAATTTTGCGCATGCGTGATCTTTGTTTTGGACTGCTCAGTATAGTAGAGTCAGTTGGGCACCGTCTGTGAGAAAAAGAGTACCATGACGCAATTCACTCCGCCTGAAAAAGCATATATTTGCACCGGAAGCTCCGATACGAACATTTCAGAGTATTTGTGTTTCAATCTAAGTATAGTCAGAGGTTTAGGAAAGAGTTGGATGAGTCTAACAGTGATTACGAAGGTACAGTAGCAAGGAAAATTTTCTCTGATATTTCTGATAAGAAATGAACTCACGATATTATTGGTGAAGACCTCAGACTCAACACGTAGATTTAATCAAGTGCCTTGAGGAAATAGAGGATCAAGAGGGTAGCTGCTGGAAGACCCTATATCTGGCAAAAGGAGTCTACACCATGTCAAAAAAGTAAGAGATGCCGGTAATGGTTATCAGACAATTTCTTCGACCAAATAACCCTTTACATCTGGCTGCGTAACTCCTAAGTTTGCAACCCGCTTGATTATTATGTGTAAGACGCAGTTGAACGAGAGACTAACAAAATTTCTTGTAACACTAACAATGAACTGAAAGCAAGGATTATGGCATCATTCACAACCATAAACAAGGAAACCCTCCAGAAGAGTTGCAGGAGATTCTGAAGATGTCTGAAGGTCGTCGTTAAAGCCAATTGCAATTTTATTGAATAAATTTACTTTTTAGTATTTCAAGATATTTTTGCGTAAATATATCTGTTTAAATGAGATGTCCGTGTTATTTTCCTTTTTTGCCTAATTTAGACAACACTTTATCCGTCGCATTCTTATATATATATATATATATATATATATATATATATATATATATATATATATATATATATATAGGCAAAACACTCATACAGAGATAACAACTAAAACATATGTATCCACTAAATATAACGTATTTTATAACAAAACTTCTACTCATTACGCCCCAAGGAAGTCAATAAATCCACTAAGATGTTTACTGTTTTTTAAGAAATATGAGTAAAAAACGCTATTAAAATCGTGGAACAATAAAGGAACAGAAATTAAAACAAAAGAGGATGAAGACTAACTTTGCATTTAAAAGTTTGAAGATCGAAGTTTACTGAGAAGTAAGAAACCTAGAATATATTTCCACAAGCGAGAAGTACATTGGAAGCATCTAACAGTAAAGAAGTTAAGGTTACATCAAGCTGTTTCAACAAAAAAATGAGACCTTGCCGCCAATCTAGTACTGCACGTAAATTCATAAAGTCTAGGTATCAAAGTTCATTTGTACAATTTTACCATTCAAGTATTAAAGGAAAATGCATATGTCTGTGTGGGGACAGAGAGAGAAACAGTGAGTTAGTTTGTGTATGCACGTATGTATGCACTTTAATGTTTAAAACTTTTGTTAGCATATATAAATAGATTGATAACTATCTATTCATAAAGGAACGTCTCGCTCGAGGTTATTTGTAGTGGAATTTAATTATAGTCCGTATTTCATAAAGAAATCTAACGAAAAATTCATCGAATTATTTTCTCTTCTGAAAACAGAAATAATTCCGAAGAAATCTGGTTAAATGATCTCGATTTATTTTTTTTTCAAATCAAAACCAATTCTAAGGATATTTTCTGCTCCATTCTAAATTCAACAAGCATGATATCATTATTATTATTATTGTTTTATTTCCTTTGATTTCTGGTGTGTACTCATTTCTTTTCGGGTCCCGCCCAGGGACCTAATGTCAGAAATGGCACCATGGCATTTTCTACTGAGAAATTTTGAAAAGAAATCACAATTTACCTAAATAAATCAGATTTTACAAAAATTTACGCCCTTCGTAAGGTATGGGCTGCACTCGTAAGAACATTTTTTGTATATCTTTATGTCAAGGGCTATTAAGAATCCCTTCAATAAATCTACTGGAATCTTTTCCAATCGATCCGAGGGGAAAAACTACAACTGGATTTGTTGATGTTCTCATGTGCCACATTTCGGAGATTTAGATTTCAAAGTTTTGGTACATTGATAGTTTATTTGATGATGATGATGATGACGACGACTATGATGATGGCGACAGGGATTATTATTATTATTATTATTATTATTATTATTATTATTATTATTATTATTATCCTTTGTTTTCTGGCGATTACACATTTCTTTCCGGGTCCCGCTCAGGGACCTAAGGTTAGAAATGGTATCATGACACTTTCCACTGACTAAAAAAAAAAAAAAAAAATTACATAGATAAACCCCATCGTAAAGTGTGGGCTGTACTTGTCAGAACAATTTGTTGTATCTCCTTTGAGGCATGGTCTTCCAGGAATCCCTTCAATTAGTCTACTGCAATCTTTTCCAACCAGTCCTACGGCTCCAACTACAACAGGAATTGTTGATGTTCCCATATGCCACATTTTCGAGATTTCTATTTCAAGGTCCTTGTATTTTGACAGGTTTTTGAATATCTTCAAAGATACATTGCAGACATCAGGGACTGCCATATCAATAAGGAGGCATCGTTTTTGTTTGTGGTCTTTAATAACAATATCTGGGCGGTTGGCCTTGATTGTTCTGTCAGTGTGTATTGTGCAGTCCCATAGAATTGTAACAGGTCCTATCTCCGTAACCGGGTCTGGGTGGTGTTCATACCAGTTTCTTTCAGTCTCCTTCCCGTAGAAGTTGCAGATTTTCCAGTGCAAATATTGGCCCACTCTGTCATGTCGGGTTTTATATTCAGTGGGTGCCAACATCGTGCAACCTGATACAAGATGATGAATCGTTTCTGGATATTCATCACAGGATCTGCATTTTGGGCTGACACAATATTTTAGTATATGTGCTTGATAATTCCTAGTTAGCAAGCATTGGTCCTGTGCAGCAAGGATAAAACCTTCAGTTTCAGCTTTCAACCCTGCACTACGTAGCCACTGATGGGTACGGGTTTTGTCGACGTCAGCTTGTTTGGTACGGGCAGAGTATTGGCCATGAAGCGGTTTATCTTGCCATCGCTTCTATATCTGGTCGGTTGCATTCGTCTTTGCTGTCTTTTTTAAGAATGTTGCAGTTTCAGCCGGTGTATTGTGCTGTAGTTTATTTGGACTGCTCAGTGTAGTAGAGTCAGTTGGGCACTGTCTGTGAGAAAAAGAGTACCATGACGCAATTCACTCCGCCAGAGTTTTGAAACTCCATTTTGAATTTGTTATTTTTTTTTATTACGGAGTAAAGACGCTTACTACTTTCATGCTCCTTGACGCATACCATCGTCCAGTCTTCTGTAGTTTCCAAGTATCTTTGGAGGCCAATTGTTGTAGTTTTGTAGGACAGTTCTAGTTGAACTAATCCTCTGCCTCCTTCGGATCTGGGCACATACAGACGATCAACATCAGCTTTGGGACGATGCATGCGATAGAAAGTGAGAAGCTTTTATAGCAAGTGAGTTGTATACTTGTTGTGTTCTTTCCGGGTAAGACATGGTACGATTCAGATTTAAAAAAATGTCTTATTGCATTCTAACAATGAAAAGAGTTGCGACGATTTAACGATGAAGAGGGCTATTGTTTTCCAACGTTAATGTAGATTGTTGTGATGTGACGAAACATTTTTGTTGTTATCTGACGATAAACAGAGTGGTTGTAAGCGGATGATAATGTGAGTTATTGAGATTTGACATTAAAGTGGGTTGTTGTTATCTGATGATAAAGACATTTTTTGTTATCTAACAATGAAGAAGCTTGTTGGTATCTTTAGTTTAATGGGTTTGTTATGATATGACGATAAAGGGAGTGTTGTGATCTGAGGATATAGGTTTGTTGTAATCTAAAATTGAAGATGGTTCTCGTATATGACGATAAAGAACGTTGCTGTGATAAACGATAAAAGATGTTCTCTGAAGATAAAGGAAGTTTTTCTGCTCAAAATATTAACGGTAAATGGGTTGGAGCTTCCGTAGTCGATGATATGTGCGCCCATGGCTATCTACAATTCCCTGTCTTTTGTAGCTCTGAATAAGGTTTGTCTTTTTGCTTTCTCTCCTAGACTTGATTTACAGAAGCATGAGACAGATTAGTATGAAGAGAATTAGAATAATACATCGATACGAGTAGATAAAGGTTGATGAACATAAATAGACAGATAGATAGATAGATAGATAGATAGATAGATATGAACAAATTTAGGTAGGTTGGTATGTAGAAAGCGAGATATGAACATAGATAGATAGATAGATAGATAGATAGATAGATATGAACAGATTGATACATAGATTGATACATATAAACAGACTGGCATAGATAGATAGATAGATAGATAGATAGATAGATAGATAGATAGATATGAACAAATAAATTTACGTAGGTAGGTAAGTAGATTGTTTGGAAGGTAGGTAGATATGAGCATATTGAGATAGATCGACATATAAAGAAATAACATTATATATATATATATATATATATATATATATATATATATATATATACATATACATATATATATATGTATGTGTGTGTGTGTGTACAGATATATATATATATATATATATATGTACAGATATATATAGATATATAAGTAGATAGATGTGAACAGATTGAGATAGATAGATAGATAGATATGAACAAATTAAGTTAGGTTGGTAGGGAGGTAGAAAGGGAGATATGAACATAGATAGATAGATAGATAGATAGATAGATAGATAGATAGATATGAACAGATTGATACATAGATTGATACATATAAACAGACTGGCATAGATAGATAGATAGATAGATAGATAGATAGATAGATAGATAGATATGAACAAATAAATTTACGTAGGTAGGTAAGTAGATTGTTTGGAAGGTAGGTAGATATGAGCATATTGAGATAGATCGACATATAAAAAAAATAACATTATATATATATATATATATATATATATATATATATATATATATGTATGTGTGTGTGTGTACAGATATATATATATATATATATATATATATATATATATGTACAGAGATATATAGATATATAAGTAGATAGATGTGAACAGATTGAGATAGATAGATAGATAGATTTGAACAACTTTAGGTAGGTATGTATGTAGGTTGGTAGGTAGGTAGATAGAGAGATATGAGTATAGATAGATAGATTGATAGATATGGACAGATTTAGATAGATAGATAGATAGATAGATAGATATGAGTATATTGAGATAGATAAGAATAGATTGAGATAGATACATAGTGTGATACATATGGACAGACTGACATAGATAGATAGGAACAGATTGATACATAGAATGATACATATAAACAAACTGGCATAGATAGATAGATAGATAGATAGATAGAAAGAAAGAAAGAAAGAATTTTGTTTAAATATATTGTGTGAACGCATCCTCTAGATATTTTGCTCTTCTTTCTCGACCGCTTCTTTTTCTCCTTGTATTTAATAACGTAATAACTCCAAGGATTCTTTTGCACTTCCATTCCATTATTGCCTATAGAATGCAATATGCAATATTTGTGGAAAACAAGGAATATTTGGGCAGAGCACAAAATAACTGTGGTTAATATCAAAATGTAAGTAATCATCGAAGGGTTTGACTAAAAGGGGTCAGAATATGGAGGTTGCTTTGGTCAACAGTGTCCATGGATTTCAGCTGTTGGTTATTCATTCAGAAAAACAATAGCTTTATTTTTTTCTTGGAAATATTTAAAAGATTGTACATAGAGAATTCACAATATAAGTGGAGATTGTGTCCTGTGATGTAAAGCAACGCAATCCCTGTGTACACGTCTATGTCACAATGATCACTTAACAATCTGTTTCATATTATTTTTTTATTTTTGAAGTTCAATTACATGAAGCTATCCCCCGACTATGATAGCTATTATAATAATGCTGAAAGCTTTCAATCGTATTTTATATGCGCAAAAGCAAATTTTAAAGTCAATTATATCATCCACGTTATTTCACTTAATGTTTTAAGGTCGGGATTATATATAAATATAACAGCAGTTAGTACAGAAAAGTCTAATAAATATTTTAGTGCATATTTTTGAATAAATTCATTACATTCATTTTGAAGTAAATTTATTTGCGGCTAGTTAGTAACGACACTCTTGCATTTGGGTAGCATATCGGTTATCGGCGACGAAAGTCGAATCCACATCCTCAGTTTAAAATCCGACCGATTTCGTTACATCCATAAATACTGTTGGGAAAGGTAGGAATCCATCTCCTTTCACTCCACCTAGCGACTCTGGGTTAATTAGAAGGACAGTGCCGTCTTGTTTGGCAATAAATGTAGGAGCACAACTCCTGGACTGGTTGGGCTTAGAACCGACAATCCTGTTCCCATGTAAACATAAGTGCTACAAAAACCATCGCAGCGACACTAAGGGCCTATAAACCATGTGGTGTTCAATGGTACTAATAATAAAAAAATAAATAAATTGTCGCAATATGATGAAGCCATATGAAAAATAATTTTGAAGGAATTATTATTAATATCTCTGAATTGTTTAACTGTCATCTTCAACTCAGAGATCCACTGTCCTGCTTAGGAAAATTACGGACGGCAGCCATGCGAGTACAAAAGATTTAGTAATACGACTAATTATATGAAAGATGAAAGAAAAAAACTAGTGAAAATATAATAATGACAATACTTCATCTAAGAAATTAAGACAATTTAAGACTATTACATCTTATTACTACGACTAAGTGCAAAGAAACAATAGAAACCATATGAAAGAAAGACGATTTAAAAATGGATAATAATGACAAAGGTTCATCTAAGAAATTCAGACAATTTAAGACTATTACATCTTATTACTACTACCAGGTTTAAACAAGCAATAGACATTTGCTTCATTTAAGTAAATCAAGCAAATATCTTATCACTATAAAGTAATAGTCATTTATTATTATAGTAGTAGGCATCTGTTTATCTTGCGAGATATAGGTAGCGCACTGTTTGGTCAAAATTCAGTCCTTTAGTGGTGCGGTTTGTGTGACCTTTCTAGAGTGCTGGTCTGAGCGATGGCATATGGAGGCCTTGGTCTACCCAGACTACACGGATTCTCTTGACAGTACCAACAAGATCCAAAGGAATACGGGACTACACTCCGGGATTTCTGTCTAGATTTACTCCCATAACCTTTTCTGTTTTCGGTTATGACCGCAAGGCAACCGAGGCTTAAAATCAGAGTTTTCCTTCCCTTAGACGGACTGACTTCCAGATACCAGTTACTATTAATTAATAAGCAATAATGCTATGTATATTGAAAAATCCTAGTTAGACATTGAAAAAAATGTGGATAACCTGTTATGTTTTATCACAGTCGTCAAAATCTGTTTGATTAGTTTCTTAACCAATTATAATTTTAATTAAAATTGAACATATTACCTGCATCCAGAAAAGAAAATCTATTGCGCCTGTACACAAAATATGGAATGGTGAGGTTCTCATTGGATTTGTTTAATCTATACAGTAGGGAGATCCTAACAAAACTATAAGGACTTCCAGCATGGCTGATGCTAACCTCTTGGAGAACAACACTCTGCGCCCTCTTGGGATCACGTTTTCCCTCACATGAAGTGCAGAGACTATATTGAATTAACTGCTTGGTCTACATGTAGAACCATGTAGTGGCAGAAAACTTTTTCTTTTCAGAATCCATCTTGAACATTTATAAATTCAGTAATTTTTTCTTGTCAGAATCCATCTTGCACATTTTTAAATCTCATAACTTGCTCTTGTCCGAATCCCTCATGCACATTTATAGATCTAGTAATTTGTCTTGTCAGAATCCATGTTGCACATTTCTAAATCTACCATTCGTCCGTGCATTGAATACTACTGCCATATATGGTCTTGTGCTCCAGCTGTATATCTCCAAATTCTTGATAATAATCAAAGAAGGGTCTGCAATGCAATCGGTCCTCATCTGGCATGTCGATATCAACCACTTTTTTCCAATATGACATGACTTCCTGATATCGCTTCTGCAAAGATTTCCATGGCAACTGTTTTAATGTTTTTTTTCCTCAGTGGCTAGACTGCATGAATTTAAGTGTGCTACTTGATTGGCAACTAGATCCCACCGATTTCAGCTCGCTAGATGCGATTATTTTTTTCTATTCTGACAGTTTCTTTTTTCGCACTTCGTACGTGTGGAAAAACTTTTCGATTGCTTTCTTCGCTAAACGCAACGTCAATCGCCATTTTCTGTCTCCCTGAACTCTATTTCTTTATTGTCCTTTCCTCGCTTCTCCTCACTAAAGTTTTCTCTTATACTCGCTCTAACCCCTGAGTCATAGTGGCATTATCGGCTTGCTTGGAGTGAAAACAAAGGGTTTATTATTACTGAGCACAATCTTAAAAAAACATAAGATATGTAAATGATTTCCCCTGATGGGAGACACAGAAGAAATTCACTGCATCAACCACTGAAAAAAGTAGTTAAGAAAAACGAGAAGAAAGAACGAAGCATCAATTTAAAGAAGACAGAAGGTCTGTTTGTCAGTAAGATCAAGGGAATCGGCTCAGCATATAAACCACAAATTAGAAATGTCAAAATACTGCAAGTAAAAAAAAAAATTAAATATCATGGTGTTGTTTTAACAGATGACGGAAAATGATATATCGGAATCCGAAGATGCAGTAGAATAGTGATTGATGTCTTCCAAAATCTAAGCTAAGTATTAAGAAACAGGTAACATATAATGTATTATCAATAATCGTATATGGCAGTGAATTCTAGAGAATTTCATCACAGAAATAAAGGAAACTCCAGACAACAGAGATGTGGTACTACAGAAGGATTTTGGTAATGACATGCACAGGTTTTTGTGAGATACCCGAAAGTTTCACTTACAACAATAATCAGAAAGTCCGCTTACAACAATAATCAGAAAGAGACATTCGAAATGACTGATTCATAAAGAAGAAAAAGGGCTCTCATGCTACGATACTCACTGAATATATTGAAGCAAGAAGGAAAGAGTAACTTACCTAACAAGCTTGCCTAAATGAATGGTAGATAAGGTATGGGTATGATGATAAACATTGCTAGCCTCTACAAAGCATAGGACGTTGTGAAACGAAAGGAAACTGTACATACAAGAAGGAGAAGGAGAATATGAGCACTTAGCTCATGGTAAATTCCTTTTTCGTTATTTTTTGTAGTAGCTGGATTTTTACACGTGTAAAATCCACGATACGAATGAATGCTGTTCATTTTTTTTTTAACAATTCTCTCCGCCCGTATAGATCAATTAAATAATCGACGTCCTTGCGAAAATTATTCTCCCATCTATATTTGTTGGGTTTTTCGTTCAATAGTTTGTCTTTGTCGCTTTGAGACATCGTAAACCACTTTTATGTATATTTGCGTTTTGCGGATATAATATAATTAATAAAAAGCGGACGAAAAAAATGTAACAAAAGACAGTGTTAATGAAGAACCATTGAGATTGATTTTAAGAGAAAGGGAATGCAAAAAAAATCAACAATTTTATAATTGCTGACTGGAGGTCAGATATTTGAAAACTTAGTTAGAATCAGAAAACTTGTTTGAATTGAGGTGATTAAGCTAGAACATCGTAAAAAAAAAAAAGACCAAAACAATTGTAAAACAAACTAGAAAACTTATCTTGCCGATAGGATTTATTACGATAAAATGAAGATAAAGAATGGGTAATAAACAAGACTGCTAAAACCGTCTGGAGATACGAAAAATACAAGTAAAGCTATCACTCAGCAGAATAAAATGGTTGCCAAATATAGAGAAGGAGAAAAAAGATCGACAATGATTCTCATTGTAAACGCCAGGAACAAAAGAATTTAATAACCTTTCTATAAAAACCAGTTCACAAAAATATCCTACAACAATAACATAGTTTTTGTTAACCAGTATTAATTTTTGACTCATCTTAAATTTAGTTACTTTATATGGCAAATACTCAGGTCGTCAATTTGCAGCTGTTAGTAAATAGAGTAGATCGAAAATAAAGGAAAACTCTTGTTGAGTCCTGATTTATTTTTAAAGCAGGAAGCCGATCTATTTACGATGGCTGTTCCTCCAACTGAACAATGAGAGTCAACAATGCGAAAGATTAAATCTAATCATATCAAATTATTCCCTCTAATCACCGAATTTCACGCGCTATCATATTTAATGTTTCATTGGCATAGACCAATATTATATCAAACAAGCAATATCAGTGAATATTTCACGGTTTTCGTATTTTAAGTTTCTAAAAAGTAATCTACTGTAAACGCTGGGAAGCTCTTGCCTTTTGTCTCGTCCGGGAAGATAGACAGATACCCGATCTCGCGTACGGGCTCGGATTTCCCCACATTAAATTTGGCCTTGTGTCGCATCCCATGTCGTGGGGAACCAGATAAATATCGTAATATGATGTCTAAGTAGTCCACCACTAGCAGTGGTTTACCTACTTCACGCCGCTGGCGAGTATTATATTTTGTTGATGTTATAATGATTACCATTTCATTTCCAAACTCCGTTTTGGTTATTCCTCATTTAGTAACCCTTTCGAGGTTACAACACTAATTTTCTATTTACCAGTAATTTGCTTAGCTTTTAGAATGCTTCTTTCGCTAGTCCAATGCGTGTTCCGATCTCCATCCTCTCTTGAAACATTTTCCAGATATTTAATCTTCTGCGCCTGCTTGATGTTAACATCTTCAATTTATAACTCGCATCTTGGGATTCTTTCTCTTGCTGATGGATATATTGCCTTGGTTTCTTTTACTTTAATGTCTAGGAGGTTTTGTTGTTTTTATTCCGAGTGAACATGGTTGGTTGGTTGGGTTTTATGGCATATCAACCACTGTAGGTCATTTAATGCCAAATTAAGTTATATATATATATATATATATATATATATATATATATGTGTGTGTGTGTGTGTGTGTGTGTGTGTATTAAATATACAGTACAATTAAACGTATAGCTGGCAACATTATTTTCTTTTCAAAAAAACGTATAGCTGGCAACATTATTTTCTTTTCAAAAAAACGTATACCTGGCAACATTATTTTTCTGAAAACACCATCTGATTTTTGTTTGTTTGTTTGGGTTTTACGGCATATCAACCGCTGTGGGTTATTTAATGCCAAATCCAGTTTATATGAATTTTAAATGCCTATTTTGTATGGAATAAAAAACGTATAGCTGGCAACATTATTTTCTACAAAAAACGTATAGCTGGCAACATTATTTTCTACAAAAAACGTATAGCTGGCAACATTATTGTTTCAAAAACATATAGCTGGCGACATTATTGTTTCAAAAACTTATAGCTGGCAACATTATTGTTTCAAAAACTTATAGCTGGCAACATTATTGTTTCAAAAAACACATAGCTGGCAACATTATGGTTCCAAAAACGGATAGCTGGCAACATTGTTTTAAAAACGTATAGCTGGCAACATTATTTTTAACAAAAAGCGTATAGCTGGCAACATTATTGTTTCAAAAACGTATAGCTGGCAACATTATTTTTCCGAGAACATTATCTGAGGCCTTGCTGTTGGATGTAATTTATCGCCGTACCCAGGACGCGGATGTAGTTTATCGCCGTACCCAGGACGCGGATGTAGTTTACCGTCATACACAGGTCCGAGTGAACAGTGCACCATATGAGTGTCATATATTGGTAAGATATCTATTCTTTATGTGTCGTGCCCCTTCCGGACGTAAGCGACCCTGTCCTTTGTATTTCTAAATACATTCTGTCTTACTTCAGCTCGTCAAGTATGCTATTCGGTCAAAATCAGTCTATATTTCGGAAACGAGTTATTGTAATCATTTTCAATATTTACATCGTTCGGAGTTTTATTCTCATCTTTATTACTATTTTCACGACGTTTCGGCTGTTGTACTCTCTGGCCTTCCTCATGTGATATACGTTTTAATTTCGAACTAAACCCTTTATTTAGTCCATCCTGTATTTATTATACCCCTGAAAAATGGCGGAGCCTAAATTAGCCGGAACGTCGTGAATATGGCAATAAAGATAAGGGCAACAGTCCGAACGATGTAAATAGGGTAAATTTTATATGTATTTTTCCTCTCTCGAATGTTTTACTCTCCTGTCCTCAATCTCTCCTGTGAATATCATATTTTCCAGGAACTCCTCCCTGATGATGAGCGCCAGAAATTTTACGCACGTTTCTAGTGTCTCTATTTCTTCTAGGAGAGCGTCGCTGTTGAGTTTTAATAATTAAATCTTTTAATTTTGTGTAACTATTGAATTTATTTTCTATCCGTATGCAGGCGGATTGCTCCCAGTATAATTTTGGGAACATTCTAATATTATATTTTCCAAATAGATTTAGTTTTGCTATCAGGTTTTGCTACAGTTGTTAAAATCTTCCATAATAGCTGACAATGGTTAATAATAGCAAAAACAATATAATGATATATAATATTATTAAACAAACAGTGACTGTTTCATTGTTTCTAATCTTAACTGTTTAGAGGAGATAACATGGGCTACATTAATTAGCCTGCTCAGTACCACATAGTTGCTTGTCAAGTTGCCTGATCTGAACAAGTTGAGCATGACCCCTAAGGGTCGACGTACTTTTCCAGTTTGTTTATGAGCGTAAGTAACGGCAAAAACATCATGACAGTGAGACAATGTGGTTATTTTTTTTTTTTGTTATATTTATAATGGATACGGCAGCTAATTTGGTTTGGAAGTTATGTCTATATACTAGGGAACATCCTCAATCTTAGATCCTCTCAACGAAGTGGGTTACTCAAACTGAATGCATTTTTAACTGCTACATTATGTTAGAAATTTGCGTGTTATGCATACTTCTGGCATACTGTTACCAAACGAACAGGTTGTGGTGAAGAGAATATTGGGTTTACAGTATTTTTATCCCAGTGACATTTTCTTGATATGCTAATCTCTCACTCCGTATGAAAAATAATCCATAATTGTAACACAGCATAATAAGTTGGTAGAAATCGGAATGTTAAACAAAGCGTGGAATACATTTAGCATCATTGAAGATCAGCATGGAGACAATATTTCTAGAATAAATTTTATTGACAATAGTTCTGTATAAATTTGAAATATAGCATAAATTTTGAAATATAATTCAGATCATAATGATAGCCTTTCTTGTTGAAGTAACTTAAAGAATTACATTCAATTTTAAACACTACATCCACATACACAGAAATGCACGCGCGCACACACAGACACACACACACACACACACACATATATATATATATATATATATATATATATATATATATATATATATATTAATCCGACATTTTCAATACTTCAACTGGTATTCTACTTGATACACGCATTTGCAATAGAAGCTCCGTTTTTATTTTTTTAAAATTTCAAACAGCGTCTATCAGCCTGCGTATTACAGGAATTTCAATAAGGAAAATGTGCTCTCTGTCAGGAATTGAACCTGCGTCGCCCTTTGTAGAAAATACCACAAGAATCAATTTTCTCGGACACGCATGCATCTATTTCAAATACGAGTAGCGATTAGATTAACGTTTGAAGGTATATCTATCTATCTATCTATCTATCTATCTATATATATATATATATATATATATATATATATATATATATATATATATATATATAATAAAATTATGGGGCATGTCCGTTGGATGCCTCTCAGAACAACTGTTATCTATCCTCCCTAAACTCATAATCTTCATTTGCTACCACCTTTTTTCATTCATGTTACACACTTCGTTTATCATAACACTTTTAAAAAGTATTCTCTATTTTGTGTGGCTCTCGGGCCTTGTACTTGACATCTTTAGTATGAACAAAAGATGCATGCTATTGAAGGTAATCTTATAAGTTATTTAGTTAAAGTAGTGGGTTCAAGCCTCACTAGTTTCTATTGTGATCCACTGTCAGACAACATCAAGCTTGATAAATATGTCAGGCAACTCCTTGATAATGCGAAGCAATCGATAAAGATAAAGTGTGTACGTTTCTCGACATTATCTCCAGCTAACTTGTCAATGACAAAACAAAAGAAAGAGAAATATAATTTAATTCCCTGTATTGATTAAGTTGTGAGACTTATTTTAGTTTCTTTTATGAAATTTTAACAGGTACGCGTATTAAAATGTTTCTTTGAGTAGGCATGGATTAAGCTTCGATACTTTCCTACGTCATATGTTCAAATGATTTTATTTATTTTTGATAGTGAGTAAAAATGGTATTGCTTTCAATTGTAAACCTCTTTTATTTTAAATTCTTTAAGAGCCCTAGCCAGCATATCGCGTTTTGCAGCTTTTTTAAAATTATTTGAATCGATCAACGGAGTTAAAGACTTGCATTTGGTGTAATTGGAACATTCTGGACTGTAGATACTGTGATTATACCGTTCAACTTAAACATGCGCACCTATGGAGTCAATGTGCCTTACAGCTTCATGCTATCTGCACTTGGTCACGTCTTACGCGTAGTTTAGTAACGATGTTTTGTAGCCTCTATATGACCTTTATAATGGCCGGAAAATTCAAGCGACAGGCTTGCGTTAAGCCTTGCATAAACAACGGTAATTCTGCTACCGAAACACTTGAAATGCTTCGTTAGGCATTTGTCGAATATTCTTTCGTCTCAACATATTATTTTTTAGACTTACGGACATATATGAAATACAGGATCTCCTACGATCGCCGAAGTTAAGCAACGTAGAACCTGATACGTACCTAGATGGGTAACCGCTAAAAAATACTTTGTGCTGTAAACATTGATGCGCGGATGGTGTAATGGATAATGTCTTGGAAGTGTTAATCGGAGACCCAAGTTCCAATTTCAGTTGAGGTCGTTATTTTTACTTACGAGCAACTACCCGTGGAAAATGTAGGAATCAATCTCTTCCCTCCAGTTATATGTTTAATTGTAAACTAAATAATTATTATCTAAAAAATATCCTTACAAACCAAAAATATTTTATGGCTTTAAATAACCTGCAAAAGCTTAATAATCCGGAGAAAACGGATCAATCAATCAATTTTACGTCCATTCAAAAACCTCACCCAGAAAACATCTATTTTGTATTGAATAAATCGGAATCGGAAATAGCAGAGCTGAGTTTTTATTCCAGTCTGGTTCATTATATTCACATACGGAATAAATCAACCTTTTCCCTCCAGAGATGGGTTAAATAGTAGGAACTTTATCAGGGAAATCGTTAATGTCACCAGACACTTCTTACAATATAAAGAAAGATCTTCTGTCTTTAAATAATCTACAAAAGGTTGACAAACCGTAAAAAAACAAATTAATAGAACAATAGGTTGTTGAAGTGGAACACGCTTTTCAATGTTGGTCGAGGTTCTGTTAAAGATGATGAACACTCAGATCTAATAGTCACTAGAAAATATAACTCATAAGATGCGGAAAGGACACGAGAAACATCGTCGAATAATCTATCGGCTGCATCGGGTTAATGGAAACAACTATGAAGTTCTTCAGGAAAATCTGAATATTCATCGCTTTGCGAATTGTATTTGAACTACGATATTCCCAAAGGCTCTATTTTGAAGGAAATGTTCTTCAATTTTAGATAATAGATGAAATATATTATTTACTGTAGTAAGATTCTGTGTTGTTTAAGCTTATTTTATATATTTACAACGTCGATATTAAAGCTTCCTTAACAAAGTCTTGATTATCTGTAGTGGAGCATTAAATAGATTTGCCAGCTTAGATGAAGCCTGAATTACGTCAGATGGATTATATAACAAATAAGGAATAATTTCAAAAGTTCGTACACGATTTTCATCGTTATGACTGCAACTTGGCACTGGCATTAGTTTTGATAGCGATTTCCGGTCAGTTGTAGATTGAAACATTGCATCGTTCATTTGCGAGTGAGACTGTGTTGAATGTTGACGTTTTGTCGACGAATGAAAGCCTCTTTCATCATATTAAGCTCTGTGAATTTCTGAAAGTAGTAAGCATCGGAGCTGCAACAAACAAAAATATTCAGAGAGTTTATTCGGATCGTGCTCCAACGCTTTGGACGGTCAAAAAGTGGTTTGTCAGAGTAATTTTAACCAAAATGATCAATCACGCCCCAGGCGACCTTCCGACGTCGATGAAAACGCTCTGCTTGCCATGGCGGAGAATAAATCGAAAATATACACAGAAGTGATTGCTAAGAGTTCGGAAATCGATATCTCAACTCGCTTTTGCTATATCAAGAGACCTAGGTTCAAGAAAAACTGCCGATTTTGGCAAATTGAAAAAGTGCCTTTCTCCACCGCGACAAGGCAAGAGATCATGTTACAAAAGAGATATTGCAAATGATTACATAAAGGTGAAATAAGGAAAACCCTTTAGCACTCACCGTATTCTTGTCAACTGGTTACTTCAGATTTTCATTTGTCACCGCTCTATGCAGAACAGTTTAAATGATATTAAATTTGACTGTACAATCAGTCAAAAACTACCTCAGAATCGTTTTATATTAAAAGAAAAACACGGATCTTCCACGAAATGTCATGAACAAGATTCTAGGATAGTGTTGTTAAAAAGAATGAAGACTATGTAATTGAATAATAAATGTCTATTTTTGTGAGTATATAAAATTTTGTTTTTAAATTTTTCAAATCGGGCACAAAATTTTGCAATGATCTAATGGCAGATTTTACGGACATCAGTAAATTCAGCACAGCAAAACACCAAGCAAAATCAGTCCAGTATTTGATTTTTCAGGAACGTGTCTTGAGAGAGATACCAAATCAAAAACAAAAAAAAACCAGTACTTTATGAACTACTTGTACTATTTCATAAATTACATTGGTCAGACAAAAGCTGAAGCTATAAGTTATTGTGTAATTGTGTTCAATTTACACACACACACACACACACACACACACACATATATATATATATATATATATATATATATATATATATATATATATATATATATATATATATATATATAGTATGAAGAGTTTTTAGCGGCCAAAATTGCTTGTTCATTTTCCGTGGTTTGCTAGTGGAAAGGAAGGTTTTTTTCAGAAAGTGCTCAATATCAAATGGTAAGGATAGAGAGTCAATAGAATTAATAGAATTAACGCGGAGCAACTTGTCACTTATATATAATAATTAATGGTCTTATTTCAGGTACGGCGAGTTCGAAGTTTTGTGAGCGCAAGTAGTAATGTTTTTATGCTTCAGGGCTATTGGTTTTGCTGCAAGTAGAGAAGACAATAGTCCTGAAGAGTGTGAAGTTATTACTACAATACACTCATAAAACTCCGAAGTCGGCATGACTGAAATAAAACCATTAATTATATATATATATATATATATATATATATATATATATATAATTAATGGTTTTATTTCATATATATATATATATATATATATATATATATATATATATATGTATATATATATATATATATATATATATATATATATATATATATATATATATATATATATATATATAATTAATGGTGTTATTTCAGTCATGATAAGACACCGAAGGTGTTGAAACAAAATGGCTATTTTTGTAGTGATTTTATAACATATTTATGTTATAATTTTTTTTTTCTTTAAAAATAAATAATTATATATATATGTATGTATGTATGCATAAGTACATATATATTTATATAGATAAGTACATATATATGTATGTAGGTAAGTGAATTAATACGAACTTAGATTGATTATAAACATGATTTAATTTAAACCCATTAGTTTTCTTAAAATAATCTCCGATTACAAAGTGGTTTTAATTATATCACAAGGAGGGAAGAGCGAATAACGTACTTGATGAGTCTTATTGAATAGAAGAGAGAATGCGAATAAAAGAGAGAATGCGAATTATTAAAGGTCAGTATTTACTTAGAGCAACAAAATACAGGAAATTGTGGAGAGTCGTTAATGACCACCGAAGATTTGCTCATCTTTTCATTATGATCTGTTGTTGAATCTTGTCTTAATATTTCTGCTTTACCTCCTTACTTGAGAATGTCTGAAGAGCCATATTGGTTATTCTCGTCTCTGAAAATGTTTATAATAAGCTGGAAAGACATCTGGAAACAATATAAAAGAACTCTTGTATAAAAAAAATAACAACGTAGCATTCTTTTGCAGCTGCGTGTTTCAGTGCAAATGAACCGCGTATACAATTTCTGCTGTTAAATAACGACAATTCCAAACGTACATCTTGCCTCAGATTTTCCTGATCTTATCCACGCCATTTGTAAAGACGAATTGATTTGTTCACTAGCATGGATATTTGCCACTTTTTGTGGTGTTTGATGTACGGCTAATTGAACGCAAACAGATTGTCGATGTCACGTTTATAGACAGACATCTGTCAGAAAAAAAAAAAGCCTCAGTTACTTTTTATTTTCTTTCTTTGAAAGATGGATTTAGCGAGTGGTTAGAAAATCCACCTAGCCTTAGTATCTCAGTGGATCTCTTACTCTTGAAGAAAATAGTTTGGATTGGAACTTGGGATATAGAATTCAGGCGTCCATTTATTTTTATATATATATCTATCTCTATTTTTTCTTCATTACTCAGCACGTTCGGGAAAATAAATTAAAATCCCCATCAAAATCATATATCCCTAAACATCTTTTCATAAAACATTCAAAGTTTGATTGATTAAGCAACATCTATTTTATAATGACTTGTTAGTAACTGGAGGTGTAACGGTTAGCGGCTAGGATTGAAGAATCTGAGAACCGACTTCGAATTCAACTCGAGTTCTTTATACAGTGTAACTCGGATATAAGAGAAACCCGGATATAAGAGAGATTTTATCTGGTCCCAAATTAGAGCCTGTGTTAATGTAAACAAAATAGACCAAATCCGGATATAAGAGAAACCCGGATATAAGAGAGATTTTCTCTGGTCCCAAATTAGAGCCTGTGTTAATGTAAACAAAATAGACCAAATCCGGATATAAGAGAAACCCAGATATAAGAAACTTCTCCGGTCTCGACAACTCTCTTATATCCGGGTTACACTGTACTCACTTACGTATAAATAACATTGACGAGTCAGAAGTTAACCATTATCTTTCCTGTATAGACCCATGAAATTGCTAATTTTTACGCTTATACAACAACTGACAGTAACCCTCTACCTTGAGTGACTCTTTGGAATTGTGCTATGTGAATATGAGTATAGAATTTTTGCTTAGTGGATAGTTGATTGATCCCCGTCATATGTTTAAGCCCTCAGAACGTTAACTAGGCTTCCATTGTCTACCTTTCATAGATTCTCAGACAAATCAAGTGTCGGTGCTTTAGGTGTATTTACCAAGATCGGACTCTGACTTAGAATATCGCGTGAGTATTTTTCATGCTGCACCTGTTCGGCGCCCTTTCTTTCACATAGGCAATACCCAGAGGATAAAATAACTTCGATACATATTTTCGACGTACACCAATCGTTTACTGACACGAAAGTTTCCTGTCACAAGAGTGTACTTATACGAAGCAAACTTGCTGTCTACTTGAGAATTCTGCAGAGAATATTCCTAATAAAGAGCGTAGTAGACAAGCATATTTTTTTAGGTATTATATATTTCATGCATCTGATGCTGTTTAAACTCGTAAAATTAATCACTTTTTTCGTACTGACCTTAATTTGTAAAGCGCAAGAATTTAAAATTAAAACATTCACAGTCACAGTCACATTACTTTAATTATTCCTATATATATATATATATATATATATATATATATATATATATATATATATATATATATATATATATTTGTGTGTGTGTGTGTGTGTGTTCGTGAGTATATATGTGGTTAATTCCAGCCTTCCATAGTTTGCGGGAAACAATTTCGAGTCACGTAAAGATGACGTCATTTACATCGGTCAAACTAAATGTTACGTGTTTTCTTTTTAAGACAGTGCAATCAATAATCTATCGACAAAGATACCCTATTTAATGCTGTCTCCTTCTCTTCTATGAGAAAGGCTTCCAAAATTTTAAATCTTTCTTTTCGTTGATTCTTCTCTCCCTCTCTCTGTATATATATATATATATATATATATATATATATATATATATATATATATATATATATATATATATATATATATATATATATCACTTGATAAGACACCGAGGGTGTTGAAATAAAATGGCTATTTTTGTAGTGATTTTATAACATATTTATGTTATAAATTTTTTTTAAATAAATAATTATATATATATATATATATATATATATATATATATATATATATATATATATATATATATATATATATATATATATATATTACACAACTATAAATTGCAATGATTAAAGGTAATCCGTTATCTTTCGTCCTAGTGTTTCTTTGAAAGACAAAACCACATTTATTACATTAAGACGCATTGTATTATAGTGTCTCTACTTTTTATTTGTTTATTATTTGCTATGATTTCTATTTTAATTTAAGGTATTATGCTCTTTCTCTTGAAATTCAGTAGCTTATAAAAATTTAAAAGATAATGAATATTTTTCATTTTCTAGTAATTAATAAGAGGAAATTATATGAAATATTAATCAGAAGTTTTGCTATAAGCGAGACCTCCTCGGGTGTGTGCCGAAAAGAGATGATCTCATTGGTAATCATTTTTCTTTACCCTGTAACAAACTTAAGTCCATTCATTAAGCATTTTCAAAACTCATTATATTCATAAGAGAAAGGTTTTTTTTTCTTTTCTTTATGATTCGCGAAAATGAAAAAAAAAAACAAAAATTAGAATTTCAGAATGTGCAAAATAAAATTCATTATCTTATTTCTTGATGAGCCAAACTGATCTTAGAAATTACCAGCGCGTGGAATAGAACTTTATGTAATAATAATAATAATAATAATAATAATCATAATAATAATAATAATAATAATAATAATAGAAGACAAAAGTTGAATCTAAAGAAACTGAGAGGATTGAAAAATCACATAATGTGTCTTGGGATTTGAAGAATCTATGGAACATGAATGTTGGTGCAATTTCTGTAGTAAAACGTGTCATGAGAACCAAGATTGTACTACAGCAGAAAAGTGTCTCCTTTAATCCGCGAAGATTCTCTTAAGTGTTCTTGTATTGTAAGGAATCTTGTCGCCTCAAGAACAGAATTTCCATTTATACTTCAATGTGTGGTACCAACATACTACTACTACTACTACTACTACTACTAATAATAATAATAATAACACAAGAACTACTACTAATAATAACAATATGTTGTCTTATATATATGACATGATCATCAGATGAAAAAAATAAGAAAAATAATATGATAAAGTATATGATAAAATAAATATGAAGGCTTTGAATATCTGTATATATTTCTGAGATGAGGTATTATGTACACTATTCACATTATTCTCATCTTTGTCGCCATATTTATCACAACGTTTCGGTCGTTGTACGCTCCGGCCTTCTTCAGGTGGTTTGAATTTCGAACTGAACCCTTTATTTCGATCACTGGGGTAGACTGTTCTAGTTCCACATGCCATGTTTGATGGATGTCAGTTATCAGTTATCTCCTGCTAATTTCCCCCCTGAAAGTTCTCCACTGCCTTAACCGGGTATTGAACTCACACTTTTAGACATTATCAAGGATACTTTTAATTAAATGTTTGCATTTTTTTGTGTATGTATCTAGAGTTATAAGAATGTTTTATCTTCCAATCACAGCGATCAACTAGGAACACGGCCACAATGTGCTGACCGTGTTTTGAAAACACAACTATCCTATAAATCTAGATACAAACTAAATTGCTAAATGCAGTGCTAAATGCACATTTATAAGTTTCGTCGCTGCAACGTGTCTATAAAAATTCTACATGATCGCAACGGCCAAACCGGCGGAAGAGGGCAGCGGCAGTCGGGTTGGCGTAACCAAGACGGAGTTTGACAGACCAATCATCCGACAGCCCTGATGCAACCAGGTTTCCCAGATCACAACTATCTCAATCCCCTTTGAGCAGCGAGAAAGGCGCTTTTGGTAAAGTGTGTGGGCTTCTTCGTTTCTCAGAGTTGCCCACCAAAATCAAATCCACACAAATCGACCGAACTCTCTTTTATTCACAACCATGTCTACCCTCATACCAGGGAAGAGAAAGAGAATAGGAAGAGAGGATGCAGATCCTGGTGATAGGATGCGAACAGTGTGCCGAACAGACGACTGATCATTAAGTATCCTCTGGACCAAATTAATGGTATACAGACTCAAATATAAACAAACGATATTTACCTCTCCTTGAACCAAGGAAATACTAAATATATAAATATCAAAACCATTATATTTTTGATATAAGAGACTAGATTGTTACTCGATGCAATAAGGCAAAACGGAATAAAATTATAGCAACATGAAGTTACAAATAGAAAAATTAATGAGAACTGGGTTCAATATATTTTTGATCTCAGGAGCTAGATTGCTAATCGTCTATGACAGGGAAGACTTTATGAGATTATAATGCCACAAATATAGGGATGTCAGTGAGTATTGATCAAACTACATTAATGATCTTGCTACTCAAAAATTACTCTACGGCGAGAAAGTTTCATTTTCGAGTAAAATAAAGGCAACAGAATTAAAGTTAATTAATATGAAAGCAAAGTGAGAAAAACGAAATTAAAATTCGAATTTTCAGTGCACTTTCTAATCAACAAAGAAAGGAGAGGACACGCTATTGCATTTCACTGTTGCTATGGCTCTTGAAGCAAAATCATTTAGAAAACAATAGCGGAAAATAAAACCTCCTCAATCCAAACAAGGAAAATTTACAAATGAAATTAAAAATAACTAAACTAAAATAAAAAGAAATGACACTACACTTTTATTTTAATTGTGACTTTCTCTTATTTTGAACACATTGTTTTGATAGATTCCTGACAAACCGATCGATGTGCAGAAAAGATGCCGGTATGAATTTATGCATAAAGAGCAAAACAAATGTACGTTGATATTTGTTCCTTCCAGGAAGGATTTCATTTTTCATTCTCTTATTTCTTTCGAAAGAGTATTTCTCTCCGCCAGGCTAATTTTGTGCAGGGTTTGTTTAGTGCATCGTCCGCACGAATATCCTTCATTAGAAAAGCAATTGAAATGAATTCCTTTAGTTTTATACGATATCCAATGCTACAAATATTTCAATAGAATATAAAATAGAATATCAACGACCCTGTTCATTGATGCAATCGTTGACTTTATTGATGAATTCATTTTCTACGTCTTATCAACGGTTATTATTTAAACCATGAAATAATTTTTAGATTCTAGGAATTTGTTTTGTTTTATTTTCTGTGTGTGGAGGGAATTATTTAGTGATACACGTCTTGCTAACTAATCCTTAGTTGGGAAGAAGAAGTGGATTGATACATTTTCAAGGATATTTGCGCAGAATTGTATATAACACACAAATGGAATTAGAACTCGGCTCTCCAATTAAAAATTCCGGGCCATTATCTATTACATCTTCTTCAGATCGACCTTTACAGAATCTAGTATTTCCCAGCGGGGGGGGGTACATCTTGGTACCGGACAAACTCGGCATTGCGTAACTGCGGTGACTGTACGGGAACCGGTGTTTCAGTGTGATGCGGCAGTACACTATGATGAAATATATATATATATATATATATATATATATATATATATATATATATATATATATATATATATAAACATTCTTGATAATGGCTAACAGAATAGCCGAAAGCGTTTGGATATATGGACACATTTTACACTTTATATGTAGAAGAGAAAACACTTATACGAATGCGAAAAATTATTAAAAAGGCAAATCGCGGTACCTTATCAGGCGCGTCTTTAATGTAACTTGTATAAATGAGGAGTGGCCTCCTAAATGCTCAATTATATATATATATATATATATATATATATATATATATATAGAGAGAGAGAGAGAGAGAGAGAGAAGGATAGAGAGAGAGAGTGAGTGAGAGAGAGAAAGAGAAAGAGAGAAAGAGAGAGAGAGAAAGAGAGTCTGATGACTGCGTTTAGCATGAAATCGACTAACGCCTCTCGGTGTTGAGATCAATGCCCACTTTCATATTTACATAAGCTCTATCCCTGATTTTCAATACTTTAACCCATAAATATTGCATAATTCAAAATTATATTTTATCATTATATATATATATATATATATATATATATGAAGAAAAATATACGGAAAAAACAAACAAAAATCCTTATATGCAATAATGCTGTTTTAATGTTAATATAATGTCAACGTCGGACGTTTCGGTCTAATAAACCATCTTCAGGACATATTCATAAAATATAATTAACATTATCAATTCAACATGACAAAAACGATGGACATAAGAACAAGACTTTTCCAAACAGATAACTGAAACGTCCGACGTTGACATTATATTAACATTAAAACAGCATAATTGCATATAACGATTTTTGTTTGTTTTTTCCGTATATTTTTCTTCATACTGTCGGATCTATATCCATATATTTGCTTACACACACACACACACACACACACACACACACACACACACACACACATATATATATATATATATATATATCTATATATAATATATATATAGTTAGGTAACGAAAATCTTGGTAATACGTATGGATAATCCCACGGAGAGCTCAATATTAAGTCAAAGTGAATAATTTAATTCAAAGAAAAACAGACGACTTTAAGGCTCCATTTGTACTAATTTATTTTACCAGAGAATTTTATTTTTCTCTGGATCTTCAGACTTCACTTTCAAAAGGTGAAACGAAAAATGAATTTAAAATTTACACCTTTGAAGGGCAGTATTACGCTTATGATATAGAAGGTGGTGGGAAATGGTGTTAGAGACATGGTCGACTTTAGAGAGGGAAGGAAGTTTTAAAATTTATATATTTTTTAATATAGTACTTAATATTGAGGAAGGAGGTGGTAAGGATCAGACATTGACCTTTTTAATCGGTCGACTCAAATGATATGGATATATATATATATATATATATATATATATATATATATATATATATATATATATATATATATATACCATTTTTTCAAAATGTGTTTTAAAAAATACAATATTTCATTATTGTACTGATGATAACCGGAACCTATCAAATTAAAGGAAGTTAAAAAACTAAGGTTGTTGTGTAAACATTTGAACCCTTTTTTTATTGTCTCTTCATAATTCGAGAGTGTCTACAGAAGAATCAAAACCTCTCAAACAACAGCATAAATAAGAAAAAACAAACACCTTTTCAGTCATCTGTTTATGATTAATAATGGATTATCTGGGGAGTCACTCCCCAGATAATTAAATTTCTCTAATTTCTTGAATCTGGTGTTCCCAATTTGTAGTTCACACCTAACGCTGTCCTTCTTACTGACGACCATAGATTATGTCACATATTTTTCAAACAATATGAACATAGAAAGAAACTATATTACTTAAAGCATATATGCCAATAAATAAGAAAAAAATCTATCCGGAAAAATAAATATAATGTGTGATGGATAGGAGTCTTCTTTAATGTATTATGTGTTTGCAAAAATACCCATAAAAAAACGTGTTTCTACTCTATATTCAGTTCCTTGTACATAGTTAATGCCATAATACCTTGCAAGACATGCATTTTTGCAGTGAAAAATTTACGTCAAAAGAAACTTAAACAAAATATATATATATATATATATATATATATATATATATATATATATATATATGTATGTATGTATGTATGCATATATATAGAGAGATAGATAGATAGATAGATAGATAGATAGATAGATAGATAGATTGGTATATAATCCAATTAGATCCTTGTAGTAAAAAAATATTAGAACTGATCCACAAAAAGAGTTGGATGTATTTCATTTATTGATTTATTTTATTTTATAATTAATAATCAAACAAATCGTTTTACATCATAGTGGGAGTAAATTATTCTGGCAGACGTAATCTGCCCCAGAAGAGGTAAAAGGATTTGTTTGATTATTATTATTATTATCATCATCATTATTATTATTATTATTATTATTATTATTATTATTATTATTATTAATAATAATAATAATAATAATAATAATAATATATATATATATATATATATATATATATATATATATATAATTTGTGTATGTATGTGTGTGTGTGGGGGGTGTACCGGATGCAACTGCAAAATTTTCCAAATCGTGTTACAAACTATTAGGTTGGTGCAAAAATTATGTCGTTTTCTCACATATTAACATATGTGAGAAAACGACATTATTAACTAAAATACACTAAATTAAATGAGTTTCTTTTTTTCCTGTTTTCAGATGTGACGCTTAGCCATCTTGATAACATTTGCCGTAAGAATCCATGAAAAAATAACCTTTGAGTTAATCAGCTAGAAAGTGAACAAGTTAAAATTGTTTTGTGTCAGACTCACTCTCTTCTCAACTGAGCAATGATGAGAGGACAAAGATCATTGAGGGTATTAGTAATGGTACCAAAATTCATACTCTGACTTTCATCTTCAACGTCCATTCAAGAAGAATCAAAATAACTGTGGATAAGTTTTAAAAGAGGGAACAGTAGAGAGAAAAACTTGATCAGGAGGTCACAACAGTAAGAGAGATCATCATTTTAACTTAGAGCTAAAGAAATCAATTAGAAAAGATCCAACTCAATACATAAGACTTTTGGCACATGAGGAAGGATTTTCATCTATGACAGTCGAAAGAGCAATGGAGAAAAAGATTTGAAAAGGAAATCGTACATGAAACGTGTGTGGCAATTTGTTACTCCAGGAGAGGAAGTTAGATGGTCAGAAAAGGTAAAGAATAATTTTGAGAATGATCCTGTAATAATAATAATAATAATAATAATAATATATATATATATATATATATATATATATATATATATATGTGTGTGTGTGTGTGTGTGTGTGTGTGTGTGTTAATGCCATTTCAATCCTTCATGAGCTTCCGATCCTTAGCTATGATTAATTAATAATGAACATGTCATTTTCTTTTATGATCGATTTCATCACGATGCTTCTGCTAAGCTTGGACAGTAGTTATACATTTTTATTTTTCAAATTTGAGTACAATAGTGTTATAAAATCCTCGGAGAATTCCAGTAAGATATCTTTAATTATTTCTAAGATACAAAGTTTCAGACCTAAATCTCACAATTAGACAATTTTACAGTTACACCTATATACTCTCCTGTCGAATTCGACATATAAGTGTCAATCAGATCAGTTCCCAGGAAAGCGACAGCCCGACAACAGCACATGAGATTTGATTATAGTGGTGAAGGTTTCGTGCAAGATCATCCACACTTTTTGAAGGGCCGATTACAGAGACCTGGTGCACTACGTGCCACAAGGTCCACAAACGAGCTTCCGCAGGTTTTGAATTCAGAGTTGTCCTTCTCCTAGAACAGCTGCCATCCAAGGCTATAGAACTCAGTCTGTCCTGCTATTTACCCATAGCTGGAGGGAGAAGAAGAGGATTCACACCTTTCCCAAGAGGATTAGCACGTAAATATAATGGATTCGACTCAATCCGAACAGTTATGCATTACTCTACCGTTCATCTTATATATACATATATATATATATATATATATATATATATACACCAAAATTTTATACTAAAACGTATATTTATTCAGTAAATCGCTATTGGCTTCGACCATGGCCTTTAGACGCCTTCGGAAACTTCTGCAATCTTATGGACCTTCTCCTTGCTTAAGTTGGTGAATGCTGCCATAATCCTTGCCTTCAGTTCATCTTTGGTGTCACAGTGAGTTTTGTTAGCCTCTCGCTTAACTGTGTCCACACATAATAATCATGGGGGTTGCAGTCTGGTGAGTTAGGTGGCCAGATGTAAAGGTTGATGTAGTCGCAGAAAGTGCTTGACGCTCATAACTTCAAACAGACACCCTTTTGATTCAGGGCAGCTCTAAATCCTTAAGGCACTTGATGTAGACATCAGCGTTGAGTCTGGGGTCCAACAAATTAAGGAGTTCCTTTCCTATTAGAACAAGTGAGTGAATTATCCTAGTTACTGCACCTTTGTAATTACCATTAAGCTCACTCAACTCTTTCTGAATCCTTTGTACTGTCGTCAGATTAACAAAGAAACACTCAGAAATTGAGTTTCCCGTGCGAAAGTCAAGCACGAGTAAC
The DNA here is from genome assembly GCA_963932145.1 of Acanthosepion lycidas. Classification (NCBI taxonomy): domain Eukaryota; kingdom Metazoa; phylum Mollusca; class Cephalopoda; order Sepiida; family Sepiidae; genus Acanthosepion; species Acanthosepion lycidas. Next base: position 76,549,849 of record OZ010590.1, read on the forward strand.
TTTCTAGCGGTGTAAATGGTTCTCTTTTTTTCAGAGACGGTGCCCAACCGAGACTATTATAATGTGTGGTCGACAAAATCGAAGACAAACAACGACATAGGCGAAATTAAATATATATATATATATATAAAATGGCGAAACTTTACCCATCGTACCCTGTATCTGTATTTTTGAGATGAGATATTGTAACCATTTACGATATTTAAACTGTTCGCACTGTTGTCTTCATCTATGGATGAAATAAAGGCTTTGGTACGGAATACAAATCACTTTAAAAAGACCGGAGTTTAAAACACCCCAAACGGCATGAATATGACATCAAAGATGAGGACAACCATCCTAATAATGCAAGTATTATATATATATATATATATATATATATATATATATATATATATATATATATATATATATATAGTTTATTCAAAACTAGGTAGACCCAAGGAGGATGATATCCAGAGAGCTCAATGTAAATTCAGAGCAGATATGTTTGAATAAAAACAGACCACTGTAAGGTTCCATGTAATACGTTATTTCACCACAACCGTTTTAAAAGGGCTCTGGATCATCAGACTTTACTTCCAAAGGTTGAAATGAAAAACAAATGTCATTTTTCATTGTGACGGATGTGGTGAAATAACTTATTACATGGAACCTTAAAGTGTTCTGTTTTTATTCAAATATATATATATATATATATATATATATATATATATATATATATATATATATGCAGATATATAGAAAAATCGGAAAGACCACGTTAGGTAAATAATCCGGAGTTATTTAGTATTTTTGTTTTCATATTTAAAAAACAATACTCCATACAAAAGTAGAGCTTTAATTAGAATTATTTTTTATTTTTTTTATTTACCACACACACACACAGACACACACGCGCACGCACACACACACACATATATATATATATATATTTAAGTGTGTGTGTGTTTTAGGGCTTAATGGCACTAAAGTGATATTTACTTCGATGTAATTACATATGTGAATGAAGTTGAAGGGACAGAGAAATTTTGAATTCAATTTTTGAATTTTTTTACTATATGTTTCAGTATATAATCTAGCATGTTTTTTTCCCATCACTTTTGCTATGAGATATTCCATATTGTGAAAAACTAAAATAAAATAAATAAATAAATAAATATATATATATAAAATAAAATTCCTAGCATCCCTCATTCGGGCGCATGTGTAGTTGCACCAACGTAACAAATTTAGTACGTGAAGGACGAAACGCATCACTTGAAACTTTCTCCTATTTGTCATAAATTTTCCTGAATATTATTCTTGATATATAAATATGTCTCTATCGTTATATATATATATATATATATATATATATATATATATATATATATATATATATATATATATATATATATATATATATATATATATAATAATAATAATTGCTTACTACATACATATATACATATATGTGTGCGTGCGTATGCATGTGAGTCTGTGTGTTAAGAAAAATAGATAAACTTACTGATGCAAAGTGTTTATTATTTTCACACTCTAACAAAATACACATTTTCTTCACACGCTGACATGTCACTGTCGCGTCATATCGAGAATATATAGATAATCCTTTATCAAATTGTCTTCAGGTTAGCACTTAGATGTAATTAATTGAATATTTTGCAAAGAACAGGTGCACAAAATTTCAGTCGGAAATGACAGCCGAAGCGCTTAGTAATAATAAAAGGTACCTTCCATAAACAAAGCTAGTTTTGGGATACAGGAAAATATCATGAGAAACAAAGAAAAGTTCGGTGAACTGTTATGAAATCACTAATTCAGTATATGGCAGAGAAGACTCGACAAGATAGTCACAAATAAAGGCGGGACCTGAAGCAAAAAACTGAATTTCTCCTGGTGGATTCTTGGAATGGATAGAATATGTGAGCAACTGAAAAGCTTTAAGATAAATATTAGGTTGGTGCAAAAATATTGTCGTTTTCTCACATGGTAACACATCTGAGAAAACGACATTATTTTTGCACTAACCTAACAACCAAGAATCTGATATGAGAATTCGGAAAAAAAAATAGAAGCCTAAAACGCGAAGTGGGTCTAAATAGGGAAATATGCTTTCCAGAAACTAAGCTAAGTTTGAAGAAACAGGAAATTTATCCGAGAAAAAAGAAAAGAGAGCTGAACTGCGGTATAATACAACTTGTTGCGTTCCTTTAAGACCACCTTCCACAACTTCATTGCTTTTGTAGTTCTAAACACCGTCACTCATTTTTGTTCACCTTGTCTTTCTTTTTATAGGCCGTGACCTTTCAGGACGTAGGCGATCATGACTCTCCATTTCCCTCTATCCCTTGTGGCTCTTAATAAGTTTCGTTCCTCTGGCAACTCCCCCAGACTACCATCTGGTATCCACTTGCTTAAGCCCGCCAGGTATGTCATGCCTTTCTTTGCCTTGTCTCTTTTCCCCTCTATTCGGCCTATGAGTCCTTGTACAAGGTCCAAAAGCCACTCGATGTAGGTTACCGAATATGAGGCATAGTTTCTGAGGATATGTGAGGAAGATAACGGTTAACACTAGATTTAAACAGGTGAAGGTTGTAGTGATCGGAGAAATATCGACTTGGAATTAATTCCACAAAGTAGTGTATCGTGGGAGTAAACTGTTCGAATTAAATTTACATTCTACATACAAAGAAAATGATGGCGGTTTGCTACAATATGGAAATAGATACAGATCAGCGAAAGCCTTACATTGGTTCGTCTGTGTGAAAGTGGTTGTCGGGTGTAAAATAATTCGCCACAGGCAGTGGAAACATTTATGGACTCTATCGACAGTAGAAACCGAGTACTGAGTGTTCATGATGACGGTCGTCTTTGAGTATAGAATCCAGAGGTTAGCAGTGCATATTTCGAAGACAGTCGGGAAGCGTAGTTCAGGTTAGAAGTGGATATCTCGGTAAAGTAGCAGAGCGTAGTTCTTCCTTCTGTTCTTTCACCTGACAAGTTAGCACTGGGCATTCGGAAAGAGAAAACAAAATGGCCTCCTTTATATACAACGGATTGAATATTCTACGTCTTCTGATTGGTTAACCTTCTATTGGTGGACTATAAAGTGAGTCAAGTCATTTGGGCTAGCTCACTAGTACATAATACCCAAAAAACTGCAACATGTCAGTACTACTTCATGTTTGGTCCGATTTTAGCATAAAATAAGATATTGCAAATCTTCTTTCATGCTCTGTGAGAAACCTGAAAAAAAAAACCCTCATTTCTCAACTTTCTTCCGTAAGCCACTTCCCCACATTACGTTCTGTCAATATTAAGTTTTAGAAAACTTCCTCATAATGTGTCTCAGGGATTCCAACTGACTCTTTCTGATTTGAAGTCCTCCTTCCCGTTAGCTGATGACCTTCCTCGTTGATCACATGTGCACTCCATTGTATTCTCAGCATCGGTCTATATAACCATATTTCAATCACGTTGACTCTCTTCTTCATCTGTAAGGAAAATGCCCAATATTCATCGCTAGACAGGAGGATATACACGACATTGCCAGCCAGTAATATTTCTTTGTTTATAATGAAACAGTCTCCCCACAGACGACGAAAAGAGGTGAATGTCTTTCACCTGACGAATCATTAGAATACTATGGTAGAACATGTGAGCAACGCGGATGTTTTAAGGAAATATGAACTATAGGTAAATAGGTAATGGGGCATATAATGTCAAAATACAGGATTTTAATATGAAAGGAAAACACCGAGGGCTGATAAAAAAAAGTATTGGCACTTTTGCTGTGGTAAAACAGAACTAAAGCATGCAGAGTGAAGCCACTTGACACAGACTGACCTTGGAATCTGTCGCGCATACACACTAGGTTATATCGTTCTCTCTCACTGACATTGTTTATAGCAGTGATTGGAAGGGAAGTGTGTAGAGTGTGGTCGTATCATTACACTACAGAGGTTCCATTATTGACCATGACTTGTGCAGCTGTTTTTGATCAAGGATCCCTCAGGTCCGATAGCCTCCATTTCCCCAGATCCCCCACTTTCCATTTTTCTTCTTTAAAAATCAAATCCCATTTGAAAGGAATGAGATTTCAAGACGTCGATGAATTCCAAGAGAATACGATGAGACAGCTGTTCGCTAACCCCAGCCCAAGTGCCAGCAATGTTCTCATCAATGGAAACGATGCTGGGTAGAGCGTGCGGATTCAGAAGCTGGTTACTTCGTAAGAATGCCGAATTGATACGTGCTGTGGTTTACTTTTTATAACACCAGTACCGATACCTTTTTGATCAGCCCCGTATAAAGATTTTGTATGAATTAATGGCAGAAAATATTAAAGAGCGATGGTAAAGGTTCAAAATTTACGCCCAGAAAGGAACTTGAAGAGTTTATAATCGCATACGTCATAAGAGAGCAGGACACACAAAAGATATAAACATTTAATATTTAACATATTTCACATAAGTTTTCATAATATTTTGTCCTTTCCCTCTTAAATCCTTCTTCGTCGACTTTTGTAAAGACTTGACAATGACGCTTTGGAAGATTAATGGTAAAGATAATCTTTAATCCAATGTATGGATCATTTATACAAATTTAATATGGGAGATATAAGAAATTGAATACGGCATAGGCTGCGCCAGGCGTTCTTTTGTACAACAGCGCTAGCTACGACAAAATTCGTGCTTTATTTTACGTTGAGAAAAGAAAACGCCTCTATCCAAGATTTAATTTTTTATTTTGTCCTTTCGAAATTTTTTCATCTGCCTTAGTCTATGAATCAGCGCGCCCACGTCGCAAAAGAATGTTTCAGGTTTAATACAGTAAGTCGTTCAAAAAATTGCTCAAGCCCCTTCGGCACTTCAAATTTTTGGGACACATCAGGCGCTTTGTGATGATCCCAGACCCCTATCAAAGTATAGGTACATTCCGGTGGAATAGCTGCCACAATTGAAGGTTTGATACTAAAATTACGATCAGAACTCCAATTAGTAAATCCTAACTACAGGAAAGGAGAGATACGTGAACATGTTATTTCTGTTATTATTAAGACCTATATCTATAGAACATTGGTTTTACAAAACTACTTACCTTAAAACTGCTCAGATTCATTTCCCCAGACTTATAAATCATACCGTTTTCTCTACGGTTTATCAGTTCTTTGCTGGTTATTTAAAGCCATAAAATATTTTTGGATTGCAAGAATCTTTTTTTGAGATGATAATGGCTCAGCGATATACGTCTTACTATTTAACCCATAAATGGGGAGAAGAGCTGGATTTATACCTTTTTTAAGGGTATTTGCGCGTAAGTCAATAAAACGAACCCAACGGAAATTGGAACATGGATCTCCGAATAACAATTCCGAAATATCATCCATTACACGATAAATACACCCAAGCTTACAACCAAGCTGGTTGCTCATCTAGCTACTGACCGGCCTCGACGTTGCTTACCTCGCAGTGATCGTACGGGAACTTGTGCTACAATGTAATGTGACCGTGAGCCAATACCTTCCAAAAATAGCCGGGTTGACTGATTTTGTAATGAAAGACTATATCATATATAACTTTCTCTCTCTCTTTATATATATATATATATATATATATATATATATATATATATATATATATATATATATGTTTGTGTGCGTGTGTCGGGTGTATTTTTGACTTGTTCTTTCATTTCTTTTATGATAAACCATCTAAGCTTTCACGTTTATCCCGTTTAAATGTTTTCCTTTCTCTTATGATTTCAATTCCGCTTACGTTATGTAAAGATGGGACGGTCGTCGCGTAGTGACCAGATAAGTGATAGTAGCTGTTATTTGTCTTGGAGAGTTTCTATCAGGCACTAACAACCTCTGAACATGTGGAGTCCGCTTGACAGGAGACCGATAAAAGAAATTAACGAGGATGATTTTATTATCACGATATATTTAACGATTGGCTGCATGGAGGTAAACGTTCTTCCTCGTTGCTTCGCAAAACGGGAGTGACTTTTATCCAGACTTCTGGCAGGTGATCTCCTTTGGCACATTAACGTTTGGCGTTTTGCATTAGACTAGCTTCTCGTAATTTCTCTAAATATGGGGTGAAAAAATCGACCGGTGGTCTACATCGTTTCCATGTAAATCTATTTTACTGATTAGTGAGATAACCAGTTCTCCTAGCTGTTAGGATTATATGAGAAAATATCATAGACCAATATCGATTATCAAATATTGGTACAGATAAATCAATCCTGCTTTGTTCAAGAAATGGAACAGCGTGATATTATTATCAATATTGGATAGATTAGAACCAGCCTAAAAGACAAACATAAGGCATGCAGAAATCCTTTTTCGTATTCATCGAACCATCACTGAATAAGAATGAAATTGGTACGTTAAATGCGAAAACGTACCCTAAAAGTTCATGACACTGAGAAAGCATATTCAATCTGTTCATCTGAAAAGTTTAAGAAGGCACATTTCGCATAACTCAGTATTAGATATTCCACCGGGAAAAAAATTACTATCAACTTTTTCTTTCATTGAGCAGAATATTTCCAGCCACGAATTGCCAGAAATTTTTGAGAGGCTAATATTAAAATGGTAATATTAGCCGTTTATCTATAAGGAAATATTTGATATTCACTGACCGAGCAGCCATTACGCTTTCGGTTGAAATTTGTAAACTTTTCATCTGAAAAGAATTTTTCAGGAAAATACTTTTTCAAGTACAGTAGCTGTTATGAAGTCCTAAGACGGAGTCCTAAGAAACACATAATACAAATCTTTTTCCACTTTGTCCTAGATCTTTCTTCCGAAACTGTTATTGATATATAAAAAATAATATGTCGTTACCTATATATATATATATATATATATATACTTTCACCTTTGAAAGTGAAGTCTGAAGATCAAGAGAAAAATAAAACTCTAGTGAAATAAATTATAACTAATGGAACCTTAATGCGGTTTGTTTTTCTTTAAATTATATATATATATATATATATATATATATATATATATATATATATATATATATATTGGCAGTGAAGGTTTTTCGTGACCGGTGGTCTAAAACCACCCTGGGGAGTATCCTGGTTTGCTTACATCGTTGATTCCGTAGGTAGTGTGAGCACTGTCGAAGTGAACAACTTTCTCGAAACCCAACCCGGTATATGAAAATCATTCTGTTTTAAAAATCAGAGCGGTTTATTAAAAGACGAGTATCCCCGAAATATGACATGTATACTGATATAGTACTACTTCCACTATTACTACTAATATATATATATATATATATATATATATATATATATATATATATATATATAAGATCGTTTAAGTTAAACATAAACTATCTCGTCATGGTCTATTTTCACTTAAACGATGATAGCCCAATCTCAGAGCATTAAGGAGAACACTCATGTCCACATTGACAATTTTTACAGATATTAATTGAAAATACAACCGTACTCTAGCAAGATAATAAGCAAAAACTTAAAATTCTAGAAGTACTATATATAAGAGAATTGTAGCCAAAAAAAAAAAAGAAGTCCACTACGTATTTAGAAACAAAGTTCTCAAATGTTTATAGTAGCAGATTTTGTAAAAATACTAAATTATACTTGTTAAAACCTACAATTTTAAAAAAGAATTATACCCATAAATGCATACTATTTTCTACAGCAACTAAGAAATTAATCCGTGGACTTGAAAGCATTAAAATTAAAATAGATATAAGACGTTTAAATTATTTAACCATACATACAAGAATGAAAATATGCTGCCTAAACACACACGCACACATATAATATATACACACACACACACACACACACACACACACATATATATATATATATATATAATGATTGGCTGATAGAAAATTATATATATATATATATATATATATATATATATATATATATATATATATATATATATATATATATATATATATATATATATATATATATATATATATATATATACACCTCTCTCTTCCGAGAGCGGATAGCATAGGGGAAAAAATCTCCGACTGATGCCAAATCAGTCAGATTTCGATCCTGGCTTGAGGTAATCGGATGTCTAGCCAAACTGATGACCACTTGACTGCTATGTAGATTTAATACGCCAGTTAATTAAATTTGAAGAATAAAATGATAACAATATTGACAATAAAACTGATCATATTTATTATGTATTAGTAGGGATATCGACTAAAATTAGACGCCTGTGTCCTTTTTTAAAGGAAATGAGAAATAAACAAAGTGGGACTCACTCTTCTGGGGAACGATTTTGTTGGTTAGAGGGCTCCCCGTGGAAACTATATTCTTTGAGTAAATGCAAATCCCAGTATATATAA